>VBSM01000142.1:1508061-1629888 GCA_008086735.1 Cheirogaleus medius
AGGAGGATCGCTTGAGCTCAGGAGTTCGAGACCAGCCTGAGCAAGAGCAAGACCAGTCTCTGTGAAAAATAGAAAAATGGACCGGGCATGGTGGCGCATGCCTGTAGTCCCAGTTACTCGGGAGGCTGAGGCAGGAGGATGGCTTGAGCCCAGGAGTTTGAGGTTGCTGTGAGCTAGGCTGACGCCACGGCACTCTAGCCCGGGCAACAGAGTGAGACTCTGACTCAAAAAGTGTATGCAAAGTAGCACCTCAGTTTGATTTAATCTTGCTAATCTTATCCTCTGATTCTAGCCTTTTTAGATGATCTTTTAAACATTGGGATTCTCCTACCTATTCTTTTTAGTTATTTACTCTAATTCATGTCATTTGTCTAAGCTTTACGCCTGACTAGTAAATTAATTTTTGGAGGCAGTCAGTTTGAACTACTGCATTCCCAAATCATTTTTAGTCCTGTATACGTGATATGGGAAAGATTCCCACTTGTGTTAAAAAGCAGCTGTGGCTTCTATAGGAAAAAGAGAGAGGGGGGGTTCTTTAGCAATTGTTTTTCTTACCCTAATTGGTATATTTTTCTGTAGCCATACTTTGGCATGATGAATTTTTTAAAAATGTGTCATGCGTTGGCCTACCTTGAGCTTTATTTTAATCTTTTGTGATCTCAGGGAGGAGTATTTTCCAGGGATAATGATCACAGCATTTGTGTACTTATTTTTGGCGTATGTTTTATAACATATTATTTCACACTTATATTTGAAAATGACACTTTGTTAATTTGTGGGTTACCTTACTTCGCCATAGGCTCTTGGTCAGAGAAAATAAGTAATAAAGTGCCTTTATATTTTTTTGAGGTTTCTATTCTAAAAATATTAATGATGTTAATGTCTGTACCCTGCACGTGGATTGCCTCATTTAATGCCTTGTGCAAGGTCACCTAGTAAGTAAGTGGCGAAGCAGGTACTGGGACGCCAAGTGTTGACTCCGGATTCTGGGCTTTTAACGCTGTAACACTGATTTGAGGGGCTGATGAGGCCCGTGTGTTGGGTGGTATCAGCGAATTGGGAAAACAGTGTTGCTGCTGGAAATCATTTTGTTGGGACATCAGCCTTTTCTGTGGGAGAAAAATGTAGTACTTTTGTGGGGCAAGTATTTCTATCTCTTTCATAGAACTGTGTAGCTGGGGCTCCCAACAATGGGATTAGACTGTAAATAGGCTTTACTTGGTGTTACTGACCCATCATGATGTTAAAACACAAACTAATGCAAATCGTAAAAAGAAATGCTAGCAGTGAGTTACATAAAAAGTCATTTTTATCGGACCTTAAGTTTTTTCTCTAGGTTAAACTATGAAGAACAAATTATCTAGAGCTAGTATTGTACACTGGCTTTCTAGCAGAGACTTTGCTTTTTATACAGGCAGATACTGTGGGTTTGGTTCCAGATCACTGCTATAAAAACAAACATTGCAATAAAGCGAGCCACGAATTTCTTGGTTTCCGAGTGTATATACAAGTTATGTTTACACTGTACTTTAGTCTGTTAAGTGTACGATAGCATTATGTCTTTAATAAAGTACATATCTTAATTAAAAATACTTTATTGCTAAAAAGTGCTAATGACCATTGGAGCTTTGAGTGAGTCAGGATGGCTGCTAATGTATCAACTAAGCTTATGTAATATTCTAAATCTGTCGCTGTCATGTCAATAATGTTGACAATATTCACCAGGAGTAGATTCTATCTGAAAAACCACTTTCTTTGCTCTTCCGTAAGAAGCAACTCCTCATCCGTTCAAATTTTGTCATGAGATTGCCACAGTTCAGTCCCATCTTCAGGCTCCATTCTCATTCTTGTTCTCATGCTGGTTCCACCAATCTGCAGTTACTTCTCCACTGAGGCCTTGAACCCCTCAAAGTCATCTTCTTACAAACTCTTGTTAACGTTGACCTTTTGACCTCATGAATCATGAACCTTCTTAGTGGCATCTAGAATGGTGAGTCCAGAACGTTTTCAAGGTGCTTTGCTTAGATCCATCAGAAAAATCACTCTCTGTGGCAGCTGTAACCTTACCAAATACATTTCTTATACAATAAGATTTGAAAGTTTTAATTACTCCCCGATCCAGGGGCTGCAGAATGGATGTTGTGTCAGCAGGCTTGAGAACATTTATCTCCTTGCATGTCTCCGTCAGAGCTCTTAGGTGACTAGGTGCATTGTCAATGAGTAGTAATATTTTGAAAGGAATCTTTTTTCTGAGCAGATGGTCTCAACAGTGGGCTTCAAATACTCAGTAAACCATGCTATAAACAGATGCACTGTGATCAGACTTTGTTGTTCCATTTCTAGAGCACAGGCAGAGTAGATTTAGCATCATTTTTAAGGGCCTTAGGAATTTCAGAATGGTAAATGAGCATTGGTTTCAACTTAATGTCACTAGCTTCATGAACCCCTAACAAGAGGGCCACCTTGTTCTTGGAAGCTTTGAAATCAGGCATTGACTGTGAACGTTCTAGGTGGCATCTTCTTCCAAAAGAAGGCCATTTCTTTTCCATTGAAAATCCATTGTGTAGTGCGGCCACCTTCATTGATCTTGGCTAGATCTTCTGGATAACTTGCTGCAGCCTCTGTATCAGCACTTGCTGCTTCACCTCGCACTTTTATGAAGATGGCTTTTTTTCTTAAACCTCCTGAGCCAACCTCTGCTACTTCCAACTTCTACAGCTTCCTTACCTCTCTCAGCCTTCATGGAATTAAAGTGAATTAGGGCCTCGTTTCAGATTAGGTTTTGGCTTAAGGGAATGTTGTGGCTGATGTGATCTTCTCTCCAGACCGCTCACACTTTCTCCATCTCAGCAATAAAGCTGTTTAGCTTTCTTATCATTTCTGTGTTCTCTGGAGTAGCACCTTTAATTTCCTTTAAGAGCTTTTCCTTTGCATTCACAACTTGGCTAACTGTTTGGCACAAGAGGCCTGGCTTATCTTGGCTTTGCCATGTCTGCTCACTAAGCTTAATTGTTTCTGACTTTTTATTTAAAGTGAGAGACATGTGAGTCTTCCATTCACATGAACACTTAGAGACTATTGTAGTGTTACTAATTGGCCTCATTTCGATATTGTGTCTCAGGGAAGAGCAAGGCTTCAGGAGAGGGAGGGAGACAGGTCAGGGGAGCAGTCAGAACATACACAACCTACATCGATTAAGTTTGCTGTCTTAATGTGGGTGTGGTTCATGGCGCCCCAAACAATTACAATAGTAACATCAAAGATCACTGATCACAGATCACCATAACAAATACACTAACAATGAAAAAGTTTGAAATATTTTAAAAATTACCAAAATGTGATACAGAGACATTATATGAGCCTATGCTGTTGGGAAAATGGCACTGATAGACTTGCTTGTGGTAGAGTTGCCAGAAACCTTCAATTTGTGAAATATGCAACATCTGCAAAGTGAAATAAAGTACAATAAAATGAGTTATGCCTGCATTCATTTTCATATTTTTGTTACTAAAGCAAATAAAGGAAGCCACACATAGCTAAAGTGAAAGCCACTTCAAGGAGATGTCACATGAAACATTTTGAGGAGGGAGTTATGTGGTTTCATTGTAACATTTTAGATGCAAGTGCGAATTGTTTTGTGATCAGAATTTTTCATTTACCACTTTTAACTATTCTGTACTATGTTGAAGGTCTAGGACTAGCCCAGTTACAGTTTTTAAATTGATTGTTAAAAAGAAATTATTTGAAAGAAAAGGATGGTGATTCAGAATTTTCATGCTTCTGATGCAGGTCAATTGGAGAAATTTCTTTGTTCCATGATTGCTAAACATGTTCTGATCCAACTGAATCTGGTTTGACTTACTTTGAGAAATTCTGTGGTTGAAGTAGTTGCAGGTCATTGGCTTAGGTGTGAGGCAAGAGTCAGCACCCTACCTTGATGCCCTAGGTCTGTGAATTCAGGCAGCTCCAGTTTTACAGGGCTCCTCCTTTCCCTTACTTGGTGGTGAATACCTCAGGTGTGTGGCAGTCTCTTCCCTGCTGGGATCTGCTTTCTTTTATCCCCTGGTGATGCTTTTGTGAACCTCGGATTTCAAACCTGACTTCTTTTTGGTTGTTGTTTGTAAAGGTGTTCATTAACATGTAGATGAAAAGATTTAAGTAAGTTATTCTTAAGTAGGAATAGACTAGGGTGTTTTATTAATAATTCTTGCTTTGTTAATTTATATTCGTTGAAATGTAAGGTCTTTCATGGCCTGGAAAAACAAAGCATACATTTCACGTTTCCTACTGTGTGTGTTTATTTCCATTCTGAAGCCAGACCTTGCCTGAAATAAGCTTTATCATATAAGGAAATCGATAGTGAGATATTATGCCCAGTGTTTATTGCTACATACATAGGTAATTTGAATGTTATAAGTATAGGAAAAATATCAGGTAAGTCTGTATTCCAGTAGAAATATCTAAGTGAACTAACCAATGACTGAACATACCAGTGGTTCCATATATGAACAAGGTGAGAATATATGCTTTTTTTTTTTTTTTACAAATGTGGATTTAATTTGTGTCTCAGGAGTGAAATTTTAAAGCAGAATATTAACATAGCACTTCTTTTGAAGATTCCTTTAGTGAATACAACTTCTGAATTCAGTGTTTTTAGCATATCTGTAGTAAGTTCCAGGCTTTTGAATTTTTTCTTATGGAAGAGAGGCATGCTGGAGTCTATTAGTCACAATATTTGGTTAGAATTGAATTGCCATGCACAGAAGTAAGACTATGTTGCTTCTCCATATTCTTAAAAAATGGAAATGTGCATGAGTTGTTTTGTGTACTTCTACTATTTTTAATATCACTTTCACTCTTATGCTAAGCTGTATGCTGTGACCTCATGGGTGTAATTGTGCCCTTTCCTTTGTCACAAGGTTTTCAACTGTGAGGTTTTGTGAATGATTTATTTCCAGAATGATGAAATTATCACTAATAATAAATGATTATGTAGTTATGCTACAGATAATGAAAGTACCACCGGTTCTTATTTGGACTTCTATTCTGTGAAGAGATAGCACCAGATGTGATAATTTACTTTGATTGTTTGGCCTGTATTCAAGATGTTACTTCCCTCCTGAACTGCTACCTGCAGCTACTATTTCACTGGAGTTTCCTGAATGCAGGGAGTGAGTGGGAGGAAAAGCTATGTTACTTGTAGACAGGGCAGTAGTATACGGCAGCTGGAAATGGAGTTTGTCTATAGGCCACCCTTAGTTGATTTGTATTGTCATACAAGAAACTTTTTCATGCATTTATCTCAGGACATGGCATTCTGGAGACTTTGAATGCTACCTTTTGCTCTTTCTGATGGAATCTGGTCTAGATTGTTGAGAAAACAGCAATAGAAAGAACTGAAATGGCAGCCTTCAGTATGTTTTCTTCAGTTTTCATAGACTTCACGTGTTTTAATTTTAGAAACACTTCCACATTCTTTTTGCTTCTCTTTAAATGGGACCCATTTGGATTGAAATTAAATTTATCTTTATGGAGTGACCTACTTGGTGTCAGTTATTTTTGCAAATGCTGTTTCTTTTAATCCGCAAGGTAATCCTGTGAGGAGGTTAACATGGAAACCTGTTCTGCAGTCTGAATCAGAGAAGTTGAATAGTTTGCTCACGATCACAGAGCTAATAAGTGGCGAAGCTGGAATTAAATTTAACATTTAAAAATTATTTTGAGAAATGTCAAATATACATAGAAATTAAAAGAGTACAGTTGACTCCCACGTGCCTATCACACAGATTAATATTGGAAAATTTTACTACATTTCCTTTATTCGTTTTTTCTTTTCTTTCTCTTGGCCAAAGTAATTTTAAAGCAGATCCCAGACATCATGTTAGCAAATGCACAGACTTTGTGGGGCTAGTAGCATTTCATCTCTGTACCATATGGTCTGAAGTTACAGGAGAACATGACACAATGTGGAGACTGAACAGTAGAAACCACATTTTTCTAGAAAACAAGTTATATATCTGCACCCATTTTTCATGACAGTCATCACTTGGTACTCATTTATTAATAAAATTGTAATGAAATAACTCATGTTTCTTGAATATGGACTCGGGGCTAGGAGCAGTCCCTCATATTTAATGCATATGAACTCAGTTCAGAATAGTCCTGTGTTCTATAATCATCTCTTGTGGGTTCCAGTTGCTTTTCAGAAATATGTATGTCTTTTATGTAAAAATGAAATATTTTACATTGCCTTGAATTGTAATATCTTTTCCACTCCTTCTCACTTTTACTACTCACTGTAATAATTTGTTGATGGAGGACAGAACCTTGCTGCTCAACAGTGAGGTCCACAGTGGCAGCATTATCACTCCCTGGAGGTGTGTTAGACATAGGGTCTCAGACCCTGCTTCAGACATTGAGTCAGAGTCTGCATTTTAAGTTAGATCCTCAGGTGATTTATATGTATATTATAATTTGGAAAGCTTTGGGTAGCATTTAAACAGGTGCCTTGCAAGCATGGTTACACATCACAGTGGAAAACTTTGAAATCTACTGGTGCCCAGTGTTAGCCCTGACCAGTTAAATCAGACTCTCTAATGAGACCTTCACATTGGTATTTTCTTTTGTAATATCTCAGGTCATACTTAAGTTTTGCCAGGCTTTAAAATGCACTGGTTTAATAGGACTAGAGTATCTTTCTGTTCTGTTCCAGCTGCTTAGCTCTGAACAAAACATTTTGTCTTGTAAATCATATATTGAAAATGATGCTAAATAAGAATCCGAGATGGAAGAAATTCAGGGCGTACGCTTAGTCTTTTCAGTAGTGGTAATTGACTGGTGGTGGTATAGAACATAACTCCTTTTTATGCAGGACTGAGCTTCTTCACTGTTCTTATCCTCCCTTGGCACTAGGGAATGAAAATGCTGCCAAAATATATTGTATTTTTTTGTTCCATTCTTTCCTTCAGGTGAAGAATTACACTGAGGGAAGTAGGGAGATATGGAATACCAAATGAACAGAAACTGGTCTAGGAGTTGTTGAATAAATTCATGTCATTGCACTTAATAGGATTCTAAGTATTGTTGCTGTTGTTCTTAGATTTTTGTGTGTGTGTACACGGCTGTTTGATTTTCTTTAAGTCAGTGACTTCAGTCTCGGCACATACTTTGTTCGTTTAGCTGTAATTACTGAGTGCTCCGTAAATGTAGGCACATGAACAAAGTAGCAGAAAGGAGCTGGACAGTGGAGTGAGGAGGAGGGTTTATGTGCTCCTTACCTTTAGCTGCATGTGGCAGAGGGGGTGATTTAGAGCCAGACCACCTGCACTGACTCCTGGCTTTGCTGCTGCTTTGTTGAGTGACGATGGGCAAGTTAATTATGTGCCTCAGGTGTCTTGTCTGTAGAACTGGGTAATGACAGCACCTACCTGTAGAGTTGTTATGGGGATTAAATAAATTAATATATGTGTAAAGCACTTGGAAGAATGCCAGATACCTGGTGAGTGCTATATAAGTATTTTCTGATATATTTACAATTATTAAATGTTATACCTCAAAGAGACAGGTGGCTTATGTACGAAAGCATAGACTATTAATCTAATGGTTTTAACATCTGAGAAATTCTTAGGTTAAGACAGGATTTTTGTGCAGGAAAATAGAGCAGGGACACAAGGTGTTCAGACGCTTGCTGACTCCATGGAGTCCTCAGTGCATTGGGTGAGTGAGTGACTCAGCCCGCCCTTGAGTGAAGAGGGGGCAGCACTCACCACGCGCACGGCTAACCTTCCTTTGTGGAAGTACATTAGATTCCTTCCATGAGAGGCACTGAAGAAATCCAAATTTTAATCTTTAAAATAATTGCTTTCCCAAAAACCCTATAGTAGCATGGTTGAGTTTTTTTTTTAAAGCAATTCATTAGATTAGTAGTATTTTATAATTTGGTTTCATTTGAGCAACAGCTAGAGGCGTTTCAGCTCAGCAGGGAGGCAACAGGACCCGACAGGTTAGAGAGCAACAAGGGAGGCCTGGAGCTGTAGGAATCCATCAAATATAGATATATCGTATATCAAACATATCTGAAGATGGCATGTTAGCCCAGTGCCTTTATTGTCCAGAAGACAAAATTGTGGCTGATCTGTGAAGATTTTAATATTCTTATGAGAAATGCATGCTCTATTTTTACTTATTTTTAATACTTTTCTCTTTAATTAAATATACTTTATACCTATACACACACACACACACACATATATATACTGAGTGTAGCAAAAATATAGCAACATTGAATATTTTTCTACAATAAAATATTGTTGTGTCCAGTTTTATATTTCTCTTTCCAAAGTTGTGATATTAACTAAATATATTACCTCTTTATCACAGTTCTTTTAGTTCATTCAGGCTGTTATAACAGAAATACCATAACCTGGATAACCTATAAGCAACAGAAATTTATTTCTGACAGTTATGGAGGCTGGAAAGTTTAATATCAAGATGTCAGTAGGTCAGTGTCTGCTGTCTGGGGAGGGTCCAGTGTCCAGCTGTCTCCTTACACGGTGGAAGGAGTGAGGGTTTCTCTGGGGCCCATGTTTAAGAGGACTCACTGGTCCCATTCGTGAGGGGTCTGCCCTCATGACCTAATCACAGCCCAAAGGCTTTGCCTCCTAATACCATCACCTTAGGATTAGGATTTCAACATATGAATTTTGGGGAGACAAGCATTTGGACCATAGTGATAGTGATTTTCATGCATTTGGAATACACTATGGCATCTATTTTTTATGGGCAAGATGAGGCATGTTTTTGTTGGCATAGAAAAAATTGTTCTGTGAAGAGAGTGACTGTTATTTATTTAACATTTAGTTTAGCCAGAAAGCCTAAATAGGTTTAAAAGAGCTCATTTGACACGAGTTCTGGGGCATAAGTGTTAAAGGACAAATGAAACGAGGATTTTGTCTTCTCGATTGGGGTGGAGGAAAAGGGCCAGCCTTCTGCAGGGGAAATGACTATAAATGGTCTTCGCAGTTGAGGCTTCCTCTGTCGCAACAGCCACCTTTCTGCTTGGCTTATTTTTCCTCTTTCTTCACAGAGCATTGGTGCTGTAAATGCCTTTCTTTTGGCACTTGAGCTCTGCCATTTGACTCTTCAGTTTTTTCTTGTTTATGCATAAAATTAAATTTTCTTGCTTTTATTTTTGAAGCTTTGTACAGCAGTGGTACCAAGCTTCTTGCCTTTGTTTTCATTTTGTTATTCCCATCTTGGAGGCTTGTTAACTGGTACTTAGTATGCTTGGAAGGGTTCCCCTGTTTCATGCCAGATGACAACAGCAAATGAATCTTGCTCCCTGGTCCTTTTATAGATAGCTTTTTTTTTTTTTGGAAGCAAATTTAAAGAAAAAATTAAAAACAGAAATTGTATTGTCAATACTGAAGATGGAATGACATTCATTCTCATATGCTGGATTTTTTGGTCCCTGCTAATAATTTAAGCCTTTAGAACAAGGATTGCTATTCCTTGTTTTAGTGATGAAATAATATACGCTAAGGTACCACCCAACAGGGAAGTGCTCTTGTGTTTGTTTCTTCAAATATATGTGGTTTCTGAATTATGTCTATTTAAAAAAAATAATGTCATTCTGTAAGTCTGTTGTACCAAAAGTCTACTTTTTATTTCAGAGTTAAAAATGTGCACAAAATAAACATGTATAGACATGTTTGTCTCTGTGAGTTTGCTATCCTGGAGTTTGTTTATAAGCATTATCATCTATAAAATATAAGTGAGAAAACTGAATCACAGTTTTGGATCACACAGATCACTGGTGAACATAGAAGCACAAATTATCTCTAATGTCATAGATAAGAGTGTTTTGATAGAAAGTAGCACAGATCTTACCAAAAATACCTTGTTGTATAAGTGCAAGTGCAAGGGATAGATGTGGCTTTAAACAGACGCACCCCTCAATGTTACCCTCTTTTTTATTCCTATGCAGTGCTTTCCCTCTTAGCTGGTTTCACAGTTGTGTAGGTTTTTATCATGTTGGAGCAAGATACCCACCCAAAGATCCAGCTTGACCTAGTCTTTTTACCAAAGATCTCAGAATAAGCCTGGTGTCCATCAAAATCCATATGACCTCTCAGAGGTTTCAGGTGGATCATATGTCCACTATTGCAGCGTCCCCAACCTTTTTGGCATCAGGGACTGGTTTCATGGAAGACAATTTTTCCATGTACTGGGGGATGGTTTTGGGACGATTCAGGCGCATTACATTTATTGTGTAGTCAAACCTCCCTGCTAATGATAATCGGTATTTGCAGCCGCTCCCCAGCGCTAGCATCATTCATTGCCTCAGCTCCACCTCAGATCATCAGGCATTAGATTCTCCTAAGGAGCACAACCTAGATCCCTCGCATGCGCAGTTCACGGTAGGTTTCGTGTGCTACTATTAGTATCTAACGCTGCTGCTGCTCAGGCAGGAGGCGGAGCTTACGCGGTGATGGGAGTGATGGAGCAGCTGTAAACACAGATGAAGCGTCCCTCGCTCCCCTGCTGCTCACCCCTGCCATGTGGCCCAGTTCCTAACAGGCCACAGGCTGGTACCAGTCCTTGGCCCAGGGGTCGGGGCCGGCAGTGCCACTGGATCAGTCAGTGCGTCTGGAGGTATTAGGCCAATCTGATTACAAACTGACAGCCTAATTACAAATTAGAATATTCCTTGTTGAACTCCAGTTTAGAATGAAGGAATAGCTGTTTGGGGCTGTTTGTCATGTTTTGGGCAAGCTTGTGTAGCCTGAAGCATTATCCCCTACTACCTGAAGGTTATTTCTAAGAACCATGACTATTCACCTGGAATCCAAGCTCCCTTTACTTTAGGGAGACGCATTGAAATATTAAGACTGTATACATATGTATGTATACACATACATGTACATATATGTGAGTGTGTTTTTGTGTGTGCATGTGCGTATGTATGTATATGCACTGTTATAGCTATATCATGGCCGGACTGATCTGGTTTCAAAATATCATCTTCCTTTAGCAAATATACTGTTTTAATAACAATATAACATATAAGTGAACAATTTAGTTTTAATTGATTATATTTTAGGGTCACTAGTTTTGGGTAGGTTATAGAGAATGCCTCCCTAATGCTAATGCCCAATCTAAAATATAAATGTTTAAAATCACAAGTTTGAATAGACTACTTCTAGAATAATTTTTTGTTTTTAATTTACTACTGATGATATGTGTGTGTGTGAATTCTTAGTAGTTTCTGGAAGACAGAATAATATCACTTGATGTTCTTAGAGTTAATGATTCTTGCCAAGTTTTTAGCTGCTTCTCCCTCTGTTCATTAACTCCTGTGGAAATTGGGCATTGGGTTGAGGAAATTTAAGTACACATAGCATCTTATATGTTGTTCAAAATTATCCTTGGAAGCAGGTGCTCTCTCTATTTGAGGTAAAGAAATTGAGGTACAGAGGCTAAATGCACCTGATTTAGTCTGCTTAATATATGTGATACCACAAAGACTATTATACTTAAGAGTTTTTCCGGGGTCTGCTTGCTTTATCATTCTTAGTGGGCTGTTTATTTGTATTTAAAATAGGTTTATTGATACAGGCTTATCCCTTGGATGTTTAGTTTTCAGTAATTGATACCCTTACAATTCTGTTCTGAAACCTCCTTTAAATATCCCTTAGTAGATTCTTTTTTTTTTTTTTTGAGACAGTCTCCCTCTGCCACCTGGGGTGTAGAGTGTGATCATAACTCACCGCACGATTATAGATCGATTCCCAGCCTTAAGCGATCCTCCTGGCTCAGCCATCTGAGCAGCTGGGACTATCGGTGTGCATCACTATCCCAGGCTAATTTTTTTTTTTTTTTAAAGAGGTGGGGTCTTGCTGTATTGCCCAGGCTGCTGAATAGATTCTTAACTCACATTTGTCAACTAGTTTGAGAGATTGCGCTTTCTCCGTTAATCAGATCTAATCAGATCCATACGGAAAGGAATGAACTGCTGTTAAGTACTGCTGTCAATTTCACATCGTCACCTAATTTACTGCCCATTTGAAATTGATGCTGTAGTTGTAAGGAGTATGTTTAGTTTGCTCTAATTAGGCAACATGGCTTATAACGTGAAAGTTTTGGGTACTCTTGAATAAGACTAGTTAGCACATACAACTTGTAGCTCTAGAAATTTATTCAAATTAATGAATACTAAACACATGCTTACGAGTGTGAGTGAACTTAAATGGGCACCTCCCCCAATCTGCACCCTTTCCCTGGAGACCCGCCAAACAGTCGGAAGTCAGTAGGTCAGAATATATAATAAAATATAATAACTTTTTACATAGCATACTACTAGTATTTGAAAGTGATAATATAATTTGTCTCTCATTCTTTTTTGGGGATACACACTACTGAAGGAAGTTTGGGTAACTTTATCTCTTATGTTCTTCCTTTTTAAGCCAGGCTGCTTCTTTAAATCTGGTATAACTCTGGGAGATAATTTTTTGCTTTCAAAAGCTCAATAGCTTATGAGAAATTCTCTCAATGGCTGCTTGCTTTTAAAATAATATTAATATTTCTTCATTATATTCTCATTTGTTGCCATTTTAATTTTTTAAAAATTTAGTTGAGAGATTGCTTGTCCAACAGAAATGGAGCTAGTCCACCTTGAGAAGTGTGAAAATCTGTATAGAACAATTTAAGAATATAGAAGGTTTGGAAGAAGTGAGAATCTCCAAACCAATTTTCACTGCAAATTTCTCAGATTCCAGGTCCTTTTTTGCAGAGTTACAGGTGAGTGGTAGTGTGTAGTGGACAGAACTGTGATCTGTCAGAATTCTCTTGAATTATAGTAGGTTTAATGTTCATATTGAAAACAGAGAATGCTGACTGTCAAGTTAGACCTGAGCATAAGAGTTTGGACCTTAACTTTAAGAGCCTGTGAAGTTTGAATCCCTTTCATTCTTAGATACAAATGAAAACTTTAATGACTCTCTTGATGGAGGACATCATTATATTTCTCCTCTCAGTATCTACTGTATACTTTTTGCTTATACTGTATGCTATGTATATAAACAATAATTATGGTGGTATTATTTATCTACATAGTCCTAAAAAATATAATTTAAATATGACACCATGACTCCTAGATTAATGGTTTATTTTAAGATTAGTTGGGTGAGTATGATGCTTGTCTCTTATGAATTTGTCTGCAATCTAAGCGCATCATTAATGAAGCCTATTTTCTTACCACTTCAATGAATTCTTGATAAAATATTTCATTATTCTAGGAAAAACGTCTATTTCTCTGTGTTTCCTTTCATAGGAAAGTCATTTTTACTTTTTAAAAGAAATTTAATTGTTGAAGTTCCTTTGATGAAGTATGCTGTAAACTTAGTTGAAAAGGGATAATTTAATTGGTGCTGGGGTTTTCTGAGGCTTTTTATGAGCAAATGTTAGTCGGTTATTTAAGTAGTGAACTTTTTTGTATCTTTCGGTGGTTTAAATTTTTCTGAATATATTTCCTCAAAATAACAATTCCAAAAAAAATACAATTCCAGTATTCAAAAGCATGTGTGTGTGTATGCCTTCATTTTGAGTGGGCAATTCATATTCCCAAATTGCTTCGATATGCTGTTTACTAAACTGCAACTATTAATGTTTTGTAATGAAAGTGAGAAATAACAATGAGCAACACTTGTTGAGAGGTTACACGTATCAAGTACAGTTTCGATCTGTTTTTCACATAGTAATTAATTTCATACTCACAACAACCCCAAGAAGTAGGTATTGTCATTCTCATTTTACAGAGGAAGAGACTGAGTCACAGTGAATGACTTGACCTTCATTGTTGGGTGTCTTACTTTAATCTCACATGACAGAGGGGCGGACAAGCTGCTTTGGGCATCTTGTGTATGTAAGGCGCAGACCCCACTCATGAAGGCTTAGCCTTCATAACCTAATCACCTGCCAGCCCCCTGCCTCTCGGTACTATTGCATTGAGAATTAGGTTTCCATATGCGGATTTTGAGGAGTCCAAACATTCAGACCATAGCGTATGTTTGCTAAAGATTATTGTTGAATAAAATACAAATACTTGGCTCAAAGTATAGGACGTAGGGGGCTTAGAATTTCCATTTGTTATGTCCCACTTTTTCTTTATATTAAATAACCTCAGAATATGTCAAATGGCATTTTCCTTTATTAGCATAGAGGAAATAAGCCAAGAAATGGAGCATGTTAAGGAAAGGAATGGGAACACTTGTGGAAGAGAAGAGGCTCTCCACTGAAGAATAGTCATGGAAGGCTGTATACAAACAAGTGATGGCAAGAATTCAACACAATTTAAAATGAAAATTGGGTTTTTAGGGCCTAATACTTATGTTTTAAGGCTAGTTTCAGAGTCTTCTAGTATACAGAGAAAGATGTAAGTTACGATTTCTTTAAGTGGGACTATCATACATATTGAAAAAACTATCAAATCAGGAGCTAGTCTTTCTAATCATGTTTTGAAAATATGCAAATAAAATATATTCTTCTTCTGCAGAGCAGTTTTTATAAAAGAAGAAAATAAGAAAGAATGACTCTTTTAGTGAAGGAAGTTGGCCATTCAGGTAACTTGAAGAAACAGATTAGAGAAGTTTTCATACTTTGTTTCCACTCTCCTCTCTATAGTTCAAATGAAAAAAATGTAAAAAGGATCTCATAGGGACTACTTTTATTTCCTTAAAACTATATTGAATTAGATATCTGTCATTAAATTATTTAAGATGAGTTATGGTGAGAGGTATTATAATGCCATTGTTTGTAGTTTGTACAGCAGAGCGCAAGCAACTTAAAAGAGTAACCATTTTGAAAATTAAATATTTTGGTAACTTGACTAGTAACATCGTCTTAATTAAAATATGATAAAATAGAAACCTAACTTCAGAACTTATTCTTTAAAATTAATGACTGTTGAAATATCTGCAGTAATGTTGTTGCTAGTACAAGTGTTGGATAGTGTAATACAAACGTATTTTTGCAAATTTTTGATTTCCCTTTAGTTTCTGCATTGCCTCCCAGTTTTAAATGTAGGGTAGGTGATGAAATTGCTGGGCATTAAATGCATTTAAAAATTGCAAATGTATTCTATTTTTTCTTATAATTACTTGACAGACTGACTGTTGTTTCCTGTTGTACAGTAATGACTGTATCTTCTAGTGTTTGCCCCTCATGTGAAGTGCTCCTTAGAGTAGAACAGCTTTTAGGATCAGTTCCCTCGTTTTTCCATGTGTTCATTCATCAGCTGGGGTTGACATTTAATTATTTCAAACCTCATTCACAACCATTTAAAAGTTTAATAGAGTTTTAAAAAATCCAAACAATGTGTATCTTATATAATTTTATTTTCATTTAAAATTCTATTACTAAAAAAGCCAGGGTAGCCATTTGCTTATAATAAATCATGCCTTCTTATAGGAATTTTTAAAGTCAGTTTAATGGGACTTCTGAGTAGACAGCTGTGCATTCTGAATTACCTTAGACTCTGCAAATGTTTTAGATTTAAAGTACTACCAACCAAATGGAGTCCTGATCTCATTTGTTGCTAAGGAGGCTGGTTGGAAGGATTGTTTTCTTGCAACTCAAAATACATTGGAAAAAGAGAAAGAAAAAACAAATAAGCTTTCAAAAATTATCAGAATGCTCTTCTCAATCACTTGTCTTATGTTTTGGTATACATATTTAAGTTGTTTTTTATGTATTTCTTTTTTCTTCTGTAGCCAGAATGTTAATATGTCAAAGATGCTAGTTTTGCCTGCAACTGCTGTTTAATGTCTCCGGTGGTGTATCTGGTACAGTGCTTGGCAGAAAGCACTTACGCTTTCTTGTTTTGCTGGGATTGTCTTTTATACATTTTGTTCTTCACTTGGTATATGTCACTTATGCCAATAAGTATAATATATATGCATTTTCTTTTTAAAAATTAAGCATTAAAGAGAATTTAAAATTTCTCAGCAAATGATTTTACAGCTTAATTTTTCCAAACAATATTTTCCAAAAGGAAGAGTTTAACTTTTTCATTTTCCACTCAACTCTTGTACATTAATAAAATGAATGGCCATTCAGCCAACCTACCAATGAAAATAATTCGTGAATATTAGTTCTATAAGAATGTAAAAATAGGATTCTAGATATTTTATTTCTATTCATTTGCCTTTTATTCTTAGGTAAAAATCTCCTCCCAGGTGAATTCTTCTGTTAACTATTTAATCACAAAATAATGTTTGATAAATTTGAGCTTTCTATGTATGTCATGCCACATAATTCAAGTCATAGTAATAATTTATATAAAGACAGTCCCCAACTTAAGGTGGTCTGACTAATGATTGTTCAACTTTGCGATAGGGACATAATCCAGTTGTGAGTTGAGCATCGGTACTTAACAATGAAAGTGAAATTGAATTTATTGTAAAGATCCATCTTACATAATTACAATGTGTGCATCACATAATTAGTATGCCACATACATGTGTGTTTCCTTTATTGTGTTTAGTTTAAATCAAACAGTACATGTAATCTTTTTATACTTATTAACTCCTGATTGTCCTTTTCAACTGCTTATAATTAAATGAAGTACCTAGAAAAGTGCTTGACAAAGGGTAGGCATTCATGAAACGTCAACCATTGTTATTCTGTTAATATTTAAACGAATAGTGATATAAAGTAGTAGATAGTAGAGAGTTGAGTTTGAATAATTTATAAATGGATTTTCTGCATATCTTCATGCCTTGAGTGGAAAGAGGTAAACTTAAAAAGAGATAATAAATTGGCTGCCATGGACAAGGGTCTGTTCAGAACCTGAACTTTATAAACAGAAAAATTGCAACATCGCACTGAGAGACAGTGTGCTGATTTTATTACTGCCTTACGGCGTAAAGATGGAGCCTGGGTTGGGGCCAGAACACCTAATAAATAGCTTCATGACTTCAGGTAACTTACTCAATTTCTGTGATTTTTAAAGACCTCGTTGTGTAAATAGGGGTCATACTGTAATAGCAATACCAAGCTGATAGGGCTGGTTGGAAAGATTAAATGAGATAATATACAGGACAAGCGCCGGTAGTGCCCTGTCACGTATCAGGCACTCAGCAAATTTTAATTCTTTTCCTCTTAGGACAGAGAAGAGAAAAATGGCAGAAGTATAAGAAGAACAAAATTGAATATGTGACACTGTGCTTCATAACTTTTAAAAGACATAAATTAATCTCTTGGAATTTAACCTATAGTTGGATTCACAAGCAAATAAGAAATCCTGAAATGAAGGATTACCTGTTTCATTGCTGTGACTAGTGAGAAATGACTAATTCTTGGTTTTTAAATTGTTCTTTTTTCATAAAGCTTATTTTTTAATTTTATTCTTTGTTTCAAAAAGGATTTTATTATTTTTTACCATCCCATTTAGTATTAATTGAATTTTCTACACATATCTTTAAGATGATGATTTCAAGAAACTTGCCTCCATTTTAAATACATTAATTGATCTCAATTATATTTTGCCAAATAAAACTAAAATTTTTATTCAATTTGAATAAGATCTTTGGATCAAAAAATGTTTATGCTTTCACTGTATTGAATTTTGTCATGGATTTTATTATTTCCTAATTTTTTGGCTTGAACTAAATAATGTTAATTTTCAAAATTAAACATAAATTCCTTCTTCCTTTTAAAGTGGAGTTTATATAATTTACTCTTTGTGTTCTTTGCAGCACACAGACATCACTCTTTTTGAAAAAGTTTGCAGTCTTATGTGATTGCATTAATAATTTCTGTGAGTCAGGCTGATCAGTATTAAGATAAAACAACATAATCATTATTTTTGGCTGTTGAGAATTCACGGTGCTTTGATTTAAGCCTTATTTTTATTTTTATAGCATTGTATTAATATAAGAGATTAAAAAAAAAACAACCTTTGGCAATGGAAAATAAACTTGCCTGTAGAAAAACAGGATGTTAATCATGGGAAGCTTTTCTTTTTAATAACAAATACAATGATCAGTAGTGGTACAGTTGAAGGGAGTACAACTGACTTATTTTAGTTAAACTGAAGTGGGTTGAAGGTAACGTGATAATTGGTTTTCTCTTTGTTATTATATACCGAATTCATATTTCATATGAAATATTGTATCAAGCTTTCCTAGGACATCGAATATGGAATTAAAGTGCTGAATCATTAGTAAAAATTGACAAATAGGTACTTTTTAAATAGGGTAATATGTAGCAATTTTTTTCAAAGTATCTTTTTATTAGTGAAAGAATATTCTATAGAAACACTCAGTTGTATCTCACAGTAGAGAACAGAGTCTCTCCTGGTTGATTCTGACTGCTTAAACATTTTTATGTAGGCTACAGAAAGACTCAACCAACAAAATAAAGTCTGTTCTTACATGAGTACATCTGGATTTCTTTTAAAAAAATGTACAATTAGAATTTTCCTGGGGCACTCAGTGGCAGATATATATTTTTCTGTTTTAGCTGCTTTATTTTTCAGGTAGGGCTATGTTTTTTTCTTTATAATTAGTGTTCCAGTCAGCTGTGTTTAAGGGTTTCCTGGAGCCCTAGAATAGGATGAGTTTGTGGGACTCTCAAGTGTCCCTCGCCCCCACCCTGTCTGTCCCGCCTCGCCTTTTAGGATTTAAGTGTTTATATGAAACCTACATCACAAGGTAACTGCTTCAGAGCCCTGGCTGCCCCCACTTTAGACGGATTATGTTTTCTGTCTCATATTATTTATGGATTCTTATCAAGTAGAAAGCTTTGTCATTTTATAATACCCCAGGAATAAAGTCCCTTACAACTAGAAGTCACAGGAAGTCCCAAGATAACACCTGATGTGTAGTATCATTTTTCCCTTTCTGTTTCTTTAATTTTTATAAATCATAGACGACAAAGGCCTTGCTCTCAAGGTAGAGAAAGGGAATGACAGGAAGGTGGGCCTGGGGTTGGAGAACTCTTCATGGAAATTTCTGGATTCCTTTTTTTGAAGTAATTTATCCAGTTTTGATCTTATGTGTATATGTGTATAAAATTTCACATTTCAGAAAGTATGGTTTACTTGAATAATGAAATTGTGAATATGAAATAATTTTTGGCTAATACTTTTTAGATTAAATATAATTCTTAACTATTATATTTAAGGGGATTTTGTGAACATTCTGTGTGCCAAATAGTGTTACAACAAGACTATAACCAAGCATATTGTGGGATGCTAATAACAGAAATATCTTTCATAGAGCCGTTTCTCCTTTCACATTTTAAAATTCAGGATTACTTTGGCTCGGGTATATTCATCTTGGAACAAAATATTTTTTCAAAATTCCATTTGCATAGCATGAAGATTTTTGTATTTGAAAAATACAAAAAAGTTTTGATAAATTACTTTTATTTTCACATTCCAGGCTAGACTTTTGTTGTCTGAATCTTTGGGAGCACAAGTAGGAGTCCTTATAACATGCAGATATGAGTCATCATAAAACATATTGTTACATTGTTTGGGGACCACCCAATAAATGAAAAGACTAACAAATGTATAAGATGTAATTAGGAAATTCTCCCTTGATTACTCAGTTACCATTGTGCTTGCTTTATCATTAGTTATTTTTGGATAACAGATTCAACAGATTCATAATAAGGATTCATATTGTGAAGTGGAAGATTGTGTCTGTTAATGAAAACTAACTTACCATAGAATTGGAGTATAAATAGGATTTAACAAAAATAGAAGTCTGTCTTTATGAAAGCTGTGCATACTTCAGTTGTAAGCTTCTGGGTTACTTGGGTCTGTGAACAATTACTGAGCATAGTATTTGCTCCGGAGAAAGGCTTCCCATGGCAGGTACCAAGGGTCCAAGCATTGGCTACAGGTACATCTGATAGACTGAGAGACGTAAGAGAAAATTTCCACCAAAAATATATTTCTTAGTTGACTGTGTTTTAGTCTTTTTAACACTGGACATATGATCAGTTTTATTACTACATTTTGTAATACGAATGGTAACCATTTGTCACATAATCAAGATAAGTAATTTATTAGGAGAAACTTTTTTAGGGTGTTACTTTCTTTGTATATATTAGAGTTTGGCGAAGATTCATCTTCAGCTGATACATCAGCCAACTGTAGTGACCTATCTGGTTTCCTAGGTCTGTGCTGCCAAACTACATTCTCAGAATTGTTTCGCAGAGGTAAAAGCCACAAAACACTGAAAACATGGCAATTATTCATTCTCATTTCGACATACTCGGTGCTTAAGTTCCCGCAGACCAGGACAAGTGAGGTTGTCATCACAGCATGTGGGATTAGGGCAAACAGTCCGCTCGGCCGAGCTCTGCCCTCAGACGTTCTTATTTTCCACACAAGGTGGGGTCCTTTGTGTAAAGACATTGTGCCAGCAAACCTGGGTTTTTATTTATTTATTTTGGTTTAAAATGAAATTAGGGCAGTGATTTTTAAAAAAATTCTATTTTATATTTTTGTGTACAACATAAAGTTTAATATGTTTTTGCTAGGAAAAATTATTTGTTGTTTTGATAGAGCTGTGAAACCTACACCACCACCACTAGCATCAGCACCTGAGAGGAGAGAGGATGTGAGTTCATTCAGATAGTCGGGAGCAGGCAGAGAGCTGTGCTTGCCTCTTGCTCCCTTCAGCCCGCTGTTTTTGTCTTGCTTATCTGTGCTGTCACTCTCACATCTTAACTAAACAAAGCAACAAAAACAAAAACAAAAAAACCCAAAAACTAAGTACACCTTCACAACACAAGCAATCTACATGAAATAAGGGAGTTGGATTTGGGTTTTTACTCAGCAATTCTGTAGTTCTTGACATAATAACTTCAGAATTACAGTAAGACAGAGCAAAGAAAATGAAATATGTATCTCAGCTTGTTTTTTTTTTTCTATTTTTAATTTTGTTTAATTTCCCCCCCAGGTGAGAATAGGGGTTTTTCTGTGTTCTAAGTGAGGACAGCGGTGGGTGTACAGCCCATGTTCGTTTGCTTTTTCTGTAGCTCCTGTATCTATTATTACTGTTGGTTTCTCAGTGGAAATTTTTCTTTCACTCTCACTTTGGCTTTACCTCCAAGTGCCTTCTTCTCTTGGCTGAAATTGAGCACTGTAATTTGTGGCTTTCGGGAGGGGGAACCTCAGTGGTCAGATGGAGGAGGCCAGGCCACATTCCAAAAGCGGAGTGGTAGGTGTTCCAGACAGAGCGCTGATTCAGAGGGAGTGGGAATGTGGGGTGAAAGTTGGCTACCAACGCAAGCCTCACCTGAGGCAGTATTGCTCAAACAGAACAGTGCATTCTCTAATTAGCTGCCCCAGTGTGCAATTAGATTAATGACAGCCAACGAATTTAGAAACCCCATCCAGAGTAAGCTAGCCACACAACAGATGTTCCACAGACTTGACAAAGAGCTAATTTTCTTGCACTAAGGAATTTGTAGCTCTATCTCTTGTATTTGTGGTGGACTGCCTCATCACCTTATAAAGGTAAGGCACATTTTCCATTTTAGGAGGCAAATTGAAAACTTCTTCCTCCTGTGGATGTCTGATTGAAAAAAAAATTTCTTAGTTAAATGTACTTTTTCAGCAGCATATCCTTCCCCCGCAAAGCAGTGTGCAAATAAAGTTCTCAGATACTGAAGAACAACGTATTTCCATCATTTCCATCATATTCACCAAACAAATGATCCTTTTTGTGAACTATGAAAAAAACACTTAGAAAACTATTTGGTTCTTAGGCTAGATGCATTTTGACGTTATATTATGTATATGTTCTTAGAAACATTTTTCATACTGTTAGAAGCTAGAAGATGATATGTATGGAAGTAAAAATATTTTCATATAGTCTTTGAAACCCCTCTACCTTGTAAAATATGCTGTTTTCTGCTTTTGAAGTAGGAAGGTTGGGACAAATGATTTCATTCTGAAATTACACATGAATAGAAAGTTTTGATATCACAGCCCTTCAGTATATTCAGAGAATATAGTTACCCTTTTATATGAAAAAACGGTGATTATCATTTTCCCTCTATATTTTTACTCTAAAAATATATGTATTGTAGACTTTCTTATCCATTAGCCTGCCCCCAAATGAAATCATGGAAACAAATAATTATAATTCACATTTTAAACATTTGTCAGTGTTCTAGAAAACTTCAACTCCCATTAAAACTAGCCGTTTAAGTTCATTTCACGTCTTCTCCTATGGTGTGAAGCACAGTTCTGTAAATACAGTTCCCTAAGCAGTAATCCATGGGCCAGGCTGTGCGGCACTTCCAAAGTTATGTAGAAAGTGTTTCTTTTGATCTCCTTAAAAATGTGACTAACAAAATGTTAGAGGATGAGAATAAGAAAGAACAATACGTTTTGTGGTCTCAAATATTTCAAATTTCAATCATGAGCTTTAAGATCCACATGAGCAAAACAGACGCGCAGCTTAAACACCAGGCAGTTTCTCTCCCCAGATGCCCAGAAACATTTTTGAGCCATTCCAAACCACTGGGATCATTTGCTCTGATTGCAGATAAGCAGGACAAAATAAACAAGCTGTTGCCCACGTGGGGACTGGTTCTGCTGTCTCTTGTTCTAACCCGGCAAAGCCTGAATGCCTCCCCAGTGTCTTGAATGGGTCTCATTGTTTATTTATTGTGCTTTTCACAAGTGCTTGTAACCTCACCCTTGTTTTACTAATAGCTTTCTTCTAAAGTGGGTTGACATTTCAGTTAATTTTCAATGTCCTCAATGTTTTTCCTTAAATTGGGCCAGACTGACTGGCCTGTTTAAAGTTAGGCAGTCTCTTATAAATTGTAGCGTATAAAAATAAGGGACATTTATTAGAGATTTTTGAGTTTGTTTTCCTATTTAAAAACTGTAAGGTCATAGAGGAATTTTTCTTTCATAGTTTTTAACTATTTGTATTGACACTTAATTAAGTATAGAGTTTTGAATCTGTAGACTATCTTAGAAGCTGTACATTTTTACATTAAAACCTATTATATATATATACATTTTTATTCATTTTCAATATAATTCTGCTTAAAATCCTAGCATACAGAATTTAGGAAATTGGTCAGTGGCTTCCTTATTTAGATGAGCAAAATTGAACACTTTACACAATATTCTATATTCAGATTTTTACTGCATTAATTTTAAAAACATAAATGAAAACTTTTCTATCTGTAGACATGAAACTAAAAATGAAACTACAGGAAATGTCCTTATGCCAAGAATTAAAACTTACCAACTGTAGGGCAGTATTGGCACAGAAATGGGCATCATTAAGCAAAATCCAGAAACAGGTTCCAGTACATAGTGAAACTTACTGAAATAACAAAATGGCATTTCAGTTAAATAGGAAAAGCATAGATTATTCAGTAAATAATATGGCATAGCTCTGGTCATATATGGTATCGTATATAAAAATTTCCAAATATATTAATAGCTTAAATGAAACTAAAAAACAATCTTAATAAAAAATATTAGGCCAAGGCGTAAGAGACAGTAAAATATCCTGATGGAGGTGGTCTTTGTAAGCAGGCTAAGAAATGCTGATCCATAAAGCAAAGATGAACAGATTTGGTTACATAAAAAGTGAAACATTATAGTTTATAAAAGACACCGTAAGCAAAGGCAAAAAACAGTGTAGCAGAAAATATTTACAACAGATGGGAAGAAGATTAATTAATATGTTAAAGGGCTTCAGCACATTAATAAAAAGAAGAAAAATTTTGAAAACACACGAACCATAGACAAATTACAAATATGACCAGTGAAGATTTATAAACATGTTCAACATCATGAGTGGTCGTGATAATACAAATGAAAACAATAAAATGTCATTTTTATTCCATTGGATTGGCAAACTTAAAAGGACATATAATAGCCAATGCTAGTAAGAATATTGAGTAATTGATATTTTTATATACTTTTGATAAGAATGTGAGTTTTTGCAGCTAACATGTACTTTTTTTCTCAGTGGTCCTATCCCACTTCTAGGAATCCATCCTACAGAAGATGCCAATACATAAGGATAGAGTACAAGGATGTCTGTTGTTAACCTATATATTAATATAATTGTTAAAAATGTATTTTAATTGATTAAAACAATCAGTGAAAAAATTTTGAATTAATATGGTACATCCAAACTATGGTATATCATGCAGCTATATTGAAAATAATTGAATAGCTGTATACTTGGGGAAATGCACATGATATTTTTACGTGAACAGAGAAAGTTGCAGATATGTATTAATAGGTACATATAAACATATGGTCATGTATTTTGTATCATTTTGACTAAAGACCACAGTACATACATTTGTATATTTTTGTGTGCACATAAGACAAAATATGGATATCTTCCTTGGATGGGCTAGTGTGGATTACTGAAGAGATGGAGATAAAAAAATATTATACAAGTTGCCATATGTGTAATTTTAAAAGTATCAATAAAGTTTTACATAGAAATGTTGGCCATGTTACTTTTAAAAGTGTATTATTTCGAAACAAGTCAGAATTACACGTTTTATGAACAAAGTGTTACTGATCTGAGTGGTAAATATACAGAGCTGTAGATTCTGCTGTTGTGCTTCCCTCGCATTTTCACGTGGTCACAGTGGGGCTTGAATGTCATCTTCATAATGAAAACTCCATCTAGGTTTCTTAAGGGAGGTATGAATTTTGAAATGGGATATAGCTTTGAAGGACACACAAACTAAATTTAATGGTCATTCCCAACTTTTAAGCAAGACGTAAATTTGGCCCTAATGTTTACAACTTGATTCCTGTTCTTAGTTTATATTAATTTATTAAGTATGAAATGTCTGATTTCCTTACGTACTAAGTGTTACAGTTTATCTCTGACATTTCATTTTGACATTTCTTGTTTTATTTTTATTATGAAGGTATATCCTCAGTCTTTCAAATGCAAGTTTTGGCTTGTGATTATCTTTCAAATATTTTTTAGAGCAATTTGTTTAACCAGGAATAAGTAAAACATTTGTGTTATTTTCGAATATGAGTTCTGTTGTGGAACCAGTGCAGCACAGACAGCTAAAAATATCAACGAAGTGTTTGGGAAGGATGTGGCTAATGAACGCACAGTACATCGGTGGGTTGAGAAGTTTCATTCTAGTGATTTTAATCTTGAAAATGAGCCATATGGGCAACCTGAGACCAAGGTGGATAATGATGAGCTGAAAGCTATAGGGGAAGTGAATTCATCTCAACCTATGCGTGAATTAACAGTAAGGTTTGACGTTACTTTTCAATGATACTGGACCATTTGAACCAAATCAGCAAGGTAAAGAAGCTGGATAGATGGTTCTGCATGAATTAAACAAGCATTAGAAGAGAAATTGCCTCAAAACTTGCTTTTCTTTGCTGTCACGACACAAAGGTGAAATGTTTCTAAACCATATTATTACATGTGATGAAAAATGCATTCTTTTTGACAATCACAAGTGTTGGGCACAATGGTTGAATGAAGATGAAGTGCTGAAACACTGTCGAAAACTGAATATTTGTCAACAAAAGCTAATAGTTTTTGTTTGGTGGTCCAGCACTAATAATTATCTTTTTAGTGGATGCTATAACAAACTGTTGTTACAGATCTAGTGGTATTTATTACCCTGATAGTATGTGAACCCAGAAAAGTTTACCCTTGCTTTTTGAATTATGTAGTACTAAGATGCTTATAATAATGTATCTTTGTAGCTTGATCTTCTCATAGTGTTAAAGCCAGAAGGGACCTTGAGGATGAGGATGTATCTGCATTTGAAAGATGATCTCACTAGGTACATTACTTGTCCCTGGTGACACAGCTGTTTAATGGCAGAGCTGGTACTTAATTTGCACAAATTGCCAGGGGTATTTTGGCATGCACAGATTTACAAATTCATCTGCTTACTCTAAATCCAGGGCTCTTTCTGTAGCATTTATACATTTTACTTATTTTTTAATTGTATATGGAACAAGCATTATTTAAAAATCTAGGCAGTTTCTACTGGTGAAATTAGTATCTAAAAGAAAAAGTATACTCTTTTAGAAGCTCGGTAGCTCTGCTTTCATTTAAAACTTTTTCATACTGAAAAGTCTTTAGGATATTCTATAAACAAAGTTAAATGGACCAATTGTTGCAGAAAACAAATATAAATATTTACCTATATGTATGTTTTATTTTAACTGGATCATTATCTGGTGGTTTCCTTCGACTTTATATGTGATTTAAAAATATATGTGTTTTATATATAAATATATATTTATATTTACAGCTTGTAAATATACTTGTTTTTTGGAGTAAGCACCATATTATTAAGTATGTACAAAAATACAAGATGATTTCTAAAAGATATAAACTACTTTTTTAAAACCTAAGCAGGATTACTTTCCCTAAGAGTGAGATGCTGGTTACATTACTTGGGTAAAGTATTATCCAGCGAATTGGGTGATTCATAACACTGACTTCACTGCAAATGTTTGAGTAGAGAGGGCCTCCTGTTTAGCAACTCATGAGTATCATGCTATTTGATATTAAATGAATTTAGTTTTGTAGTTTCAGTAAGCACATCTGTAAATCTTGGACACTTGAAGACATGAATGCTTGCTTTATATGTCTTTGCAGTGTGTCTGCATGTATTTATACAAGTGAGTCATATTTTATATATAAATGTACACATATATGTAAATTTACAAAGGTGTGTATAAACATAATTGCTGTGTTTACATTCAAGATGATTCTATTTGTTGCGAATGATGGAGACTTCTGCTAAGGATGTTTGAAATGGTTTAAAGTAAAAGCCTGTGTTCTAAATCACTTCCTAAAGATTGAGATACATCTAGATTAATATTTTCCCTTGTATTTTTCTTTTCTGTCTCCACCAAATTATCCATAAATAGTGATAGAAACAATGATATTCTTTGTATGGTGAGAACTCAGAGTTATTCAGAAATAATATTACTTTTGGGGAGGCAAATATACAGTACTGTCTGGAATAACATTTAAAACCATTACATGAAATATTATGTGGCATAAAGTGATTTTAAAAATTAATTTAAAAATTTATCACAAAAATTGTTTTGTCATTATGGCAATACTAATGCCTTTTCACTAGTAGACTATTCACAGTTTATGTTTTTGATCTTTGTCCTTTGTGTGTCAGGAAAACCAAGATGTGTGTATTTGCCAATCCTTGATCCAAGTAGGCTCTCTGGCTAAACGGGCTCTGTCATGCCACTATGATGTGTATCTTCTGGATACAAAGTATATATATGGGTAGTTTGACTTGACAGATTGCAGTGTTTAATATATATGTACACTAACCTTACTAGTTTGTATTTGTTAATGGTAACATTTTATTTTATTTGTTCTTATGACCTAAATTATTTGTTTATCTGAAATAGCAGTGTATTACTCTGTTATTGGCCTGTTTACTTTACCTTTTTTCCCTGTTTCTAGTAGACTGTTTTGGAAGGCAGAGACCATTATCTTAATCAACTTTGTAAGGCAAGTGCTAAGCACAGACTTGGGCACACACAGATATTCAATAAAAGTGTGTTGAAATAATGCCCTTTAAAGTATCTATAGGACTCTGTGGCATGCCAGTCCTTTATGATAGAAAGATGACAGAACTGTAAATGTGGCTTTACTTACTAATACTTAGGACCTGATTATGAAAATAAGTTAAACATTTTATAATGGATATTATGAATTTATTTACTCAACTTCATTTAGTTATGATTTCTACATGTTTGCTACAATGGGGTATTAAAATAAAAAAGACAAGTGTCCTTTTGCATTCCAAAGAGATACAGGCCAAAACTATGAAATTCTGATATGTAAAATTTATCTTTATATATGCACACACACAGGATAGTCATGCACTGCATAACAATGGTTTGGTCAGTGACCACATGTATGATGGTGGCCCCATAAGATTGTAACGGCACATATATGGAAACCTGATAAATGTCACTTGGTGTTGGCATTGTAGATCAAGTAGGGGAAAGGACTGCTTTTCAGCAATGGTGCGGACATTTCATTTTCCATAAGAGAAATTATATAAATAAAAATATATATACCATCCAGGTTTGTGCAAGTACACTCTGTAATGTTTGTGCAACGATGAAATCACCTAATGATGCATTTCTCAGAATGTGTCCCCATCGTTAAGTGATGCATGACACACACACACACACACACACACACACAGTGGACCCTTGAATGACACGGGGTTGGGGTGCTGACTCTGTGCAGTTGAAAATTCGCTTTTGACTGCCCCAAAACTTAACTTAATAACTACTGTTGACTGAGAGCCTTACTGAGAACTTAGACTGCTGGCTAATGCATGTTTATTTATGTGCTATATACACATTCTTAAGGTAAGCTAGAGAAATGTTATGAAGAAAATCATAAGAGATGCTCCATTAATTCACTGTTAAGTGGAAGTGGATGGTCGTAAAGGTCTTCATCCTCCTCATCTTCACATTGAGCAGGCTGAGGAGGAAGAGAAGGGGTTGGTCTTGCTGTCTCGGGTGGCAGAGGAGGGAGAGGTGGAGGGGGTGGAAGGGGAGACAGGAGAGTCAGACACACTCAGTGTCATTTTTATAGGAAAAAAATCCATGTATAAGTGGACTGTGCAGTTCAAAGTTGTGTGTTCCCAGGTCAACTGTTAAGCCTATATTCCTGCTGGGTGTGGGTGCTGACAGTCAGTTAGCTATTAGGTGACCTCTAATGAAGATTTCTTTTAAAAGGAAGCATGAGACTTTGTGCTCCTGAGTGACACTGAGCTACACCTGAGGGACTCTTGAATCTACCTGAGGGTACACTCTTCTGTAACATTGGCATAGAAGGAGCTGCGAGACCCATTAGCTTGTGCTGATTCCAGGATCTATAGGGGAACTACTTGAAACTGCTGGAACTGAGAGGAGCCTCTGGAGTCATTTATTAGGATTGCCTACCCTGCTGAGAAAGCCCAGCAGGGCTTTGCCACGGGGGCACAATTAAATATCAGCAGAATCAGTTAGTTTAAGAGCTGGTTCCCTGGTTCCTGACCCTATTGCTTCGCGTCAGTAGTGTGCACTGACTCCTGCAACGGTGGAGAGAAAAGTGAAAACAGCCAAACTATTCAAACACAAGGAACAATAACAAAAACATTATGATAAGACATGAAAACCCAATCAAACAAAACAACCTCCATGGTTTTATTTAAAAATGACTGAAACAATATACAGCAGACCTTCAGAATCTGAGATTTAGGGGAGGGGATCGTCATTGCCCAGACCAACATTCCTACACAGGACAGGAAGGCAAGAAGCTTCCAGAAGCTTCTGTCGTGGTAGATCCTGTTCAGAATTCTCTGCCAACAGCTGGATGTATGTGTAGGGGACGGCATGGTTCCCCCTTTTGGGGGCTGGTCACCTAGTAGGGTCCTCTTCCTGATAACCCAGGCAGTTGGCCAGTGCGCCATCTGCACAAACTATATGGTTCTTAAGAGACCGTGGGCCAGCTTCTGTCGCCTTAAATCAGTCTGCCGATGTCCCAGGTAAGTTAAGCAAGGACCTGCGTTATGACAGCCAATTCACCATGTCCACATAGTGGTCTCTTAGGATGTGGTCAATGACTATGATCATGATTAGTTTTGCCCTGTGCCTTAGGTTCTTCATTTGAAATGGAAGCTTATTCTTGTAATTACTATGTGTTAGGCACAGTGTTAAGAGAGATTTATTATCTGGAATAAATCTCACTATAACTCTGAAAGAAATAGGTTAGAGAAGATTAGGGAGGCTCAGAGAACTTGTCACTTGCCTGTGTCATTGACGGAAGGCAGCCAAACTTCGTTAAAAAGAATAGACAAGAATAAATGGAGAAGGAAGCAATATATAAACATTTGCTATTTTGCCATTATGTATTATTTTATTTGCTACTACCCATGAACCATTGATATTTTGATATAAACTTTATAAGTTCCTTAGAATGATATTGTATCCAGTTATACCTACGTTAAAACTTTTTAAAAGAAGCTCTTGGTGTGTTAAATACATGTTATTTCAACATATTATTTATTTTAAAACTTTCTACAGTGGCTTGATGGCAGACTTGTGTTATAGAAGGGACTGTTAAATGAGTGAGCAGTGTTTTACTATGAGTTACTGACTAATTGTGGCTTGTAATCTTACCTCCCAGCTCAGATGTATGAGTTTTTACTTTATCAGCTATAATCATGTATGCATAAATGTAAATTTTTGCACATTCCTACGATAAATGAACTTCATAAAAATCTTTTATTTAAAAAATTTTCAGAAACAGAGTAATCTAGTTGAAACCTTCAGGAAAATAAGCCTCAGATGAAACTCTTAAAATGACATAGTCATCAGAATTCATGGGAGTAATAGGGACATACAGAATTCTAGCTTTCAAGAGAGAATGTATATATTCTCCTTATTACCTCCTGATTATTTTTGAAAACATTAACTTAAAGCAAAAAAAGATGAACTAGTTTATCAAAATATGTGTAGTAAGCCTTTTTATTCCTCTTCAGCTCTCTCATGCAGCTGTTAAGGAGCAGTGAAATGAACAAAAGGTAGACACTGGAAGAAATGTGGACTGTGTTACACTCTGGATGAATAATAAACTTAAAAATTTGCAAGTATAAAATACCTATATTTAGTTGCAGGAACAAACACAATAGCCTGTAGGTAATGGTTAACTTCCTCTCTTCCACTGTGAATGAGACACAAATAGAAATTTAAAATGATTTAAAGGTCACTATAATTGAAATCAGTTGAATTTTATTGAGAAAATTACCCACTTTCACAAGGTTGGTCCCTCTTAACAAGGGTAGGAAATTCCTCTTAGGCTGCCATTTAGGAATATGTTTAAAATGCATATATATAATTTTTTTTTAAAGTTAAACAGTCAATGCAATGTGTCTCTCCTCTTGACACATTTTATTTGAAAGACATATTCTTTAAGAAAAAAATAAAAATAATAAAACCCTCTTGCCTGTTTTCAAATCTAGTACAGAGGAAAACTCAGAAAGAAATATTCTTGAGGTGTTACAATTCCAAGGATGTATCTAAAGTTCAGAATGGTTGGGTCTGGTTCATTGAAACAAAAGATCTCACTTTCTTTTTATACTTAGTATATTTTCCTCTGCCATTGAGAACCAATTCTGAATAGGAACCATAGACACAGAAACAGCTTTAAATCATTACAGTAGGTAATGGCTATGTGGCAAAAAGTTGTTTGTAGATTTGCTAGTTATCTGGTTAAATATATTAGTGTTAAGAGCAAAAAGCTTTAATTTAGACCCCAAAGAGAAAGTTGGAAGCAAAGTAATCGTGTCAGAAGAATTGCCAGGTGTCTATTTCATTTTACTCTGTCTAGACGTGGCTTTACATCATGAGGTCTACAGTGAGATGTTAATGAGGATGTCCAGTTTTCCAAAAGGAAAGTTCAGGAAATGTTATTTAGAACTCATTAATAGACTTAGAACATCCATGTGCTAATGTTGAAGGTTTTACACTTGTGTAAGCTCTGTGTACAAATTAGAAAATACGTGCCTATTTTGATAAAACTCATTTGCCTGATTATTCATTAACGTTTTTAAGCCACTAACATATGAGTGAATATTCTTTCAGACCAGGAGCCCTTTTTCTTAAGTAATTGCCTGTTGACACCATAGCCCTATATTATGTGTAATGATTTCCTTAATAGAGATTTTGTATTCTGAGAGCCTAGATGATTATGTAAATTATTTTAATGTTATTCTTCTAGCGGTTCCGATGCAGGAGTGGGGTGGGGCTGGCAGTGTCTGTAGACACTTTTTATGGGCACAGCTGGGGTGGGTACTGCTCACCTAGCAAGTCTCCAGCGGGCCAAGGTGCTGCCGAGCATCCTGCAGTGCGCAGGTGCGCGAGACTTCCCGAACAGCAAGGAAGTATCTGGTTCCAAATGTCAGTGGTGCCAAGGCTAGGAAACCGTGTCCCCAGTGGGAGGAATGTCTCCTTCTCCCCTTTGCCGTATATATTTATGTTTTCATTATTAAAACTCTAAGAGTAAAGCATGCTCTTAGAATGTACACGTGCTAGAGACTTAGATACTGTCCTCGATGGAATAAATGATTAAACTAGCTACATATTACAGCATCTACTTGATGTGTTTATATTAAATTGTATTATTGAAAAAAATTTAGTGGGTGTCCTAGGGTTACATATTGCTAAAGCTGGAAGGGGACCTAATCAAGAGTCACCTAATTTGATGGTTGGTGCTTGGGGTGGTGTGTTGATAGGCATGAGTGCACGCTTGGGTTCCCGCACTAGTTCTGGGATATGAAGGCAGGGGCCAAGTGTGCTTTTTTAATAAGCTAAACTCACCTAATTCTGTGAAAGTACTTTATGTAAGTGAGTCTTATTTACCTCATCCCAACCCCCATCTCCACCCCACTTCCTCTTTAGAACCACGGTTCTCCTGTGCCCCATATGACATGAAGGCTGGGCGATGTTGACACCCCTCAGGTCACATAGTTAATTAGTGACAGCTCAACTAAAAAAGGAGATCTTTTTTCCCCCTATTGCTTTTATAGGCTTTCTTTTAAAATGTTGAAATATTGACCTTCCTAGCTGTGCACATTGATTCTCCCTGTAGAATGCCGCCAGCGTGTGTTCCGCCAGGCCCAGCACTAGTGTCTGAGGGTGCAGGGTTTGTCTCTGCCCTCATGTAGCAGAAGAGAGAGAATAAAACAAATAAGAAAACACAATAAAAGCAAAGCTGTAGGAATATTTCACAAGTGGGAGCAGACCATTGAACTGCAGACAAGCTGGCAATCACTTGGTGCAGCTGAGACTTGAGTTGGAGCGATTGCCGAGGTCACCTAACTCCGTGGCCTGGTGGAGGTGAGGGAGGGCGCGAGTCTCTGGACGTGGCTGTGCTCGCTCACTGCTTGCTGACAGGCGTGCCCAGCTGTGCTGCGGAGAAGGGAAGCACGTGTTTTCCATGCTGCATACCCTCTTCTGCCCTGCCTTTGGAATGCGCTTGCCCGTAGACCACATCGTAAGTGTGGATTATGATTCTGCGCCAGCTTCTCAGCCTCCTTCACCAATCTTGCATTTTGACCATAGCACTAACAGTATAATGGTACCAAAATTTTAATACAACATTTTGAAACAGTGGGCGAGATTTGGATAGGAGGGCTTGGACCTTGGTGTATCAGACTTATAAATGATAACCTGTGAATGCCCACATAATTTTGGAAATAGATAAAATAGGAATTTACATCGGATGATACATAGGATTATCATATGGAAAACCACTTCAATACAAACTAGATTCAATATTAACCATATGAGAAAAACACTTTTTTCCCCCTTGGAATCACATCAGCTCGTATGAATTCACAAACTTTTGTGCAGGGACATGCTGTGCCTCCTTCCCTGCCACCCCCAACCCTGTGTTTTCGTTAATCCTTCTTTGCCGCATCCTAAGGACTCAAAGCTGTACTTAGTTCCACTTAGTCCATCAGTCTTTTTAATATTCTTTTCTAAATTGAGAATAGCCTGATTAAGGAGCATTTTGGCAATAGAAATTCTTTTTTTAATTCATTGCTGCAGCATAGAGACTCCTGTATTTAGTGCTCAAAATTGAAACTCTGTAAAGTGATTATCTCCTCGGCTCCTAAGAATCCTGTTCGGGAAAGCAGAGGAGGAGTTATTCCAGCCACAGAGAATAGCTGATGCACAGGCCATGGGAGAGGTGAAGGTACTGATAATTTAGGATGAGCTCTTCTGATAAGCTCTCAGCTATCAAAACAAATAAGAGAAAATTGATAGTCTGTCAAAAAGTAATGGAACTTAACTAGGGCTACAATTAAATAGCATCTATGATCCTTTTCAAAATTATGAGTACTAAACACCCATATTTGAATTTAATAAACATTTATTGGAGACTAATGCTGTATTATATGCTAGAAATTTTGGAAGATATAAAAGAAATGGATTGGCTGGGCATGGTGGCCCAGGCCTGTAATCCCAGCACTCTGGGAGTCTGAGGTGGGAGGATCGCTTGAGGCTAGCAGTTTGACCAGCCTGGCATCTTAGGGAGGCCACGGTCTCTGCAAAAAAAAAAAAAAGAAAAAAACAGTGCGGGGTATAGTGGTGTGCGCCTGCAGTCTTAACTACTCAGGGTGCTGAGACAGGAGGGTCACTGAAGCCCGGGAGTTGGAGGTTGCTGTGAGCTGTGATAGCACCACTGCACTCCTGTTTGTGTGAAAGAGCAAGACCCTATCTCTAAAATATATATATATATATATATAAATAAAAAGGATTGGACACAGTTCTGCCTTTTAAAGACCTTAGAACCTTTTAGAGAAGAAAGACCTTCCACTTTGGAGGCTATGTGTGTTATGGGACAATGAGCTGATACCATCAGTGACCCTAGAGGACGGAAGTTGTAGGTGCCATTGCGAAGACACATTTGATCTCCCCACCCTTCCCACTCCCATTGTCTCCTGCACGTCCCTCTGTTCAAGTCGCCATTCCTCTGCATTTGCTATTGCAGATGTGTATTCGAGTGTTTCCCTTCCTTTTTGAAATGTCCTTGAGAACAAAGACTGTGCCTTATTAGTCGTCTTCTTAGTGCCTGTCAGCGCCTGCTAAACACTTGTTAGCGGTAATGACTGAGTGGATGACGCATGGATGGATGAATGGTTTGCAGGAGATGGAGATAGGGATGTGGGTTGGTGGAGAGGAGGGTCTCCCCTAGTTGCGGGTTGGAGTGGGGAGCAGAGGAAACATTCCAGAGCCCGAGCAAGAGCATGCTGACGAGCATGACATGTGCTGGGGAGACGGCCGTTGTTAGGTTGTGTAATAAATTGGAATGCACGCCTGCACAAACTCCTTAGGTTGCAAGTCATGGGAAACCCAGCTCAGTGTGGATTAAACAACATCACACAGCAGCTCTGATTTTTCCAAATGAAGAAATGGCTCCTAAGAGAACTCCTGTTAGTGAAAGCAAAGCTGCAAGTTGTTTTGACCCACATAGAAGAGCTGATTTAGTGGATTTAGAGGCTCAAATTGCCCTGAGTAACTGAATAGCCTCGTCAAGGGGAAAAACTTTAGGTATGGTTTTAGCCAATCAAATGATGTAACCAGGGCTGGTTATTTTGCTGCCTTGGGCTTTTCCTGCCTCCATCCTGCCTTCCTACCCATGATGGCTTTGTTCTCCTGATAGCAAAATGGTTGTAGTAACTCCAAACCTTGTATATGTGCAACACCAGACACAGTGGAGCTCGCCTGCCTCAATGTTTCTTGCATCTAAGTGACTCTGACTTTATTTGCATGTCTCAGAACCAGTCCTGGACCCAGCGTGGCCCCGTCCCATGAGCCAGTGTTTACGGGCTGCCGGCATGCCCTCTTGTGGGTGTGGAGATGGTGTTTAAGCTGCGACCACACACTTCCACCCTTGTCCTGTCACTCTGTTCCTTCCTGGTTTTATTTTTCTCAATAGCACTTACTACCTTCTAATGCAGTATATACTGTGCTGTATTTTACTCTTGTAGTGGATCGTCTGTCTGTCCTTGTTGGAAAGTCGGCTTCGCTGGGGTAAGCATTTTTGCCTGTTCGGTCTCTATCCCCTTTGTCCAGGGTATGTCGGTGCTCCAATAAATACTTGTTTACATGAATGAAATAAAAAGAGACAAGGTCCTTACTTTATTCAGCTTACATTGTCATACGGGACTACATATATAAAATAAGTAAACAAGAAAATACCAGTTATTGATGTGTTCTTAAAAATAAACCATGGAGATGGGACAGCAGATGCGAGGGGGGTGATTAATTTGGGTGGCCGTGCCGCCTTGATTTGCTGTTAACAAGGGAGGCGTGGGTCGCCAAAGGGAATTCCTGGGACTGCATCAGGGAGAGTCTGTCTGGAGGTGGAGATAACAGGAAAATCAGGGACAAAATGATACCCTTTAGAAAAATCACCATTTCCAAGATTTTTGCTAGCTTCTTCCCCATAAGTCTAATAAACTCTTGTTGACTTTTAACTTTATGTCACTCATCTCTTAAAACTGTAGGTCACTTTTTTTTTTTATCTTGCTAGGTACAGTGTTCTTATTATACAGTCTTGATTATCCACACGTGCATCACACAGTTCCGATGTCAGGCTAGCTTTTTTCCTAACACTTCCTTGCCCTACTCCAGCAAGGTGATCTTAGGGCATGCAAGGCCGTTTTAATCTTAGTCTTAAACATAATTAGGGAGTAATTCTGACACATACACACACATAGACGTTTTGTGATTATACTTACTGATGTTGCTAAATTGAATGTATAACTGGAATCAAGTGATACTTGAATGAGACAGTCATATAACATGTTATGAACCCGTGCTTGGTAGCAGAGAGACATTTAGTGTTGTAAAATGAAAGAAAAGTTTAAAAAAACACAAATATATATATATATATATATATATATGCTATGTATACAAAAGAAAGTATATGAAAGTATATACACCAAATTTTAACAGTGGTCAACCCAGAGAATGGGTTTTAGGAGTTGAGAGAATATTGCTTTTACTTTATACTCTGGGAGATATGTGTTTGAAGTTTGTCTATGAGCATGCATCATTTGTTAATTCTCAAAAGTGAAAAAAAATTAAGAGTGTTTGAAAATTAATTCCATAATTATCTTGATAGTTACACTGGACATTTTGTTTTACTTTTCTACTCCTAGTATTATAAATGGGTATGAACATTTTATAAAGCAATGCTGTATTATAGTTGCTAAAAATTTTTGTAACTTTTGACTCATTGACACACCTGAGAATTAGGAATGAGAGCTACATTACATGAAGCTGCTCATTGCAGGTTTAGCTACAAAAGAAGGAAAAAAATTAGAAACATCCTAAGTATCCAACAACAGAATAATGAAAATCATAATAATCCATCTCAAATGAGAGTGAGTCCATCTTAAGCCAACTTTGTAAGAAGGCAGGGTAGAGATATGTAAGCATGTGAATAAATAGCATGTTAAATTTGTGGAATATTATGGAATTCTTAATTGTTATACAGATCTGTGTGGCATATGGAGATGTTTATGATGGAGTATCAAGTGAAAATGCAGAATCGAAAACTGTATGCAAACCATGATTACAACTATGCAATCGATATGTATTCGGATATATATAGATGAAGAAAATATACAAAATAAAAAGCATTTGTTAGATTTGGAGCTATTTTTGTTGTAAATTTGATTTTATAGGTATATTTCAATGTAGATATCTATTTTTAGTGAAATTGAACTGGCATTAAATTTATAATGGGCTTATAAAAAATAGCTGACCAGTGCCATTTTTCTTTTTTTTTAATTGAAACCAAGTAAGAGCTTTTGTTCTTTTCTCCTGCCTAGTTGGAGCGTGGCAGATACCGTTGGTGATCCTCAGTTTCAGGTCTTTCTTAAGCTGGGAGGCAATGCCTCAAGTCTAAAAGGGGACAGATGAAGGGACTCAAGGCACTTCATTATGTGTGTGGTTGTGTGTGTGTGTGTGTGTGTGTTTGCTAATGGGTTAACACATTGCCTAAGCTGGGATTATTTCTATCCTCAGAGCAGTATGTAAACATTTTTTGGGGAGAAAAGCTAAAATATTTAGACAGCTGCTTCCTTTATTTTTTTTAAATACACAGATATTTTTACTACCTCACAGACATCATCATGCCTTGGTGACTAGCGTGCTTAACTTTATTTCTGCTTTTGGTAGCACTATTTTGATATCAATCCCTTTCTTTCTTTCTTTTAATCATCATTACCTGTAGATTTGTTTGATGCTAGGATGCTTGAAAATTCAGTGATCTGAGAGTAATTAATTCATTTCACATTTAGTATTCCTTTATGTTTTTAGTGACAGCGTTACAATTTTGGGGTGTGTGTGTAACCATTCATTTTAGCTCAGTAAAATAAATGTCTTTTATGTGAAGCTAAGATTTATAAAAAAGTAGATTAATGTCCTTCACCTGTGACTCTACAACACCAAACAATCCACTCACTTTGGTTTCTCAGCCAAACACCTGGCCTTTTGCTATTTTACACCTTTTGCTATTTTAGTGATTTATTAGTTTAACTAACTTGGTAGGGAGGTTAAATCTACAGGAGCTTCAGAGATAAAGCTTCTGTCGCCAAGAGGGGGTGGTGATCTGAGCTGCTGGTCTCGTAGTCTGCTTTGCCTTCCCGGGATTCCCTAGACACCTATTTTTATATCAGAATCTACTTCGGTTGCTGGCGTGACTCTAAACTGGCAGGGCACAGGGCTTTCTTGAAGGTGACTGTCTGCTCAACCTGTCTGACTTCAGCAGTTGGGTCGAGGAGGGAGAAAACCGTAGAATACACCAAGAACTGGGTTGCTGAAAACTGTTTTCATTTGTGTTTTTTGAGTTTGCATAGAAGTTAAGTTACCAGCCTTTGATTAGTGCAGTGTGACTTCAAGTTTGTCTTTGGGCAAACTTACTTAAAACTGAATTAGGCAGGTTTACCACATCAGTTAAAAGAAAAGGGGGGAGGTGGTCAGTAGAAAAGTAGTTCCTATTATGGTTCCTTTTTTATGTCACGTGACCCATATATCTTGGGAGGCAGAAAGAGAATTCTTTGCTCGTGCTAATTGAAATAGCGAACATCTTTCTTGCCTTAGGTGTAGAATGATGGCGAGTCCTATAACCAGAGGACTCTGAATACTTAAATAGGAGAAGACAGGCTGCTCAGGGCGTCTGCACTCCATCCTCCCATGCCGAGAGCTGGGCTGCATGTCCAGGAAAGCTGAAGTGCTTTGCCGCTGTTTTGATCAGAGGCTTGTGTTTCCATGCTGAATATTTTCAAAACAAGAACGCTGTCAAGAAGTAAAGGTCAACATCAGTTCTTTCTAAAGGCTCTTCTTATCCTATTTCTTTTGCTGGTGCAGTACTAAAAATGTATATGTTAAAAGGAGTGTACAAAAATGGGTGTGACTTTTTCAGTTGTGCTCCTAATGCTCAAGTTCATATGTTTAAAGTCATCATATATGTAAAGCTGATTGCTATTTCAAACATTTTAAACTTTGCTAAAACAAGATAAATTTGCTAAGGTATTTTTGCTAGTAGCTATTTTTTTTTCTGTCAGTTACTGGATTTAAGAAATGAAATATGGGCTGGATGCGGTGGCTCACGCCTGTAATTCTAGCACTCTGGGAGGCTGAGGCGGGAGGATTGCTCAAGCTCAGGAGTTCGAGACCAGCCTGAGCAAGAGTGACACCCCGTCTCTACTAAAGATAGAAAGAAATTAATTGGCCAACTAAAAATATATAGAAAAAATTAGCCAGGCATGGTGGTGCGTGCCTATAGTCCCAGCTACTCGAGAGGCAGGAGGATCGCTTGAGCCCAGGAGTTGGAGGTTGCTGTGAGCTAGGCTGATGCCACGGCACTCTAGCCCGGGAAACAGAGTGAGACTCTGCCTCAAAAAAAAAAAAAAAAAAAAAAAAAAAAAAAAAAAAAAAAAAAAAAGAAATATGGATTTGAGAATGACCATTTCATTTAATCTTGAAATATTAAATGTTTAGTAAATATAGCCTTAAAGAACTGTTTTTTTTACTTTAAGAAAAAATATATACTAATATTACACACATACTGTTTTTCCTCTGTTGTACAACCTAAAACCTGCTGGAAAAAATATGTTTTCCACTTAAAAAAAAAAGTTAACGGCTTTTAAAAGTCTGCAGGTTCAGTCCCAGCTGTTGAAAATTGATCCTGGGCTGCGGTGGCTGGTCCCTCTCCCGTGCGAGGCTGGCCCTGTCGTGGGTGACAGCTGACCCACTTGCTCAGATCTTGTTAAAACACCAGGCTGCTTTTGTGGGTCCCCAGATTCTCTGGAAATGGGCTGTTGGTCATGCCAACAGACGCTGAAGCTGAATCTCTTATACTTAATTTTTATGACTTTAGTATAACTAATCAGTTTTGGAGTGATGATTGAAATGAACCTTTGGCAAAATTCTGACACATACAGCGGCCTATTTAGAATGCCATTTTGAAATGAAGATAGGGCCAGTGGATACTGTAAGTCTGATTATACAACCCCCTCAAGTGTGTAAAAAAGTTTTTGTTTTTAACTAGTTTGAGTTTTATTAAAATAACTCCATAACTTCCATTTGTAAGATGCCGTGGTTTTTCTACCTTCTTGCTAACTTTTCAGTGTTAATATCTCCAGGTGCAAAACTTTATGACCTAAATAATTTGTCATCCTTCCTCTGGTGTATGCAAGTATTTTAAAGGATTCAGGTGTCTGAGCAAAAGCCATTCCAAGGTTGTGGTTGGCATTTGTGATCATTTGCCTTGAGATACATTTATTGGATTTAGCACATTTTCTCCAAAGAACATATGCTTTCAAAATGCAGTGGAGTTATTGGAGTTTCTGCTGTTTTTGCCTTTTTGTTGTGTAAGTTATCAGCCAGAACTTTTGGTCAAAGGCTGCAGGCTCTTGCTCTGTGTTCCCTGGCCCTGCTTTGCGATGATTCACACGGAGTATTGAATAATGGCATGACTCAAAGCAGCAGCCACTGATAAGTTCAGGACCTCCCATTGTTGACTTTGTGGGTCATGCTTAAACGTCTTGGGAGAGGTATTTCCCTGCGATAGGAATAGCCAGCACCCATGTGTGTTAGAAAACTGTGATGTTTAAGAGGTGTGTGTGTGTGTGTGTGTGTGTGAACACTCTGGTATTTGAAAGGGAAGGGAAAAGGAAATAGTCTTGGTTAATTCTTTGAAATGTATATCATTGCTTCAGAAGTTTTGGAACACTGGTTTGTGTGATGTGATACAAGAAGGGGGAAATCTTATTTACAGTGAAGAAGAAAAATCCATACAAAAATATGGTTCTGCAGTGATTTGATATGTGCAGGGGTTGTAGTTACTGTGCTCCATTTGTTTATAGGTTAGTCTCATTAGGTACAAATCTATATGGGAAAACGTATAAGCAATTTATCTGTAATGGAAAGGATGATCAGGAGGTCATAAACTTCTAATACATGACCACACTTGACTTCAGGAAAGCAAGTAAAGTGTAAGAATTGTTTAAACATAGCCCTTTATGTCAAAATTTAATATTGCATGAATTTTGAGTTTTGTACTTACCTGAAAGAAATGTGTAAATTCTCGTGTTAGAGTTCTTGTCCTCTGTCAGGATTTGTGTGTGTGTGTGTGTGTGTTTTGTGCTGTTGTTGTTAGAAATAACATGTTGCTTTATGAACATGTCGAAAGAACTTGCTTTAGCAAGTTAAAAATCTATTGATGAATAGGTATGACATTTTAATCCACATATTTTAAACGATGTTTGGTTACTATTTGTTTAAAAGCAACTGAATAAAAACATCCCCAGCTATCCAGATTCCAATCTGTACCGATGACTAATCATGTGGAAGATTTGAACATAAAGGTTATAGTGAAAAATAAAAATTAAAAAAATGTATTTGCTCCCTGATTTTAAAGTACAGAATGTTTTCTGTGCCTTTTAGATATGGGGAACATTGAAAACAATGGTAACCACAGCAAATGCATCTTACCAGATAAATAGAAAAAAAGGGATGGGGGTGGGGAGTGGAAAGGAGTTGGTATAGTAACAGCTTGGTGAGTGAATAAATATTTAAACTTAATGCCTTGTTACTTTTGTAATCGTGAGATTTGCAGAGTTGTATTGTAGATTGCATTTTTAGTTGGTGTCCTATTTATCTTGTGTTAAATAACCTATTAAATGAAATTTAAGTGCTGTTCAGAAAAAAAAAGCAACTTACAAGTTTCCTGAGTCTTAATATCTTCATGTTTAAAAAAATAGGAAATTGAATTAGCTATTTGCTATGGTTTTTCCATGCTCTTAAATTCCATGATTCTGGGACCCAGGGGCAGTCCAGGAGCGATGTGAATAAACTTTTAATTTCGAAGTGACATCAACTCCAAGATTTAAAACCCTTGAGATTGCCCAGAAATCCTTTACAAGGTTTTCCAAAAAGTTACAATTGTACCTCCTGATTGCTCTTATGGGTGCAAATATAAAACAAACAAACAAATGCACATAAAATAGAACAAATTCTGATCTTAGCACTTTAAGGAAATTGCCCAATAGAGCTGTCTGTGGTGACAACACTGTCGTCTGTATCCGAGCTGTGCAGTGTGGTAGCCAGTAGCCGTATGTGACTAGCATCTGAAATGAGGCTAGTTCAACTGTGAGACTGGATTTTTAATTTTAGTTCTAATTAATGGAAATGTAAATGTTAGGGTATTTAAAGGAATCCTGGGAATAACTGAAACATCAATCTTGGGAAGGCTGGGAAGAAGCCAGGGTGGTCCTGGGCACTTGGGACTGCTTTGGAGACTTCAGTAGCAGGAGTGATGGGCTCTTCAGAGTTGCAGTTCTGTGACTCAGATATCAGTGGCACCTAGCCTGTGTGTATCAGATCAAAATAACAACTTCCAGGAAGAGAAAATCTGGTTGTCTTTGCTTGGGTCTGGTATCTCTCCCCCAAATCAATCAACTGTAGGGTTGCAGAGTTGGGTTGCAGAATTACTGTGCACATGGACGAGTGCAGGACTGATGACAGTTCCCAGGGAAGAAGGAAGTGTGAGCTGGTCAACAGTCTTAAGAGTTGCCTACCACATTACCTAAAGGAAATCTGTATTCCGTGCAAGTACTGATTTTCAAAATTTAAGATACTCTTGTTAATTTGAATGTATTGCACCTGACTTATTTACCTTTTTTATGGCAAATGAAAAATAATTCCTCTCTATGTTGAGTAAAATTTTGCTAGCCTGGGAGACGAATGATTTATAGCACTGGGTAGAAGGAAATCAAAGAGCATTACGTCTGAAAGCAGCGATATGAGTCATAGGAGCCAGTACTCTCGTTTTGCAGATGAGGAAACTGTGGCTTAGATGTTGTGCTCCCTCAGGTCACAAAATCAGTTGGACACGCTTGCTTTCATCTGAACCTGTGTTTTTGACTCACTGAACGTTAAAACCAAGTGTTTGAAAATCATCCTTTTAAGATTTGGGTCTTTCTTGTAAGTTATTTTTTTTGTGTGAAATGGTAATGCTAAACATTCGTGAGAAAGCTGAGTAGGGCAGGTTTGATTTTCAAGGGTTTTGTTTTTAATTTTTTTAAGGCATGAAGAAAGAGCCCTGAGAATGTGATAATTGTATCACGTGAACTTATAGAAATCACTTCTTATTGAATACAAATTTGAACCAAATAATACTTGACCCAGGTAAGTCAAGGACAAGTGGGAAGGAAAGATACTTGCTATAAGGGCTTCTGATTTGATTAAGGTTGTGTTAGCTTTTTAAAAGTCCACGCTGACTGCTGAGGACTGCTGCCAGCAGGGTGTTTCCTCTGTGTGGATCTCCTTGTGTCCATGGCATGAGGCAGGTCGAGCCTTTCTGTGCTTCCTGCTCCTCAGCAGGCTCCGGAAGAGGAGCTTGCTCACGTGAGCTTAGCGGCAGTCTTTGGATATATATTGACAGTAGAATTATTTGGGGTGCAAAATCAGCAATGGAATGGAGCAGAGAAGAACTGGAGAAGAACCTAGAGCAAAGTGTGAGCGATACACTAGCTTCGCGCGGGGGGGCAGGACCAGAAGCCCTGAGTAGTCAGATGACAGAGAACGCGCTGCCTGCCCTCTCATTTAGAACAGGACATGGGGAATTCAGGGCCTGATTTCCATGTTTTTATGCTAACTTGAAGCAATCATTTGGGAAGAACTCTACACTCCTAACTCACATGAATTCTGGTGAGCTCTGTCCATTACATTTTCCCATCCTAATGTCCTTTGCCATCCTTCTGGTTTTTCACAGCTGGGATAGAGAGGGGAACTGCTGTGTTTTCTGTGGCCACATGGCTCTTGAATGCAGGGCCACCAGGTGGATGTGATGTGGTCGTCAGGTTTTCAGTCGTCAAAAATACTCCCACTCATGGCCGGGCGCGGTGGCTCACGCCTGTAATCCTAGCTCTCTGGGAGGCCGAGGTGGGCGGATCGTTTGAGCTCAGGAGTTCGAAACCAGCCTGAGCAAGAGCGAGACCCCATCTCTACTAAAAAATAGAAAGAAATTAATTGGCCAACTAAAATATAGAAAAAATTAGCCGGGCATGGTGGCGCATGCCTGTAGTCCCAGCTACTCGGGAGGCTGAGGCAGAAGGATCGCCTGAGCCCAGGAGTTTGAGGTTGCTGTGAGCGAGGCTGATGCCACGGCACTCTAGCCGGGGCAACAGAGTGAGACTCTGCGTCAAAAAAAAAAAAAAAAAAAAATACTCCCACTCACGATCAGCTTTAGCAGCTAAATGGTTAAATGGTTTTGGTAGTGGATTATCTGTACTTATGTCGAGTAACTGTAAGTCACTTTTAAACTTGTCACAAATGAGAAGATAATATATTCTTGTTATCTGGACTAGCTCTTCCCAGGAAAAGATAAGTTTAGCATCAGCTTTTGCAGATATGGAAGAGAGCACGAATGTGTGCTCACAGGACCTGTAGGTCTGGCTGGATGTGTGTCGAATGTCAGTTTTTCTCCTATTTCTCTCCCCACATTTGGGGTTTGTACTTTGCCATTTGGAGACCTAGTACAGGAAGAAAGACTTGATAAGTAGCAAGCCTGTCTTTGTTACGTATAGGCCAGCGTTGTGACTGATGTAGGGAGATTATTAGTTCACTGTAAAATTAAAATGAAGTTATGGAAGGAAGGGCAAAGGAAAAGTAATTTAAATACAAATTGTAATTTTTTTCTTAACTGACTTGAATTTTGAGTGTTTTACCATTGTCATTGTTACATTTGATTAATTTAGAAACTAGCTGTGTCATAGCCTAAGTAACTTCAGAATTTCAGAAAGTTGTGGAAGTTTTTTTTTTTTTTGACCCATGCTCAGTCATAGCCAACTTAATTTTATTACATTTTTTTTTTTTATCGTGTGGATCTCCGCTTTCTTTTCTTTTCTTCTTTTTATTTAAGAAACAGGGTCTCCCTCTGTCATCTTGGCTAGAGTACAGTGGCATCATCATAACTCACTGCAACCTCGAGCTCCTGGTCTCAAGTGATCCTCCTGCCTCAGCCTCCCCAGTAGCTGGGATTGCAGGCGTGCACCACCATGCCTGGCTAATTTTTAAATAATTTATTTTGTAGAGATAGGGTCTTTCTCTGTTGCCCAGGCTGGTCTAGAACTCCCAGCCTCAAGTGATCCTCCCATCTCTGCCTCCCAAAGTGCTGGCTTGACAGCTATCAGCCACTATGCCCAGCCTAAAAAATTTTTTTTCAATAAATCAAATTACTCTGTAACCCACACACATTAAATTTCACTTAGATCAGTAAAGGGCCGAGTCTTCAGTGGCTCGCACTCCCCTACCTGTTCAAGAGCACAGGGCACGGTGGCTCACGCCTGTAGTCCTGACACCGTGGGAGGATCGTTTGAGCTAAGGAGTTCAAAACCAGCCTGAGCAAGAGCGAGACCCCATCTCTACTAAAAATAGAAAGAAATTAGCTGGACAACTAAAAATATATATATAAAATATTAGCCAGGCATGGTGGTACATGCTTGTAGCCCCAGCTACTCAGGAGGCAGAGGCAGAAGGATTGCTTGAGCCCAGGAATTTGAGGCTGCTGTGAGCTAGGCTGACGCCTTGGACGTCCATCTCCTGCATAATCATTCCCCCTACTGCTTCATGCCTGTTAGCAGAAAAGCATGCTGTAGTTTCTACCATCTTAAAATAAGAAGCCTTTTCCTGAGCCCGCATTTCATATCTAGCTCTTGCTGCATTTCTCTTTAGAGCAAAACTCCACAGAAGAGTTGTCCACATTCACTGTCTTCCACTCCTGTCCTCCTCTTCTCTCTTGAGCCCTCTCCAGTGCTTTGCTTCCTTCCCTGTTTCAGAGCCTGCTTTTGTCAAGTCTCCGGTGACGGCCTTGCTGTCCGGTCCAGTGGGGCAGGCCCATCGAACTTGACTTAGCAGCAGCGTCTAACGTAGTCGATCGCTGTCTCTCTGGGAGCATTTTCTTCCCCAGAGAACCGGGACGTCACCCTCTCTTGGTTTTCCTCCTCGTCAGAGGCTGTTCTCTCTCAGTTTATTTTTCCTGGTTCTTCTTCATTTGTCCAGCCTCTAAGCATTGGGGTGCCCTGTTCTCTTCTCGATCATGCACTCAGAGAGAGAGCTTGTCCGTGCTCATATCCTGTGTACCCCTGAGGGTGCCCAGTTGTTTACAGTTTGGGTCTTTCCTTAGTGCGTCTAGTCTCACATATCCACATACCTGCTGGCCACCTCCACTTGCCTGTCTGAGCTAACTTGTTCACACTCAGAGCCCTGTTTCCCCTTGCTCTTCCTGACCAGCAACACTGGCCTTTTTGATGTTTCTTTAACACAGAAAACACATTCCCAGCGCAAGTCCTTTGCATGTGCCCTGTTCTTCTCCCAGATACCTGCCTGGCTTGTCTCCCCACGTCCTTCAGTCTTTGCACAAAAATCACCACTCTCAACCCAGCCACTTTCTCTTCTTAATTTTCTCTGTAGTGTTTACTTGACATGCTGTATGTTTGTCTGTTTATTGCTCCAAGAGGGCAGTGACCTTTGTCCGTTTTATTCACAAATGTATTCCAAGTTTCTACAACAGGTTCATAGTAGGTACTCAGTTAATACACATTGTGGGAAAAGACTACCTGCATATTATTATTTTAATACCTTGATGATGTTACAGTTTAATTCAGTTCAAGGAACTGAAAATCTGAAAGGAGCTTCTTTGGTCAATTTCTCCTTCGAGGCTTTGCTTTTAGATAACTTACTTCTTTGGGAGAAACTGCAGTCCCTTGTTCTTAAAGGAAAGTTTCTGTCATGTGTGTTTTTCTCCTGCAGCTGTCTCTGAGCAAACTGCTCCTTCTGGCTGCTTCTTGGAATGAGCCTCTCCTCCTCTGAACTTTATTTGGCTCTTCCCTCTTCCAGCTTGGCTTCTGCCTACGGAGCTCAGTTCTGCTTCCTGACCTCACGGAGCTTGCCCTTTTTATAGTAAAAAGCCCTTGGTGATGTCATTGGCTCAGCTGGTTTAAATCAGGCTGCTCAGTTGAAACTGGTGAATGACTCTGCAAGTTATCTTGTGGCGGGCCAGACTTCTTCCGACACAAGACAGCAAGTTATACTCAGCACTAACCATTTAGCAATTGCCACTTGCCTGTCCCAGGAGTGCATTTCTTCCCTCCTTACTAATGGAAATTCTAGATGGTTGTTGGCTACCCGTGTAAGCACAGTCAAGTCAGGTATCTGACGATGCTGGCTTGTGCTTACTGTGTTCTCATTCTACTCCTGCACCGTCAGAGCCTCCTAATGCATTTGTGTCGCCTGTTATTTCATTCTGCTTTCTAAATGCCATTTCTCAGATCTTAAGTTAAGCTACCCCAAACTCATTTCCCGCCTTGAACTTCTGCCTTACTCTTACTCATCCATTTGCTGCACGTTGATGACACTTCTTTTTGGTCTTGCCATCATCTGTAAAATGAAATTGAATTGTACTATTTTTTTTTTTTTTGTGGCCAGGCTTTCTTCTATTTTTAGATTGTCTTGAATTCTAGGTGCTCATCTTTACTATTAATCCTACAATTATTGCTATTTTGGCTTTTGAACACTGGACAAACTTTCCTCAGTGAGATGGTGATTGGCTTGCGATTCATTTTTGGGATTGTTATGCTCCTAAATACAATGGAAGACATTTTAATTATTTATTTTATTTTGGAAAAAAAAACTTTATTGGGAAATTGCTCAGTTTTCCTAAAACAAATCGGTCATATTTAAGCACAGTCTTGCTTAGAATATAGTGTGTATGAAAAGCAGTGGCTGTAGAATCTTTGTAGACAGAACTCTGAGAGTTTTGATAGCCAGCGGCATCTGGGTGTCTACAGAGAGATGATTGTTTATAGGGATGGTAGGGAATATGTAAAGTGATTGGGTAGACGGAGGGGTACTTATGACCAGGGTGACCATCTCATTTATAGTCTAAACCTGGATGCTTTGAGGATGAAAGTACAACAGGTAGAAGCTAGGACTGCCCATGGACACTCTATGGATAACATTGTTGACACACATCAGTCTTATTTGTTGGCTTGGTTGGCCTTCAGGTTCAGTTGTTTCTTGGACACAACGAAGCTAATATTCCACCTGTATGGCGTCCATGCTCTGCTGTTTCTGAGTGGGACATGTTTCTAAACCACTGCAGATGGGAAGATGGTAGAGGGAGTATGTGGAGGGCATCGGGTCTCTTTGGGCAGTTAATGGACCTAATTCAGAAGGTTAGAGAGAAGCAAAATTAGAAGTAATGAGGTAATAGCAAGGGCTGACAAATGACAGGGAGATTATAAACAAAAGAATCTTTAAATAAAATCAAGCATATTTTTAAAAACATGCATTGCAAACTTATAATTTAAAAAAATATATGTTAAAATAATTGCAGTGTTAAATTTATTCCATAACATTGAATTTTAAAGTCATAGTTAAAAGAACTGTTCTTAAGTGTTTTTAGTAATGGCTTTTACTTATTTGTTTTTTTATGTTTGCTGCTAGAATTAGGAAGTGGGTCTCTCTCCATATAAAACAAATAGATATTTATACATTGGGTTCAGTGTTGTGAATTGGGAAAAATATCTGGCTTTATATAGGCTTTAAGAAAAATCAAGATGGATCTTAGGAAGATTAGGAAGAGGATTTACAGGACTTTTATATAGTCACTGTCTTAGTGTTCTGACTCATTGCTTTGGTTTTCAGGGAAATTTCTGTTTAAGAAGAACATCGTGAGTCACGATGTAGACAGAATTCTAAATACTCTTAAACTCCTGACAAGGAGAGATTGGAGACCTTGTTTGCAGCCATCTTAGTGATGTGCCTGTAGTAGGTACTTAGTAAATATCGTTAACTTTATTTGGTTGAGGGTTGTCACCAGAAAATGATAAAGTCAGTGCACATTTATAGATCCAATTAATTTTTGGTGAGCATTTTTGCAAGGCTGTGTACATATTTTACAGAAATGATGGCTGATTTTTTTGTCTAAAAGAATTATATGCATGTGTGAATTGAATGTGCTCCCAGGTAATTGCTGGACATCTAAGGACACAAGAACCATTAGAAACTCTTGCATGCCAAATTATCTAAATATTAATAACTAAATGCAAATGGAAGAGAAAGTTCTATCAAATTGGGATGTTTTTGGCAAATCATATGTTAGCTTTGTTATTAAAAAAGCAACAACCATGCTTCTTGATATTTATCCAAAGTCGTGGGAAACTTAGTCCACACGAACACCTGTACACAAATGTCCATAGCAGATTTATTTGTAGTTGCCAGGGAACCAAGATGTCCTTCAATGAGTGAATGGATAGACAAACTGCAGTACATCTGTATGCTGGAATATTATTCAGAGATAAAAAGAAATGAACTATTAAGCCACAGAAAGATATAAAGAAAACTTAGACGCCAGTTATTAGGTGAAAGAAGAGAATTTGAAGAGGATATATACTGTGTGATTCCAACTATATGACCTCCTGGAAAAGGCAAAACTATGGTGGCAGTAAAAAGACCAGTGTTTCCCAGGGGCTCCAGGTGGGCAGGGAGAGGGAGGCAGGTCTGGGAAGCAGGAATGATGTCTAGGTGGAGCACAGGGGATTTTTAGCACAGAGTGAACCGTGATGTAAATTGTGGACTTTAGTTAATAATCATGTATCATGATTGGTTCAGCGAAGGTAACAAATGTACCACACTAATGCAAAATGTTAATAATAGGGGAAACTGTGTGTGGGGGCATGGGGTGTATATGGGAACGTATACACTCAGTTTTTCTCTAAATCTAAAACTGCTGTAAAAACAAGTTTTATTAATATATTAAATAAAACCCACAGGGGCAAACTCTGTTTACTGGTATATAGTGGCTGTCTGATAAATACATGGTACAGGTATGCACGATGGGATGAAGAAAGGAACCAGGTGAATAGTGTAGATGAAAGTACCATGTAAATAATGAACTATTTCACAGATACAGGGGGAAATTACTAATAAAGAAAAATGAAAAACACAAATCGTAAAAAAAAATTAGTGAAAAAGTTTGAGAAGGCATATGAAGAATTTGAATTAAAGACTGAAACTATTTTATTATTTTTATTTATTTCAGCATATTATGGGGGTACAAATGTTTAGGTTACGTATGTTGCCCTTGCCCTCCCCCCCAGTCCGAGCTTCAAGTGTGTCCATCCCCCAGACAGTGTGTACCACACTCATTATGTATGTATATACCCATCCCATCTCCCCCTCCATCTGCCCGACGCCCGATAAATGTTATTGCTATATGTGCACTTAGGTGTTGATCAGTTAATACCATTTTGCTGGTGAGTACATGTGGTGCTTATTCTATAAAAAAGACATCTTCACTCGAATGTTTATAGCAGCACAATTCACAATTGCAAAGATCTGGAAACAACCGAAGTGCTCATCAATACATGAGTGGATTAATAAAATGTGGTATATGCATATATATACCATGGAGTACTTACTATTCAGCTATAAGAAACAATGGTGATGTAGCACTTCTTGTATTTTACTGGATAGAGCTGGAACCCATTCTACTAAGTGAAGTATGCCAAGAATGAAACTATTTAAAAAAGTTTAATCTTTAGAAAATAATAATTAGTATAGGCTCCTTTAAATAGAACCTGATACTTATGCTTCCAGATTGTGTGAATTAGAGAAACCCTTTTGACTCACATCATTGCTCGTGTTAATTTGGTTGTGTTTTAGAGGTTTCAGGTTGCAGGTTTCAGAGGGGGGTCCTTCTCATGAGGGGCTTTTTCTGTCCTTTTGTTGTTTAATATAGTCAGGTTTCCATTACTGTGATACAAAACCTCGACAATGTGTAAATGTGACCTTTCTATAAAAGAAGCTTCTAGTAAAGAAGATTGAAAGGCAATTAAAACACATAGATAGGTATACTATCATTTGCATTATATTTTATAATTCTGAGTCTTTGGTCTAACCAAAAAGTAACTTCTTTTGTTAAGTTCTGGGTAAATTTGAGAATGACCTTCATTCTTTAGTTTTATCTTCGATAATATTAAGTGCAAATATGTTGAATGTGCATTGCTGATTCTCTCAAGCCTCTTGTATTTAGAAATAATTGTGGAAATAGCTTAGTCATGATTTCTGTTTGGTAGAAATATATTTTTCCTAGCCTTATATCTTCTTTGCAGTGGTCTGCAGCAACATGGGTGGTAAAAGGTATAACATGTTGGCAACTACGTTTCTCCAGGATTTGACATGAGAAGAAGGTATTAGCTTTCTGCAGGTCACGGCAGAAAAGAACAAGGTGCTGCGAGAGCATATAGGGAGATGCTCACCTGTGGCCCAGAGGAGTGTCAGGGAAGGTGTTCTAGGAGAAGTGGCAACTGAACCAAGACCTGAAGGATGGGTGGCAGCTAGCCAAATGAGGAGGTGGTGAGAGGGGAGGGATGTGAAGGTAAAGGACATAGCCAGTGCAGAAGACTGGAGTCAAGGCTGCAGAGAGTTTGAGAAACAGAAAGATGTTCTTTGTGGCTGGAATAGATACTGTTAGGTGAGAGGGTTATGAAGACATAATGGAGCCAATGAGGAAGTAGGGTCAAATGAAAGGCCTTCAGGCCATGTTAAATAATGAACTTTTGGAGCCTAATCACTGAAAATAATTCATTTTTATTTTTGAACTTTTGAACATCTGGTAATTAGGAAATAAAAATTAGATATTAATAACTGGTTATTAAGGACTTTATGTGTGATTGTTTACACATATCTCATATAAAATATTGCTTAAAATGGCTTAGATTATAAGAAAGTACCTATTAAATATATAATAATCTAAATGTAATTTCACTTTAGCTTGATTATTGGTATTTTATGAAATGAAACATTAAATAAATTATATAGACTAGATTTTTGGGAAGAAGGGCTTACATGAAAGGCAGAAGAAACTCCCAAAGATTTTACTAATGTGGACAAAATGCATCAATTTTTAAAATATAATCCATGACTTTCATGCCATAACACAAAGAAAGAATTAAAAGAAAAAAGAAGGAATATTTGTGAACTCTGAAAGAATCTCATTTCTAAAGAAATTGGGAAATCAGAATGTAGTGTTGGTGTAGTATTCTGTATGCAGAATAATTTTGTCCTTAATAACTAGATAATTCAACAAGTCTTCAGTCTTATTAGTTGAAATAAAATAATTGAAGATTTGTTAATTTTGTAAGTTGTAGCAAAATAAGAGCCGAGATGTCCTTCAGTGTTAATTGCATAAAGACTGCAGAATAGACTGAGACTGGACACAGTTTCTTGTCCATATCCTGTCGTTCTCTGTGCTGTTTAAAGAGCTATTCTGCAATTTCCTTATGTAAGGTTTTTTTCAGGTGTCTAATTGATTTACTGAAATAAATTTTAAAAATTTACGTTTTAATAGCCAATTGCTATTGCTTCTTGGTCCAAGATGTTTTCTTACTTGTTTTATTTTTATTTGCAGTACTAACAGTTTTAGTCCTGTAGAGGTGGTATCACTCTCAGCTGTTTTGCTGAGCAAGTCCTTCCATTGCACCCCTTTATTCCTTCATATATATTGAGGCTTATTTGTGAGCAGTGGGGAAATAAAACTGCTCACACTTGGGTTTCAGTTTCTTAAATGTGAACTGTCTTAATAAAATAAGTATTTTTAATTTTCTCTATTAAAAATGTAATATGAGAATGAAAAGTTGTGTTCATTCTTTAAATTAAGATTAATAGAGAACTTTGTTCAGGTGTTGGGAAGTTACAAAAAAAAATCTTGATTTAGAGAGTAACATATACCAGTTTATACATTCAAAACGTCAATTGATGTTTACCATGGTTAACTCTATTAAGTAAGTCATCAATTGGAGGATCAAAATAAAAATGTATAAAGTTCATCTACTTTGAATTTGGGGTGATCTTAATAGTCTGATACTTATTTCAAATGACCAAAAAGCAATCTGGAAAATGTTATTTTGGAGAAGATCTGAAGCCAATTTAGTTTCTCTCCTGTTCCCTTCCCACTTCAGTTGTTAGGGCTTCATCCCTACCTGGGAACAGTGTGTACATCGTCTGCTCCTTTCAACTAATCCCCTTGCTCCATGGGAATGTTGAAACATATTTGGGTCACAAGGTGTTTCTCTGTAAGTAAAGTACATAAGCTGTCAACAAGAATTTGCCATTAAACAGAGTTGATACGGTCTACTGTGGAGAGGATTTTTGCTTAATGAACTTACATAGTCCTTATTCTTTGTCAGGTGCTGTTTCGAGTACTTTACAAATGTTAACTCATTCGATCTTACGAGATAGATAGCATTATTAACCACATTACGCAAGTGAGGAAACTGAGGCATAAGAAGTAAGTGGAGGACTGGGGTTGGAACCCAGGTTGTCTGGCTTTACAATCATAGTGCTGAGCATGAAAGAAGGGTCAGTACTAAAGAGAAGCATGCTGATGGTCAGTAATGTTGAAAACATGCTTCTCTTGGGTAAGTGTGTATTGAATAGATAAGTGAATCTTGATATGGTTACCTTATTATCCCGCACATCCTGGATGTTCCAGTATGAGGCATCGCATCCCTGGAAGTTACCCAGGCTTTGGTGCCTAACAGAACTGGGTTTAAATCCTGACTGCCACTTATTTATAATGCTTGTAATTCTAGGTAGTGTATTTAAATATACAATGGAACTAGTGGTACTTCATAAGGTAGTTATAGAACTGTGATAATGAATGTAACAGGTTAAGTATACTGAAGGCATTCAATAAGTGGTTTGCGGTATTAAGTGCTATAACTAGAATGATAGAAATAGAAGTCTTCTAGTGGAGGAGATAAACTTAAAAGCTGAGTTTCAGTATTTTCATGATATCAGCTGAGGACAGTGAGTGAGGCACCCCCAGGCAAGTGACAAGATACCAACCTAACGTGGAGGTGTAAATCGTGGAATGTCAGGGAAGCCCTTTTGAAGCAAATGAGGCCTAACAATGATGAAATTACATTTTTCCAATTATTAAGTGAATTAATCATCATCATCTCATAATGGAAATAACTAAGCTAATAGCAGTATGTTATGTTTCAAATTTTGTTTTAAGAAGACAAATTGTGTCGATGAGCAACATAGACATTTGTTTAGTGATAGTATTTTTGCTGTTGTTGGTATTTTGTGTGTGTTTAATTCTTTCTATTACATTTGGGCCCATGTTTCACCCTTGTCTGTGGTTCGGCTACACTAGGGCAGTTTATGGGGAGAAGACTTTTCGTCTTAATAAACAGCAGGAAGCTGTCCATTTCCGGTGGTGCTGACTCACGCAGCAACAGGAAGACAAATGATTCCTGGAGATGAGGGGGAAGGGGCAAGATCCTCTTCCTTCCCAAAATAAAAGACACATTTGAGTTAGAATTACAAAGCAATTTATGTGACAGATAAGGAAGCCATGGGTTAGAAGTTTTTGTCTTTAATTTTTATTTGCATTTTTATTTGTATTTCACGCGTGCTCCACTGTATTGCCCACGAGAAAGTGATTGCTAGTGCTTACTGCCTTTCAAATTTGTTTGCTTTCTCCAGTTTGAAGATTAAGGAGAAATACCATGTTTATTCATAAAATATCAATTTCCATTTGTAAGTGGTGGTATGTATGTGGGAAAATGGATAACTGCACTTAGCAATCGGGTGGCACCAGTAAGTTCTTACTGGTTGAATGAAAGAGTTATTGAAAGGATTTAAATTATAACTGATATATCTTTCTCGTTAAATGTATAAATTGTTAGTATGTGTCTGAGTTTGTTATTGATTAAACGCTGGTTTTTAATTATTGAGGTTATAAAACATGTGGAGTCTTACAAAGGGAAAATCCACATTTGAAAAGATGGATAGGAGTGTTGGTATTTGGAGACTGGTGTCTGTGTGTGATGTGAACTCTCTGGAAGACCTTGAGGAGCACATGTGTGGAGTGGCAGGTGGGTTGTCAGTGACTAAGACGAGCTGCCACCTCTAATTCTGTCAGAGTCACTCCCATCTGCCTTCCTTTCAGGTACAGAATTTCTAATGTTGTCTTTTTCTGATTTTTGTAATGCATATTACATAAATTTAGCCACAAAAAATTTAGAGGGGAGTGTGCCTTGATATAGGTAAAATGGTTCAGTTTTACAGTAAATGTTATAGTATCACAGGTCCTTCCTCTTCTGGAAGAAGGCAGGAACTTGGCAGTCCATGTAGTTAGACAGAGTTAGACAGAGGTCTAACTACAAGTTATTAGAATTAATTTTTACATGTAGTTTATGGAACCATTTATTAAGGTTCATATAGTCACAGCATATTGAATCTACTTTTAGAATACAAACTTACAAGAGGGACCTTTAGGCCATGATTTATTGGAATATAGATGATGATGATGTTGTAATTAAAAATATATCTTACCAAATTGTTAAGGCTTATGTAGGGAATCAAGGACTGAACCAGCCAACCTGTAAATTAAGAAATAAAAACTATTCAGGTTAAACAAAGGGAGTATAAAAGAAGTTGGATGGGTCCTTTTTGCCAATATACAGATGTTCCATTTCTAGGAGATACACTTTAACCATTTAAATAGACCAAGACAGTCTATTTGAAAACAACGCTGGTGCCCGGTTTCTTGTAGCACAGTGCATCTCAGTAGTTTGTGGGCAGTTGTTTTGTGTCCGTAAACATACTGTAAGGAACTTATGGCATTATGCAGTGGGCTGGCCTTTCCTTTGCATCCTAGATTTGGAAGGAAGCTTCGTTTGAACATGCTTATCTAGTACCTGATGTTGGACATTCCTTTATGCCTCGTGGCAGAGCAACAGATTGTAGTACACGTTTACAACAAGTCATGGAGCTTTTAACTTTCAAAATGTGCTTTTTGCCTGTGTGGGTGCTGTGCACATGCGTGGCCTGTGCTCTCTATGGATCGCACGGGTGCTTCTTTATGCAATAGCTGTCGCCACTTCGAAAGACACAGATGTCAGACGGTGAAAGTGCTGCAAACTCCGAACCTTCTTTTTCGTTTTGACCTCTTGAAAATTGCTGTTCTATATTTCTCAAAGAACTTGATTGCAATGTAGCACATCTGAAGCATGTGAAATGTATTTTCATTACCATTTCATGTTATGTCTCCTTAAGTGCATTTGTAGGAACTCCCCCTAACATTTAACAAAACCCTTAGCAGCCAACTCTATGCCAGGGAGATTACCAAGTGAAAAACAAAAATTTATGAAGTGTTCATAAAATGTCCAGGAAAAACCAATGACCACCTTACAGAGGTTGGCTAAGTAAAGGCCTTCCTTCTCCTGATGTTACCTTTCGGAAGCACTGCCATGCCTGGACTCTTACCTCACCAGTGTTTGAATGTTGGCTTCCTCATGATGTTCATGTTCAGGAGCTTAATTATGCCAGCAGTTCGTTCTGTGTTCACAGGTGCAAAACAAAGCGGATACCACCGCAGCATGGCTGTGTCTCCAACAATCCAACAAATAACTTAATGAGTGCCTGTTAGTCTGGGCTCTGGGGATAAAGCAGTTAAAAAAAAATACCAAAATTCCCTGTTCGCATTGATTGAGCTTATATTTTTTTCTGTGTATGACAGAGGGCAGAAATGAGTAGTATTTATCCCTGTCTTCGTGGATGGGAATAACAATTTAATATTTTTTATTTTAATTCTAGAATATAAGCCAGAGAGAGTAGATTAAAAAAAGATAGTTTGGGGCCTTATTGTGCAAAACTTTGTGTAACAAGCTAAGAAGGTTGCATTTAATTCACTTGTACATGTGGCGCTGGTGAAGATTTTAAGGAGGATAGTGGCGTGATTGCTGCGAGGCTTTTGGAAAGATTATTTTCCCGTCAGGCTAGAGGGTAAATTATAGTCTAAATCATAAATAAATAGTGGTCAGAATTAAGTCTGGGAAGATTTATTATAGCCTGTTGTAGGCAATTGACTAATAAAGGTGGATAGGTTAGTTAAGAGGGCATCACCGTATTTTTTAGCAGAAATAATACACAACCCAAAGCAATATACTGGCACCAAGAGATATATTTGAGACAAAAAGTGGAAATATCAACTAATTATAACACTTAGAAACTGCATTCGTAGATCGACGGAACAGGGCAGGTCTTGGGTGACTCGAGGTTTCTAGCTTGCAGTGGGAGAGTAGCGGGCTGTGGGCAGATACGGACATTAGGAATTGGGAGCACAATTTAAGCAAAGTAGAGATGGTTTTGCAAGTATTCCAGGAGGCCAGGTGGTCAGCGGGCAGTGAGGAATTAGAACCAGCTGGGGCAATCTTCATTTTTAAGACATTTAGAGGGGAAGAAGAAGCAGTCGCAAAGGTATTGTGTTGAGAGGGAACAGAATCAGGGGAAAGGTTTTTCTTTTTTGGCTCCCCCTTCCCTTTTTAAGCGTAGAAAAGACCTAAGAGATTTTGTAGAATGAGAGAAAGGAGCCAGTCCACAGGACGAATCTGCAAATGGAAGAGAAATATGGGGCGTAAATGATAAAATATTAGACTATAGTGGGCAGTGAGGCACTTTCAAGAAAATGAGTGAAAGGAGGGTGGCCCTGGTAGAGAGGAGGGATGTTTAAAACTCAGAGAAAGACATGAAAGAGGGAACTGAGGAAGCAGAGGGATTTTGAGTTGGTGAGGAGGGCAGCTGTGGAATCTTCCAGCAGTGTCCTCAATTTTCTTGGCAAAATTTTTGAAGGCAAAAACTTTTAGCGTTGAGATCAATGAAAAATAACAATGCAATGAAAAATTGTGACTAAGTTGGTGCTGTTAGACGTCACACACGAATTTGGTGACTGCCCTTCGGTCATTTTCATAGCAGTCTTCTCCTGGGCTGGACAGATAGTTCGTGGACTTCAGGCAGCTCATATTTAGCAGGAAGTCTCATGAGCCAACTTGGTTAAAATAATCGAATGCCGAGATCATTTTCATGAACTCAGCATAGAATCAAATTGCGGTGCTGTCCTTGGCTTTTCTCCCATAGCAGCTTAAGGGAGATGTCTTGATTGTACAGCAGTCTCAGACATTTGGTTTTTAGATATGTTACTTACATGTATGACTAATATGTTAAGCCCTAATGTGTTTCAAAAAACACAAATGATACGCTTTTGGGATTATTAGGGGATTTGAATCTCTCTTGGTTTTGTCTAGATTTAAAGGTGAGATAAAGTTGTAATTTTATTATCTTTAGTTCATGAGTAAATGCAGTATTACTCTATGTGGTGTTGCCTGTCCGACTTGGGTCTTCTAACAGTGGTATTGAGATACTTGGGGTGCTGTTCTAAAGGAAGATGGTTTTATGTTGATTCTGGCATTGTGGTCCCATAGCCCCGTGGAGTTGGAGTAAGAACTGGGAGGTCAGAATTCTCCCTGAAATCGCTGAAAGCCCCCTAATCACTATGTACTGCCTTAAAAATGTAATTATTAAGATGTGACAGGATTTTGCCGCCTTTTCTGAGATTTCTTTCACTGATCATTAACTATGTGCAGGTATTTTTGCAGAAAAGAAGTAATATCTCTTTTCCATTTCCTTTAGTTCAAAATACACCAACTAATGAGAATTTATAGATTTTTGTTCTTCTCCATATTAATTTTAATTTAGGCCATTAAGTGGATCCCCGAAAAAGAGGAAATTACTTATTTCAACTAAAAAAGTAAAAAAAAAACAAAAAACTTAAAAAATCTTCTTGTACAAGTTAACAATAATATAAATAGTATGGATATTGATAGTAAATACTAGTGTATAAACTATGATTATAAATTCCTATACAATAAAAATATCATCTAGGACTCTATCGAACATTTTTAGTAATTTTATCAGCCTAGAATTCACTTTTACTAGTATTATAAATAAATCCTATTTTCCAGGGATAGCATATATTAATATTAAGTTCTCTTTCCCAGATCTTGATTTTAAATAGCAAAGAGAACTAATTATGTTTTTCATATGTTAAGTATTCTTTGAGAATCATCTATTTACACATAAACAATTATATTCTGATAAATTATTATTATCATTATTAATAAAGAAACCCACCCTAAACTCTAGTAAGTAATAAAGATTTATTTCTATAAAATGTGTTTGCAACGGATTTTTCATTGTGAGATTTTTTTTGTTAAATTTATCTTCTAATTATTTGAAATTAGTGGAGTTTGCTACATTTTAAAGGTAAACACAAGTAAAATCATTGTGTGTTAAACTATTAGACATGGGAATTATTTTTATCCAATAAGATATATTTTACTGTTGCCATTAGAAGAGCTAATTCGTCTTTTATGCTTTTGGGAAGGTACGGTTGCATTTGTGTTTAAGATTTGCAGTCGCTGCTCACAGAGCACGTGCAGTGCATTCGTAACTGAGCTCTATTCCTGTGTGCTTGTCACCTGGGGCGAGTCAATTAACCCTTTTCAGCTTCAATTTCGTTACTGGTAAATGGGACGGTAATAGCATCTTTTTTGTAATGTTACACTGCTGATTAAGTAGAATTCCTATAAACCTAATCATGATTGATGCTTGCCACATTAGGAAGTGCTTAATCAATATCCTAAATTATAATTGTCATTTTCTTTTGCATAGGATGACAATTTATGATTTCTTTAGAAATATGATATATCTTGATGTTGGATATTAATGTTATTTGTTCAAAAGATGACACTGTAAATTTCACTGCTCGAAAATGTATAAACTAGCAAGAATCACCCATAGCCTAGTTACTTATGTTTGACTTGAAAATTTGTTAGTGGATCATTAAGATCAGAAGAGGCATCCTGCCTGAAATTGGCATTTAGTTTTGCTTTTTATACTATATGTGTGGCTAGCATGTTTTTTTCCATCTGGTCTTAGATTTCTTACTCCATTGTTGTGTGAAGAAGTATTGCAGACAGTCCCTACTTTAACACTCCTCCACAGATAGATGTCTTCTGTCGTGGCCTTAAACTTGGAGCACAGTTGTCTGTAACTGTTTGTGTGTGTTCATTCACATATAGTGATCTCCTGTTGTTTTCTTATAATATAAAAATTAAAATTACAGAAGCATCTTTCTGGCTACTTTTTTCCGTACTGGATATGAATAGTAATCAGAGTTACCTTAAAATCATAGCACTAGAGGGATGGTAATAATATTAACCAGTGTTTATTGAATGCTTACTCGATGTCAGCCACTACACTAAGTGCTTTTATATTTATTAACTTAAGATATCACAGATTAGTCTTTTATAAGTTTTTTTTTAATGTCTGCTGGACATGGACTGGAAGTTGGCATAAAAACAACAATAGGAGCTTCCATTATAGAGGCAGGAATGGAAAGCATAGTAAAAAGACATTAAGTAGTAGCTATTAATGGTCACCTGTAAAAGAGTGACATTTGTAATCTTATCTTTAATCCTGGTGTGAATTCTAGACTTTCAACTGCCTTCTTAGGGCTTTCTCCTCCTGCCTTCTCTTTGTTTATTCATGATGGTCTCATTGCAACCTCCTACTTAAAAGTCTCTGTCACCCCGCTTTCATTCTCAAAGCCGTCATCGGTTAAAGCCCAACATGCCTCTTGACTTGCCTATTTATGATGCTTTCTCTGCTGCCCGCCTCTAAGGCTGTCCCCACTCGTTTCCCCGCACACTTTCTGCCGATCGGGTGAGTCTTCTCGGGCAACCTGTCACTCTTCTGTTCACAGTGCTTTAGTTGTTCTCCATTAGCTTCTACATTTAATTATAAAGGCATTTAAACTCCCTTTCCACCGGTTTTGTTCTGAGACTGACATCCGTCTGCACTTAGGTGGTACCCAGTTCTTTGCTTCCCCACAGTCCTGTTTCTGTCCCTTTGTTCGCCTTACCTGCTCACTCCCACCCCGTTCTCAAAGTTCTTTTTTTTCCATCAAAACATACTTCTACTTTCAAAAAACTTTTATTGAGCTAATTTATTAATAGGAGATGGAGGAAAGATTTTAAAAGATTAATTGGAATATGATTTTAGATGTTATATGCATTGAGCCGTGAGGCCGGTATTTAACGTAAAGACAGGCAGTTCCCTCGCTGAAGCGTGCGTGTAGAAGTGGTGTGTTATCCCTGATTAAACCCTCTCCGTGGGTTTTCCTTCCTTAGAACAAAGTCCTGGCGCCCTCCCTGGCTGGGTTCCTGTCTGCTGCTGCATCAGGCCCACTGTTGTTTCAGAGACTTTGCACGTGGCCTGTCATCTGCCTGGACTCACTTCCCTCCACTTCTCTGTCTCATGAGGTGTCACTGCCGTTAGCGGCCATTCCTCAGGGCCCCTCCTCCCCACTCAGTGCAGTGTGAGCTTCATGTGCAGTTAGTTCCATTACTGACCTCATGCTGTGGTTTCTATGGCAGAAGTCATGGCGCAGCCTCTGTGTGGTGATTATTTGATTACTTGATTGTCTTTCCCTTCGATTATGAGCACCTGGTGTGCAGGGACATTGTAATCTCAAGTATACTACACAGTTCCTAGCCTGTCATAGGCCCTGAATAAAATATTGGTTGAAAAAAACCACTGTTCACATGTATGTATAATTCACACATACTGTGTATTGCATTGACGTATGAAAACCTTTTGATTCAATAGAAGTGGAATTTGATTCGGCTTTTAAATGAACCATTAATTTACCCTATATTTAATGCATATTCTGTGCAATGCATAAATTGTCCACTCATGTTTCTTTTTCTAACAGTGAGGCAACTGAGTTCCATTGTATAGTGTCCTCCCACTCAGCTTGAGGGTATGGAAATCTCTACATACATAATATTTCATTCCTAGGTAACCGATAAGCCCCAGGGCAGAGGCAGATTGGCAAGAAGGTGTTTGTCTGACTTTACACCATATCCCATCAGTGGTCTCAAGGGGACAGCCAGGGTGGCAATCTGGTGTGTGTGTTTCATGCCCTTGCAGCCTTTGGTTTATTTGAAGAAGAGAGTTAGTTGGTCTGATTCTCTGTGTGAGAGAGGACAACAGTAATCAACAATTATTGAGCATTTGTTATTTATTCTCTCCTTTTATACTCAAAGATCCTATTGGGAAGATACCTTTCTTTTGTGAATGTGTTTGTGTTTGATACAAATAACCCCTTATTTAAAATCCTTTCATTGGTATTAAGTGATCAACAGTTATGTGCACATATGGTAGTCACATTCGTCGGAGGTCGGGCAGGTGGGAGGGGGAAGAGGACGGTTATATTCACACCTAGTGGGTGCGGTGTGCACCGTCTGGGGGATGGACACGCTTGAAGCTCTGACTCGGGTCAGGCAAAGGCAATGTATGTAACCTAAACATTTGTACCCCTGTAATATGCTGAAATAAAAAAAAAAAGAAATATGTTATATAATCTCTGAAATACTTGTAAGAGTATTTAAACAATTTATTAATATAATTTTTGGTTAACAAATCATAATTTTATACATTTATGGGGTACAGTGTGATGTTTTGCTTTATGTATGCAATGTGGAATGATTGAGTCAAGCTGATTAACATTTCAAAAAAATAAACAAAATCCTTTCACTAGTTGAACTCAGGCTCAGTTGCCAGGACTGCTGTGGGCGGTACTGTTACTTCTCAAACAACCATCTCTGAGTCTGTCAATGTAAAGAAATTTCTTCATGTTTGTCCCAACCTTGACTTTTCTGTGAGATTTTACTGTGTCGTTATTAATTATAGGTGTTTAATTTTGTCTTTAAGCTGTGGTTGGTGTAGACTGAGTTGGTAATACTGATTTTAAAGGAGGGAGGTTAGGTAGTTACTCAATGCATAGTAATGAAACTGATTTTTATAATTTATTAGTAACCATCATCTGTCCCTATCCAGGAGCATACCTGAATTTAATAATTTCATTGAAAAATGTATTCACTTTGTAATTCTGCTTATTTTTACACTTATGATGCTGCATATAAATCATAAAAGTATAGGGGTGTATGTATTTTTATTTTTTTCCTATTAGTCATTTAGTGGCTTCACAAATTTTGACAGTTTAAGAAAAAGAATAAGAGTATGAGGACAAAGAAAGAAAATACCGAGTTTTAGTGAAAAGCAGGGTAAATGGGGAGGTAAGACGCTCTACACACAGGCTGGAGTTACTGGTTTTTGTTATCTAAGGCACTTGGTAAGAAAGTAAACCTGTCGAGGTATGAATTATTCTACTTTCTCTTTGTATACGTAAGGGTAATCCTCTCTATACAGGTAACTCATCCACAGGCAGAGGCAACACGTAAATTTCATAATCCCTCCTCCATATGCTTGTCACAATACATTTTAAAAAATACATTGTCCCCTCCCCCACCCCATAGAGCCTGTTAAGTGCGTTACTATGGAGACATTTATTTATGTCGCTTTGCGTGTTTTATCACCTGTGTTACATAATTCTTTCTCTAGTTGTGAGCAAATGGTCGGTGAAGTTTGTCAGGTGGTGCAATTTTATTCTCTTGGGATCATGTGAAACGGGTTGTGTTTGGTTTGAGGCAGTGTGTGTGTCTGTCGTTTATCTGGTGTGGTTTTTACTTGGCTCATGGTTTGACTTTGGAATTTAGCCACTTCTTACCTTTCATTCAGCCTCGACCGCAACATGCTGACGAAAACAGTGAGAGAGGAGAATGAGCAAAAACTCACTGTTTATGTTTGTTCATGTTTCCAAGTGATTTGTGTCTGGTTATCCATTCCGTGAATCACCATTCATCAAAAAGTGGTGTCATTCTTCTGTCTGAGTTCTGTATTTGAGGTAATCTTACTGATCTTTGGGGTGCAGGCTAATGAATATGGAAAACTCAAGGTTAAATACCTTGAAATGTATTGAAGACAGCAGACGCTCCTGCATTGCTTCCCATGGTTAGCAAAGGGTAGCGCACAAGAAGAATTCAGCAGAATGCTTATGGAAAGCAGCGGTCATGTAAACCTTTTATTCCCCTCCTGAATCGTCTTTCTTTTAATCATCTAGATCAGAGGCGAAGGCTGCTTCCCCCACATAGAGAATTACTTGGCCTACAAAGAGATTTAAGCAGTTTGCGTTGGTTTCTAGCATGGAGAGTTCAGAAGATAAAATCTGACTTTGCATAGCTACCTCTCACTTGCTCCGCTCCTTCCTCCGTGCGTATATGCACGTCAGTGGCTTCGAAGCCCTGGAGTTTGCTGCCCTTTCTCGGGTGATTAAATGAGATATTTGTTTAATGATTATTTGAATTTAACAAACTGTTGTAAGAAATGGAGGCCTGTGCTACTGAGCTTTTAGAATCTTGATTAACAGTGAGACTGAGGGGCAAAGGCCAGTACGATAACCTGAACTGTATGTGCGTTTGTACATTGTGCATTTTCCCGCATGTTGAATAGTTATTCTTACTGGTTTCCAAAATCTGATTTATGAAGTAAGTTCAAGAGGAGATTTTTTTCCTTCTTTCATATGCCTCAGAAGTCATTTTAGTTTTTGTTTTTTGAATTAAAGATTTAAAAAAAGACTCAATTCTCGTTGAAATTAAAACCTCCAAAATTCCAATGCAGCTGTGAACTACAGTAACTTCTCATTTACGAATCCAGCGCTGAGTCATGAAAAAAAAGGTAGAGATAAATAGAAACAGTACTTCCTCTGTAGGAAATTACTGTATGGACAAAAAGATATGAAAAGGATTCAGGCCTTATCTGACATACACCGAAGTACTTTAGTGAGGACATTAATTTTTCTGCCTGTTTCAAAGTCTGTATTTAACAGCAAAGTTGCTAATTACAGTATTATGAGAGTCAGTACATTAGGATGGTCTTATGGAAAGACAGTTTTGGATGGAGACTCTTCCCAGTAGTAGTTGTGTCGTACCAGCTAACGCACTCTCTTCATCATCTTCTCTGTCCAGCCAACTGGCCTGACTTTCTAATTTGGTAAAGCGGGAAGAGTGATCAGGAGAAGACAGTTTGCAGAGCACATCTAGATTTCTCTTCCACATATATACATATATATATAAAAAACTCCTGAAGGATACCTTAATGGACACAATATAAAATAAAACTAATGCGCGTTAGATAATAATGTCCTTAAATGGATTTTTCCCTGTTTGAACAAAAGAACTGACAATTTAATCAACGGATTCCTGTCCGTCTGGAGAGATGCTTCTGGTGGTAAAAGAGCCTCTGGCCTTTCTGTGTGTGTCGGGTGTATGGGTGGGGGTAAGCATTTTGCCATTAATCATGGTAAAAATTTTAAAAAAATAAAAAAACTCCTGAAAGCTATCAAAGTAGAAATGTAAAGTTGATGGTTGAAAATAACCGAGAATTTTAGAGAGCTGTCTTCCTTGAAAGTAAGGAGCACATCTTACCTTTTTTTCTCTTTGGTGAGGCCTATCACATTGCCTTCTTTGAAGGAAGTATTCAAAAACCTTGTCGACTGAATGACTGAATGAAATGTAGCGTGTAGTTTGCGGTGACAAGGACAAGAATGGACGAGAATGACACTGATGCCTACCCCGCTCTTAGAGATTCTGATTTACCTCACCTGGGATGGAGTACAAGCAGTCTTGTATAAGTTCTCCAGACAGTCCGGATGCCCAGTCAGGACCAAGGTCACTGGACTAGTGGTTAAGTCATTTACAAGTCTAAGATTTTCTGAAGTAGAAGAAAGATGACATATTGCCACATACAGTGCCATAGCTGCTGCTGTGTAGTGATATGTATTTGTCCTGGGCTTTTTCTCGACAAGACTGAGAGCTAAAGACAATAAAAATGTCCCTAAGAATACGGGATTCAAGTCTTTGGCTTAATGGTATTTTCCCTAGTGCGTATACACAGTGCACACACCCATGTGATGTGCAGCGTGAGTGTGTTAGCTTCGTATCTGCTGTGGATCATCACAGTGTGTTCTCAGCTGTGGCTCTCCCCATTTGCTTGCTCTCCCGCACCTTCCTCCTTGCTTCAGGTTCCTGTTCCCCATGTCCCTGCAAGAGAGCCTGCTAGGGCTGTAGGGTCAACTGCGAGCATAGAATTAATGCACATTTTCCTCTCAGCAAAGTAGCCAGCCAGCCAACTATGGGAGGAAGGTGGTCAGGTAGACAGTTGTTATAGATAGCAGCAGCTTGATTTGCATTTTTCTAATTATTCTTAAAAGGCATGATGTACAGTTCTGTGTCACAGAGTATGCTTATAGTCCCAGGAAAATAAAACTGTGAGTTTTTATTTTCCATGAGTCAGGAGACCGGCATCATAGTCTCAGATGTTTAGAGGCCACCTAACTTCGAGACTTTGAACAGCTTACTTACCTACCTATGTCTGATTTTCTTTTCTGTAAAATGAGAAGCTTGAGGTAGGCAACTACTAAGGTTCCTTCCAACTGTTACAATATGAGGTGCCATTTTATTATTAGCTTAAGAGAACATAAGCATCTACTCGTTGCTAAATACTATTTTCCCAACATGAAATACAGCCAAAAACTAAATAAAAATTACGGATTTCCACAATTTAGATAATTTCATATATATCCTTAAATTTGGGTTGTTTTAACTGGAATATGTCTTAGTGTTATGAAGTAAGATCCTACCAGTCCAGAAATAGTTTTATAATCTTGGGTGAGGGTGCGGACTGCAGGTGTATGTGTGTACTCTTGTTATTGACTGAACTTAAAGCACTTCTGTAAAATGTAGATAACACTGCCTTTGTCTACTTGCAGAGTGATTATTAGTAAAATGGGGAGAGAATTGGTGGATTCCTTCTCTTCTCCTGAAGAAAGAATAAATTAATATAAAAAGTGCTAGGGTAAAAATCAGTCTTTGTATTCTACTTTAGTTCATGGTCAATATTTAAGTCACTGAACACTTTTTAGAAAAATCTTTGAAAGTAATTATATAGGGAGGTTAGTAACTTCTCTGACTCTTTCATACTTTAATCCAACAGAAAGATATAGGTAGTTAGATTACCTTAAATAGTTCTAGGAAGAATGATCATTAATGCTTGATTCTTTTTTTTTTTTTGTAGCTTTTTTTGTAGAGAGAGTTAACAATACACTCGTATAGACTATAAATATTTTAAACATGAGATCTTTAGAATATGTAAGAAAACTTATGATGATTTTTTAAAATTAATTTGGAAAACTGCAGAGCCCATAGTTAATGAGCTATTTCTAAACTGATATATAAATCTCTGGCCAGTGCTTTGCAATGGAATCATTGATACTTTTGCAGAAAATGAAATTCTGCCTTTTTTTTTTTAAAGTGAAAAGAATTGTACTATATTATAAATTTATAAAGGATGGCGCTTGGTGTTTTTCAAACTGATATACTAAAAACAATTACTATGTGGTGTTTATAAATGCTTTGGAAAAAATGCAATTGCTTGGGACATGCTTTTTAAAAATCTGAAACAGTTATAAACATTGTGGAGCAATAATGTTCCATTAAGGCAGAGAGAATATCTTGTTATAAATACTGAGTAGTAAAGAAATTTGTACTATGGCTTTAAATTTAAGGATTTGTGTCTGGAGTGCTCAGGGCTCCGTCCGTTGCCTTCTTTTATGGAATTTTCCACAGTATCCTTTACTGTGACTGACAACTGACTATCATACTGTTATCATTCCTAAAGGAGTTACCCTGATATGCTGTACGAGCCCCGGCTTCACTACCTGTTTTAATCTTGATTAAATGACTTAGGTGGTCAGATCTCAGCTGCTTCTCTTAATTGGAGATACTGATGTTGCCTACCTGATATAGTTTATGAAAATTAAGTAGCATAACACATATAAAGTGTTCAGCTAAAGAGTGCTATTAGTAAATGCCCAGTAAAAGCGATACTGTTGTTACCTTGCTTATGGTTTTATCTTTCCTAAAAATCATTTGTTCTTTTGCTTGTGCTTCTCTGTGAAAGTGATGCCTCTAACCTTTTTTTGTTGTTGTTGTTTATTTTTCTTTTAAGGTCTCATGTATTCCCTGGGACAGTGAAAGTAATTAAGTGGTTTACTTTAATGGATCTTCCCTTCTGGCTTATTCCAGATAGGAGTAACCAGAAAGTAGGTGACAGTGTTAATTAGGAGCAGAAATTAACATCTTTTATGAGGATAATATACCTGATGATAATTGAGAAGTGATTGTTTATAGACTGAATTACTTTAGATAGGACAGTTTATGGAATGAATTACTTTAGATGAAAAGAGGTTGCTTTTTCAGGGGGAAAGGGGGATCGTATGAATGTACATTTAAAGAGAGAGAAAGCTACAGTGTGCTGCTGGCCTTCATTGTGTACTTAATGATTTGGCTGATCAGGATGGAAACAGAACTTGGCTTTATTGATGAAAGACTATCTAAAGATTTATTTAGATGCCATAACAATCATTCCAGAAAGATCTTGAGTTATTCCCATAGGGACGAGAATGGTTCTGGGAAAGTAAAAGATGTCCTGGGAAATCAGATATGCCATTTTAAGGAATGATTTTTATCAGGTCATTTAAATTTTGTGCTAGACTTTGAATTTTTTTCTTTTTTTTATGAAGTGTTCTGTAAGCCAGAAGGAAAGCCATCATGTTAAGAAAGTTTTAAGTTACCATATTTCTAATACTACACACACAAAGACACATGCACATATATAGTTTCTTTGTCATCTCAGAATTATCAAAGGGAAATTTAAATTAGACACAATATGAAACCCTATGATGCAAAGATCTTTATTAGAATAGCAGTTTGCACCTTTCTTGTTGATAGGATTTGCTGTCTTCAGAAACCTGTGCAACTGAAGATGAGTCATTAAGAGAAACTGGCATAAGTAAAACTGCATTTTACAATAATGCTTTTCAACTGGTTATCTAGCAAACACTGAGGCTGAAAACAGCAATTTCTGCTTTGAAAGGAAAGAGTATTAAAATTGGTCAGAAACTTTCTTATATTCTGTGCCTTGACAGCTCTTAGCATTTTATTAGTATATGCCTTGAAACAGGTTGTGTGGATTGCGTAGATCACAGGGGCATGGGGCTAGGAGAGGGGGTGCATATATAGAATGCCCCAGTCTAAGAGAATGGAGCATATGGCAGAAGAGTCACGTACTTATTTTAACTTGCCAGCCTGGATCTTCTGTTCTGACGGAAAGTCAGCATCGTTTAGGATGGTGAGGTTCTGAAACACCTTTCAGAGTTTATAGATTGTCCTGAACATAATGATGTCAGTGTAGCACTGTGAATAAATCTGGCATTCTACTGATGTGCTTTATAGTCTGGGTTACTTTAACGGGATTACTTCTGTATCATGCCAGATAGACATTTTTTTAAAGCTAGTACTCGCTTCACTTTTAGTTCTCATGAAAGTAAATTCTCATCTAGTATAGAACAGCAAAGCCTCGAGCGATAAGGTGGGGACTGGTCTGGGGGGTGGATGGGGGCTGGAGTTGCTGGGATTCGTTGACCTCGGTGTGACGTGCAGGCTCACTGTGGATGACAGTTAAGTGGCTGAGTGCCTATCTGCCAACTGGGGAAGGAAGAAGAAAACTGTGACATTGAAAAGAAAAATGCTCCACAGTGAGATTTGTATCCGCTGGGTTCATAAGCCGTGTTCTGACTAGTCCCTAAAATTGAATTTATCTCAGGGCCACATGAGAGGAAACCACTGGTGTGTGGGGTGAGGGAGGATGATGATAGAAGAGGAGGAAAGTGCTTATCGTGTTATTTTCTTCAGAGCAAAGAGAAGGAAATGTCTTCAGTAATAAAACTATTTAAATACAAACGGAAGAACACCTCTGGTTCCCGTTTTTGGTACCTGGGGAAACCCAGAGCAGAGATGAAGAAGTGGGACTGCTCTCTAGATGGAGTAAACCGAAGGCTCAAAACCAGAACCAGGTCTCCAGGCTGGGCGCGTGCTAGGCGCTCCCTGTCACGCTAGGAAGACCTGCGTGGAAATCCTAACGTGAAGTGTGATTTGGTTGGGCTTCTAGAATCCACAGTGTGCTTGTCTGGTTTCTTCTGAAAGAGATTTCATTTCCCAGAGATTTAATTTCTTTCAAGAAAGAAAACTGAAGGCTTCATTTGCCAAACTTGAGAGAAGAGTTAGGCTTACCAGCTCTTCTTTCTGAGTTTCATCACAGGAAGGCTCATGGAGACTCTTCAGGGAGAGAGATGAGGTGGAGACCAGGAAACGGGTGGTGGCAGAGGAAGAATTAAGCTCCATGATCGGTGAACTAAAAAGAGAACAAAGTCCAAAGGAATGAGAAATTCCTCAGGGAGAGAAGTATTATATTTATGGTTTCTTTGTGTTAAAAAAATCACACTTTTTCCATCCAAGCAGAGCTAATTAATTAGCTAACTGTAATTTGGATGATATCCCACTATTTTCACTTGAGAAGTTAGGGTCTGAAACATGGAGAGATTTGAGAGAACCTATAGATCATCTTCTTGTCCAAGAGAAGGACGCAGGTGTGGGCAGTAAAGCTGCTCTTCTCTTTCCTTCCTCTGCTTCATAGTGGTTCCCTGGTTTGTCAGATCTGGGCGTAGACTGTAGTTCCTTTACCTCAGTGGTAATTCATTTCCGTAGTTCTCTAAGGATCCTCTGCAATGTCTACATTCTTTGTGAAGTTTTTATTCAGCTGCTGTATCCTATGTTTTCTTTACATTAATAAATTTATGAGAATTTAGTATTTATACTTCAGATTTAGTGTTCTTAATTAACGTTGGGATTTTGTGTGTGTGTGTGAGTGTGTGTAGCTGGTTTTGTATTGTTTTGAATGCTTTACTATTATTGGGACTACATTATTGTTTTAAAAGAATTTTTGTTTATTTATATATTCATTCTTATAGCAAATATTTTTTGTATGCTTATTGCCTGCAAGGGATTTCGTACATTTTCCTGCCTCTGGACTAGTAGGACATAATATTAATAAGTTTGTTTTGAACACTTTCATTTGTTGACATGGTTTTAAGAGGAATAATTTTTGGAAGCAATGATAGCACATTCCGAATTTTCTAGATTGATGGTAGAGAAACAAATTGAAAATGTTCCTGAGGACATTCTAAATCCACATAATGCATAGTCAGAAACTAATTTTGTTAGACTAAAAATAAATAGCATGTTTATGGCAAGCATGAATGCTTTTACACAGCCATTAGTATTGCCTTTCGTCTATTATGTAATGTTCTTTATGTATCATGGATGAAAAGCACATTGTGCTAACATATTAGACCATTCACTGTTATTTGCATACTATAGGTATATAGTATGCAACACAGCCCATAAAGAACAAATATTTGTGGACTTCACAGCAAACTGATAGCAGGTTCTAAATGTCAAATAAAATGGCTGATGATCTGCCCACTGGATTCTGCCACTGAATGTGGAGTTCTGAAAAAAGGTCTTCTACATGCAGAGGGAGACCTCAATCTCTCTAACCCAGGGTGGAGGTGACTGACAAACCCATTTCTTTAATGTTTTCCTTTTGGAACATTAATATACCTGATCTTGATGATCTTCATCATCCCTTCACTGGAAGAAGCCAACAACACTAAAAGAATCAGGAGTAAACAATAACATGGATATATTTTTAGAGCTCAGTATAAGATGTGGAAACTAAGTCTCAGAAAGATTAAGAGAGCTGTTTGGCTCTGTAATCAGAAGTATTTCGATTCAAATCCTACTCTTTCACAGCCTCTGTTTCCTCAAGTGTAAAAGACATAGCAATGTTAAAACTTACTCATGGCACTGATGAGAGCACTAAATAAAATAATGCGCTTGAACTTGTCTAGTTCAGTGTTTTGTTTCATAGTTGGCAGAAAAAAATGCTGATTTCCCTTTGTCCTCACTGTCTCTATTAGTCTCTGTGACTTCATCTGCTGCCCTGGGAACAGAACCCTAAGATGACGACGATACTCATAGAACCAGACAGTCCCCTTCACACACGTTCCCAAAACGTGTAGCTGTTTCCTAACAAGTCCATTGACTCTTTCCATCGTTAAAATTCTGCAGTCGTCATATCTCAGTTTAACTTCATCAGACTTCTTACTGGTCATTTAAATGGAAATTTCTCTTGTCAATATGGTTTATTTGGTATCAGTGAGTACTAATACCAGCGAGCAGGCTGCCTTGCTCGCCAAATATTTGCCTTCAGAGTTGGCCAGCGATTGTAATTGCTCTACCTTTTAAGTGCGTGTAGTTTCACTTCTAGTAGGTGGTATTTGAAATTTCTAGCAATGTTTATGTGCCATCATATAATTAGCAATCTGTTTGTAAGTCATCTGGCCGGTGGTGATTTGCCAGAATGAACGATAGCTGAGATTGCAGATTTTAATATTGTAACATGAAAGATAACATCCTTTTTCCTGGTTGGTGTGAATCTCTTTTGACCTTAGATGATTTTTAAAAAAGTTAATTCTATGGACTCTGTTTCTAGTCTGAAAGCAAAATAAAGCAGTGTCTGTGTTGTGCTAGTAATAAATCTCTATTAAGAATTCATATAGGAATTCATTGTGTAATGCATGATTTCACTAAAAATCCTGATGTAGCAAGAGTGGTGAGTAGAAGATCTGTATCACATCCAAGGGCAGAAAAGAGTATACATTATTAGACAATTATAATTATATAATATATAGACATTGGGAAGTAATTGGTAATACACCAATTACTTTAACCATCCAATGACCATAGTATAGGGAAAAGAAAGAGGAAGATGATTTAAAATTCTTTGTTCTTAAAAATGAAAGGGAAGAGACAAGTAAGCAGTAAAGCAGATTTGAGGATTATTCAATGATTTCCTTATGAAAAAGTAACGTTGACACAACAGCAGTTACAGGAACAACAAACGGACAATCTGTACACGTTCGCAGTGTTTCAGTGCACTTTTGAACAAAGTGTTTAAATACATATAGAAGTGTAAGATATAAAAACAAGAGAGGGAATAAGTAAATCAATTATTTAAAATTTTAAAATTTGGCTTTTAACTTCAGAGGATTAATATTAAATAATAAAATGCTTTTATATTTGCAGAATTCACTTTTGGTTGATAGTAAGATGTTAGAATTATTTTTATTAATTTTAAAATAAAATTAATCATTAAAATATAAGTATAATAAAATATTGGAACAGAAGGTGTGTCTTAATTTGTATTCCTTTTGTTGCCTTCTAGTGCAGAGCTTTGTATTTAGTGTTAGGTGAACTATTAATATTTATGTTAAACTGAAAAAATATAATAACTGCATATAATAACTGAAATGTAATTTTCACTTACAAGCAGCAGATAAAACATGGAGACATTATCGTTTTGCCTTTTTAATTTTTTTTTTTGTAATAACTATGACAGTAGAGAGCCTCTGCTTTGTGGTGAAGTAGGAAACAAAACTATTTCCTGAGTCGGGGAGGAGGGGAGGGCGGTGCAGGAGAAGCAAGTGTCAAGTTGGAAATTAGTTGTGAATGCCCTTCTCCAAAGTGCCGCCTCTTCAAATTGTTGACATTTCCCCTTTTTCTCTTTTCTATTCTGGTCTTTTTTTCTTTCCTTTTCTGTTTTTATCTTTTCTGTTCTTTTGTATTGTTAGCCAGATATTCTGCCTCAGACATTTATAGGAGTTAATAAACACCGATACTGGGTTATTGGTTATTAAATGTTCAGTGTCTTAGAGGTAACCCTTATTTTCTAGAAGCTACATAGACTACATTGGGAAAATGATGCTTGATCAGGGAAAAAGGGGAGGAGGTCTTAGGAGGTGTGTAAGAGATGCTTTAGAGAGCAGGCCTCTGAATATGGATTTGCAGTGAGTTAGGGCAGGGTGATTCCCAGGAAAGAGAAACAAAATGGGAAGTCAATAGGGATAGGTTTTTCCATTGTAGTGATGTCAAATCTGTAAAATGTGATGGCATCTGCTTCCTCAAAGGAAAAAAAAAAGAAACCTTCTTCCATATAACTTCACATCTTGGTCCTGGGACTCGTGTTTTTATGTTTGCAGTATTGTGGGTAGTAGAGCCTTTGTCCATTCATGTGCTACTCATCTCCTCTTATTAATAATCACATATAAGGCCCTGAGTTAAGCATGATGGAAGATACAGAGATTAATGGGACACAAGGTTTATCTTCAAGAGTGTAATAGTTTAGAGAGAGAATCGAGCTAAGGGCATTTAAATGTTCGTTGAGTAACCAAATGAAACAATGCATAGACAATCATAATGGCTATCGGAGCAAAACTTGCAAAGGGCAAGACTCAAGATTTAACATTTAGAGTAATTGAGGGAACAATCAATTAATACTTATTGATTCATCTTATTAAATTTGCTAAGTGAAGTTGATCAAAGTCTATTTAGACAGTCCTCTTTTATTAGTCATTTCTGTATGAATGATGTCAGAATACTGTTCCAGTTTTGTAATGATATGAGGGCATACTTTTCGTTTTAAATATAAATTATATTATTTAATATTTATTCATAAAGACATTGCCAAGAACTGTCAGCATCAATTACCTATTTCAATAATTACCATTTTGGAGTTTGAAGAAAGTGATAGAGCAATCACCAAATCAATGATTTTTTGAAAATTGAAAATGCAAGTCAGTTTTTTTTAATGGACATTTCCCCTAGTTATAGAATGTATATAGTTTATTTCCTGATCACAGATGTGGACCTAGTATAAAAACTGAAATGAACTTATAAATCGTATCTGAAAATTAATTCTTTCATTATTTATCAAGTGCTTAATACATATGAGGTTCTCTTGCTGAATCCAGAGATGATGAATGGACCCATCCGTTGACTTCACAGTTGTAGTGCTTCCGGCAGATATGTAACCTGGACAGATAGTGCCAGTTTCTAAATTGTAACTAGAAGAACAGACTCTACTGGGAGTTGGTGAGACTGAGTCATACTGAGTAGGCCACTTTGGATACAAATCTTGAAGATGAGAATGACTTGACTTTTGGTTTTGCCTGGCATGAGAATGATATAACTGTAACACACCTGGTTCTGTTACTCTGGAAATGACGTCCAGTTATTATAAATCGGAGGTGGGAGGGGCAAAGGGAGTGCACAAAGAGGGAGAGACTTACTGTAAATTTCTAGGGTGTGCTCTTAGCCATGTCCCCACAGGGAAAGCTGGAACTGATTTCTCCTTTGCTAAGGCAGGGTCTTAAAGAGAGGTGCTGTCTCTCCCCCTCTTCCCTTCATATATTCACACATTTCAGAGACTAACTCATTATTTATTAAAAATCCTAGAATAGTGTGAGTGTGGGTAGGGGATGGAGCAAGCTCTTATTTAAATCATAACATCAGCATCTGTCAAAATTCATTAACTTAGATAATTTGCAAACAAGAAATTTAAAATCTACAGAGAAAATCAGATTTGTTTAATAAATATTTATTGAACAAACGAATGAACATATTGGGACATTGGGATTCTTTACTGGTATAAGTAATGGGAAAATTCGAGAGAAAACTATTTTTGCCTGATTAGATAGGGTGATGGTACCAGGTGTTAGAAGTCAGAGGAGATAATGGCCAAAAAGGAGGAAAGGTACAGAAAAGAAATGTAAAAGTGCTAGACAGATACCGTGTGATTGCTTGGGGTTCAAGTACTGATAGTAATTCCCATGTCTGAAAACCTAAGCTTGGAGTCACGCTTAGAATACTGCTTTAGGTTTCTGAGATGCAGGTATTTATGTAAATATGATTCAGGGTATTGGAGCTTTTGAAATGCAGGTATCACTATGTAAGGCATGTATATACTACTAATGCATATAAGAGTGTCCCCCCTCTTTTTTTTTTTAAACTTTTTTGGAAATTAAAGTCAGCAGATAGTTACCTTTCTACATCTGGGTCTTATTAATATTTACATTAATGAGAAAGGTTGGGCATTTTTTCCTGGTATTTTTATATGTAATTTTATAACTAATAATTGTACATATATGCCTTCTAAACATGGATAAACTAGAGATAGAGATAATTGTTTAGAAATAATAGACTAGATAGATTATTAGAGATTACAAATATGTTTCTTTAGATTTTCTTTTAGTATAGTATAAAGAATATAGACCCTAGAGACAGGATTGCATTTGAGTCTTGTCTGAGTTTGAAGGCTGGTGCTGCCTTTTATGTGCAGGTGACTTTGGGGAAGTTCATTATCTTCTTTGTGCTTTAGTTTCATCCTCTGTCAGTAGGAATAATAATAATAATAATAGTGTTTTTCTTTTGAGTCAGGGTCGACTTCGTGGGCATGCAGCCAGCGATGTTGGACATGACTGGTGCTCAGAGTGTGTCTAATGTGGTCACCATCTTGACATTTTTTAACTGTTTTGACTTTGAATGTAAGTCATGTAGTGACATCAGACAGGGCGAGGAAGCGTGCACTGGAGCCACGGAGCCTCGGCTCACAGGTGGTCCTGCCCAGTTCTGCCCTGCCCTGTTCTGGGGGGTCCTGGCTTCCCCTTCTCCTGCCTTCTCTGCCTCCCAGCAGGCCTGGGTGTGGGGGCTGGGAGACAGATGGGCCAGTGCAGCTTGTGCTGAATGCCAGGGACAGGAGAGGGGCCCCAGCACGTGTGAAGACCTGCCTTTGCCCTGCAAATGTCTTGCTGTAGGTTGAGAGACATGGAAAAAACGAAGAAGCTTTTTCTCCTGCATTTTTAATAAGGGACCCTGCATTTTTGTTTTGCACTGGGCCCTGTGAATTATGTAGCCAGTCCTGGATAGAGTGTCTTGAGGACCGAAGAGCTAATAGATGTAAAGCAGCTAGAACTGTGCCTGGCATGTAGTAAGCATTGAAGAGAGGTTTGCTGTTATTTTATCTAGCATATTCACATATATAGCATAGCGTCTAGCTAAGTTTCAAGTGCTGATTATTTGTATATATTATAATACATTTATATGACAAAATAATTTTGTAAAAAAGAAGTAATTAGTACCATTGTCATGGATAATATTTATTGCATTCAGACATAAATAGATAACTTTCAGTAAAGAATAGCCTCTAATTGGTCATAAATTCATGAGGTCTAGTATTATAACAATATTTTATTTTTTGATTTTCTAATACAATAACTGTAAAAACGTAGTTATAAGGTAAAGGTTTTATTATGGTACAAAATATATTTTTAAATCCACTATTGTATTACAATTCCATATGAAGCTAGCACGCTGCAAAGGTTTTCCTTCATCAGTGTATTTAATGTTGTCTAGTAGCAAATGAAAAACAAACTTAGCAAGAGTATTTTTATGCTTTTTAGTTTTTCTTGTAATGTATCTTCCTATAAATGTAATTTATTTTCTTTTTTTTTTAAGCATATATTTTCTTAATTATTTTACTCTCTTATGTAGAAAATGTCTGTGGGGTACTATAGAAATGAATATTTTAGTTTAGATTTTTATTGAATTTGATGAAATTGAAACGTGTTTTATATATCCTAGATAAGTTGTTAACCCTGGAAGGTGCTTGGTATATGTATTGTAAATTTGGGGAGAATTCAAGAAAGAAGGTGACTCTTGTTTTATTTATCACTGTCTTTCTTTAAACTTTGTTTAACTCCCTGTACTTGACTAGCTATACAAGGAGCAAGTGGTGGAATGGTGCCAAGTTGACATTCACCATCTGGCTTCTCATTTGTAAGAATGTATGCTAAAGAATAATATAGGAAGGATCTTCTATTTTATGGTTGTTGGTCAGGAAAGCTGTGCCATTTGGGATTGTTGTATTTCAATATTAATAACTTCATTAAATAAACAAAATAGCAAAAACTTTTCATGAGCAATCTCAGTATGTGATTTTGTCTATTACTTGGGTGTATGAAATGTTGTTATTTTTGGTCAAAACTTGATCCATGTCCAGGAAACTTAGAAAAGTATATTGATGATTGAGTTTGACCAAATATCTTACCAATTGAAAAGTATCTTTGTCCTCAGCTGCTAACAAGTGTGCTTTTCCTCTGAGGCTTTATGTAGGCTGGGATAGAAGGAAAGATGGGTTTTGGTCAAACAACACTTAATTTTTACACATGATATACAATGGAGCAGTAGTAGTTTCTGAGCAAAATTTGTCTCAGAATTGATCAGGACCAAGATTATATATGGACCCAAATGGGGTCAACTATGTTGGTCTTCAGAGGGTCCAGGAATTCTAAAATTCCATGCAACATTTTTTTTTGTTGTATAGATACATAGTTAAAAACCATTGCCATGGAGTTACAAATGTGGGTAGAGGGATTTTCCACCAATCCTTCCTTTATCTTTTTCATGGTGGTATATCTTAGTTCTCATTGTTGAGTATTACCAACTCGGGGGTTGGGGGGATCACATATAAATCAGAAAAAAAAGGTAAGAATAATGTTATTTTAATTTAGTGGCTGTTTATAGTCTTTTAGTAATTCTCTGCTGCATTTACAACCCTACCGAAGTCTGTGTTTAGTCATAAATACAGACAAACCGAGAAACAATTCATGTTCATGTTAGTTCTTTTGAGACTTAAGTGGAAAAATAGGAATAGTTTAAAATGGCAGTGTGCTGATGACGTGGGGACAGAATGGGATTTTTGTTAAGGATGTGGACTCTGGAATCCAGTTGGAGTTTGGGTCTGGATTCTGCTGCACGTTACTGCTTGTCATTGTGCACATAGGCAGGCCCTTCAGACCTCACTTTCCTTATATAGTTGTTGGAGATAATAATATTTTGTCCTTAGAACTGATTTTTTCTTAAAACCCTAGTTTTAGTAATAAGAAGTGGGGACTATGGGTACGCCCCTTTGCAGCAAGGCGAGACCTTTCCGAAAGAAGCTCCTCGTCTGCAGGATAATCTATTATAGTTGTGAGTTTCTGAAGGAACACCTGATTAAACCTTTGATCCAGAAGCAGGTAGGGTATTGGTTTATGACTATCCTGTGATCTCTTTACCTCGACAGACATTGTCCTTGGTATTTACATGTGTTCTTGCTTAAAGGTGGAGATAGAGATCCTATTTTACTTTTTTACTTTTGGGATTGGCAAAAGTTTCTTCCACCTGGCTAAATTCACTGTACACTTCATCTCTGAACCTCTCAGGAAAGGAAAGAAAGAGGGTGTTAGAATGTACTTTTATTGCAGCGGCAATTCATTATCGTACGCCTTTAGTTCATCTGGGATTGGCATGTTGCTTTTAAGCTCTATAATCTTTGTGTTTTCTGTTATTTAGTAAAAGCATTAGAGAATCCCCATGGTTAACAATTATAGGACATTTAACAAATGATCTTTGATTCTAAAGGTAGAAATGTTATTGTATTGTATTACAAAGAATGATAAATTGTTGGATCCAACTTAATTTTTGTCCTGTGTAATTTATGTAGATGTTTCCATTTACTTTTAGCAAGTGAGAATACTGTGTGTCAGTCATATTTTCACATAGAAGAATCTCAGGTTGGATTTTGTCATTAGCAAAACATAAATAAAAATGTCTAAGGCCCTTCATTTACAGGTACAATATACAACGGAAGAAATTTATTTTCGGGAGAAAACATGAAGAAAAATATAAATATATTTCATTTTTTCTAATAAATGAAACCTCAAAGGAACTTTCTACCGCTCTCTTCTGTCATTTTCTTTTCACCATTGTACATTTATTTCCATATAGACATAATTTTTTGACACTTTGAGAGCTAAGAAAATCATTGCTAGTTCTTCTTCATAAGTTAATATTAATATATAATAAAGAAATTAAAGATAAGTTATGTGAAATTTTGGGTGGGTTAAGTGCAAGTACAGATTCTTTAAAAAAATTGAAAGCATTTTTCTCTTATAGGCTTAAAGATACTGTATTTAAAAGAAAGAACAACCTGGTTTGTTTTCTTTCTTTCTTTCTTTCTTTCTTCCTTTCCTTTCCTTTCCTTTCCTTTTTCCTTTTTCCTTTCCTTTCCTTTTTCCTTTCCTTTCCTTTCCTTTCCTTTCCTTTCCTTTCCCCTTTCCTTTCCTTTCCTTTCCTTTTTCCTTTCCTCTTTCCTCTTTCCTCTTTCCTCTTTCCTCTTTCCTTTTTCCTTTTTCCTTTCCTTTCCTTTCCTTTCCTTTCCTGAATGGCTGCTTGGTAATCACAGTGGAGACATTTTATCTTTAAAAAGTTTTATTTCCTTTTAATATGAAGATGAGAAATCCGTTGTATTTACAAAGAGGAGTACATTTACTCATTAACCCTATTAAAAATTTTACAGTTGGAAAAAAAATTTTAACCTCACAGGGGAAAAATAAAAGCTGAGACTAAAGAATAGAATGGAAAAGCTTCACTAAAGTCACTTCGTATTAACTAATTATGTTAATTTAGTATTTAGGTGGTACAAGGAACAGTTTTGAATTTATGAGATTCATGTAATTGGAATGAGTTTCAGAAGGATATGGGAAAAATAATATATTTCCAGTCATCAGCTGCCAGCCAGTCAGTGAGTTAAGCAGAATGTCATCTTGGTGAGTTACAGAGAAGGGCAGAAACCTGGATTGTATGTAGCTATTTCTTTGATAAGGATAAACCATTACATCATCTTTCCTCCTTTTATATACCGTGATAATACTCTATTAAATTACTCATCACAGCAACACATGAAATAGTCATTAATATTTCCTTTACAGATACAGAAACTAATGCTGTGAAAGATACAGCCACGTGTATAATACAACACAGCAACAAGTAGGGTTTGGGTTAGTGTTTGGGTCCGTTAGACTCTAAATCCTAGGCTTCCTCATGACACCATGCTCTTGACGAAGAAGCTTAACTTAGAGGACAGTTTCTTAATCCATAAAGACAAGGTTTAGATTAATTTATATCATCAATCTCACTGGCTCTCAAATTCTGATAACTGATTTTTTCTCCTTGTTTTTAAAACTAAACCATAAAGCAACGCAGAGGTTACATATTAAATAACATACTCAATAAACTATTATGTTGATACCTTGTAAAGCATTTCAGAATTACAGTCTGTAGTCATCCAAAATCTAATGTTAAAAGTTTATTCAGTTGTACTTTAGTACTGGGAAGGTTAGAACAACAGTACTTTGCTATATAAATCATGAAAAATTAACTAGAAAATTAGTTTGCTCATATTTTGTATTATGTTGTAAACTTATTTTGCTTTTAAGTAGTTTAGGTTTGTCATATTAAAGCATGATCTAATATATCATTGAACAGAGGCAGTTGATAATATGATGTCACCTTCTGTCCCACATTAAAAATAAAGCAAATAAATGTAAATATTTTAAAGGTCTGTCTGTATAAGATGAAATTGAAAGCTAATGTCTGCTGCAAGTTCTTTCTCATGTTCTTAAAACCCAGTTAGTTCTGATAACTGAAGTGACCATGTCAAGAAAAAGGATTGTTGATATTTTGCTCTCTCACAAAATATCTCCTTACCTTCTCTCCTTATTTTTTTTTCCTACATTTAACTTTGGTATTTCAATGAGAAATGAATGCACTGAAAAAAAGGAACACCCACTTTTCCTCTTGCAATGTGTGAGCTTCTAGCAATATTGTTCCAAGAGAATTTGTTGTACTTTTTAGTGAATTCCTTAATATAAAGATAAATGATAGCAAAGGAATTATTTAAAAATATTTTATATTACATGACATAAAATAAAAATATAAAGCTAAGTTTATTTGTCTTATTTTTGCTAATGGTATATTAAAGTTATATCAAAGGTGGACAAAATGGATGTAGAAGAGGAAATTGAAATCATCTGTGTAGTGATACTCACATTTTAAGTAAATGTTAATATTAAGAAAAACTCCTAAAGCAATAATTTGTTTTTTCCTATTAAGTGTTGTATAATACTTAAGATTGACTGATGTCTTCCAGCTATTCTAACTCAGATTTGAGTTTCAAAGAGTAGCTACTAATGAGGGACGGACAAAGGAAGTTAAATAGAATTTCAGTAATTAGAAGTATGACTCTTGGCATCCAGGTCATTAGTACCTTCGGAAAAAAGGACAGGTCAGTATTTTGAAATGCAAAAAGGTCATACAACACATCTCTTTGTTCAGTCACCAACACTGAGTTGATCTTTTATGTCTGTCAGTTAGTGTAAGTGGGACGGGCACTACTCCTTCTCCAGAGCACTTAGATGTACGGTGGAATTTGATATGATGTTTACTATTTAGTAAAAGTAGTAAATATATACATTTAAACATTTGAGGGATGAGAGTTTATCTTACATTTTGAGACTTTCTCTGAAGAATAGTGGTTTCCTTTTAATGCAATAGTTGCCATTTATTCCATAGCAATTATGTTTTGCATGCCTTAAAATTATCATCTCTAATGCTAACAAGAAAAATACACGGAAGGAATTCTAATCTAGAAATCGAAGGCACACTTAGGTCTGTCTGGCTTGCACACGCTCAAGTTACTTTCCCGTTATACTGCCTTCACATGACTTTTCCCACATTCTCAATTATAAAGGATCATAGGATGTTAGAGATAGAAGGAACCTTATTGGTCATCTAGTCAAAATTTTTAGTTTTACATCTTTGAGAGGTCCAAAGAAGTTTTTGGACTTGCCAGTGACAAACAGATAATGCCCAGATGAGAACTTTAGTCTTCTAATTTCTATTATTCACTGTTTCCAAGCTCTTTTCCAATACCATTCAGGAGCAATTAATTTAACACCCGCTCTCTTGGGACATTGTTTTTGTTATTCAATTATTTATATATATGTGTGTGTGTATTTATAATATATATATAAATATCTTTACACTTTTATTTTATCGTGAGCTTCTAAAGACAAGGAAGGATTCTTGTCCCTCAAGTAGTGTGTATATAGTAACACTCAATAGATATTGATTAGTTGACCGCTACTGTTTTGTTTCTGTGTTAGTTCAGTTTTGCTGTTTTGGTCTTTCAGCCCTCCAGCAACTTTTTGGCATTAAATTTCTTCTGTAAAAATACCTACTGTGGTATCTAGTTTCCTGATTGTATCCTGATATACAAAATAAACCACAAACTAAATGAAAAATATTAAATGTGCATGGGGAAAGCATTAAACTGGATCAGTCAAATTTTGTAAATTTTTTGCTCATAGTAATTGCAGGAATGATGCTAATACTGTGCTTTGTACAAAAGGCAGAATATTCCAGTATGACACATAGAAAGGGCTGGCGATGAAAGATCTTCAGTGATGGCAAGAAGGAAAACATGTATTGAGATGACAATACATCTCTTCCAGCGTGTAAGGAGGACATTATCACATCTTATTTCAACTAGGATTTAATTAACTTTAATATCCAATAAATATTACATAAATTTACTTTATGATAAGGGAGTATTCTGTTCTGTTAGTGAGTGTGTATGTGTGATTTGCATGTGAATGCAAACTAATTCTGTTTGCTGTAAAGGAAGCACATGTGTTGCACTTATTGTGTTTACTTTGTTTTTCTCATAAGGTTGGTGATTTTTTCTCCTTATATTATTTTGTGGGGCAACCAGAAGATCAAGGTGAAGGTAATAGGAGAAGGCTGCAAATTCAAGGTTAAGCCAACTGGCTCAGAAAGAGTAATAAAGCCCTTATTTAACTCTATACGTATATTTAACTCTGTGCTTATAGCAGGAGGCCTCAATATGGCCATATGTGTGTGTTTGTGTGTGTGTATTATATCATATATATGTACATAGACACACATCTATGTTTGTGTGTGTGTATATATATATATAAAAATCTGTTTATACTGATTTAACTTGCACTTGTTTTATACTTAGAGCAATATATAGAGGTTATTTTCTTATTTTTATAAAGGAAGTCAGACTAAAAGAAATACATTAACTATAAATAACCTAAATAACTTCTGATTTTTTACTAGTTAGTTAAAATGTGATTATCTTTTCGTTTATTTCTTTATTTTTAGAGACAAGTCCTCACACTGTCCCCCAGGCTGAAGTGCAGTGGCGTGATCACAGCTCACTGCAGCCTCAAACTCCTGGGCACAAACAATCCTCCTGCCTCAGCCTCCCCAGTAGCTGGGACTACAAGTGTGTGCCACCACACCCGGCTAATTTTTGAAATTTTTTTTTTTTTTTTTTTTTGAGACAGGGTTTTGCTGTGTGGCTCAGGCTGGTCTTGAACTCCTTGCTTTAAGCAGTCCTCCTGCCTCGGCCTCCCAAAGTGCTGGGATTACAGGTGTGAGCCACAGTGCCTGGCCGTTAATTATCTTTTGAGTAGAAAATAGATGTCTTGCTTCTTTTTGAAAATCCTTTTAGTGGTCTTAGATGTACACTTTGCTCTCTTGTGCAAAAGTGGCCTAAAGCTTTGTTTTCACGTTACTCTGGATTGCCATAGCTCGTCATGTGACTTCCCTGGTTGAAGATGATCAGAATAAATAAGTAGCATCTCCATGCCAGCACTGTATTCTGGTCTGTGGATTGTGGTTGCTTTCTTACTCTCATAGGTATTTCTTTGTGTCAGGTAATCGGTAATATGTGATCAGCACAAACTCGTTTAGTCCCTCTTACATGCACATTTTGCTGGAAGTGATGAAAACGCTGACACAAGACATAGACACTTTCTTTAAGGAGTTTTTGCTCTAACTGGGAAGTGAGAGGCCTGCGTAGGCCTCTGGCAGGAGGCGGAGCTCAGGCGGTGATTTGAGCGACAGGGAGCGGCTGTGAATACAGGTGAGGCTTCACTGGCTGGCCTGCTGCTCACCTCCTGCTGTGCAGCCCTGACAGGCCGCATGCTGGTAGCAGTCCGCGGCCTGGGGGTGCGGACCCCAGCTTTGGCGGGTAGGAGGCAAATTCAAGACTTTTTCTTAAACAATAAAACCCTACGAGATATGGCAGCAAATTGCATTAAGTGAAGTGATGGTAAAAGTCTATGGTATATAGTGATTGAATGCAATTTTTATTTGTACTATTTGGAATAAAAAGATGAAAAATGAGAAACAAGTCCTAGGTTTTATATTTGAGGAGATTGCAAATATGTTGGCAGCCCTAAGAAGACTGTGCTAACGGCGGAAAAGAATTGGTGCTGTTTGTGAGGAGATGGTAAGTTTTGGTGACCATGTGGAAGCAGGTGCAGTTGCGTAGTGGGGTAGGGAACACGTGGAAGGTTGAGGGCTAGGAATTGTCCTGTGTGGCCTGAGCCTTCTCTTCTGTGTAATTGGATTGCTTCTCCCTTTAAAAAGCCATGGTGCGAAGCCATTTTAAAAAATGCATTCAAACAAGTGTGGAGAAACTATTCGCCAATCTCATTAAATTTCACTAGATTTCTTTGAAATCTATGCAGGCTGGTGGTTATGATAGCCCAATTTCCTAGGCAGAGTCAATTTTTCTTTCTTTTCTTTTTTGTCAGTGACGCGTTCAAGATTATGAAATAGCTTGGAAATGACTTTAAATAGTCTCCTTGAAAGCCATTTCTCGCAGAGCCATTCGTTTGGCGTCTCTACACTGCAGGTGTCGTGGGGCAGAGCAGAGCAGCGAGCTCTGACTTCGGGCCAGTCCAACTTAGGTATAAATTCCGTATTAACCAGTTCCAGACTCGACTGAGTCATGTATAGCACAACTTGAAGGAACAACTACCAAAATACTCTGAACTCTTTTAAAGCACAGAAGTGTGTGTCCCATCAAATAACATCTATTCGATGTCATTTGTGTGTTTTGTTTTCATGTGCAGCCTTACTGCGTGTGGGCCTGTGCCGCTGGCCTCTCTCTTGTCTAGGCAGGGACGCATCCTCTCCATCGCTGTCAGTCAGTCCTCATTAGCACAGTGGTGAGGAAGTTACTTCTCACTTGATCTTATTCCATGGACGTGGTTAAAATCAGCACGTTGTGTGCTCTCAGAATACACCGGGTGCTGACTTCTGTGTGTGCTGCCTGGGGTCCTTCAGCTTGCAGACTGAAGAGCTTAATCACACGGCCTCCCTGGTGTACTGTTCTCTCATCAACACAACAACAGAAGGAGGAGATCCTGTAGAAGTGTGTAGACTCTAACTTTCCTGTGGTGAGGCAGAGGTCCCCGACCTTCTTGGCACCAGGACCTGGCTTCATGGAAGATAACTTTTTCATGGACCAAGGGGAGTAGGGGTTGGTTTCGGGGTGGTTCAAGCACATTCCATTTATTGTGCAGTCAAACCCCTCTGCTAGTGATAATCTGTATTTGCAGCTGTCCCCAGCACTGGCATCACCACCTCAGCTCCACCTCAGATCATCAGGCATTGGATTCTCATATGGAGCACAACCTAGATCCCTCACATGCGCAGTTTGCAGCAGGGTTTGTGCTCCTGTGAGAATCTAATGCCGCCGCTGATGGGACAGGAGGCGGAGCTCAGGCGGGGATGCGCGTGACGGGGAGCGGCTGTGAATACAGACCGAGCCTTGCTTGCCTGCCGCGCACCTCCTGCTGTGTGGCCCAGTTTCTAACAGGCTGGGGACTGGTACCGGTCTGTGGTCTGGGGGTGGGGACCGCAGTGGTAAGGAGTAGACCCTGGTAGAGAATAAAGAAATATGAAATAAATAAAGAAATAACATATTATTGGAGGTTGGTCCTGGTGTGACATGTCTACAGGAAGGCATTTTAAGAAACAACCTTATGTACAGGATGCATGTTTTAAGATAACATATTGGAACTATAGAGATGATTTAAGATGATTTAACTATAGAGATGATTTAAAGACAGAGTGATTGATATATCCCTTTCATGTTTCAAATGTTACTAATATTTGGAAAATGTTATGATCTTTCCTTTGGCGTAGGGAAGCCAACATACGACTCAGTGAGAGACAATAACCGAAGTCATCATGAGGCAGAACATTTTTGGCCCTATAAAAAAGATACCAAACCTTATCCTAGAAATCAACACTATTTGTCTCCCTTTGAAATCACTTTTATTCTTCCAAGAATTAATAGTTTTGAACTGGAAAGTATCTTAGCAATTTCTTGTCCAGGGGTCAATGGATGAGAACAGTGAGGGTCAGAAAGATTAAATAGCCACCCAAGACCACACAGGTGCATAGGGAAGAACTGGGATTTGAATTTGGATGTATAACTCCTGGCCGAGAATTCTTAGCCATGGACCGTCCATGGGAGTTGGTTCCAGGACCTCCTGAGGACACTGAAGTTCACAGATGCCCAAGTCTCTGGTATGAAATGGCATAGTATTCGCATATAACCTATGCATATCCTTCCATATACTCTAAATCATCTCCAGATTACTTACAATACTTGATACGATGTAAATGCTATGGAAACAGTGCTTATACTGAATTGTTTAGGGAATATTGACAAGGAAAAAATCTGTACATGTTCAGTGTAGATGCGGTTTATTTTTCTGAATATTTTCAGTCCACAGTTGGTTGAATCCACAGGTGTGGAACCAGAGATACTGAGGCTGAAGTACTTCCTGCTTACATTCACAGCTGTGTTCTGTGCCTCCGTGTGCTGTGTCTCAGCCTAACGCTTATATAGGTGGTTCAGAATGTGCATCCTTTTCTCCATCCTTAAGTGTACAAATAAGAGCACTTACTGTGCCTGTGAGTCTGTGTGAGTGCATGTGTGTGCGCGTTTGTGCGTGTATGTGTGTGTTTGTGTGTGTGTGCATACATATGGTGTATATGGGGGTCAGGGAGCTGCCTAAAGCAGACTGACGGGTGGGAGTTGGGCAGTTTGAGGAAGTTGAGCAGAAGGAAAAAGCAGAAGACGATGCTTCTGGTTTGTAAACTGTGAAGGGTGGGATATGAGGAAAAATGTTTTTGTCCGAAACTGTTTCCTCAGGTTTTGAACCACCCTTGGTTTGGGGTCAATACCAGGGTCACCATCAGCCTTTCTGCTCCCTCTAACCCAATAGCACCCCACTGCGTGAGCCATGCCGTGTCAGTGGGTGATGGAGGACGGACCAGCGGCATGATAGCCTTGTTCAAGGCATCAGAAAGAGATTTCTTAATGTAAACAGGTTTCTTACAATGACACGCACAGGACAGCCACGATGTCATGTGAGTCCATGATGGAAGATATGGGTGGAAAATTCAGTTTTACTTTTTTTTTTTTAAACCTCTGTTTCTCTTACTGAAAAATCTCAAGCCCATGGAGTAATTAAACTTAATTTCTGTTCTCTCACACTTGTCTTCCCAGAATTTGACCCTTCCTGTTTCTTTTCAGAACTTGTGTCTTCAACTAGTAACTGATCAGTTTCCAACTGGAAATAAGTGTTTTTTTTTTTTTTCCAATGTGGTTTCCAGGTCATCTCACAAAAGTATGTTTTGTGTCTTAATTAGATTTTAAATATAACTGATAAAAAAAGTAACTGATTAAGGCCATGTCTTTAATTGCTAGTCTATCCCCATTTAGTGCCTGACATAATGCTTATGGCAGTCAGTAATAAATAAATAGTTAATGAGCTAATGGCTGCCTGTAAACATTCATTTAGTCTAAATGTTTCTACTGTGATTCTTTAGGAATTTCAGTATTAAGCATTTTCATATCTATACAAAACAACTTAAAATGCTTAATTATTGTATATTTGGGGGTCAGGGAAGGAAGGATTATGAAGAGAAGAATGAAACAGGGATGCCATATAATTGGTGTAATGCCATAAAATTGATATCTGATAGCTGTGGAATATAAATCATTATGACTGTGTAGCACAGTTAGTACAGTTAATGCTCCTGAATTGATTTTACCTGAAAACACTATTTTGGTCATGCACTGTAACATTTGTACAAATATACTTACCAATTGCCACTGAGTATATGTATTAACAAATTCATTTTAGAGTTTAAAAGCATGGTCACTGGAGCCAGATTTTCTAGGTTTGCATTGAATTCTCCACCTAGAGATTGTGACTTTTTGCTATGTTATTTAGGCCTGTATTTTAAATAAAGTAAATAAATAAAGTAAATAAAGATTTACAGATGCAGTAGATTCTAAAAGTAGATTCTACCTCATGGAGTTGTTGTCGGGTCAGTATCTCTAGTCTTTAACACAGGGCCTGGCACGTAGTAAACACTGGATTACTATAATGTCGGCTATTAATATAGAGAGCTAAAATATCCCAGAATGCAATGTTAATGTTAATTTAATATTGACATAATATAAAATGATTGGAATCATTTGGTCTCATGGAACTTACTGTGGGCCCTGCAGCTTCACATGTGAATCCCTTAATCCATGTTGTTTGGATTCTTCTGAGGCTGGACCACAGTGATTCCATCCTTACGTGTTTTCTTCTCAAACTTTGGAAAGGGTTCTGCGTATTACTAAATTTTACATTTTTAAAAATTGGAAATATTCGATTCATAAAACATTTTAATATTTCTGATGTTGTAAAAAAATCTTTTGTGTCTTTGTCTTACCAAATCTTACTTTCTCTTTTATTTTTTTCTCATTTGCCTATCTGATTTCCCAGCATCCCAGATTTTAAATTCAAAGGCCGACCTGGTTATTTTTCCTAAGACATAAATGGAAATCTGAATAAAGAGGGGGAAAAAAGTAAAGCTGCCCGTCAGACTTGTAATGGGCTTCTCTAATAAGCCTGATTGAATTGATTACTTCAGCAGCTCACTCGGTGGAGTACAGAGTGTAAGGCGCTCGTCATTATGTTATAAATATATTCATTGCAAAGAGCCACATCCATTAATTTTATGTGATTTGGTAATTCCCAGTAGCTGATGCTGAAGCATGTGGTCCCCTTGGTTTTGTGTAGTAGTGCTTCCTCTGGAAAGAAGAGACTCTATTGTGTACATAAACTTTAAAGGGCCAAAGATTTTCAGAGCATGAACAGTCCTAACTGCTGCTTTGTTCCTGAGTAGACTCTCACTTTTAAAAATGCTTTCATCTGCTGTATTTCTGAATGTAAGTATAGCATGTGCAAAAGTGTAGTGTAAAGTATCGTACAAACCAGTTGTTCTTGGGTTCCAGTTGCTCTCCCAGAAAGCTTAGGCTCCTTTTACCCTAAACCTCTTGAATCAAACTATTCTTGATTACATTAACTTAAGACCTAGCTGATGTAGTATCAGTAAAATGTGTTTGAGCCCACCACCATGGGGGAGCGACATTTTAACTATTATCTAGTCTCAGGAGTGAGATTTTGGCCGTCTCTACATGGACATGGCATCCGTGATATAACTGAGTACCAAAAGCAGCGATGGCTTTGATGAGTCAGTTCTAGCCAGCGCTGGGCTATCAGCTTTTATTACTGAGTGCCTGTTCGGTGTACAGGCCCATGGCAGCCTTAGTAAGTCTTAGTATTTTATTCTTAGCAATGTGATTGGAGAAGAGTTTGGGAAAGCAGAGATCAATCATAAAATGATCTTCATTGTTAGCATTTTTATTATCTACTTGTGAGTTTGTATTTAACTGTCAGTTTCATGTTTACCCTCTACTTGCTTTTTTCATGGATTTTTCTTGCTTCCAAGTTATGTTAACTAAGTATCCTTATGCCCCCTAGGTCTGGGTAGAATTGTTTTCTTCTAGAATCCCTTTTCTTCTGTTTGTAAAGACAGAATTTTAAATCCATTCTTTGTTCGTTTATTGGCATGTTTGTTTGCTTTAAATTAGACGATTAGATTTTGAGATCAGTTTACTGAGAAAGAAAAAGGGAGCAATCAACAGTGATATCAAAGTGCTTTAGGGCTTTTGGGAATAAAATTGGAACATTTAAATTTTATTGAAAAGTAGAATTCGGTGAGAAAATGACTTTTTAAGAAAGTTATTTCTTTGCTTCTGACAAGGGTTGAGATGTTTAAATTTGCATGTAACGAGGTGTGAGGGAGGACAGACAGAACACTCCAAGTTACATAAATAGCCTCTTTGCTATTATTGGCAGAAATAATTTTTGTGTAAAGTTATGCTTATGGGGTTCAGCAGCTCCTCACAGTCTGTTTCCTGACCCTCAGTTAGTAAACTTTCTCTGAATAATAGTGCTCGTAGATGGAGGAAATTAATTTATTTGTCGGTGACAGACGTGTGCATTTCAGTTATGCTCGGGAGTACTGGCAAACGAAAGGATGATTACGTTAGATTTTTTATTCTAAAAATAATTATGAGTCATCAAAGTGCCAGTAAAGCAATAATTATGTTTGTAAGACATTCAAAACATCTTAGGTCAGAGAGAGAATTAAGTCTTTGAGAGGGCCAGTGGAGGTCCAGGTGATAGGATATATTTGAAAACATAATTCTAGTCTCTGGTGATTAGAGTAGATTCTCTTTTTACGTGCATTAGAATTGAAGAGCTTCCCACCAGAACAATTAAGATTAGCTTGTGGCCTGAGATAAATATCGATTTTTGAAGTAGAGAAACTATGATTTTTGAATCCCATCTCTTTAAGCTGTGCACTTTAAGACTCTAAACAGCCCCAGGAGAGTTTAGTATTTTACATAAAGGAAAAGAAGCTGGATGTTTTAGTATTTTCACTTATTTTTTGAACTTTAAATCTATTTATATATTCAATTTTTTATCAGCTTTGTATGATGAAATTAAGGGTATACTACAGAGTTTTAAAACTGCTTTTAAAATTTAAGTAAAAGGTATTAATTTGTCTCAAAGAAGCCAAGTTCTTTATTTCTTGAATTGCAACATTTTTGCCTGTAAGTATATATTAAGTCCATTTTTAGAAAAAAGTAGTTGAGTGTAGAAGTTGAAAAGAATGGACTAGTTCATGATATCTATTTTTAACCATATATTATTTTCTCCATAAATATATTAATAAAATAATTTTCTTGAGATTCTTATAGAACTAGTGTCATCAGCCTTTTAATTGGTTTGTGGTCTCAGAGTGAAGGACAGATATTTAGTCAATTCAGGTAATAATTATTTTTGTTTGATAACTTAACATTAAATAAAATAAATATTGAAATAAGATGATATATGACTATATTTTTAAGCTCATTTGTGCATATTTATTATCAGTTTTTCTCTTGTCTTATGATTTGAAAATATATTTTTCTTTTGAAACAAACAAGGTGTGTGTGGATCTAGCGACCATATCATTCATTTATTTTGCAGGTGTTTTGTTGGGTGCTTTCTTCGGATGGGTTGCTGGGAAACAGGGCATGGGGTGTGTATGCAGGGGGTTTATTGGGGCGCACTCCCAGGATCAACACTCTGGGACTGAAGGGAGTGAGGATGAAAAAGTAGGGGTGGATTCGTGGTGCAGCTGGGGTAGAGAGGGGAGCAAGTCTGTGTAAGGCTGGAGCTGGGAGGGGACTTTAGAGCTGGGCCTTTGCCATCTTGCCTCGACCAGGCAGGGGTGCAGCCCTGGGAGGCACCGTGTGAGCAGTCGGTAGCCAGCACTCCTGGACGCAGAGGGAAGGAGAGCCTCCATGCTGCAGGGAGTCCTGGCGGGGCGTCTGGGCCGTGCACTGCAGCATCCACTTGCAGCTGCCCGTCAAGAATCAGACTTTGATCTCAGCCCCTTGCCACAGAAGCAGACGTGCTCTGTTCCTTCAAGAAGTTTACATTAGTAGTGAAGAGATACTATTCAAAAATTATACAAATGAAAGCACACTTGTGGTCATCATAGATGCTGGTGCATAGTATTATGAAAGCCTGTACTAAGAAGGGAAAGATCAATCACGAAGCTACTCTAGATAAAATACTTAAAAAATATATGTTGATGGTAGTCAGCCTAATCCTTATGCAAGTTTATTACTGGGTTTCCTTCTCTCATATAAGCATATCACATACTCTGTTTTTCCTGCTATTTTGTGTGGACATTGTTTAGACTCAATAACCCGATCTCCACGTTAGTACCCACCCTGCCACTCCCCAGAGTGCTGGATAAATCTCATTCATACTATTCAGCTGACACAATGATGTGATATTTACCTGCACACTTGGAAAAGTTTTACTATATGTATATTACACCCGATTAATTGGGAAATCACAATTGCAGCTCGTGATATTTTCTGGTGGACTTGAGGTTCCAGCAGAAATTGCATTTTAAAATAATAGAAAAGGGTGTGCAAGACTGAACTTTAATAATAGTAAGTAAAGTAACAATTGCTACTTCTGACTATAATGAACTAGCTGTCACATGGCTTATAGGGATTATTTTATTTAATTCTTGCCAGCCTATTGCTGTAAGAACTTTACAAAGAGTATATAATTTAATCTTCATAAATCTCTGTAAGTTCTATTACTGTCCCCATTTTACAGGTATGGACACGAAAACGAGAGTCTTCACAAAACTAGTAAGCAGAAGAGCCACGATTTAAAAACTGGCATTCTGAGTCCAGAGATTTTCTTAGAAACATATTGATGATGTTTATTTGAAATAATGTGTTGGTCATAGAAAGTCATGGATGGCTTAAAACATAAATGTTCAGGACTTCAGAGGAAAAGAAACAACTTCAGAAAGTGCTCCCGCGCCTTCCCTAAAGTGTGGAATTTAATAAATGTGCCAAGGCAAGGGGCTGGCCACGACCACCTCCCATTCCTGCCCCCCTCGCTGTCCACGCGGTGCGGGGGAGATGTGAGTTCCCTACCCAGTGCTGCAGTGGCCCCTCGCTGCGCTTCAGCGTGCAGGGCGGTGCCTGTTCCTGCAGCGCGGGGCGTCCCGCCCTCACCCCCTCACCCTGCTTCGGTCAGCAAGGTTCTTTCGGTTCTGCTAAACACTGAGCGCCTTCCCACCTCAGGCCTTTGCATTTGCTTTCTATGCCTAGAATGTGCTTCCTTCTGCTTTCCACATGGCTGCATGTTTCTCATCCTTCACATCTTGACTGAAATGTCGCTTCCTCCACAGAGCGGTCCTCACCGTGCTGTTTGAAGTTGATTTCCTCTTTTAATCTCTGTCTTTGCAACCCCGGTCCTTTATAGCCCTTGCTGTAATTGGTGATTATTTTATTTGTTCCTCTGGTTATTTGTTGCCTAGGTTCCATACAGGATCACCTACTGTGAGGACAGGCTGGTGTCTACCTTATTCTGTTTTTTTCAGAGCCTGGCGCAAAGCCTGGCGGAGTCAGTGTTCTGTGTTGCTTGAATTCGTTATCGGCTGTGGTAATATAATGGTCCCTCTAGTCAGACCATTGTGAATTTGACTGTTCTACTCACTTTGCTTTTTTAGATCATTTAAATGTAGGACAAAGATTTAAACCTAAATACAGAAAAATTTGATTTGTCAATTTTATTCTAAAGTCATGTGGGCCGTACATGGTACAAACAGTGTATTACTGTTATAAGAGGTAATGTTCATTTTGGTTGCAAGTTTATGTATCACCTTCTATAACGTCAGTGAGAGAAGCTAAACATGAGATAAAACAATTTTAGATGGGTTGACTGTCAAACGATTAATGGTTATTCTACAAGACAGATATCAGTGGCCACAATGTGCTGTATTAACTAAACATGCTTACTGAGCACCTACTTTATACCTGGACACTTTTATAGGCTCTATAGTTGTAGCGAAGCACAGTTTTATTATATTGAAGTAATGTCCCAAATAGTGTTTTCCATGCATTAATAATTTATTAATACATCTCTAAAAAGCCAACTATCCTTATGTGATTCACTAGTAATGTATGATTGAAAACTTGTAAAGAGAGCAGCCTGTTTGCAGTATTTACTTGTGAGTGACTCTATTGAAGTCTTCACATTTCTTCTAAGCGTATTAGTCCTTTCCTTCTTTAATAATTTTAGAATAATATTCAGACTCTTGTTACATTGTGGTTAGAAAATGAACCAGTAGAGAATTTGTTTTTTTTCTGGGCAGAAAGCTATGACTAAGTGAAAGGTAATCATGTGATGGTGATATTCACTTTTGTACACCTTTCACTTTGAACATGTAAATTTCTCAGTGCCTTAGCTGCGGACTGCCTTAACTCATGTTAACATGGATGGACTTTCCATTACTTTATTAATTTGCTAAGCAATTTAGTTCTACTTTGTGATCAAAAAGTAAAGATTGATGAATATTTTACTTAATGTGAAGCATTTAATAAAAAAAGCCCTTAAAATTCTTAGATTAGGAATTCATAAAGTTTTCATTTGAGTTAAATAATTAATAGTTTTGTTCATTTTATTTATTTTTGTTTTTTAAATCACATGTAAAAGCCAGTTTTACTTGATAATAGAAAGTGCAAAGTTCTCTGCTTTACAGAAGTGAATTCTCAAAAGCATTTTAGGGTTTATTTATGTTTTCCTCTAAAAATGCAATCAAAATAAACATTATACCTGAACTGTTATAAGAAATCAAATTGTTAAATGCATTTATTCTCTTTTTAAAATGTTTGTAACTTACTTTTAGTTCACTGTTGTGTAAAGAGTAACTGAGGATCCAAGTTTCAGCTTCCTGTGTCAGGCAGGGTGACCAGTTGGATCCAGTGTGCCCAGGACTTTTCTGGTTTAGCGCTGTAAGCCCCTTGTCCACGGAAACTTCCTTCTCCGTCCCAGGTAAACCAGGATGGTTGGCCACGCTAATGTCAAGTTTAAAATCCTTCTTACCGATATACTGTTCCATTCATGTTTCTAGGCAGCCATTCTTTATATATGTGTTTTGTGAAATTCCTTCTAATAGGAAGTTTTCAGAAATTATTTTATACTTAGATACAGTTTCTTCTTATAGTTTTCCTGTTAGGTAGGTGGCCCTTCCTTTGAAAATAGTTACAGTTTAAAAAGCAAACCGGGGTGGGGGCAAGGGCAATATACATAACCTAAACATTTGTACCCCCATAATATGCTGAATTAAAAAAATAAATAAATAAAAATAAAAAGCAAACCAAACCAAAATTTCATTTTTGTAGTTCATGTTAAGTTTGGATGATTTATTTCGGTATTTAGTAGCTTAGTATGTATAAATGATAAATATAAGAAATAAGAAAAAGGAGAGAGAATGAGGCAATAATGCACTGAACAATGTTACCGTGGTGTTTTATGTTGATGACATTGCACAGACACCGGATATTAGTTTACACTGGAATCCCTTAAATGAATATGAAGAGAACAGCCTGTTTTTTATTGGTAGATTTAGTTATTTAATAGCCTTTTAATAAACATTAGTAAATGTGCACGGTGTTCCTCATTTACTGCTGACAATTTGTTTTTCTGTTGTTGGAATGCCAGAATGTACACTATTAAAAATGGAATAACATCAGTTTTTAAAATTGCCATTTTCAGAATAAATGAATGAAAAATAATAGTAGTATTTTTAAATTTAAGTTCATCAGACTAAAACTCAAGAGTGTTAGGAAGGAGGTTTTATGTCGAAATTGAAATGCAATGAGATATTCCTTTCTCTGTGAAGCTGATCTGTGGTATGACCATTAAGTAAATGGAAACAAAAGCCTAAAAAATTCAACTCATAAGTGTTTGGTTTATATGTGGTCAGTCATAAGATATTGAGACCAAAAACTGACTCATGTATGGAGGAATTAGACACGATCAGGTCTAAGGGCGCGCGGCAGGAGATAAAGCGTTTATTTCTGTTGTATAGGCTCTTGTTTATTTTATTTTGGCTCTTAGTATTGTCACTTTGAGTGAAATAGCTACAATTTTTTTTAAAGAAAATATTCCAGCTTTGCTCAGTGGCCAAAAATTGTATTTGAAATCCTGGCAAGCTACATAAAAAATGTGTGCCATTGGTCCCAGGAGGAACCAAATGGCCCAGTCAGCACAATTCATCATCACTACTGGAAAAAATAACTCAGCACGCCTGCCCTGCTCGGTGGTGAGTCAGGGCATCATATTCATATACTGACAGCAATTTTTTCTTTTTAGGAATTACCCTCTCTATCCTTAGCCACAGCACACGGCAGTAAGATTAAATTAGCTATCAGTGTTCCAAAGAGCAAAGGCTGATATGCTTATTTTAAGTTATTAATTCATTCAGAAATGTCGAGTAGGGTTTACCTTAGGTGCCGAGGTGATGGCAGCTGCTGGGAACTTTTGATCCTACTGAAGACATGAAATACACCTAAGTAGTGTTTTCGGCACAGAATGTGGGGTGGGTTACAGGTAGCGCGCGGTGGGAAGTCAGAGGGAGGGGTGAGTATTTGGTTGCCAGGCTTCTTTTCATTCAGCAGTTTGGTTACTGCTGTGTTTTTAATGCGGAGATTTAATTGTAGCTCTGACTGATCCAATAGTCCAGAAAAATTTATTAAATGTCTAAATGAGACAGTTAAGAGAATAAGAGATGACTAACACACAGTTTAAGTTTCTAAAGTTAGTCAGACATATGCCAGATATTTGTAACAAGACGAGATGAGTATTATGATATATGTGCTTTAAATATCTATATTTTTTTGGTCAAAGCCTTCACTAAGATTTAGTTCAAGGTGGAGGATGTCCCCATATTGTCTCATTACTAAGGTTAGTCTTTGTTAAACCGATAAGCCTAATCTGACTTAACTTTTGGTAAGAAAAATTATGACTTCCTCTTTTTAGTTTAAATAAACTAACTATATCTCCTTTTCCTAGCACCTCATTTCTGATTTCTAATTCTAAGGTAAATGGCCTGATAAACGCTCTGACTTATAGATGGATAAAGGCATGGGGTCTGGCCCGAGTCTGGAGATGATGAACCCAGACTGCTGCCTTCTCCATCTCCTGCTCTGTTCTCGCAGGATCCTTCCTCTGGGCTGTCTCTGGTTGCTTGGTGCTCGGGGGTCTCTAAGCTCTGGAGTGTGGCACGGTCAGGTCTGTAGAGTGCAGGAAAGAAGAGGTGGAGGTGAGAAAGAAGAACGTGTGGGCAGCCAGTGCTCTCAAGGAGACCGTTTTAGGAAAGAGGAGATTTGGAAATTGAGGATCTGGAAATTGATTCTTATAAAATTATCCATACCCATATGCACCCTGGAATGGCCTTTGTGTTTTGAAAAAGCTTCAAGACAGATTATAAAGTGTAAGATGTTCCTAGATGAGGAAGATGGGAAAGGGAGACAGATTAAAGAGGCAGTTCACAGAATACATAGCAAGTCTTGAAAAGATTATGATGTGTCAGGCAATGTAGAAATCCTCACTGTGGCTTCAGGACAGAGTTGTGGTGTACGAGCAGCGGGAGGGAGACTGGAGAGCTGACTAGATCCTGTCTGTGAAAGCGTCGCATGCTATCACAGTGACATCTAATCGAGATTCCGCCTGTGTAGGCGGAAGGGGGACATGTGGCCTTTTCTCTGGGCACTGCCATCAACATGCAGATAATTCATGTGGCAGAGTGATAATTCATGTAGCTCTGAAATTGGGATGCATGTTATAATTGATGGCAAGTTATTAATTAATTGGCAGTATCTTTTTTCTAGAGATATGAAAAATAATGATATAATTTAAAGTCAATGAAAAGCATAGTTCGAGTAGAGGTGCTGTTGGCCTTAAAAAATAGGACCTGCAAGTGGGGATAGATAGTATTTAAGACGCATTTCTGGAAAAGAAAAATCTGGCCGATACATTAAATTTGTTTTTTTCACTTATGATTAAAGACTTCTAAAGATTGTTAGAACCCAAGTTTCAAGAATTGTAAAGGCACTTTCAATTCAGCCAGAAAAGAGACTAAAAAAGTAATCCAAATCTCATGAAGTCATACTTATTTGAGTTATGAAACCTTAATCAAAAAAGTTTTAATTGAGAAGGAACTATATCTATTCATCCATCCATCCATCCATCTATTTATCTATCTATCTATCTATCTATCTATATCAAGACTGGTAATAGTATCAGAGTAGTTCTCTTCCCCCTTTTAATATCTTTCCTTCTTTTTCCAATTCCTTGAGTTTTTCCTTCCATCCTTTCCCAATTCTGTTATCTTCTCACTTTCCTTTTTGCCTTATTTGCCTCAAAAACAACTAGTACTATGAAAGCACTGTTCACCTTTTCATTCCCTCCTTTCCTAACTCTCCCTATTCCTGCTGCCCTCTTTTTACCCTCTGTCTTGTGGCCAGAACTGGGAATCATATACAATACAGAAGGGAGCAATTAACTCAACATTTGGCCCGGGGATTACAGTGGAGACTGACTAGCTTGTGACTAACTCCTAAGGGCTCAATTTATATTAATGACGCCTTTAGATTCACTTTCTTCACCTACTAGCATACTGTCAAACTCCCTAGCTGTTTATTCAAGTCAAGATTTACTTTTGCAAAGAATGAACAGATCAAAAGAGGAAACAAATAGAGTTCTTGAAAAGTGCAAGTTAGAGAGAAGAGGCTATCACAAAATCACTCCTTCTTACTCCAGTGCTTATCTGCTTCTCATATACCTGGTAATTGAATCCTGAAGAATAATCAATTTCTTTGCGCAGAGGAATCAGCCGCAGCAAGAACCCTAAACAGAAAACTGGTTTCCTAGAACTAGTCTGGAAACACGAGACATTTTCTCCCAAATATTTTGTGTTTGTGTGTGTATAAAATAATGAATAAAAATCTTCATTCTGAAAATTATACTAACCCTTTCGTATTTTAAGGTGTTGCTTCCCTGTTATTTCTCAGGCTGCATGGAATTATTTTTCGATTGGTCCCTAAAAGATTATTTTGTGTTTTGTGCCACTCTGCAGCACATAGTTGAAGAGGTAGAGTTCTTTTATTAGATCAATTTATCATTCTATTTTTTACTACAGTCATTTGCAATCCCATGTAAGATTACTGTGGAAGCTGTTCATTTTTCCAGTGCCGTCAAGTAGAGTGGCAGGAGTTTGCATGCTGGATGTCCAATCAAAAATAAATTCCCAACGAGTCCCTCATATTTTGTTAATTGGAGAATCAAAACCAGTATCTAATGGGACAGCACAGACTAGACTTTCTGGGAGAGGTTGTCTTTGTAGAGTTTATATCTATTTCCGAGTCTTTTCTAATTAAATGGCTCTTTTCACAGTACTTTATTTGCCACTGTGTATTGTTCTCTGGCAATTAATAAAGGAGAACATTTTACCAGGGATAGGTTTGTTTTATCTCTCTTTGGTTGCCTGTCCCTGTCCCTGTTCCAGAGTGTAAATCTTTGAAAATTGGCTATTTGCGAAGTTTAGTAAGTGCTTCTAATTCACAAAACATTTTTGGAAAAAACAAAAATTCTTTGCCATGAAGGATGCTTTTTTCAGATATGTGTGGAGAGATTCTGTTTTGATTTCTAATGAACTAAATGAAAGAGTCCCATTTTAAACAATTTGAAGAGATACATGTAAAATTCCTTTTTTGCATAGTGCCTTGAATCAAGGCTTTTTTATGTTATTGGTTTGGTTTTTAAGTTTTCATTTTTAAGATTGAAATGATTTATACTTAAATTCTACTACTTTGTGAAGATTTCTACAGATACTGTGGATGTTGTGTGTTCATAATTTTGAAGTGTAATTTAATTCTTATAAAACTTTCTGCATATTAGCATTTTAATATTTTTCACCCAGAAATGGAGAGTTTTATAGTTCTTGACAGAATCTCTGGAGGTAGACTCTGAAAGAGTAGTCTGATCGTGATTTCAAAGAGAATTCCTTGTTTAGGTGACTGGAGAGTTTATATCATGAAAAAGAAACTGTGTATATTTTGGCTTTGTTGAAACACAAGTATTTTAGATATTTGTTCTCTAATTAGGAAAAAGAGTTTACATTTATTTAAAATTATTCATCACGTTAAATTTCACATGCTGTATAACTGAACCTTATTCCAGTAAGCATAGCTTGAATCATTGAAGAGAGAATCCCCTTGAAAAGGCCTGTCGGGTGAGGAGAGGAATTCTCCTCCCTATCTTGGAAGTATCACCAGTGTGACTGAGACATGAGGAAGGGAAGTTAAAATTAAATATTTATTTGTTCTTTCATTCATCCCCTTGGTTATCCCAACAAATACTTTTTCAGTGGCCTCTGTGTGCTGAGTGCTAGGGTGAAGATTCAGTGATACATACACAGTATGTATCATTCTTGCCTTTTCATTGATTATTGTATAGATAAGAAGAAGACAGATGATCAACAGCTGTACGATTATTCATGGTAATACCACATAATCCTGCGTGTAAAACAAGAGGGAGGGAGGGGGAGTAACAGAGTAGGAGGAAAAAGCAGGGATCAGACAGGTGGAAAAGCTTTAGTTGAGTTTTAAGTTATAAACGTAATGAATCTTTTAGGAAATTGATGGGGATTCTTTTTCCTCGTAGGGATTTAATTACGGCGTATTTTCTGTTCTCCATAAGTGTGTTGTCTCTATTCAGTGATATTTATTTCTGTGTGTGTAATATGAATGTACAAACTTATATATGATTACCCTATAGATATCTCTATCAACATGAAACTTATCAATACGGCCACATTTATTTTATTTTTGAAATGCTTAAAGTAGATCCTGTTTAACTGTAAAAGAACTATAAACATATCTGCAATACTGTGCACTGTATTCTCCTGAACCGTGGACAGGCTTGTGGTTGTGTGTCTGTTTTCTTTACTTTGCGTGAAGCAATAATGTTTCGTCAATCATTAGTTCTCAGACGTTTCTATCAGAAGGCGTCATGACTGTAGAGGTGAATGATCATGTTCTTACGCGATAGATTTAACTCCAAAAGGCATCTGTAAAAGGGGACATATTTTGAAGTCTTAGGATTCATATGGGAAAAAATCATGTAAGCATTGCACTCTCCAAATTTATGTTTGTTTTGATACAAAAAGACATTCATCTTTTTCCTGTAAAATCTTTGAGTAAAACTGATGCTAAGGAAAGATGTGCCCAGCCTCAGGGACCCGTGACAGCCCCAGCGCAGGAAGCACAGCTGTGGCCTGGAACTACAGTCCAGTGCTCTCTCACCTGGTGAGGTCACTGAGCTAGCACTTGTTTTGCTTTCTGAGATTTGTTGCAAAGGTCTTCGTGGAGACTTGCTCATCTAGCAAAACTCTTCCATGTGTCAAAAGTCTGTGGCCTCTACCTTTGGTCATTTGTGTTATATGCGTACACTGTCACAAGAAAGCCCAGGCCATTGGAACGTGTGACTGTTTCACAACCATCGGGATGTCAGGAGATGCTAAGTTTTCAATTTTGTCACTTCTTTTGGGAAATCTTGCCTAGCTGCTGGATGTGATCACAACTAGGGCAGAGAACGGAAGGAGCAGGTGTGTGCACGTGCATGTCTGTGTGCGTGTTTGTAACTGGGAACGAGGGCAGGCTGCAAGAAGCCTGGAGTCTCAGATAGTTCACAGGTAGATCAGATGTTCGAGTCTCGACAGAGGTGGCTCGGCACAGATCTGTCACTATTGGTATTAAAGTCCTTCGAAGTTTAGATCTTTTATCTGTAAGGTTTTCATCATGTAGAAAGAAGAGTAGTATTACTTTAATGTTAGAATTTCCAAAATTTCAGGTATTTCAACATCAATATCATGACCATATTATATAATACAGTTCATGTTCCATAAGTATTTTCTATTCAAAGAAAATATTAATGCTTATCACCATTTTTTCTTATTCACTACATTCAAACATAAATGTTCATTTTGATAGAGAAAACTGAGAGCTTGATTGATATTGTTTCAAATATTGATATATGTATTTTTATGTAGTTTGACACAAGATAGCCACTATTAAATCTACATTTATCCCAGATAGTTTAGGGAAGAGAAAGGAAAGTCATTATTTTCACATTAGTATTTTGCATATAATTTGTTGTGAATATTATATATATATATAATGTATAACAACATCTTTATTTTTTCTATTTTAAATTCCTCTTAACTGCCAAAAATTATATGTGTTTACCATTATTTTTAGAAATACATTTAAACACATAATAAAACTCTAATTTGCTGTGCTTCTAACTGATTAAAAAATACATTCTGGAACCAAGAAATTCTTTGAAATCCAAATAATTCTGTATTTCAAAGATACCCAAAAGGATATTTTCAACATGGCCATTTTTACTATGAATTTTAAATCATCTTTAGGGAAGCAAGTCTTCTAGAAAGATTTGTGGCCAGCGTGCCAGATTGTACTCCATCTTTGTGAACTTGGCTGATGTAAGGGTTGCATCTCTTAGATTATTATTTATTTATTCAACAAATATTTATTGATCCACCCCCCTTTTAATGGCTTTTTTTTTTTAGGCACTGGTCACATTCAACAAAAATATCTTTGTGCCCATGAAGCACACATTCTAGTGGGAAGGTGACAGAAAATAAAACTAAGTAAAAGATACGATATATCAAATAGTGATTTTATGGAGAAAATGAAGTTAGAAAGGAAGATGGGGAGGGCTGTGTGTGTTCAGTTTAAAACAGGGCGGTTAGGGCAGGTCTCAGGAAGACAAGGGGCGAGTGCGCAGCCGGGCGCTCACAGGGCCAGGTGTGCAGCCGCAGCAGATCCTGACCCCCCGGCAGCGGAGTGTCTGGTGGGAAGCTGGGAGGTAGACGATGGCTGGTACAGAGGGAAGAAGGTGGGGGTGTAGACGAAGTCAAAGAGGTATTGTGTGTGGGGAGTGAGGACAGTCATACAGCAGTTTGTAAGGGTTTGACTTTCCCCTGAAGGAGACTAGAAGCCACTGGAAGGCTCTGAGCATAGAGAGTTACTGAAAAAGTCTTCAGAAACCCTGACCATACTCTGTGCAGTGAGACCCTCCTGCTGACTTTCGTATTTATTGAGAATATTGAATTTCAGAAGACTTTACGTCTGTAATGCACATACCTCAAATTAGCTGTAGCGGATTTCTCAAAGTCCAGTGGAGGCGACTGCAGTGTAGAGCAGGCAGGCCGGAGCCAGACGGCCGCCTTTCTCCTCGGGCTCCGCGGTGACATTTTGAAATGGAAACACAGGGGTCGTAAAACTGAGCTTGTAGAAGTAATAGCTTTTAAAGGAAATTTTCAGACCAATAAACATTTCTTGCCTCACTTAATAGACAAACTAGGACACGCAGAGAAGAAGGAGTTAAGGGGCTTGACCAGTATTTTCCTAGATCAGAAAGGAAAAGTAGGGGTAGGAGGAAATGAACGAAAAAAAAATAATTCTGACATTAAATAAACAAACAAAAAAACCCACCAAAACTCCCGAAACTGAGAACTTTGGAAACTGTCCCCTTTCCATCCCCAGGAAAATCCTGATTTATGCTTGTTGTTCCAGTATAATTATTAACACACTGGCCCCCCTCTCATTCCCCAGAGTGTCCTGGGTTAGACAATAAATTTGTGGTCACTCAACGTACGAGTCCGTAACTGTGCTTCCCACCTTTTATATTATTATAAGGCATTTCAGGTTTTGGTGTTTTCATAATTTTAGTTTGAAATTATGAAACTAATTCTTAGCCGGATATTATTACTGATTAGTTCCATATTTTCTCATTATTTTTTTTCCCCCTTCTGGGAATAGTTTTATAGGTTTGTATTTAAAGAGACTGGAGATTGTCAGCTTTCCAGATACTTCAGAAAAATATAAATTTCTTATTTGAGGAGATGCTTATATTAAAATTTTTCTCTAACATGTTTGACTGTTGAATGGGGGATTATTTTAGATTAAAAATTATGTGTGGTTTCTACGGCGTTGCTGTTAAAATGATGTTAATTATACATTGAAATTATGAAGTCATTATGTATTTTATAAAAACATTAGTTTTGGTTTGTGGAAGGAGATTGGAGAGAAAAATAAAGGTTTCCTTCTAAAGGGAATTGTCTGGAATGGATGCTTTCGTATGTGTCCAGATTTGTTTTGCAAATACATTATTTCTGTTTGAAACATCACCATACTATAAATATTGCTGTAACATTGTTATGGACATGCAGTTGTGAAATTGGGGAAAGAGAACTAAATTGAGAGTGAGGAAACCTTGATTCTAGTTTTGTTTTCTCTAGTAAGTGGCATGATGTTGCCACTTGCCCTGTCTGTGCCTTAGGGCTGTGGACCCCCATGGTACTCATCCCTGGCCTGTTAGGAACTGGGCCGCACAGCAGGAGGTAGATGGGGGGCCGCTTCATCTGTACTGACAGCCGCTCCCCGTCACGCGCATCACCGCCTGAGCTCCACTTCCTGTCCGATCAGTGGGGGCTGATTCTCACAGGAGCACGAACCCTGCTGCAAACTGCGCATGTGAGGGATCTAGGTTGCACTCCTTATGAGAATCTAATGCCTGATGATCTGAGGTGGAGCTGAGGCGGTGATGCTAGTGCTGGGGAGCGGCTGCAAATACAGATTATCATTAGCAGAGAGGTTTGACTGCACAATAAATGTAATGCGCTTGAATCATCCCGAAACCATTCCCCCCCCCAACTCCCCACCATCCAGGGAAAAATTGTCTTCCATGAAACCAGTCCCTGGTGCCAAAAAGGTTGGGGACCACTGCCTTAGGGCTCTCTGACCTGAATTAAGTCACTGGGCTGCTGTGCAGAGACAGGGAGCTAATATGTTTGAAAGAATTCTATAAATTATCATTTCTATCTAGATCTGAGATTGCATTAGATCTGCAGGAACAAGGAAAGCCCTTTTAAGTGAGACAGTTACATTTCTTTCCTAAGGAAGTTCTGAACCAGTAAGTTAATTACTTCTTTCCCCTAGGGAATGAATCAGCTAATTATAAAGCAAGAGCCAAGGTCAAATTTAAGCCAGTCTTTCCACTAGTGTAGGAGCCTACTTAGTTCATCCCTTGCATGGGGGGATGCAAGAGTTAATGTGAATAGTTTGACTGTTTGGGGGCCTGGGCAAATAGACCTACATAGACCTTTCAGAATGACTTCCTTATGTTACTGAGAATAATGTACATTAATAGGCTGTCAGAGATACCCAAATGTCTTTCATATACAAATGATTTTTGCATTATGTGCACCAGTGACCTGCACGATTTGCTTGGATAATTAAATTTCAACTGTGTCTTTGCAGCTAATCTAGCTCGATAACTGTGTTTCAGTGCAGGGCATACCTTTCTTCAGAGATATGGGAGCAAAAATAACTGTGTTTAAATAGGATAACGCATATTCCTTTTTAATGAAAGTTCATTCATATTTTTATTGTTTGATTAAGAGTGGATCTTCATTCTATCCATGTACAATTGGCCCATCTTTGATATAAATGATATTTTTATGAACCACATTTTCATCAGTGCAATGAATCATCCATTCCTGGATACCTGCCAATGGATAGTCATGATCTTGGGATAGAATAACAATTGGTAAAAATGATCAGATTTCCGTGTGTGGTGTTGGGCAGTGTAAGGGTGGAGGGCGTTCCCTTCCTCAGTTGTACACTTCACACAGAAATGAAAGAAAAATGCAGTTAACCTTTTGTGTGATGTTATTTTATGGACTGGAAAAACAATGGCCAAAAAGAACAATTATCTTGCACCATTGTTATTGAATGCACTTTCAATGTGTATCTGAGGTGGGGTTGTGGGTGGAAAATGACGAGCTGGAATATCTGGTTCAGTGTGGGAATCAGTTCTGTCCATTTAAATGTGGTTCTCATGTATATTTGACATGGAATGCCCTTCTCTCCTACACTAAAGGAAAGGAACGATGTACTTGCCATAAGGGTACCACTGTTACTTCATTAATTCCTAAAGTACTATACATGAACAGAGCAGTGATTTTTTTTTTTGAGTGATCTTAAAAAGTTCGATAAATGATTATGAAGGTATTTTCAGAATTTACTGATAGTCTGGGCTCTAAATTTAAATACAGGTCATTTTATATTTAGCAGAAAGAATGAGAAAATTCAATAGGATAGGTGTCTAAAGAAAACAAAAACAAATTATTAGTTGGATACCTCCTAATGACTGGATTATCTGCTATTGTTACATGTGTTTTTATAATGCTAAGAGCACATCTGTAATAGAAGAAGGAGCATGCGTGAACTTTGACTTAGGTTGACTCACCAGATAGTGACGAAGACATGTGTTTGTTTCGGAGGAAAGAGTGTTTTGTTCCTAGAAGCAGTTAAAAAAGTTACTGCCTGATGCTGTTATATATTGTTGTTGTACGGTAAACATGTTTTGGACTTGTAAATGTGAGTGCACAGCAGGGTGTCCACGCTGGTGGTGTGTAGCCGTCCCTGAAGGCTGACATCGGGAACCAGGACTGTGTCTTGCGTGTCTCTCTGTTGTGCCTGTTGCTCACGCCGGGCCTGATTTTTTATGTGGTAGCTGCTTGAAATAGTTTCTTACATATATTCATTTGTCTTTTAGCACAAAGCATTAAGACTTAGAATTCCTATTTGGAATTGTAAGGGGTCTTTTTGCATCTGTGAAGGGAAGCTAACTAGAAAGCCTGTTAGTTCTCAAAATATGCCCTTTCTTTGAAACAAGCTTTTAAGTGATACGACCTAGAGTCTGTCAGATCTGACAGAATTAGAAATATTTAACATTGATATAAAATACTGTTTTACTAAGCAATTAATATGAACAGATGTATTTAGTTCTGTTATACATAGCAATACAGAGGCAGCCGTATATTTCATATAATACCATGAGAGTCCCTCGAAAGAGCCCCAATAGTATGGCTGTTCTTTTTATGATCCTTGAATAATTTTTCTATCACAGCACTTTACACTTTATATAATATAATATATAATTGGAATTAGTGCTTCCCTACCATTTGATTACTAATGAAAAAAAATATATGAAACTTAGAATCTGTAGAAACAATTCATTTCATAGGAAGGAATTTGGAAGACTTTTCTCTTATCAAATTATATCATGAATGATTTTTGCTTAGATTTTATCAATTCAATTTGACATCAGTTTTTGTAATAAAAATTCCCTGCTCACTGGCATTTCTGTTACAAGACTGGTGTGGAGTGATTTGGAATAGAATACTCGACTTTCTCATGATGTAATTTAAACACTCCATTTCAATAAAACTACAGGAAGAATTTAAGGCAAAGGTGTACTCATTTAGGTTTAGCTAAAGTTTTATAATGCAGACTTTCAGATGAAACCGACTTGCGTACCTGCCATAATTTAACGTGAATAGATGGTTAAACCTTAGTGTGAGTGTGTGTGAGTTATTGATGGAGATGTTTAAGAGGGCCCTTAAATGACAGACACTGTCCTCTGGTGAATCGGGAAACCAGAGAGGTAAAATGACCAAAGTGTTTCATTCACATGCAACAGGTAGGAAGAATAAACAATACTTCAAAAGCTGTTTCCATAGTTCCAGTTGCAGCCAGATAAGTATGTTTTTCTTTAAGCATCAGAGAAGCTAGATCTTTTTTATGAAAACCCATTTTTTCTCCGACTGAGAAGCATCAATAATTCTGTTAAAAGAAATTTAGTGTCAATACTGTTGTATAAGAGATTATTTTAGTTTGATGGTAAAGAAATAGATTAAAATAGAAGTAAAAATGTTGCTGGTGAACAAGTAATAGGTTAACTTTTTTCTTTTTTGACTATTTTTTTCACTATTAAATAAAAGAAAACAAAAGACAAGAAAACCAAAACATGCTTTCTAGTAATTGTGAAAAAGCACTGAGAATTCAGTATTATTTTAAGAATGTATTCTCTGAACTTGTCTTTTAAGGATTTGAAAATGTAAACATCTGTTGTAAAAATTAGGGCACTAAATAGTCTGATTTCCTTTAGATAAAAATATTCATACGAATTTGTAACTTAACTGTATAAGTCACAGTGAAACATGTTTTCTTCCTAACTGTGATCATCTGTTTTATACTTAATTGAAGCAAATTTCTTCCAGTATTCTGATTGTAATGATGACATAGCACGCAAGAAACCAGAGCATGTTAATCAAACCTTATGATTGAGTACTTAACTTCATAGAAAATGATCATTATGGATGTTCAATAACATTCATTTGACTACATTACATGTAAAGTCAGTTCCATTCTTAATACTATAAAGTTATGCATTTGTGTATCTTGTTAATGAAGGAAATCTGGAAATCTTTTAAGTTTGAATTGCCTCATTTCATTTTGCAATTTAAACAATACATTTAGAAAATCAGTCTGCATTGTTACATGGAATGTAATTTGTTAACCAGCCTCTCCCAAGATGACAGTACTGAAGACTGTAATGTGTGTTGAATATTCATTTCATTCTAGGTGTTGACTACTTTTAAGATTGCTTTAATTTAAAGAAAATAGAGCTTCTAGGAATAAAAGTTTTATTGTTCACCATGGATGGCCCAGAATAATATAATTTAATTTGAAATAACTTATTAGTATCATTTCCTTACAGGCTCATCTACTGAAAGCTAAATGAAACAGAGAATATGTACTTAGCTTAATGGTGAGATTTTTATTATCACAATCTAATTATTTTTAAAGCAGAGATTAATTCTCTTCTGTCTTTGACTCCATGCTAATTTTTAATATTATTCTCAAGACATGATTCAGAAACTCTTTTATGAAAATAATGTAGTAGAGCTTTACTTTTAATCGAATTAAATGTCTGCAATGTTTATTATACTATAGAATACTTTGAGAGGGAGGAAAATATTTTATTAGAATGTGCATTAAATCTCTTCCATAAGTAGAGGAAGAGTCTGGTCATAAAAACTGATGTTGTCGCTAAGTATGAGTTGGAAATGTCACAAATATGTCTAATGACCATCATTAACACAGCAAGAGTTATTTTTATGGAAATGTAACCGATATTCTATTGCATGTATTTTTTACCACTAATTTTATCTTTGGATATTCTTTAAATATCTTATTGGGATTCGGGGCATTTCTGAGCTGGGTTGTGACTTCTGTGTACGTGGTATTTGTCATTAACTTAGGCATATTTTAAATTATATTTCTTACTGTGGCATTTTTCCTTGTTTATTTTTTCTTTCTTATAATGTGAGCCCACATTATTAATAGATTTTCAAATTATTCTTTAAATATTATCATTTCCAGATGTAGTGATGGAATATTGAGGAAACTTTGAGCACAAGACCATATAAAATCGTGGCATATCAGACTTCGATAGTGAAGCCCTGGTCACACCCTCCCATTTTTCCTGTTTTGTGCCCTGCAGCAAATGAGGAATTTTAACATTGGTTCCACAACACCTAGCTCAGTGTCATGACACATAACAGGCACTTAACAAATGCTTTTTAAATGAATGAACAGACTCAGGTCTTCAGCAGATGCTCTCAGAAGGACCGTGTGGTATGAAAGAGTGAAAGCTATGGAGGACGCACAGTGGTAGAGAATGTTCCTGTGTGGATTGCTCGCATCTGCTTTAAGACTTTTTAAAAGAAGTTTATTTCTGCTCATTTCAGTCCTCAAAACCTTCCACTTTCCCCTTCTTATCCATTTACTTCATTTAGTTCTCTGTTGCTTTTTCCCAAGGAGTAGTTTGTTTTACAATTCATGCCCACCACTGAAATATTATTTGTGTTTCTGTCTCATCAGGATGTTGGATGAACTCTATTTTCTGTTGTTAAATGTGACTTTTTCCTTTGTTTTCTCTAAATGAGTTGTTTCAGGGAAAAAATTTAAAGTAAATATTACTCAGTTTTCCTAGTGTTTGTGAAAACAGAAATTGCCCTTACGGTGAAGAGCTTGGGTGTAACAACAACAAAAATTTAAGTGAAGGGAAAAAAATTCAGCGATGAAGGTGGGAGAGTATGTTTCAGTTTTTCCACATTTTAACTCTAAAAAAATATACTCAATAGTATAATGCAGTTTTTTTTTTTTCAAGTTCAAGTTCACGTCAGACGGGTAATGTGCTGATGTCGTAACAAGGTTTAAGGGAGGCACATCTCACGCATGCGCGTGAAAACCCAATCATCACACTTATGAACTACAAAAGGATCCTATAATGCAGTTTTTAAGGGATTTTTCAAGAGTCATTAATGTTGGCTAAATAATATTTGATAGTAAAGACCAATTGCCTTTCAATTTAATTTAGGATTTGTTGAGGGTAAAATCTTACTCTTTGGGAAGGGAGCAGTTAGTGTCTGTCTCATTATTACTAAGAAGGAAAACGTGAATATATTCTTCATCACTCCACTTAGTAACTTTCTCCTCCTCTCTTTTCTGTCTCTCTCAACTTTCCCTGTACACTCTTTCCTTGTTATTTTCTCCTTCTCTTTTCTCCCCTTTTCCTTCCATCGACTGTATTAAGCATCTCTTCCTTGCTGGGCTCTTCTGAGACAAGTGGTTCATCCTCAAGCTCCAGAAAGTAAAGAGGAATAATGGAACCACTGCGTTTCCTTTCTTGTCCCGCCCTGACAGATAGATGTTTTGTTAAGATGTAGATCCCCAGGCCAGGTGCGGTGGCTCACGCCTGTAATCCCAGCATTCTGGGAGGCCAAGGCGGGCGGATCACTTGAGGTCAGGAGTTCGAGACCAGCCTGAGCAAGAGTGAGACCCCCGTCTCTACTAAAAATAGAAAGAAATTAGCTGGACAACTAAAAATACATAGAAAAAATTAGTCGGGTGTGGTGGCGCATGCCTGTAGTCCCAGCTACTCAGGAGGCTGAGGCAGGAGGATCACTTGAGCCCAGGAGTTTGAGGTTGCTGTGAGCTAGGCTGACGCTACAGCACTCTAGCCTGGGCAACAGAGTGAGACTCTGTCTCAAAAAAAAAAAAGAAAAAAGAAAAAAAAAAGATGTAGATCCCTTTAGCATCACTCGAGGTGATGCAAGTAAGGCCCAGGGTTTGACTCTTTTAGCGGGATCAGGATTTCGGCCCCTCAGTTCCTGCCTTATCCAGATGTTTTTGTGTAGTATCCACTGACAGCACTGGTCCATGTCTTATACTGATTTCTATTTTTAAAAGTATTCCCCCAAAACTGCAGTTCTGGGGCTACTGCTGGGATTTGTTACACAGGTGAAATGGCACGTAAGCATGTGAGAGGCAAACGTGTGAAATCCTGTATAGTTTGCATTTTGAAAATGGAAGGGGATCTTGGAGACTGCTGGTACTGTTTACTCATTTTGCAGGACGGAAACTGAGTAATCGGGAAGTGGAGTTCTATGTCCACACTTGAGTAGCCCATGAGCAGCAGATCCTGGCTTGAGCGTCTGTCTGCTAACTTGAGGACCAGTAAACGTTATACTACACTGTCGCAACTCACTAAGCATAAAACAAAAATTAGATCTGATAGTCTAAACATTGAATATGTTTCTGAAAGTCATTTAGAATATCGATTTTATTTAATAGATTAGGTAGCTTAGAATGGTATAGTGTAAAGCTATGGTCCTTAAGCCGGAACCGGTCCATGGCCTGTTAGGAACCAGACCACACAGCAGGCGAGTGAGTGGAGCTTCATCCGTATTCACAGCCGCTCCCCATCACTCGCATCCCCGCCTGAGCTCCGCCTCCTGTCCGATCAACCTTGGCATTAGATTCTCACAGGAGAATGAATGAACCCTACTGTAAACTGCACATGCGAGGGATCTAGGTTGCACTCCTTATGAAAATCTGATGCCTGATGATGAGAGGTGGAGCTGAGGCGGTGATGCTAGCGCTGGGGAGTGGCTGCAAACACAGATCATTAGCAGAGAGGTTTGAGTGCAGAGAGACCATAATAAATCAATTGCTTGCAGACTCATATCAAACCCCTATTAGTGAGTGGCAAGTGACAATGTAATAATAATGGAAATAAAATGCACAATAAATGTAATGTGCTTTAGTCATCCTGAAACCATTCCCTCCTTCCCTCCCCTATGCATGGAAAAATTATCTTCCATGAAACTGGTTCCGGGTGCCAAAAAGGTTGGGGATCACTGGTGTAAAGAATTAAAACCAGATGTACCTGGGTGTGTATCCAAAATGTCACTTAATATTTGAGTGAACCTGGACAAGGTATTTAACGTCTTTTTCTTAGTCTGTTAAACAGGAGTAATAAACACTTATGTGGTTGTGGTAGAGCCAGGTCTCAAATCCAAATATTCAAAACTCTCGATACCAGAGCACAATGCTCCAGGGGTGAGTGAAATCCATAGGTAATCCAGTCTCAGTTAACCCACCTATAAAGCTCATTTCTTCAGCACAGTTTGGAAGAGTTTCTAAGAGTACCATTAGATTGATTGATGCTCTCAAATAGCATTTTTACTTACAAAATTTTTGGAACATTTTTATTTTCCCTGTCCTTCGAAGTTTTATTATTAATATTTAGATATTACTTTAGAAAAGAGACTTTTTTAGTAGCTTCTCTTTCAAAATGGTTTCTGATATGATTTGACATAGGTGTATGTGGTGAAATTATTTGATTTTAAGAATTAGGTCATTAAGTAGACCTTTCGTTTTGAAGGACTCACATGTTTTTGGAATGTAGGGCCCCAATCTAGATCAGCTAGTGAAATATGATTCGTAACACCATGATGGGGAACGGAAAAGAAAATACAGGATTCAAAAAAGTATAATTACGCTCATTTGTTATCACCATTAATTCCTTAATCTGGGACAGTCCCATTTATTATGCAAATAGGAAGAAAATAATTTATGTAATTAAAGTTCATTTGGGGACCTTATTACTACTTTCCCTTACATGGTACAGTGGCTAAATAATGTTTTCAAATGAGAAATCATATATAATGCTATGCAGTTTACTGATTGTGCAATGTCTTTCCTTTGCATTCGTATGTACGTCAGCCAAAAAACTCATCTTAAAAAGCACCATAATTTTTAGATTCTTCTCTTAGATATTCATTCTTGGCATAAAAGTTCAAGATGTAGGGACTTTTTTCTTTTAATTAAATCAGATAGTTGTTTAATAAGAGATGTTCTAAATTTGGTCATGATACAGTCTAATAAATATGTCTTATATTTTTCCACTCCTTAGCACTGCTTTTCTTTAGCTTTTGTGATACTGCTTTAATCATAAACTGATCTTATTTGTTTCAAAATTTTTGCTAGATGGCATTCATTTTTATACTTTATGATAACATATATCACATACTTAAGATAGATTAGCAGTGCTTTAGAATAAATTCAGTATATCAGCAATATGAGGCTTGTTCTGGAGCCATTTGCAGTAGCTTTATTGAATTAGGAATTTTAAGAATACTTCAATGAAAGTTGAATTTAAGTTTTCTTTAGTTGGAAGGGACATTAGGATTAGAATCATGACCGAGTCCTTGTCACTGGCACACATAACTGGACTTTCTTTCCCCTTCATGTAGTTTATCTTTCTCAACAAAGGAAAGAAAATGTTTGAACTGCACAAATTAAGAAGAAATTATATTTTGCTTAATAGGTAACTGTGTGGTTACTAGGTAATCAGGTAAAGAGAAAATAGAGAAAACTATTACTTGTTTCCTTTTCTAATAATAAAACTGAGGAATTGGTCAGAAATCAATATAATGCATATTAAAGCATTCTGTGTTTTGATAATAACCGTGTCCAGTTACCTACAAATATTCCTTAGAAAGAGAAATCTATTTATATCCTCTTATGTTTTGCTTAATGTCTTTTGACTAGCTAAATAGTTTTGGGCTTTTGTTTAAATTTAATGGTAATTTGCATTTATTTTTTAAATATTCAAGACGTTTCTCTTTTTGGCTTGAGGTGCATATTACATTTGGTAGATTTAATATTACACTTGTAAATTATTATTATATTATTAATAGCAAGTATTATTATAAATAGTACATTTGGTATAAATGACTTTTCCTCAATGCACATTGAATTCAGAGAATATATATAGGACAAAATCTAAGGAAAGGATATGAGGGTTTTCTTAGAAAAAAGGTACGTGTTATCCCTTTACACTGTAAGTATGAAAATGTTTGATTATTGCTATCAGATGAATAGTTTGTGTTCTTCTAACATTTCTTTTGCATTTGGGCTAAGGAATTATGTTAATCTAAATGAAAATGAGGGAAATGACGAGGAGGAAAATTGATATGGCTAATTTTGGGCATGTGCCTAGTCATTGTGTTGATGATTTTGGACTTCTCTGCAGTCAGAGCTTATTAAAATGAGACTTTCGTAACAAAATTTGGCTCTTTGCATTTGATCACTGGTTATTTCAGTGAGGTCTCTTAGGTGATTTTGGTAGTTCATTACAGCGATAAATCTACATGAATGACTCCCCAGAATGCAGTGGCCTGCTAATAAAGGCAGTTCTACAGGTTACCCTGCTCTGAAAGGAGTTGCATTTTTGAGTTTTGAATTTAAAATTTTGTTTATTTAATAGGTAGAAACAAGAGTTCCTCCACAGAGACAGTTATCAATACTGAAAGCTAACATGTCTTATTGTATGGAGATCATCTTTGAATGATGGCCTGTAATGAGTTTTGATCTCTTTCCTGGCAAATCACAACTCAGGATGCTGCTGTATTTTTCTGATTTTGCTCTCATTTTACCAAGTCCCATGTTAATAATAATAAGCATTTAAAGAGCCCTTAGTACATGTCAGGCATTGTTCTAAGTTTTTATATGGCATGTATTATCATTAAATCCTCACAATAGCCTTGTTCTATTTTTATGCCCATTTTACAGATGAAGAAACTCAAGCAAAGCAAGATTAAATAGTCACCCAACTACCTGGACCTAGTAGGTAGCGGGAAAAGGATTTGAATTTAGATAGTGGGAGTCTTAGAGCCTTGGAGCAAGCACAACTGTGTAACCCAAATTTATTCAGTGTAGGCCTCTAGAATAAGAAGGAACACATTTCATATTTGAGAACAAAAATCCGTCGTAATTATTTTGCATAAACAGTTAAGTGACTGATAGCCGTCGTTGTCTTTGGCTGCCATGTTAAAAGGTCTGGCTCCCCTAGTCCAGATGGAGAACGCCCGGCACTGGTTTGGGGGGCAGGGGGGTTAGATGCCTACAGCTGCGGTAGCCCTGTCGTGGTCAAAAACCCGAGTTTTTCTTTTCTTTGGTTGGAAATCTTTGGTTTCCTTCTTCCTTAATTAGATTTTTAAAGAGAAATAGCAACTGCCTTTGACAACCTGCAATTTATAAGCATTTTCAGATTAATGTAGTGAGCTTTAGTGGAGAGGGCCTGGGATTTGGGGTTGAGACTCTGGGCTTCTTTCTTGGCTGTGCACACTGGCTGTGCTGTCTCCAACGTGTGGTGTAGACTCTTTTTTCTGGCTCTCTCGATCTGTAAAATAGTGAACACTGTGATACCTGCCATGTAGGTTTATTATGAAGATTGAGTAATATCATATGTATGAAAGTGTTTCCAAAATGTAAAGCATATATGGCTATCATCCTAAAGGTTGCTTTTTTCTAAGTAGAAAAATCTTATAAAATATTTCTTTGTTTCAAATGATGACATTTTTCACTGCCTAGTAGAGCAGTCAAATTAAGACAGGTAGAGCAGTTTTGAACTGAAATTAAATGTTAGAAATTTATCCATTATTGATTTGATCACACCTAATAACATTTAGGGTCTTCAAATCAAATATGACTTAAACCAATGTCATACGACTGCAGTCACATACTATTAAGTAAGCCCTATGTACATTAAAACATGTTAACTTCAATCGCATCGTAGTATACTGTTCACTGTGGTACATATACATGTAAATAGGAATCAGAAGTAAGCAGGTTTTCCACCATTATTTTTGAAATTGATAGACAAGTATAGCATGTCCTTAAGTTAAGCAAACTAACATGTTTATGACTTGATTAAAATTTCTCAACAATTTTGCCTGTATCTTCTGTTCTTGAATATTCATGTTGGATGAACTGACTCCCTTTGTCAAAATAATTGGTTATTTACTTATAGTAGACTTTCTCAAAGCATACTGTAAGTTGTGTCAGGAATACTGAGTTTGATGAGAAAGAAGTAGGGAAATGAGGTGTGATAGATCATCCTCATAATCATAAGATACAAAGCCTTTCAATCTCTAAGAAAACTTACCATAAATAAACCCATTTAACTATGTACAATTTCAATGTTCTGTAGCTTCTCCCCTTGAAAATTTTTTTCTTAATTAAGCATTTATTAACCCAGAATTATAGTTGGGAAATGCTACTATATACATAAAATCTGACATTCTTGGAAAGCCCAGTAATCTCGAGGCTTCTCTGTGAGTTGCAGTTTTGAGCCCTCCCCTAAAGTCACATTATACTCATAGTAAGAACTCTCACATCTGCCCTGATGATGAATACAATTTTGGATTAGACAGCCCTCTCAGTGCCATCTTTAATGTCAGTTGGCAAGGCAGGTTCCTTCCTGTTAGGCCAGTTACATGGTATAAGCATTTACTGAATACTTAGGTTTTTTGAGACATAAATATGCCAAGTGTAATAAGTTTTTAAGTATACCACAAAATGCTAGTATAGAGAACAAAAGAAATCCCGTGTGAATTGACTGAGACGCAATAATAACAAATAATTAAAAATATATACATAATAAATTTGAGTTCATACTTCACACCAAATATTGCTCTAAGCACTTTTGCAAGTTTGCTCTCATTTAATCCTTTCAGCAGCTTCTCGAAGGAGAAATAACTGTCTCCATTTTGCTGGTAAGGAAACTGGTTTCTCAGAAATTTGCTGAAGGACACGTAGCTGTGGCAGCTAGAATGTGAAGATGGGCAATGAGATAATTCAAAACTAATAGCCAGGACACTTTGCTGCATTTAGAGCTTAGATTTGGCTTTGTATTGCTGGAAATTGCCAACAGCAGGTCCACTAACAAGCTTTTTAAAGAGTGAAGGTAGGGAGGCACACTTTAAACAAAATCACAGGCTGGTCTGGGCGGAGCAGCTAGCACTGATGGGAGAAATTTGGATTTGGGTGGAACCCAAACTCATAGGTGGAAGTAACTTGAAGGACTCATTTACCTCTGGGTCAACCCATCAGAAACTAAATGAAAACAAAAAGCGTGTACCTTTTACAGCAAGCTGCATACCAAACCAATTATTCCTTGCAATATTTTGGTCTTTTTCAAGACTGAGAGCAATTAAATGAGAAGACAGAAGAGACAAATAAGATATTCAAGGAGCAAACTGTGCATGCAGGATATTTTTACGTTTAGAGAATTATGGGATGTGAATCATATGTCAGTAAATCATTTGACGAATGTTTTTTGAGTGCTTGTTACATCCATCACTCCAGCTCTGGAACAATGGTGAGTGCTCTGTACTGTCGTTCAGGGACTCTGGAGAACTGGGTGTGTGCTGGAGGCTCTGCTTTTAATTACCTTTGGATCCTTGGGTGAGTCACCTCTTAGCTACAGAGGCGGTATAGCAAGGGTTAAAAGCACAACTGTGCAGCCAGGGGCCTGGTGTGAGCCCTGGCTTCCCTACTTATTTGCTATATGAACTTGGGAAAGTCATTTAATTTCTTTGTGCCTGAGTGTGGGCACAGTAGAGAGAAAAATAGTACCCATATCACAGGACTGCTGTGAAGATTCAGTGAGTTAGCACCTCAAGAATTTAGAACATACCGTCAGTTCTGTGTGAGGGTTAGTGATTACATTTTACTATCATCATCATCATCATCATCACTACTCTTACTCTCTCTGAGCCTCAGTTCTTCCACTAGAAAATTAAGTGAAATTCAATAATATTTTAAAATATAACTTCAAATCTGTATATATTTTTTGAACTGAGCACAAAACTTGTTGAATAATTTGTGGGCTGTCTTATGAGTTCTAGAGTATGAAAATTAATACTGGCAACAAGTGTTTTATGTTTTAAAGACAAAGAGATAAACATAAAACAAACACAAAGTAACAAAAACTGTTTTGGTGATGGAACGATATTCGATTAAGTATTTAGGACTTGAGGATGTGAAGGATTTGGATGGAAGGCAGAAGTTGTGCTATTTGAATAGGGACGATTAGGAGGTTGGGTAGTCAAGGAAGTAAGCAAGGTGTCTATTAATCATGGAGAATGATTACGAAATATGTACTATACTAATGTTTCAAGCACTTTGCAAATATTAATTTGTTTAATCTTCAATTTATAGATCAGAAAAGGATAAAATAGAGCAATTAAATAACTTGCGCAAGATGATACAATTTACCTAGGCAGTCTGGTTTCCAAGTTCATGCTTTTAGCCCCTTTGCCTACTGTCTCTGCAAGGCTTTAAGAAATGTTTGAAATTACATGGACTGTTTTGGGTATTGAGTAATTGGGTATGGCCAGACCATAGGGTTTGAGGATAAGGTGGGTTAAGGGGAGGTATCTGGGGATTTGGAGAAATATTCTAGCTGTTACCATAACAATCCGGACTAAGGATAGACTAGGTGGCTATTATGGCGAGGAAGGCATGGTGGAGAAGACTGCAGCTTCTTTGAGTCAAGGTCAAGGTCCTTTTGAGAATCCATTAAACTGAGGGCTTTCTCCCCAGAAATTTGTGCAACACTTAAAATTGTGGTGGAATTTCAACAATCTCATAAACCTTTTATTTGTTGCTTTACCCAGCTTGTTTTTTCTTTTTTGTAATAATTATATATTTTTATAAAAGTCTGCCAGTTTTCTTTACTTTGTTTTATGTTTTATGTTTCTTCTTTTAGCAATCATATTTTTAAATACTTTTCTTTCTTTAGATACCTGCTCTTAGGTCACTGATTTTTACAAAATATAATTTTGGTGGGTTCTTGATGACTTTCTCAACTTTGTGTCCCAAGTGTATGAATGTATACAAACAAATGATTGCAGTCAAGTTTTCTGTATTTTCTCTCTTTGTTCTGTGAATATAAAAGTAGTGTTAGATTTTATGACCAGGAGATAATTTCTACAGTGATCCATGTAGTTCTGTGTTTATTCATAAACAATTATTAATTGAGTAGCTAATTCTGTGATGGGAAAATTATTTGCATAAATAAAAGACATCAATCCTATATCCAAAATAAATGTAAATGGATTCTCAAGGAGAGTTGGATCCAAGGTTTTGTCTTTGCTTCTAGGACACACTTTTTGTCTCCCGAGCGTGGAAATCCTCTGGGTAATTAGAGTCTAGAGTAAGGGAGTTCAGAAGAGGTTTGGGGACTGATTATTGTTTGTTTTGTTTATCATTTGGCGTGAGAGTAATAATTGCGTCCCGTTTGGCTATGTAAGGAATAAGTATTACCAATACCTGTGGGAAGTTGCTCTAGTAAAACTCACACGCTATTTAGGATTTTACTTTTTTGTTGTTTAATACAACGTAACTTGGCAATTTGGTGAGCTGAACTCAAATTTATCTCCCTCAAGTCATAAAAAAATTGTTTTATTTATCCTTACCGTTATTCCTTTAATTTTCTTGAACTTTTAATGACTTTGGACTGTTAAAGTCTTTATTATGAAAGTATAAATTATTTTTCTAATATAATTACAAATGTAAATATTCTAAAAAAATTGTGATGTTATTGGCCAGTTAGTTTTGAAGAAGAATATTAGAAAAACAACGTCAGAGGTTTCTGTATTTTCTGATTCTGCACTTATAAAGGAAAGTTGCTTTTAGTTAGTTTACATTTATGTAATATGTGGAATATGAGATTTTTTCTTCCTTTCATACTTCATGAATGGATGTACCCTACATAACATTTTTAAAAATGTACATGATATAAAGAATATTAACAGATTGAAGAATATTTTGAGTTTCATTATGAATTTCTGAATTCACTGTTTTGGGGATGAGGACCTTTTCCTGATCTGAATTAACTCCAAAAAATAATTGACAATGTATATAAACCTTTATTTATTTGCTATAATCAGGGAAGAAGATATTTCACTAAAGGTGAAATTATTACATAACTTAAGACATCTGTTTTAAAGATTCTTATTTAAAATTCTATTAATATTTAATGAAAGTGTAGCAAAATTGTATTATATTAATACTTTTATTTCTTTGTAACAGAGCACACTGTCTAGTAATCTAGAGTAAGAGGTATTCATTAAGTGTGGAATGTGTGCCGTCGTGGACACCGTGGTTACGCCCCGATGTCCCCCAGGACTGTTGTGAAACACAGAGCTGTGTATATGCAGACTCAGTCATACCAGCCGCCACTGCTGTCTGTTTAGTGTGCTGAGCATGGCTCCATTCCTCGCCTGTGGGGTACAGGACATGGATTTTGTGGTGGGAGTTCTTACCCCTGCTTTAGTTGTGGGCTTGCACTGTGCTTGCTGAGAGTGATGGAACCCAAGTTCTGGATAAGTGGAGCATTATCTTGTATCAAGGAACTTAAAAATAAGTTCATTATTGGAGGGACATACACTGTTATACCATCTGATTTTGTATCAGTTTGATTACTTTTCACTGAACCTATCGTATATCTGACATTTATATTAACTTGCCAGTAGTTTTACATTTAATCCTGATTATTTCTTGAGTGAGGATTTTAAGCCAGTGAATGATTTTAAATGATGTGGTAATAAAAAATTACTGTATTTCTAGTCTGCAATTTGAGAATTCCACACATGAAACTTTAATAAAAGCATTCACAGCACTGCCTAAATGACTCACCATCATGCCTAAATGAGTGTCTTTAACCTGGAGAGTGGAAAATTTATGGAACTGAAGCTTTTTGGCTGCTTTGGAGAACCATAACCCAAAATCGTGTATCATGGGAATTACGTTGTTCTGTTTGCCTTCCTATATGTGCTTAGAATGACTTAGATACTCTAGTTTTTAGCTACTTTTGACAGCTGTGTTTCATAGAAAATTTTTCATTTGTGTCTAGCAGTAAGATTTGGATTCACTTTGGTAGCTGATAGCTTGTCATGTAGACACTAAAAAGAAGAGTAAGGAGGCCTTTGTCTTCCTGAACTACATCTGACACAGAGATGCTGAGAAAGTGTTCATCTATTAAGTCTCAGATATTGTAAGTTTAGCAATTAAAAATGTCTTTTTTTACTGAAGCATACTTCAATAAATGTATATTAATCTCATTCTTATAAACTAGGAAAATTTTCTTTTTGAAGGAAATATTTGAACTGCTTTCTGAAATTCCATGGAATAGTCTAGGATCTTAGAAGCACTGAAGCACTACTATACTGATGTAACAATATTTTTATTGTTATTGTGTTAATTTTACATCATAAACAATAAGATCCTGTATTCAGAATGGGAATAGAAACAAATAGTACTTAAAAATTTTTTAGTGATTTTTTTTTCCTTCTCATTTTTTATTTTTCTGTGTGTTGCTCACTTTTGACCTGTCTGTTTTTTTT
>VBSM01000142.1:1630051-1649298 GCA_008086735.1 Cheirogaleus medius
GCCTCCCAGAGTGCTAGGATTACAGGCGTGAGCCACCGCGCCCGGCCTGACCTGTCTGTTTTGTCTTGGATACGGGCCCCAGCTCCCACCCCACTGTGTGGCCGCCATGGTCTCTTTATTTTAATGGGTAGCTTAAAAGACATTTACTATGTGAGAGTTTCAGTTTCTGTTGTTTTGTCTATTGACTATCATTTTCATAATTAAATACTTCCAGATCTGAACGAGGCCATTTTTTTTCTATTCTATTTCTTAGACTACTTCTAGTTTCACAGGAATTTTATACAAATTGTAAGTAGGGAGAAAAGGCAATTCATTCTCTCTTTCATTCATTCAAAAACACATTGGTTGAATATTGGTCAGATGCCAGGACATGGGGCTAGATACTCTATGGAATTTGATTATTTGTCTTTCTACTTAATTATTCTGTTTTTTGAGTAGTAATGATTGATTGACTCATTGGTTATTATGAGATTTGATGTTACCTGTAAATTTACAGTTGGCATTGTAATTCCAGCTGTTTCCTTCATTATTTGAAAGTTTCTTTTACGCACAAAATATGCCCTACTTTTGGGTGGAAAATCTCTCTTAAGAGTGTGTGTGTGTGTGTTTGAGAAAAGGAATGCATTTGTTGCAGCTTTATTATGAAATTGCTCATTTTCCATTCGATGGATTAAGAAATGCATGTTTGATTTTAAAATCAAAATTGATGAGTTGATGTGAAAGATAAATGAAATAAATGAAAATGAAGTTTGAGAGGATACTATCATACCTGGTGGTGATTAAGGCATTCCAGTTTTTAAATAGATGCGTAAAAATTATGATTTGGGGATTACACATTTGAGGTGCTGAGAGTTGGGGCCTCCTGCGTGCTTCTGTGTTGTTTGCATGAGTAACTGGTTCTTAGGAGGGATGGACCAGGAGCAGTGGATGAGAACAGGTCTGGGCGTCAGAATGAGGCAAGCCATGGCAGCATCCCTGAAACACGGAGGGCCCAGGGGGCCTGGTGTTTTGCTGCGACCTGCCGTACAGCCTCCCGGGAGCAGGGAGTGCACAGCCAGGGCAGGTGGGAATTCAGTGCCAACCTGGGGATTTAGCTCCTGCCCACTGCTCTCTGGAGGGTGACTCCCAGGCAGAACATTTCGATCTTTGCCTCCCTGTGGTTCACCAATATAAGGTGTCGTATGCCAGATTTATTATTTTTACAAGATCACCCTTTATATGTGAAAAGTGGTAACATAGTAACATCTTTACATTGCCACTTAAGGCTTACATTAATCTGTATCATTTGGTAATAGATTGGCTGTTTTATCCTGATCCTTGGAAAGAAGAGAAAGTCTATTCATTAAAAAACATTGTTTTCATGCCTGTAGGTGTTTTAACCACAGAGGATGGGGATGCTTGGTGGGCATATGGGCATCTAGAGTTGAATGAGGAACTTGAAAGGAAAGAGTTATGTGTGGGCATAGATGGGCTTTTTTCATACCAATTTATGAGTTTAGGATTCAGGACTAAGAAGGCAAATATTATTGCAGGGTTACAATGTTAATACAAAAGTCTCTGAAGTGCATATTGATTAAAGAATTTCTAGTCAAATAGTTCAACTCCAATATAGGTTAAGTCCTTGCTTATATTTCAGTTTTAGGCTTTTGAGTTGAGGATTTCTGGATGGTGAGATGTTCCTTAGATTAAATAAAGTTTCAGAATCCCTGGGTACTCCTCATTTCTGAGGGATAATTATCATGTTCAAAGGGACTTGCTCACTTGGGAAATAAATGTATCTTGTCTTAAAGTATCTATCCTTGTTTGTTTCTTGATTTTACTCTTCTCCTATGACATATTTCTCTAGAGACAAAGAGAAAATATTCAGGGCCAAAAAATAAATAAGTAAATAAAAAGCTTCTCTGCTCAAATTCATTCCAGTGAAGAGAATTTTATGCATTACTGTAAATTTGCCATTCCGGAGATTACTGTAAATGCCATTTGCTGAAAATATTTTTGTAATCACTTCATCTGATACTGAGATCCAATGTAATTGGAGTGTATCCTGGTGTAACTGAATATACATATTTTTGAATAAATAAATGAGTATAGAGTAGACCCTTATAAAATTATATTTCTTCAATTATATATTTTAAATTTTTAAGTGTTTAATTTGACTTAAATATGTAAATCAAAGCATTTAATGTTTAATTGCATTCTCAGTTTAAACAGTAAATAGCGTGTATTTCAAAACCAGTAAATATAATTTTGCTTTTACCATGTCAATGTATGAAATGATTTGTGATTGGCATGGCCCATGTGTTTATCACTGAACTTGTGTGTGTAACTTTTTATTTTAATAACAATAAAAAAATCAGGTTTTATTTAAACTTTTCAGTAATGCTGGAATATTTTGAAACTCTTCTAACTTTTATCAAATAATCTTTCATGTTGCATCGTTATTACATAAGTCATTATAGAAGCCATTTGTGATTATAATGAAATGAACTAACCAAAATATCACAAATTAAAGTAGTTTTGTATTAGCACCTCCCAAGACTGCATGCAGGGGGTTATGGACTGGTTTCTGTGTCTTTGAGTCAGACTCAAGAATGTGTGGTGGAAGGAGCATTAGAAAAGTCTAGACAGAAAGGATAAGGAGTAGCTATGTATAAATACGCACATTTAAGTATATGTAAGAATAAACATTTAAATGAAAACTATTTGAAATTCAGATAATGAGAAGCTCTGATTGTATTGTTCAGGTACTTATTTTCTCTAATTAATTGTTAATCCTTTGTAGTTTCAGCAATAATTCTTTTAATTAGTGTTTGATCTTTATTGAAGAATTACTTATAGCACATTTCAGATTTAGGTTTAAAAAGCTCTGTGTGTGTATATATGTACATAGAACTGTGTGTGTGTGTATATATATCTATGTATACACAGAATGTATATTTTGTAAGTCAGAGGAAAGAAGAAGATTGCTTATTTCAATAAATGCTTCAAGTATCATAGTGCCCTTTAATTCATACTTTTGAGATGTTATATAAAATACCATTGTGCTATATTTGCATGTGAACATTCAGCAAAACCAAATGAGGTATTCAGTTTGCTAATGAAATGATCAGGACACTGTGTCTAATACTTGAGTATGTTTTAAGGCTCAGCACCTGTATGGTGATATTTACAAGGTGGTGGGTACAGCAGTCCCTGCTAAGGATGGGAGAGGTCATCATAGCAGTTGGGAGAAAAACCACCAGTAAATTAATCAATTGGAGCTTTATTTATAGATCTGTGAAAGATCATTTTTTAAAAATCTTAAGCAGGACTAAACGTTTCTATTTACAAGATTAATATTCAGCCACACTTGAGATGGGCATGCATATTTTAATTTGACAGGCATTAATATCTACAATGAAAGCCTGAGACTCTTTCAAACAAGCAAGTAGTAAGTGTCTGCAAGAGTAGCTTTTGTAGAACCCTAACAAATACATTCCTACTGTTATTCTTAGAGGCTAGTTGTGATTAATTTTTAGCTGTCTCTACCAGACAACACATTTTGTATATCTTTGCATACGGACATCTGCGCATGGATAAATGTGTGTCCTCATATTTACAGAATTTTTTTAACCCAGGAGAATATAATTTAGACCTAATTCTGGATATTAAAACCCAAACAAAATTCAGTGAAAGTCTTTAGTATTTCGTTTTACACATCCCTTCACTCTTTGTTCAGAAGTAGGATCAGATCTCCCATTTGATGACTGATGAAGGAAGCTACTGTTGTATATTTTAACTGGCATATTATATTTTACAGTAGACATATTCCATTTTTATTACTTAAAAACAACTTCATCTTCTGGAGTCATCTAAAGAATTAGATATTTATTATATACTTTAAATAAGAGAAATACGCAACTGGATCAAAGAGTTTATAGGAACCCAGATGTAAACTTAGGGTACATAAAGATACATTTTTTTCTTACGGTTTACATTTTTTTCTCATTTTCTTTAAACGTGTTCTTCAGTTTTGCAGTTTAACACTTTGTCAACTGTCTCAAGCAGAAACTAATAATAATAACAAACTAATATTTATAACGTGATAAACTCTTCAGGGCCTGGATCTGCTCATGTTTCCTTTCTATGGCTCACGCCTCCCTGTCTCCCCGGCCTTTCTCGCTGCCCAGCATGGGGTATAATGTATAGTGGGTGCTTAAAAGATGCTTGATTGATTAATTGACATGGTTTGATTAGAGTAGAGGTTTGTGACATAAACAAATGTCCACCAGAAAATAGATGGAGTGCCAGTCTGAGGAGGTCAGGCCAGAATGTGTTTTAAGTTGTGTCTGACATGTGATATCCTTAAGCCGTTCCCTTAACATGTGCTGACATAAGTGTCTTTGACAGCCCTGTGTGGACGGCAGCACATGAAACATGTGGCAGGAGCCGTCCCTGTACATGTTCTGCTCACAGACAGGGATGAAGGAAACGTGTCTGGACTTGCAGAGACACTGCGTCTGTTGTGAGTGATTGGCGTGGAGCCTGTTTGGGGGGAAATTAAAGTGCCTGGCATTTTATACGCCTTTACTTACCATGTAGATTAGTGGATCTCAACCCGTGCTTCTCATTAGTGTAATCTGGAATTATTCAAAGACATACTAATGCCCTGGCCCTACCCTAAACCAGTTAAATCAGAATCTCTAGAGGTAGGACATGAATATCATTCTTTGTCAAAAGAGAGTCCAGCGTGCAGCCAATCTCGAGAGGTTTTGTAGGAATCACACCAAAGTTGGAAGAGAAGAACGGCTAAAGAATTTAATTTCCACTCACTTTGTCCCCATTTACTTAGAAGGATGGCGGGTCTAGAATACCATTTTCTAGTGAAAGGAAGCCACATATGCAATTTTAAATGTTCTGGTGGCCATATTAAAAAGAAGTCAAAAGAAATAGTTGGAATTAATTTTAGTAACATTTTATATGGCCCAACATGTTCTAAATCTTATTTCAATATAAAGTCAATATAAAAATATTAATGAGATATTTTACATTCTTTTTTTTTAAAACTGTGTCAAGTCTTCTAAAGCCAGTGCTTATTGTAGATTTGCAGCTCACCTTGGTTTGGACTAGCCGCGTTCCACGCGCTCGACAGCCGTCCGTGGCCAGTCAGTACACTGGACGGTGCAGACCGAGCGGGTAAAGTGATGGGCTAGAAATCCGGAGACCTTATGTCAGTTTTGCCACTGACTGGTCTTTGACATTGGACAATCCACTCGCTCTCTCTAGACTTCACTTTTCTCGTAGTTAACAAGGGGGTCAGCCTTGATCGGGGATTGCTTAGTCTTGCTCCAGAGAGCCTGGGCTCCTCTGAGTGGCCCTGGAGCCACCAGCAGGGAGAAGGGAGGCAGGCGAGCGGCTTCAGCCCAGTGCGCCCACTGGGGACACGAGTTTTAGTTGTAATTTTGTGTGAGGGAAAAAAGAATAAGCAAAAACGAAGGTTTAAACAATCCCTAGGCTTCAGTGTTCTCTGAGGTCTGTGGTTCTCTTTTGTCAGCATTTATGAGACTACTCCAGGAAGGGGTCAGGCAGCAGGTATCCTGCTTCTCTTCCCAGGGAAGGTGGCACTGTGACAGTCACTCTCAGATGTTTCCTGTGAAATGGTGGGAATCCCTTCAGTAGTGGCTTAAGCGACTCGTATTTGGGAAACAGAAGTCCTCAGATGCCTGGTTCTACCCCACAGTCGTGGCAGATCACTTGTGGCTACTGAACCACATAGTGGTGTCTAAAACTGACCCAGCCCCAAACTCAGGAAGAGGCTCCTGGATCTTTCCGAGATGTGGTTCTCCTCTTCCGCCAGAACCAAGGGCTGGGATTACTCTGGCGATAAAGTTTTTGTGACTTGGAATGTGTTTCTCTCTGGCAAATGTGTAACTCACAACAGCTTTAATAATTGCTACATAGATGCTGATGTTGGATGCCTGTGATTGTGGTTCATAGGGAGACTGGTAACTTTTCTCCATATCTGATAGATACACACTCTGGTGGAAACAGCAAATAGAAAAGAAACAATATTATATTATTGAACCTTGGAAATCAGTCTCTGCACGTTCCCACAGCCAATGACATGAGAACGTGGTCCTAGTGCAATGTGTTCTTTGTCTACATTGTGTTGCAGTGATGTTTCCTGTTAGGAGTCAGCCAAGGACTTACCTGCCCCCAGTTTTAGCTACTTTGATATTTTATTAATTAGAGGGGAAAAAATGACATTGAATGGGAATTGTGAGGTAGAGAAGGCTGAGAAGGTTTCTATCTAGTTTTAGGATACTTCTATGAAGTCTTAAAACACTATATTCTGTGCTTATAGGCAATTATAAAACATAGTTTTGGAAAGAGCCAGCCCAAATGCCAACAACTATTTATGAATTTTTAGCAGTATGCACAAACCTAATTTCTCCACTTCTGGCCTGCTCGTATATCAATGAAAGCAACTTGTAATACTCAAAGCAAAGGAAGGAGGGGTAAATTCAGTATTGTTCCGTTAAGTCTAGCCACTTCGACAATGCGTTAATGAAAGAAATGTTTTGCAAGCACATTGGATTCTTTGGTCTAAATTATTTTTTGCTCAATGTTTGTCACAGGTCTTCATGTAGGACTCTAGGTGAACGGGGAAAGCAAATAAACGTGACCTTTGTAAGGCTGGTATTTTCTTTATGAAGCCAAAAGGTGCACAAATATACAAATATTAGCCCAGTTTTATTTTTGTCCTAGAAACCTTCTCTCTGGCTGACAGCATCTCTGCATTCAATCTCTGGCTTCGTTGCTGCCCAGCTTGGGCCCCTGCGGGCCTGGCCGTCTGTCTAACTGGGAAAGAGCCCGTCTCATCAGGGTCCCTGTCATCCAGTTGGAAATAGAGTCCTCTGATTGGCCTTTCCCTCTCCTTTCTCGCCCCTGGTTATTTGGAACCAGCTCCAGTACCTCAGAGCAGGTGGCTTTCCCCTAGCTGGTTACCTTAGGATTAGCAATTACTGGAAGGTAAAAGATCTGCAGTGAAGGGTGGAGCATCTGTTACTGCAGCGATTGTGGCCTTGGAGAGCGTCTAGGGACTCGGTGAGGATCTAATTCATGCAGGTGGGGCTCTCCCGGGGGTGCTCTCCCTGTGCCTCTCACTTTCTTGAATGCCTCAGCACTTTCAGGCTTAATCCTTTGATCCATCTCAAGTTTAATAAGGCCAGCACGTGCACATGTGGCCAAGACCCGTCTGCTTTATCTCCCTGACAGTCAGCCAGCCTCCTTCCCTTCTGTGCCCTTAGGATCCTTGCCTGACAGTTTCGCAGAGGCACTTCAACACCTTCGCAGGTGCCTAACCCACACCTTGGGAAATCATTTTTTAAAAATTCAGCTCTTGCCCTCACCTCAAGCCTCCTTTTGAAGTTCCCCCTTTCCAACCCCCACCCCATATGCCTGACCTGTGGCCTAGAGAATTTTGAGGAATTGCCAGGTAAGATATTTTCTAATCTCAAAACATATGTAAAGACCTACATAAAGAACCGTGGCTGGTGAAATGTCTCCGTGTTTGCCTAAACAGGCGTACTAGGGGAGTGAGGCAAGGAAAAGAAGATGTGGGCAAAGAAACAGAATAGACCATGTAACCACCAAATGCCTCACGTGGAATGACCCAGTTTCCTCCATTTCTCTCCACCTTGTTTAATTCTTGAATTTTCTTTTGTTGCACACTATGCTTTGACATTACACATTTTGTCTTTTGTTTTGTACCATGCTTTTGTTTTACACCATGCTTTTGTATTTATACATATACTACCACAAGCTGCACAGAGTATTTTTGAAACTAAAAGGGGTCTAAGAAATACCTATGAATATCCATTAGAATTTCAGTTTTTAAATAGTGACTTAATCACTTTTTACCTGTTAAGCAATATCTTAAGAACTTTTTGGAAAGCAGTGTAGTTGTTACAGATACACTGGCAGTAGACTGCTTGGGTTTCAATTCACTGAGTCTACACATAAATCACTAGATGATTATCTTGGGCAAGAGCTTACTATTTTTCATCCTCAGGTTTCTCCCTCACAGTAATGTTAGGAGGAGTAAATAAGTTTATGTATAAACACATGTAGATACATCTTACTCATCTTGAAGCTCTACTGCTGTGTCTGAGTTTATTACCCAAACGATGCCTGGCATAAGAGCAATGCTCTATAAATGTTAGCTACTACTATTACTATTTACTTTAGTTATTACAGCAATCCTCAGACAGATGTAATCCTCACTTCACTGATGAAGTAACTGAAGCCAAGCGAGGTTATTTAACTTGCCCAAGGTCATTCAGCGAGTGAGTGTGCAGATCAAGTCTGCCACCAGGATCATGTGACCGCCAGAGCCTCCTGCTCACCCAGGTCTGTCCCTGCCACTCCATTTTGGCAGCATAATTAAATAGATTGGATTGGATTGTTTGGAAAATTACACTTGGGTTCAGGTGTGCAGGTTCACTTCCTGATTTTTCTTTTCTCCTAAGTAGTTATCATTTGACTCAGATAACACATCTGTGCTGTCAGATCACACAGAATTTTTTGGCTTAGGTCTGCTGTAAGTCTTGCTTCTTTGAGAAACACTGTCAGGAAGCGGGGGCGCCGGGCTTATGCCTTAACATCAAGCGCTTCTCCTAAGAGAGGAGCCATCCCATGGAGATGCTCTGTGCATGTGTCGTAACACGTGTGGCACACGGAAGCGTCATGGGATGATGCGTGTGCTCCTTGCCGGTACTTGCAGTGGGTCTTAGTTGTTCTCTAGTGAATGAATCCTCATGTGAAATAGAGAAAAATAATGAGTGTCTAAGTGGCTTACTGGCCATTTATTAGACCTCTAACCCTCGTGATGCCATCTCTGACCATGGAGCTTTGGTTGCCCTGGTGTGTGACATGAGCTGTGTGACCCGCTCTGGCTGAGTGAGTGAACGAATGTCCCCACAGAGGTGACGTAAGCTGTCAGAAGGCCTGGGGTGGGGGAGACAGAATGGTTGGTTCTAAGTCTCAGCAGTAATTGGAGCTTTTCATTCTGTCATTTCCCTAAACACTTGCGTCTCCCTCTGACATCCTCCTGTCCCCTCACTCTTCAGGAGGTCCCTTCGGTACAAGCGCACACACTCTCACGCAAATCCTGATACCCTGTTCAGTATCAGTGCCCTTCCGCGTTAGATTCTTCCCCTTCCCTAGCCAGTGAGTGGACGCGTTAGCGAGATACAGCCCCAGTTGGAGCAGCGAATGTGGGCGAGCAGACCTTCCTCACCCCTCTCGTCTCAGGAGAGCGGCCTGTTTGCTAGTGGAGACGCATCGCTGAAGGAGTCGGTTATGATCGGATGTGTAGGAATGACAGATATTCTTTTCCTGAGTTGATTATTGTCCAGCAGAAACTGTTTCTCACTCGCTTTGCCTTTTAACTCAATCAGGATCTTCTCGATGTAAGAGATACCACTGAATGCATAAGAACTATACATTTTGTTTAAGCAGTCGTGTTACATCTAGAATCAAAGAAAAGAGGCAGTTTTTAATTTTTGATGGCCCCCGATCGTGTTTAATATAGGACCTTTTAAAACACCCCACGAGGTGGTTGGTGGCAGGGACGGGTTGTTTAGTGGTTCTTATCGGTCGTTTGTTGTCGCGTTCTGGCTTGTGTAGTAATTGACTTCTTCTCTTTCAGCTGTCCCGTTTCCCCCAAGTCACCGGCTCACAGCGAAGGAAGTGTTTGATAACGATGGGAAACCTCGTGTGGATATCTTAAAGGCGCATCTCATGAAGGAAGGCAGGCTGGAAGAGAGTGTCGCATTGAGAATAATAACAGAGGGCGCTTCAATTCTTCGACAGGAGAAAAACCTGCTGGATATTGATGCCCCGGTCACAGGTAGGTCCCTGGGTGGAGACTCCACTGTGTGAATACGTGTCGTCTACAGTGTCCGATCAGAGGCCCTTGCTACCAGCGAGTCTTCGGATACCTTACTCAGCATGGTCTTTTCTTTCCATAATCTTTTACTGTTGAATCTATACATTAAAGGACTAAGGATATTTTGTACATACACAAATATTTTTATTTTCTTGTGTTTAATATATGTGAGATTGTGATACTCTGAAAGATTGTGTACTCTGTGCAACTTGGAGATTGTAAAGATTTCTGTGATGATACTTTAAGAAGAGGTGTTGTTTGTCAGTAGGAATACTGAGTGGCGTAAAGAACGTGGGATATTCGCTGGGAGCGATTAGACAAAGTATCATAATACATCTGCGGTGATTGCATAAGTGCCTAAGTTAAAGCAGAGGTTCTCAAAGTGTGAGCCCCAGACTAGCATTGCCGTCGTCATCGCTTGGCAGGTTGTCAAAATATAAATTCTCCGGCTCCACTCCAGAATGGCCGAATCAGTGGTCTGGGCTGAGGCCCGACAACCTGTGTTTTATCAAGTCCTCTACGTAATGATTCTGATGCACATTAAAGTTTGAGAAACACTGGACTTTAGGAAGAAGGCCATATTTCTCTCTTTCCTATAGCATTTTGTACCTTGAAAATGAGACTTCACTTTTTGAGTGTTTTGCTTCTGTTACTTCTTAGGGTCAGAAACATGTCTTGCACAAGAATGCTTCTTTTAGGCCATAAAAATTAAATCTTGGCCGGGCGCGGTGGCTCACGCCTGTAATCCTAGCACTCTGGGAGGCCGAGGCGGGTGGATAGCTCAAGGTCAGGAGTTCGAAACCAGCCTGACCAAGAGCGAGACCCCGTCTCTAAAAAAAAAAAAAAAAAAAATTAAATCTTGTCAGAAAAAATTTTTGTGATACAGAGCATCTATAGACTTTATGGAGTTTGCTGAACTTGGAGGTTTTCATTTTTAGAGAAGCTAAAAATGTTTATTTGCCTCTTAAATATGATCATTTTGTCATAGAAAACCATTTAGACACAGAATATTATCCTTTTTGAAATAAAGGAGACATTTAAATATATTTAAATTGCTTCTTCAAAAATTATTGGATTTCAAATATATATTTGAATGTGACTGTTATGGGAAAGGTAGCTTTGTTGAATATCAGACCACACCTTCCTTGATCAAAATGTTCCTAATATTTCCTATTCCAAAGACATTGACATTATTTACATTTTATTTTTGACTGGAAATGCTATTTTTCTTGTTTATAACTAAAATAATAATAATAACTTATGGTTAGGGTCAGGCAAAAGGAAGAGTTGGCTTCAGTGGTAAATCCAGCCGTAAACTAACCCTGTAAGTTACTGGCCGTGCACGGAAGTCAACATTAAGTGTAGCAGATAGGAAAACTCTCAAAACAAAACAAATGGCAAATATTTTATAATTGCATACAAAGCCACTCCCAGCTTTCCCTCTAGTCCTTCCCTCCTACTTTTTATTAATAAAAATGTTTCGCTCTCAGATGTTTAGAGTTGTGCTAACATCTGCCATAGTTTGCCCTCATTTAAGAAAAACCTAGGAATTTGTGTCTTAGTTATTGGAAATCTGGATGATCCTTCATTCCTTTAGCATCTCTTTAACATTTAAATGAACAAAGCTTCCACCTTCGAGTGTTTATAAAGCAGTAAAAGGTTTGCATTCATTTAGGATTTTTCCCCTGAAAACTCAGTATGTTTTATTTTGAAGAAGACAGGACCAGGGAGCTCCCCAGTCCCCAGGCTCCCTGCATCTGTCCCTCTGGCGAGAGAGAGGAAGCAGTGTGGACGTCCCCTCGTGGGGTGTGAATCTAGCATGTGATTTAGACTGCAGAGCAAGCCCTCTTCATGGCAGTAAAGATGAAGTTTATCTGTGGGTCTTTAGTCCATTTATGTTGCTATAATTGAACACCTGAAGCTGGGTAGTTTATCAAGAAAAGAGATTTATTTGGCTCACGGGTCTGCAGGCTGTGTAAGAAGTGTGGCATCCGCATCTGCTTGTCCGTGAGGACCTTGGGGAGTTTCCATTCATGGCGGAAGGAGAGCAGGTGTTTCACATGGTGAGAGGGGGAACAAGAGAGAGGAATGGGGGGGTGCCAGGCTCTTTTGAACAATCGGTTCTTCCGAGAACTTGTTTCCTACAGCACCAAGCCATTCATGAGGCACCACCCCCCTGACCCAGACACCCCCCCAGGCCCCGCCTCCATCACTGGGACTCAGATTTCACCTTGGGATCTGAAGGGGACAGTTATCCAGACTGTATCAGATCCCCGATCAAAACAAAGGAGGCGTGAGGCCAGCCCTGCTTTTCCTGTTACCTCCTTGCCTGATTAGGATGATGGCCGTTTCAGAGATTTAAGTTGAAGAATGTATTTCTGTGTTGGAGGCATTCAGTGAAGAAAAGTATTTTCCCTCTGGCTTTTTTCTAAAAATTGAGTTGAACTTCTCCTTCTTTCCTTGCAAACATACAAATGGAATTTAAAAAAAAAAATGAGGCAAATATCAGTGTGGCAGCTCCTTTTGGTAATTCAGTGTAACAAACCCTCGTTGGGCATTTACTTAGTGCGGGTGGTGTGGGTCATACGCAGGTGAGTAAGGCCTGGTTTCCGCCCCCCAAGGCCTCAGCATACAACAGGACACACGGAAACAAATATTGAACCAAAGATCAGCACATTAAACTGTTGATTAAATTAAAGGGATATGATCTAGATTTAATCAAGCAAATGAGGAAGTGTCCAAGTGGATATAGTTAATTTAAAGCCAAAAAGTTTTCCTATCTTCTAAATGGCTAAGGTTTCCCTCACAGATGTTCCATCTTTGAGTTAAAGAAACCGTTACATAGTGGGAGAACTACCTGTCCTCAATATGCATTGAGCGCTTGCTCGGGAGGCGAGGACTGGAGATGACAAAACGTGGGACACAGCACCTGGCTGGATGCCTCGAGACCTACCTGGGAAGTCAGACACACGAACAGATAATTACTATTTAATTTTTTAAGAACTGTAATGGGGGTGCCTAAAAACTGGCGTGGGAACTCAGCAGAGGGAATGTGGAGAGCCCAGAAAGTCCTGCCCACGTGCATGGTGATTGAATTGGATCATGTATGATGAGTGACATTTTCCCACATGCAAAAGCTGGGCAAGAGCATTCTTGACAGAGGGAAACAACAGCACGTTGAAGACACGGGTATGTTTTGTGAAGTGGCAAGGACTGTTCTCTGAGGTTTGCTGTGAGAAAAGAGGGTGCAGAAGCAGGTGAGAGGCGGGTGGGGGTCCGACTGGGCTTAGAAGGCCAGGTGCAGATGCTCGCCTCTCACGGGCAGCACTTGGCATTCTGACGCTGTTCTGTAAACAGTGGTGGGTCTAGGGATCTCTGCGCAGGAGCGTTACATAACCAAATTGTGCCAGACCAGCATCCTTGATGACTGGGGTGGGGTCTGGAGGAACTCTTGGGAGAAGGGGTGGCAGGAACCTTTCGCACTCAGTCAAGGGAGCCCTGGCGATGACTTTGCAGAGTATGGGGATTGAGTCCAGTTTTCATACAGGGCTTTTTAAAACTGGTGTTAAAGTTGATTTTAAACATCTGATTAGTTTGTGTTTAATGAAAGTCAGTATCTCTTAAAGACTTCGTTAGCATAAGATGGTTTATGCAGGGATCCAATTTACATTTCTCCTTGAAGTTCTCACATTTTCCTGTTTTCCCTTTGATATAGCAGAGAACATTCCACTCATTTGTAAAGCAAAAGCAGACCGGGGGCTTAGGAATTTGAATAGAGTTATTCAGAACTCATTTTCTGCTCACTGGACCAGGGGACAGGCCAGCATCAGCTGGGCAAACTGCTAATCTCTCTGGTCTGTTTCCTGCGGTGGGGGACTGTCCCTGGGGCCGAAGGGTTCCCTGGGCCTCGGGCCTGCCGCTGAGCCTGTCGGGCGGTTGCCAGGAGAACCCTCTGGCTTTGTTCCTGGCTGTGAGAGTAGACCAGTGGCCAAGTTTAAGGTCACGGCATTCCTTCCCTTGCAGCAGCTGACGTCAATTAGGAGAACTCCCTTTGCCTGCACTCTGGGGAGAGTTAAGTGGGGTTAGGAAGCCAGCGTCTTCTGGGGCCTGAAAGATCAGTGTTTATTCTCCTCATACTGTCATTTGTCACTGCGGAGCAGCGTGGCCTCAGCTTATAAGGGGATCAAATATTACTTGTGGGGCATTTTGCCCTCTTGTGATTTCAGTGGCCAAATCCTCAGGGCCTGCCCTGCAGGCAGAGGCCTGCCCTGGTCCCCGGCCTGCTGCTGGAAGTCAGCACACTTGGGTCCTAGCCTGGGGCAGTGGCACATCATTCTGATGGCCTTATACTCCTGAAGTTGGGTCCTTGATTAAAAAGAAATGTTAAAAGATGACTGCATGAGAGTGAAAGTAATTTTCCCCGATCCGTTTGCCTCTTTGGTCTGGGGGGGGGGTCTGTCTTGCAAACAAGAAAAGGGAGACTCCGAGTTGAAGTCTGTGTTTCCAAATGTAAGCGTGGATCAGAGTCGCCTGGAGGTCCTCACGGAACACAGCTGGCTCAGTCCCACCCCCAGGCTTTCTGAGTCAGTGCGTGTGGAGTAGGGCCTGAGAATTTGAAGGTCTAGCAAGTTCCCAGGTGCTGATGATGCCCTGGGTCCAGGACCATACTGAGGCGAGCACGGGATTAGGATTAGAGGACGCCTCCTGTCCTCAGGCGTCCATCTACGCAACTCGCACGCACTCTTATGCGGCGTTATACACACTGTCCTACCTCTGTGTTGTATGTTCAACGTCATGGGCTGTCTGTTCATTTGGTAGAATCTGTTCCTACGTATTAACTAAAGAAAACATATGAAGAATGCTGATGCTAAAGGTTCTTAAGAAATAGAAGGGATATATTATTTTAACTATTGAGTATAATTTATTATATTTTAAATAAGCATATATTGCAATAACAGAGGCAAGACAAAAACAGTAGTGCTTAGCATATTTGGGACATAAAGTTTATGTATATAATTTTTCCCAGAAAAAAAATTCATAGTGCTTTTATTTCCAAGCTCTTTGGGCCTTTACTATAGAAAGCTACTAGTGGGACAGTTTATAAAGGAAAAAAAGGAACACGGAGGATCAAGAGCATCTTTGAGTGAGTTGGGTGGTAATGAAGACAGTATTCTATGAAGAATAGCTGAGCCATAGTAATTCAGTATTTGTGTGTACAAGTCAGTAATAATCCATTAACATCAGTAAACATGCTACTGTCTACAGCAGACACTTGACAACCATTACAATTACATCATAATTGCATTAGCAGTTATTTTACTTAAGACGTAGTATACATATCCTTTTAAATTTCTCACGAATTGGTACTTTTCACAAATAGTGAAGTATTTAAGCGCCTTTGGTGAGGCAGTGCCTGTAGTTTTCATAGGAAGATAAACATCCCCAACTATTATTCTTAAAATCTGAAAGTGATCACTTGTAGTATTCATACTCTGGTTCTTTTGGAGAAGGTTAAACTATATTAAAATGAACACTGTTATAGCTGTAAGAGAAGTGGTGTTTCAGATAACACTGAAATGCCTCCAGGTAAGGAGAGAGTATCTTCTTAGGTACCTGACAAAAAAATTACAGACGCTTCCCTTTGTTTACCCAGATTATACCTAAGCTTCCACTCGTATCTCATGTCCCAGTTCCTCGCTGAAGTGGGTCCCTGATAAGGGATTTTACTCTCCTTCCGGGCCACTAACATTTGCAGCTGTAAAGGGCCGTCCCAGACACTGGTCACAGACTGGTGGTGGTCCATGGCAGAGCTTCCACAGGTCCAGAGTGAAATCGTCATTTTCATTTTAGTGAGAATGCTTTCTTTTTATATATGAAACGATGGTGACAGTAGACAGTAATTTTCAGAGATTTTGGGGGACAAATAAATGAGTTGTTTTTGTTGTAGGGCTAACATTTGTTGGGTTCTTGGTTTTTACCATTCATTATTATAAACACTGTACTTTTTAAACCTCAGTGTTCACAAAACCTACGAAGGAAGTGCTGTTATCACCTCCATTTTATAAACAGGAAACTAAAGCTTAGTGAAATTTCAAATCTTACTAAGGTTACCCAGCTAGAAAGTGCCAGAACTGGAATTAAAGCCCAGGCAGTTCAGCCTGGTTGTCCCTATTTTATTTGGGGGTGGAAGTTAATTTTACAGGTCCATGAAGTCATTAAAACTGGGGGTAATTGTCCCAAATAATTTTTTTGCTTCATACTATTATCCTACTAAATGTGAAACATGTGAGGACATGGATCTTGTGTTATGGTTTTGTGAATATTCTTCTGTTTCAAAATAATTTTAATGTAAATGCACTGATTTGCCCATAGTGAATTATAATAATAATATAATGGAAATATATAGAAACCTCTAAATGTCTTTATTTTTGTGTGTGTGTCACTGTAATCATTTCAATAGCATTTATCTTTTTATTCTGTTTTCTTGAATTAGTTAATTTTCCTGAATTTAATGATTTCTGTCTTCTTAGTGGAATGTTTTAGACAGATGAGATACTGGATAAATGTACAAATCTACTGGAAATTGTTTCTTATAGAAGAATCTGTGGTTTAATTCATGGAATGGTAAGGGAAAAATAATATTATATTTTGAGGCAGCTGCTTTACCACTATTTAAAATGACTGTCTTTGTATATAAAATATGGTATTTAAAAATATTAACTAAATGCTTTTATGTACACATCTTGCTGATGTGAAAATATATTACCTGAAAGAAAGCCTATAGGCAGTCAGTCCTAGCCTTGTGTTTGTTTTCAAGGTCGAATAGTTTGTCCTTCCATCTGTTGTCTAGCTCACCAGCAGCACCACTGAGTGGACATGTGCCTCCTAAAATAACAAATGTCAGTGTACTGGTTTGCGACCTAAGTCGGTCTGTTGGGGGGAGGTCCCTAAAAAAAGTCCAGTGTTCTTTTCATCATGTTAAATCTCAAAAGTTCTATGAAGCAAACTTTATATACATATATATTTATATATACACACACACATATAAATCCATATCTAGAAATAAGATAACAAACTGATAAGATTTATTTTATGTTGCTTTTATCATATGAAAATAACAGAGCAAAAAGTATTTTGTAGAAATAGGATTGTACTGATTATATAGTGGTAGGAAAAACCAACAAACCCCATATCCAGGAGATAATCAAGTCTTTTTCAGAGATTTTTATGAAACAACATTGTATTTTAATATTCCACGCAAGATTTCCATGTCTGCTCTCATGTGGTTACTTTTTGACTCCAGTTTGGTGTATAATATGCTTCTCTGTAATTAATTTCTGTTCGTATTGGATATTGTGGCCCATCTGTCAGCCAGTTTGCAACAGCAGCATTGCTTCATTCTGGTCCTTAAGATATTTAACGTTTGTTTGGGCAACAAGGTGTTTGAACTTCAGATTCATGAGAGTCAAACATGTAGGTGAAGGAAACTTGACCTGTTCTTTCTTTCTGTAAGCTTTGCTTTTTAATTTTTTTTTTTATTAATGCTTTCTGCTTTTGAACTTTCTTCTTCATTACAATAAACAAAGCACTATGCAGGAATGAAATGAGGATTAGTCAGAAAGAAAATTATAGATAAAAATGAGGGAAACCTAAAATGATTAACCAAGTTTTTTTCTCTTTTATGGCTCTATTTGTAATGAATTATTATCTTCATATAAACTGATGTCAAGATCACCATTTTATTAACAGTTCCTTTCTTTTCAGATTAATGTCTTTTTGCTATATTCAAGACATTATTGTTGGTTTTCTTTGGATTTTATGATTTGTGTCAGACATTTTAATATTAAAAAATCTATTTGGAATTCATGAACCTGATTCCATTTCAGGAATGCAGTTAACTCTTGTGATCTCTAAGTGTGCTCTCTGATTTAAGATGCCATCTGGTGGTTTGCACTCAATACATCTGGTTGTATTGATACTTCTAGCTGCCAGCAGAGCCGTGTGTGCTTCATTGCTTAAGAGGGAGGATGCTTTTGAAATGACATGCAGAGACATTTGTTTCTGTTTCAAACAAAGAATTGTGGGGATCTTCCTTTTTGTTTTCTCAAACTAATATGCATTTTTGCTTTGGTCTTTATTAGCCTAATCTGATTCTTTCTTTAAAAGCATCATAATCCAGTTCTAATTTTAAGAACTCAAGTTTGTTCACAGAAATTTGTAGTCAGCATCCTCTTTAAAATCCTAATTACATATGTTTTTCATTTAGTTTTTAAGAGGTAAAATTTGATTGGATATTTGTATATCATGTGAATGAAAGATTATCAGATAATCATAAACATGAAACAGAAATTACTCACCTGAAATTCTTTTCCTCGTATTTTAAACATTAAAGGCCAGTTCCTTCAAAGGTGGACCTCAGCTTAATCTTAGCTACTGCTTTCTTTAAGAGACAAGCTGGTAATATTTATTAAATATATATCAAAGCTAGACGAAAATTAGACTGTGAATTGTCTGCATTATTGATATGAAATATCCATTCCACGTGAGCATCCGAATTAAGGAAATATTAAAAAATACATGAGAATTTTTTTAGCCCTTACAAAGTAGTGTGTGGCTGGTTACTTAGTTTATTAAGGGCATGGTGGCATCGAGCCAATTTACAGCTTCTTTTCCCTTTTAGCCTGTTTGGCATTCTCAGATTATACTGAAACTTCTGGTCCAGCCAGTTTATCTCAAAAAAAAAAAAAATTATAATGAAGAGGAGTGGAGGGAGCAGGGGTAAGAATAGGGAGCGTGATTTAGTCCGTGTTGTGCCTAATGACAGGGCAGCAGTGACTTTCCTTTCCCCCTGTCCAGCGTAGGGTCTGGGTTAAAATTGTGGATCTCTAGATTAGCATTTTACATCATCCACTTCCTTCCGGTGTGCCACTAGGCTAGATATTTCACCTCTTCATCCTCCGCGTCCGCATCTGTTAGTGGTGCCCGTTTCATGCCAGCCGTGTAGGTCTAGCGAGATGCCGTAACCATAGCACAGGTGGAGTGCATTAAGAAGCATTAAGCATTAAGGTCTGTTATCATTGCTATGACCATTTTTGTCATGGCTGGTATTGTTGTGTAGCTCATATACCAACTCTTGGTTCTACTCTACTGTTTGGTGATTAGAAACATGAGACTTTTTAACTGTATCAGTTTGGGTAATGCAGCAGACTCTGTATTTCCCCTTTTATGGATGCAGGTAAAGACTGGGGGGCGGTGGAATGACAGAGGGAGCAGACAGGTCCTCCTGCCTCCAGCTGTCCCCTCCTCACCCTTTCTT
>VBSM01000142.1:1649398-1742688 GCA_008086735.1 Cheirogaleus medius
TACTGATGGTTTCATCTCTGGTATCTCAGATCTATTCCAGATATCGATGCTTCACCCTTTCTTAATTCCAAAGAAAATTTCTTTCATTTTAATTAAAGGAAATTAATTCTGTTTTTGTGAACATTTTTCACGCTGTCAACGTATCATTTAGAAAGAAGAAAAATGAAAAAAACACAAAAATGTGAAATGTGAGCTATTGAGATATTTTTTAAAATTGGAATTCACTAATTATACATAAGGGTGGGCTTTGGTCGAGCACCATGTCAAAGTGATAATTCTTCATATTTGGTGGCTGAGGGTCGCTCTGATACAGAGACCTTTGCATTTTAAATTTGGGTGATTGAATTGTTTAAATAACAGTTTGTACAACTGCCAACAAAGTGTACATTATATGGTTTTCACATTTCCCAAGTGATGTGCAACCGTAGATTGCTTTCTGACATTTAAGTCAGAAAAACGTTACAGGGATTACCAGTGGTTTCTTTTCCCCCACTCCCACTGGGGACCCTAAACTATTTGGCCGTATTTTATTGTGTACCTCTTTGTTAAAGCTTTCTAGGATTTCTAGAAAGCTCAGGCTGTCTCTATAACAATTTATTAGTCTGTTTATTAGTCTGTTTCAAGATATGTCAATAAGTCTTGGAATAAGAAAAACATTGGCAAATATCAGTTGAGTTGGAAAAAAGAAGAAATTGTAGGTTAAAGGATCAAGTGTCAAAACAGTATAATACTGATTGGCCCAAGTATGCCTTTATTCTTTTGTACACTGTAAAGAAACATAAACTGTTTCTACATAGTAGCTAATACTTCAGGTTCTGTTTTTAGCAATCAATGAAATCAACAATAATTCTGGGAGGTAGATATTCTTTGGATTTCCCTTTTATATGTGAGAAAATTGAGACATGGAGAGATTTGGAGAGCTTTCCCAGGGTCATAGACATAGTAAATCCACAGTCTGGAGGTTTCTGATTATTGCTGTTCAAATCCAGGTAGTCTATTTCCAGAGCCCGGTGTCTTATGAGGTGGGGGGTCGGGGGAGGTCCATAGACAGTTGATTAAAATATTCTTGCATCGGAAATTCTCCTGATATTCTCAAGCAATACTTTGCAGCAATCATCTCATTGATACACATGTTTATAAGCATCTAAATTATTTCCTTAACACCATGCAACTTGTAGAGAAAACATGCTACAGATAGCGGGGCGAAGTAAAAACTAGAATATGTTAAAGGGCCAGTTAATGTTTTAAATGTGAATACGTATTTTTTTATTTTCTTTTGTTTTCTCCCTCATGATCTTGCTTCTAAAGTTAAACTTTGGCATTTTTTGCTTTGAAGTAGCTATAAGTGTTAGAAATATTGGAATCATTTTAAAACCTGAAATCCTTCTAATACCCCTCAATGAAATTCAAACAACTTACATTAAGACCTCAGTTGCTCTTGGCCCAGTAGGGAAGGATAAACTCTTGAACGATTTTTGTCTTCTTCCTTCTTCCTCTTTCTCGCAAATATCCATCAAACAGTATTTGTTATAAAACACTGATAAAAATAACAACATCTTATTATTTACCTTGCAAATTGTTGTCTGAAATCGTACGTTATTCCTAGTTATAAGAAAATTGGCATGCAAGTACTAAATCATTTTATATATTTGAACTAGCAAAGAAAGCAGTTTAAACAATGGATTTCAGCATAGGAGCAAAGAAAATTTCACGATGGTATTTGGCCACCATTTAAAAATACATTCTGGGCCTCCCTCTTGGCTTAACTAAAGCGCAGCTTCTAATCTTCTGTCCCTGCGCCTTCTTCCATTTCTGTGGAGCTGCGGATGACTCGGATTCCTGCAGGGTACAGCCATAAGCCCTTGTCTCACCCTGGAGAGAAGCACCTAGTTGAGCCCTTCTCTTCTAACTCCAGGTGCTAAAGAATGGTCATTAGCATTCTTTGGGCTCTTACTGCATGCCCAATAACCTACTGATGGTTTATACACTCTATTGAGCAACCAGGTGGGGCAGGTGCTATTGTTATTCCCTGTGTTCGAGAGGAGCTCTTTCCAGTACAAGTACAGTATGGGCCACATACCTAATTTAAAATTTTTAAAGAACTATTTAAGACTTTTAAAAGAAACAGGTGAAATTAATTTTAATAATGTATTTTACTTAATTTCACCTATCCAAAACATTATCATTTCAACATGTAATCAATATAAAATTCTTAATAGTTTGCATTTTCTTTTTACTAAGTCTTTGAATTTCAATGTTTATTTCATATTTAAGGCACATTCAGTCTTACTAACTATATTTCAAGTGCTCAACAGTCACATATGGTGTGGCTAGTAGCTACGGTATTAGTGCAGTTATAGATGGAGAAGCTGAAGCTTGGCAAGTGAGTTGCTTACGATGATAGCCTAAGTGAATCCAGCAGCCTGGAATCAAACGCAGGTGACTGCTTCTGGGCCTTAAGCTGTCAGCGAGCACACTGTACCATCCAAGGAGCTGGATAGCTGGTTTCTTCCTCTAGTCCACAATCACAGCCCTTTTGGACTCTTCTGAGCTTTAACTGCCTATACCACAACTAACCAGGATAGTCAGATTCTATTCTCTACTTATTTCTTTCTATTTCAATTGAACATGTGGTATAAGGTAGTCTTTGGTCATTAGGTCAATGGCCATAAAATCACAGCCCCTGGAAGTCTCTGGCAGTCACTGGCCTTCTTTTTTCTAACCCAGCTGCTTCTGTCTCCCCCCCATTGTGGGCTCGTGCCTCTACAGTGTGCACTGTTTGTGCTTCCATGTGGCAGAAACTATATTCTATTTCTGATCCTTCTGGTCTGTCCCCACCTACATACTTTGTTTTATATTCCCAAGTGATGTTTTACAAAACTACAGTATTAATTCAATTAAGGTGTTATGTTTTATTACCATTCCATTGTTTAGAAAGCGTCTATGACTACCCATTCCTCACAGGAGGGATTCTTAAAGCAGTATGGCGCGAGGTCCGTAGGGTAAGTGTATCTAGCAGAATACACTAGCTATCAGGTGAGGTTGAGCAATGGGATATTGGACCAAGAATGTGGAAAAGCAAAGCAGTGCAATAGACTTGATATAGAAAGTGATCAACTTTCCAGTATATCCTTCACACAACATCCAGTAGAAAAACTTGGTTTAAGAAAGGAGATGGATGCATTGTTTGTAATGGTAACAATACAAATTTTTATAACATGAAACTTTCAGAATCATTTTTTTTTCTAAAGTTGCTTTGTTGGGTGTTTAATCACAACATTCATTTGATTTTGGAACATCAAATAGAGTTAAAGACAAAAGATTTTGATAGTTTTCATTAGGGGACATCTTCTTACACTGTTCTGTAGGATTGAGTTGAATATACACTATTTATTCCTCCAAATCCTACTTTTTCTAAGTGGTTCACATGGCCACTCAGCTGAAGGCTAAATTTCCTAGTCTCTTTTGTTGATGTGTGTGGCTGAGTGACTAAATCTTGGTCAGTGGGGTATGAGCAACAGTGACAACTGTCTGTGCAACTAGCTTGTGCAACTGAGAGGAAATGTGATGTCCTCCTTGTTTCCCTTTTCCCGCTAGCCAGCACCCGCAGCGTGGCGGGAGCGGAGGTGCCGCCTGGATCTAGAGGTAGAGACTCCGTGTTCAGTGTGGCAGAGCTGCAGCATAGACGAGCCCACAGGTCCCGGTTCTGTGTGGGACCGTTTTAGCCCAGATTGCTTACCTTGAAAGAAATAAACTTTTATCATATTTAAGCCATTGTTATATCTGGGTCTTTGCTATGATTTTCACAGCCTGCGTTCTAATAGAAAATCTGAATTCATTAATATCTCTGCTACCGGTTGTTTCCTACCTACCCTACCACAGATACCATCAACCCCTGCCACAAACCCTGCTTTTTTCTAGAGAGAAGCAAATGTATTGTTCTCTTAATGGACCTCGATTATTTTTGTTTCTCTATCTTGAGATGCGTCAGAGAAATTCCATTTACCTGAGGTAGGCCTTCTGTTTTGTTTTTTTCCCCCCACTGATGTAAACAGGCTTAAGTCCTTTGTCCTCTGGAAAGATTTCCTTGACCCCTCAAATAGCAAGGTCTCTCTCTTCCTCTAGTTCTCAGAGCATTTTATTACTTAAGCCCATTTAATTTAATGTTTATTATGTAATATCTTGTCTCTCCCAACTGTACTGCAGATTCCATGAGGAAACTCAGTGTATCTAAAACTTCTTGAAAGCAATGGTAGCATCTGTCCCAGTGCCTGCTTGGATGAGGAACTTAATGCTTATTCAATTTGATTTGATTTGGTTCAATATCAAGAAAATGTTAATTAAATCTTAATCTATCACCTTAAAAGTTGAGAGGTTTTAGAGATACTTTTACATAAATTATTTTTTATAAGTGAAGATTAAGACTGCTTTCCATCTTTTTCCAGTTTTACTGTATGGAAGTAAACAGAGAAAGGCTTGGGGCAGTCCCACGTGATAACTTAAAAGTAAATAATCCCATGTGACATTAGTGAGATGCTTGCACAGTCAAACTATTGTGAACTCTGTATTTTGATTTCAATAGGCTTCCTCCTGATCGTGGTTATATTTACAAGAGTAGGTTAAATGCTGATACATATGCAGGTGGCCTTTTGAAAAATGGCATACAGGGAAAATGGTTTTATTCTGACCATCTGTCACCCTTTATCTGAGCTGTGTGCCTATTAGATATTCTTGGTCCCCACTCTGTACCACAGATTTTTGCCAGCTGTGAGTTTCAGCTCTTTACCAAAAGAGCCAATTCCTGGGTCTTGAGCAGAACCCACTTGTTGACTATAGGTACTAAATTGCATGACCTTAAAATTTATCCTTGAAACCAACACACTTTTGAAAGTAAACAGAGGTGCTGTTGAAGATGACACTACCATAGGACAGTTAATGCAGGACTGTCCCAGATGAACCAGGATATTAGGTTATTCTAGTCCTTCAAGGCCCCAGTTCCACCTGTGCTTATCATCGCCAGATATGGCCACAAGTTCTTAATAGTGGCCAGCTTGCACAGATACCTTTAGGTACATTAATCATGGTCTCATCATTTGTGGGTGACTACAGAGTGGTATGCCCCCAGTGCAGATTGTAATTATCTGCCCTAACAAGGTGAGGATGGTCTTCATATAAATCATATTTTACATGCAGATTTTGAATATATTTGCATTTGGTTATAGACCTGAGTGATTTTCCAGAAAATGATAGAGTAAAACATTAGAAATTTAGGATAGTGATGGTAAATTGGCCGATCAGATGTCAAAAATTGTAACAAAACAAAAATGCTAGCTTTATAAGGTTCTGCACTTGGAAGAATGTGCAGGACAAATAACATAGATTGACACATTGAGATGATTCACATATTTATAAAATTTTCATTCATCAGGCATTTTCCCTGAAGCATACCGTGCTGAGCATGTCCGTTCAGTGGCATCCACTTCTTCTCAGCCTTGAGTCACTGGTGTCGGCACGATGGCAGTGAGGGGACAAGTTACTTCCTTTGCCTCTGGAACCTTCCAGGTTATGCCAGAGACATCAGATTGCTGGGGACAAGGAGGCAGCGGTTTCTCCCGCCCACTGCACCAGGGCCCCCTCTGCGGCCAAGATCGTGTCTAGGGTGATGCAGTCGTGGAGGACAGCGTGGTGGCTTTCTTGCAATGGTCACCAAGTGAGGGTCAGAGTGATGTTGTCCGGGGACAAGGTAACTGGCTTCAGCAGTGAATAGATGACTCTGCTGCTGTGTCGAGCTTCTCCAGCCAGGTGACGATGTCCTTGGGGTGGTATCCGAAAGGTGCAAACCCTTTCCAAAAAGTAAAGAAATCGTGGATGGAATTTAGGCCCAGTTCTGTAGCAGTTTCTCTGAGGAGCTCCTCAGGAGCCGAGATTACCTAGAAAGGATATCTGTGATGTTCTGGACACCTCTTTTGTTTCTGTGGTGAGAACAAGATGAACTGGAGGGAGCGGGCGATTGTCTAGGAGATAGTTCAAGAAAGAAAAGAAAATTCTGGAGGATCAAGTGTGAGGAAGGGATGTGCAAGACTGATGAGGTAACAGCACACGGTCCATTTGGCCAATAGGGTTAGGTTCAGACATAGTAAGAGTCATCGGGAGGTAGCCAGGGGCCACAGAAATAATTATCTGCAGCTACAGGTGGCCAAGGAATGCCAGTTGTGAGGGCGAGGAAAGGGTTGTTGGAGGCGGTTTATGTGTGGTTGGGGTGAATCTGGGGAATTGGGTCAGGAGGGACAGTGGCAGCACTTCCATTCATACGGGGGATGCTTAGGGGACTCGTCCTGGCTTGAGGGCCATAAGTTGGATGTAGGGATGGTAGGTAAGTGTGACACTTTGATGGAAACAGACATGGCCTTTTCCAAGATAGACTGGCATAGGCTCCCGGGTTGACTCGCTCCAGGTAATTGAGCAGTTTAAAATGGTAGAGGGAAAGAGAGGAAGGATTTTAGCAAAACAGGCCTTCTAAGTAATCAGAGAATTCTGAGAAAGGCCAGATGTTCCAACAGAAAGGGAAACGCAGCACCAACAGTCTGTCCAGTGGAAGTCAGAACCCCCCACTGTGTGACTGTGTCTGTCAGATGGAATACATTATTTTAAGGGGCAATATGATCATGATTTTAAATAAATTTTTAGAATGTAAAGGTAAGTTCTTTTGGAGCTGATCTTGATTTTCTGTTTAATTCATCAAGGCCTAATGCTCACGCTGTCGAGTGCTCACTATGCTCCTGAACATAGCCTGGACATCTGCATATAAAGTAAAAGTGAAGCACAGAGGTGTTCAGTCCTGTGTCCTAGATTCTGTCGTGGCGCTTCTGCATTCTGTCTGTAGTGGGGATGGTGTGGGGCAGGCTTTGTTGCCTAATGGAAAGATCATTGGCTTTAGAATTAGCAGGCATAGGTTTAATCCTGCTGATGAATTTCCTAACACACTCTCCTCATTTACTCATCTGTGCAGACGGGTGAAATAATTTCTACCTTACACTGTTGTGAGACTTGAGATAATGTTTGGAAAGCTTCTCACACAATATCTGCTATGTCGTAGCAACTCAGTGACCAAAAAATATTATTTATTACCATAGCAATTGATGTATGTGCATATATACACCCAAACCTTATGCATTAACAAAATGGATGGACATATATGTTTATATTTAGTAAACAGAAAAAATAATATTCCTCCTTATGTAGTAGCCTACTCTCAAAATGATTGTCACTGTGTGGCATTGCATTAATGTGTCTGGTAACTTTAACAGTCATTCTTGCTGAGAAATATTAAAGATCTGCCAATTTAATCAGCACTTCATAGTTGCCCTTTTGGTGCAAATCAGAAATCATTAAAATAATTTATGATAGAACATTCAAAAATTCAAGTCAGAGAATTTATATAAACTCTTTCTTATTTTGTTTGACGTGCTTTCTTAGCACCTGAATTCTCCTTTTCATCTGACTCATATGAGTTGCTTGACATTTGTTTTGATTCCAAGTAAAAGTATAGTTGTTTCGTTTAGGATCTTCTTGTTATTACTAAACCAAAAAAAATACCTTTTTTCCTGAGCGTAACAGGAAAAGGAAGATGAAGATAATAGTATTAGTGAAACTATGGTCTAAAAGCAGTGAGAAAGAGCACGACTATGAATCAGGAATCCTTAGAGGTAGTGCCAGTTCTCACAATGCCTTCCTGCAATTCATGAGATTATTCTAGGTGATCTCAAAGCCCGTCTCGATTTTGATTCTGTGAATATATTTCTTACTCAAACTATATATTACATGACTTCAAAGTGAACAACTTGATTAGATACCTGATTAGTCTAATCAGGGTTTCCTCCTGCCTCCCTTTAAAAACACCTCTTGTGTCAAAATAAGAGATAACCCCATTTGTTATTGTGTGATTTAACTTCCCACCTTACGAAGGTTTCCTGAACAGTTTAGAAACACTAGTTTTTTGTGTGTGTGAATTCTTCACTATCTAGAATGATCTCTGTCATTAACATAATCTGTATTGTTACAGCTTTAGCTCCTATCCCTGCACGGGTTTCTTTTTTCTTTAAAATAAAGATGGTCTGTTTCACAAAAAATGTTTTTCTTCTTTAAATATGCACTTTTTCACATTCTTCTCATACAAATAATAAATGACTCAAGTGCTTTTTAATTCGAATAATCTTATTGTGGTTGTAGAAAAATAGCATAGTGAAAAGGGAATGGATTTAGGAATTTTAAGTAAAATATTCTAGTATATCACATAGCTCTTGTAGCTCTTGATGTTTTATCGGATGTTGGCCACGTCTCACTGTGGAGTTTTTTGGAGGGGGTTTATAGTAGTTGTATATTAGTAATAGTGTAGTTTAATGAACAGTTCCATTCCTCTGTCTTTTGATTGTTCTTAAGGCTTAATGATTTGCCCATATATCTGATAATTGGTCACATAAATTCCTGTTACTAAATTCTGGACTTTCAAAGAATGTATGGATTTTATTTTCTGTGATTATTTTGCTGCTCTGAGTAGTCATCTAATTTTACCTTTGGAAGAGACTTAGGACCCTCCAGCCGCTGGCCTTGCAGGTCGGAAGACACCCCGAGCTGGTCGGTGGGGAGCCGGGGCCGGAAGTCCTGCCTCCTCCACACCGTGGCAGCTTCTCCGCTCCCTGTCCCTGCCCTTCTCTCTTCTGTCATCTGTGTCCTTCTGAGCAGCAACAGAGAACGTTGATGGTTTTACTTGTGCTGCGCCTTAGTGTTATTTTGCAATTTAATTTCTTTTGGCTGTGTTAGAATTTAATACATTTATATACATTTAATGCATTTAACAGTGATTCTTTATCAATAGATTTGAATTTTTCTACTCTTCAGAAGCCTGTAGATCACATATTAGCTCACTTTCCCCCACTAACCTTTAAGTAAAGTGATCCCTTAGTGTGCTTCTCCTTCCATCCTTGACCCGGAGCCCCGTCTGCTTCTTACCTCATGGCTGGCGGGGGACAGAGGCGATGCCCTGAGAGGCGTGATGTCCGTCCATTCCCTGACTCTCCCTGTTTAACTGCTGGGAAAGTTTCCCTCAGCTTCTCCCATAATTATCTTTAAATGTCTCAGTCTTGAGAGAGGAGGGTTTTGTGAAAACCATGTAATGCTAATGAGAGTCTACCACAGATCTCCATTCTTGAATTCCTGTGGAAAACAGAATACAATAGCATGTTTTTAGTTTTCTAAACTTAATCCTCTGTGTGGTAGAATCAGCCTTATTTATTATATTTGTGCCTAAATAGCGTGCAAACAGAATGTGCAAAGAGCATTCTATTCCCTTCCTTGCCGAGGTTCCCTCCTGGCCGTCCCTCCCTGTTTGAAAGTAGGTGTTTCATAAACCAAAGGCTGTTATTTCTAGGTGCTTCTTTCTCATCAAGCATTTAGCACAGGGTCAGGTGTACTGTCTTTAAATATTGTGTACAGCTGCAGAATTACAGAAAATCCATGAGTATGTATCCTAGATAGCTTTATACTTCCTTAGATCTGCTTAGAGGTTCCTTCTTTAGCAGACACTCAAGCAGAATCACAAGAATCAGCACATCTGGAAGAAACATTAAAGATGAAAACAAGTCAGATAGTGTAGTGAAACTAATGCTGGACCTGCCACTAACCAGCTGGAATAACCTCGGAGCAAATCACTTCAACTCCCTATTCTGCCTCCGTTTCCCCCTTGATGAAATGAATCAGCTAACAAGTGCAAGAATTATCTGGTCATCATCCCTTTTCTTTGGTTTCATTCACTTAAAATTGGCTGATACCGTTTCCCAGGAGTCTGCCACAGTCAACCTCTAAGTCCTGTTTCAAGCTCTCGTCTTCAGCGCTCCCCTTAATTTCTTAGAAGTAAGATCCTTTTCTATTACGGGTCCCTGTTGATTTCTGTAGCTTCAAAAACAAGGATATCATTCCAGGTTCTTCCCGGAATTCTTTGTTCCCCTTTCTTTAGTCTTTGTTTTAGTATTTGCTGTCAGTACATTCACATCTCTTTTTCTTCTGCCATTGTAGATTATCTTAGATCTCTGTCATGGCTCCAGGTGTGTTCTAGCACTTTCCATCCCACCCTGGTCCTCTGGCTCCGGCTCTCCCATCAGCTTACCTTGCACAAAGCCCACCCTTTCATAGCTGCGTGGCACAGAGCCGGAGAACCGAGATTTGAACCCTGGCTCGGTCGCCTCCCAGCTCTGTGACTGTCCCAACTTACTCTTTCTGTTTCAGTGTCTACCCCATAGGGCGGTGGGGTTGTGTGCGCTAGTGTCTGGGAAGCTCTTTCTTCCAGCACCGTGAGACAGTCGTCAGTGCTGTGTGAGCACGGCTCTCATGACATGCCTGCAGCCTTGCTCCCTTTCCCCACCCTGCTGTTCTTGGCCAGCGGAAGGGCTCATCTTCCCCAGACTGAGACTCCACACCCTTCTTGTTCTTTCAGCCCTTCTTGTTCTTTCAGATCAAGAACTATGTATCAGTTGGCACCCACAGCCTTCCCTTGAATACTTAAAAATACGTGTAATCTCGCACACAGGTTTGCACACATAGACATTATATTCCTGTCCTCCTAGAAGTCATTCTCATAACACTTAAAGCTTTCATACATTGTTGCGAGGAAATGTGCTTCATTCAGTGAGATGTTTTAGAAGAGATTTAAGCCAGATTGCAAGAATACATAAATATAAAAGAATTTATTAAGTTCCTTTTTAAAAAATAAAATACACCTAAAGTATTTGCTCTTTGGCAAATTATTCCCACTCCAATTAATTTTGTGGTATCTGAATGAAAAAAAAATTAATCCACCAAATAGGTTGGTTGTTTTACTTCCTTGAAAATACATCTTTTAGGTTCATATTTTAAAAGAGCTAACATTAAGCAAGTAATACTGAAGAAGCTAATCTTATTGATAAAAAGATAAGTATGTAAGAGAGCCATAGAATAGCAAAAGAGCTTGATAATGCAAAGATCCTTGAATTTAGTGATTTCCAAACTATTTGTTAACAGCATACGTTGTTTTTTTAAATGAAATATTATGCAAAACTCTAAACATAGAACAGAGAGGCTCTGGTTAACAGAAAAATCTTGCCTCCCTCCACTGTGACCGAAGACATTGGGAAGCATATTTGGGAGATGTGCAGTCAGCTCAACGTCTCATTCTACCTCTGAAGAAACTGAAGCTCAGAAAGTTTAGTTTCACTACAAGGTCATTCAGCTCGATAGTAGCTGAACTGGAGATATGAATTATTTGCCTTAACTCTTACGTAAGCATGATTTCCATACTTCATTCCACTTTTGCCCTATGAAATTATTTTATGATTATAGTTATCCATAAGTATTTGGAATTTCATGTGTTTAAGAAAGAACTGCCACTCTGTGGTTAGGTTGACCTAGACTCAAATTCTGGACCTCCCTGTTTTGTCACTTAAGCAACTTAATACCTCTATACCTTGCCTTACAGATACGACTTTTTTTATATGTAAAATAGGAATGAAACTAAAAGTGTTTATTTCAGTGGGTCTTGTCATGCTATTTCATCAGTAAATGTTATCTATTATTAGCATTGGCATGGCCGTTATTAATATTATTATATTCATTTAGCTAATTATTAAGTTAGAAATTATTTTGATTAAAAACTTTAAAATTGTTTGGATGGAAAACATCTTCCCCAAACTGTCATTTAAAACTCACGCTTGCAGAGGGGCATCATCTCTGTGTCTGTGTGTGTCTTTATCACTATCGCTCTATATAAATCCAGACATCGCTGCCTTTCCTAGCGTAACTGTAATAATGTTGTTGTTTGGCTGTTGATCAAAACGTCAACTGCTGAGGCTAGATACAATTGTAGAAATCACCTAGTGTTTCATTTTACTGTTGAAAAAATAGGACCACTAAAGTTTGGATTTTTTTTCCTTAGCACTCAGGTTGTGAACCACCAACCAGGTTTGCAGACTCTCATATATCCACTGCTGCTCCCTTCTGCTGCAAGATGAAATAAACACCCTGCCCACCACACACCCGTGTATTCCTCGTGAGAATGTAGCCGGGCCTACAGGACATGTTCTCTTTCACTCCCCCCTCCTCCCCCCCAAAAAAGCAAAAGCCCTGTTCCCTTAATCCCTAAAAGCCATTGTCAGTGCCCAGAATCTGGCTTCACAATCTCAGCCATGTCGTACTGGCCCAGTGGCTCCAGTCCTGCCCTGAGAGGCAACAGTGGCGGAGTGGGGTCTGAGGAGGGACTGGCCTTCTGCGGCCCAGTTCTCATAAATCTGGGAGCGCTGAATTTAAACGTCCAGGTAATTGTTCTTCAGTGCAAAGGAATGTAATGTGGCTGTGTAGTGAATTGATTTTATTAGTTTGAATGGTGAAAATAAAGCAGTGCTGCAATTTTGTAAACCTTTTTTTACAGGATCATTATAACATGTATTAAATTGAGGCCATGGTTTTTAGAAAGAAGGAGAACTTAGAGACTTATGTTTAATATGTCATGTGGGAATGAGAAAGCAAAGGAACTCCTAGTGTAAGTTAGAGTCGCTCCTGATTTAAAGATTAAATTCTGCTTCCCTTTGCATTAGTGAACTAGGTGATTTCATGGAAACGGGTCTAAACCTCCTGAGACTCATTGTAGAAGGGGCCACATGTGCTTGGAAAAATCTGAAGTGGGGAAGGGGGACAAAGAGTCCTTTTCAAGATTTTAAAGGGAAAAGGAAGTGAGAATAACATTTTGGGGACAGTTTTAGTCACAAGGGATCTGTGACTAACAGTGGGTGTTAGTCACAGTGCTAGGTACTTTTAGACATGTTTTTGGGTTTGAGGCCCTTAGGAGCCCTCACAATTTGGGGTAATTAATTTAGCACCAACTATATGCCAACCACTCTTATGTGCCAGCGAATAGGAGCAAGATAGGCACGTGCTGTCCTTTATAGATGACATAGCTGAGGCGCAGTGATGTTAAGAGCTTGCCTAAGGCCACAGATGAAAGTATGAGAAATGGGATTTGAATCCAGATCTCTCTTGATTTGCACAGCCCAGGTCTTAGAAATATCGCATGAATTGCTAGGCACACTCGTGTTGAGGGTTTTGGCCTATAAAATAGGGTAATAATACTTCTATTGCGTATCTCATGGGCTTATTGTGAAAATCGAGGGATACTCTGGATGTGATGGTGTTTAGTTTCTCTCTTCCTGTCTCCCACTGCTGTCTATCAGTATTTTGATAGAGCATGAACACCTTGGATTAAAGTCTTTTACAAGTGTGACTCCTTCAATAGAAAATGAATATTTGCAGCTCAAACTGTCATTCATTCATTCAATCAGTCAGTCACTCAATAGGGACTTACCGAACGCTACCATGCCTTGGGCACTGTGCTGAACATGGCGGTGCTGGAGTGAGCAAGAGAGACACCTTCATTTTCTCATGATCCTTACATCCTAGCAGAATTGAGTATTAAGCAGATTGCATAGTCATTTATATTTGTGGTAGGTATTACAAAGGACAAGTAGAGATGCGTTTGTGTCTTTTCTACCTGCACCTGTTTACCAAATGCATCAGTAAATTGATGGATAGTTAAGACAGATTCCTCTAGAAAGTGGTGCCTGAGCACAGGCCCTTTAGCATCATGCTGGGGTTCAAGACCAGCCCACTGGTGCTCATTGGGCTGTACACAAGTCACTCAGCCTCTCCACGTCCGGTTTCCTACAGAATAGGGATGATAAAGGTTTTGTAAGGGCTAAAAGAAGGAATATTGGGAAACAGTTTAGAACCGTGCAAGACATTAGAACTTTCCAGGAAATTCTTTTACCCAGAGTGCTCACCTGTGTTGTCAACTTCCTTTGAAGAGATTGTTTAAAATAATTGTTCTTTAACTGGAGTGTGTACCAGAACCGACTATAGAGCTTCAAAGAATATACAAGTCCAAGCCCCACTATCGGATGTTCTTAGTAAGTGAGTCTGAGTGAGCTCTACTTTCCAGAAGCTTCACAGATGACCCTGGTTCACACCCCGAGGTAAAAACTGATGGCTTCTGGATGATACAGAAAGGCGATTCCTCACACATGGCAGGGCAGGGATGTAAACTACTGACCAACCCCCAAAGGACTGTGTTCTGTGTACCTTGAGTGAGTATCGACAGCTACTCGGAAAAATGTGATCAATAAGCAAAACATATTTAAGAATTCCTGTAGATTCTAGTTAATTCTTTTTGTAAATGGGATTTAATTTTTAATACTGTTTAACAATACCAAAATAATTAATTATTTGCCCTAAAAAGTTTGACCAGACTAGAAGTTGAGCTCCTGCAAGACAGAATCCTGGTCTCTGTCACTGATGTATGGGTGAACAGCAGAGGCTCAGCAGATAACAGCTTAAAGGTGTGGAATGGATTTTGAAAGCCTTAAGGTATTTGGGAAGGGACAAAAAAGGATGAATTATAGCTTGTGTAGGGATTTTCTAGTGATGGTAAATGTAACAGACAGTGATTATTCTATTATTTTTCTAAATAAAATCTGGTGTGAGTATATCTAAGAAAAGTACAGAGACATAGAGAAAAGATGCTAGGTGTGAGGCTGACTCAAGCATGGCGAACATTTTTGGCAAATTCAAGAGTCGTCTCCTGTTACCTTTTTTCCCACCGCGTCTCACCCCACCCCCACGGTACTGTTTCCCAGCCCTTAACTCCTTTCCTGTTAATTAAATCCCACTTATCTACTTCAAGTAACGTGTAAAATGTTTGTTGCTTTTGTTTTCCCCATCTTGCTGATGCTCTGTGTTTATTATGTGGTTAACTATGACTTTAGAACTATGAGGAAAATTATAGCGTTGAGGGTCCAGGAGATTAGAGCCTGACATTTCAGATACGTTGCAGTATGTTTTGAAATCTATGGGACATTTTCAACAAGAAACAGGAGGATGTTTTTTCCCCTTTTCTATGTAGTCTTATATAATTTGGGGAAAATAATGTCTTGATGTTTTAAATCTGTGGTCCCCAAGCCCCAGGCCATGGACCAGTGCCAGTGGGGCCGCACAGCAGGAGGTGAGCGGCAGGGAGTGAAGCTCCATCTGTGTTTGCAGCCGCTCCCCATCGCTCGCGTCTCTGAGCTCTGCCCCCAGTGGCATTAGTTCCTCACAGGAGCTCGGACCCTACTGTAAACTGCGCATGTGAGGGATCTAGGCTGTGCTCCCTGTGAGAATCCAATGCCTGATGATCGGGGGTGGAGCTGAGGCGGTGATGCTAGCGCTGGGGAGCGGCTGCAAATACAGATTATCATTAGCAGAGAGGTTAACAATGTAATAATAATAGAAAAAAAGTACATAATAAATGTAATGTGCTTGAATCATCCCCAAACCATCCCCCCACCCCCATCTGTGGAAAAATTGTCTTCCATGAAACCAGTCCCTGGTGCCAAAAAGGTTGGGGACCGCTGCTTTAAATGACAGATTTTGTGTGATTTGTTTTAAGGCCACTCTTCTTTTGTGGTTTCCACTGGTAATACAGAAATCTTAAATTATTATCTGAGGGTAATTTCAAGTCACTTTTGTATCCTGTGGAATGGTTCTTCATTACACAGTTATGATGATATATGAATAGATTAGGAAATGCTAGCAAGTAAATACTGGATTTTACATGGAAAACTGTAGAAATAGGGGAAATTTCTGTAATTGTTGGCAGAGCCAAACAACTTGGGCCTGCCTGATAGCTCCCTGCCCGAATGCAAAACACACTGCATGGTCCTCGCTGTAAAATGAACAGTCTTTTGTCTTCGGAGTCAAAACTGAGTCCCCGAACTTAAGAGGATAAAAATCAATGGCCAAAGACGGTTTGTAAATGATTTCTGACTCAGCATTTCTTGAAGGCTCTTACTAGAGATTCCTCTAAGATTGCAAAGTCGTAACATGTGAGAGTTGGCACTGAAAGCGGCGTTCATTGCTTCTGGTGTGTGACATTGTGTGCTCAGTCCCACCTTTTAGCAGTTTATAGTCAAATGCTGAAAACATAAGTTGATATTGATCTCAAAGGATATTTAGCATATGTGTGCCTTAGCAGCAATTGCTTTCCAACTTTAGGATAAAAGTTGGAGGCTGAGTGATGCTGCCCAGGGCTGCCACATGTGGTCGGGCGGGTCCGCACTGCACATCTCGTGACACGGTGGCCTCGGAACAGAGCCCTCTGCAGTGGCTCAGAGCACAGCCCGCCTGGCCCTTTGTGGTAGCCCTGGCCACGTGCACCGTTCATTCCAGTTCCCACTGCTCCCAGGCCGCCTTCTCTAGGCCTGTGATGGATTTCACCCTGCAGCTTTGTTAGGATGTGAGTAATATATTCAGTCTCCTAAGTTGCCTACACATGATGACAGTCTCAGGCCCTGGATATTGGACTTCAGTGCACAGGCAAGCGCGGTTGTTGACCTTCGTGTACAGATTATAATTGCTCGGCTGCTTATCTGTAGTTCCTTATTGTCATTAATTGCCCTTGTGGAAAAGTGAGCATCTCAATTTCCTGTTTGCATTTGTTACTGAAATCTGTGAAGTGGCTTTATCACTGTTTCATTTATCACATATTATTGATCATTCAGCAAATAGGTATACAGGGGAAGATAGAATTATGAAGAGTTAGTTCCTGGGTTTTCCGTTGCTTCATAAGAGCTCTTGAGAGGTTGACACTCCCTCTTCCTTCCAGTACTTTCTCTGCTTGGTTTTTGGCACACCACGCTCGCCTGTTTCTCCCCCATGATTGTTTTTAGTCCCCTTGGTAGCTCTCCTTCCTCTTAACAAGTCCCAAGTTTAGTCCTTAGACTTCTCTCCTGTCTACACCCTCCCTTGGCACATCTCGTCTATTTTCTTGCTTTCAAAACCCTTTTTTTGTTTGATGTTTCCTAAATATCTGCATCGCTAGCCCTATCCTTTCCTCTAGATCTCATCTTGTATTTCTAGTTATCAGCTCATCTCCATTTGCCTGTGGAAGGGAACGTCTCAAATTTTAGCATGTCCAAAGCCACACTGCAGACCGTCCCTCACGGATCTCGGCTCCCGCCTGCCCTTTCCGTCTCAACTGCTATGTTCTTGACATCTCCTCTCTTTCTTTCCCATGCTGTGTGCAGTCTGTCTGGAAACTCTCTTGCTGGGTCTTTAAAGTGTACCTGGCATTTGGTCCCATCTTCTCCCTGCCACCCCTGCCCCGGTGCTGGCCACCTCGCCTGGATACTTCAGTGGCCTCTTGTTCCCTGGCTCCTCCTTCTCAGCCCAGCAGTTCATGTGATCCTGGTAAGACATAAGTAGCATCGTGCAACCCTTCTGCTCACATCCTTCTAGTGGCTTCCCTTCCCATCAGAGAGCTCAAGAGGACGAGCGCTCGCATTCATCTCTAAGCCCTTGAGATTCCGACCTTCCTCCCCTCCACCCATTTCTCTCTGATTTCAGCTCCTGCTCCCGTCACCCTCGATCACTCATCTCTGCCACTCTGGCCTCCTTTCCGCTCCTGACACTGGTTCTGTGCTTGCTGCCTTTCCACCCAGAGGCCGTTTCACTGCATGCGGTCACAGGTCACCTCCTCGGGAGGCCTTCCCTGACCTCTCTGCATAAAGTTCTCTCCCCCCAACCCCCGGTGTGTCTCAGGAGCTTGCTGTCAGGCAACCCTAGTTTATAATCCTGCATTGCACTTACCGTCTGTTGGTACTCTTTGTAGCTCAGTTTTTAGTTTATTTATTATCTGTCTTCCTCATTAGAGTGTAAGCTCAAGGCGAGGAGGGATGTTTAAATTTTTTTTTTTATCACTCTATTCCCAGTGTCTAGAACAATACCTAGCATGTATTAGGCACTTGGTAAATACTTCTTCATTTAATTAATAATGATTTAAATATTGACTAAACTCTTCTTTGATGCTTTATACTAAAGCTCTGATTTATCAAAAAAAAAAACAACCAAAAAAAAAAAACAACCACGCTGCTCTGTGTGCATCCACGAGCAATCTGTCCTTAAAGTCCCTTGACCAAGGGCCTCTGCAGTGAGGCGGCTCCTCAGTCTTCCATAATCATGGACATTTACAGAGCCTAATAAGTTATTTCTCTTCCGGAAATGTATTTTTGTATTTCTCCCACTACCTTCAGTTAATGACACAAACATTCAGTTGAAAGCATGGGAGCTTGGAGTTAGACTTAAGGCAAATCATTTCTCACCTACTTTTCTCCTGAATTCAGGTCAAAATGTTCAACTGCAGGTGTAATTACAAAGGGGAGGCAAGAAAGAGTATGAGACTAGCCTTGTGCTATTATTTCAGTTTGTAAAATTGTCTTATTGTTTTCTACATCAACAGTACAAGGTAAATAAAAATATTTTAGCTTGGACCTGATGTAGCCAGCTTTCAAATGTATTAATGTACCTGAAGGAAATAGACACAATCTAAGTAGTAACCAATAAATGTGTTCATATTATTGTCATTTTGGAATTCTTAGAGGTAAAAAAATATTTTATCTGTCTTTTAAATGATAAACTAGCTACTTTTCAAATGGTTGGCTTCATAGAGGGTAATAACCCATATAAAAATCCAAAATTACAGAAAGTAGTGTCTCCAGAAATGAACCGTACAACGCACACTCATTGTGGCAGGGTGATAAATTGAACATGACCTAGGTGATGATAAATTGAATTCAGGAAATTTATTTTTCTTTTATCTCTTTGTTTTTTTCTATTTTTCTTTTTTAAACAACTTTCCTTTGGGGTAGGAAGAGTATTCAAGAAAAAATATTGTAAGGAGTCAAAAGAAATTTGTTAAAATGAATAAACATGGAATGTCTGTCTTGAGACTGAATTTTGCACGATAAAACCCACTGTATTGGGTTGGAGGAACAGCACACTGCATTGCTCTAGCAGGGCAGGCGTGCATTATTTTTAGCATGAAAACAGATTATCAGACACCAGAGGATTGTGTACTTCAGAAAAGCTAAAGTAACAATTGGTGGGAAGCAGAAATAGAATATTGCACACTGAAAATAGATTTAAAACAATGAATTAAGTACCTTAAAAACTGTTGGAGAGGGTGGAGGAATATCAGTCAAGGGTTTTTGCTGCTGTTATTGTTGTTCACGGCACTATAAACTGTGAGCTGGAATCCAGGAAACTACTGGTACTGCTGCCCCCACAGATACCCCTGACTGACAAGGCTGTGACCACTCCACAGCCCCTGCACTGGTGACTAGCATTGGAACATGGAAAACTCACAGGCAGCAGCCATGTCAGTTGCTGGAGACAGATTACTTTTACTTTCTTTTACTGCAAATGTCACGTGACTGCATCTCCTTGGCCTTATTGAGAGCCCTGATGGCAAGGGAATCTGGGAAATGTAGTTCTTAGGCTTCCAGGCCCTGCCATTCAGGGAGAGTTTAGAAGAATGCAGTAATGAATGTTGCCTGACAATGAAGATTGGTCAAAGGCATGCCTAGCTTCTAAATGAAGAAGTAAAAGGTAAGTGAAAATTCTTAGAGGGAAAGGGTGAGTCAACTATGCTAGTGAGAAATTTTAATCCAAGGGACAAGATACTGTAAACTGTATATAATTAGTGCATATGCGTGTGTATCTGGGACTCTAGTCCCTTGAGTGGGTCCACTGACTAAGAAGTTCATTGTCAAGTGTTTGGCAGGAGGTCACATTTATTTCCCACAGAGCGTGAAAGAAGCAGAAACTAGTTCTATACCTCACTGATATATTTAACTTTTTTTTTTTTTAAAGAAATGTGGACTGTCAAGGTAGAATTTTCCCACAGAATGCGTCTGTAGCCGAGTCATTTACAGCCTGTACAAAAAGGAATCACCCTGCTTGTTTCAAAGACAACTCTCATTATGATGTGCTGGTGAAGACACTGACCTCCCTGTTCTTTGGGGAACAGATGAATTTTCTCTTCCACCTTGACTCTATCTGTTCTTTTTCCTGCATTCTTCAGAAATTTGCAACTATAGTTGACTTTTTTCAGAGTTCTTAACCAGATATTGCAACATCTCCGCAGCTCTCACCTTTATGTGTTAAAAGAAATTTTAGAATTGTGTAAAATCTTAATTGTCAACTGAACATTTTTTCTTCCTGTCTGCATTTAAATGATTCTTGAGGCTGCCAGTCTTCTAGAACTAATGAATCTTTCCCCTTTGGCAGCACATCGCTTACTGCCAGCTTCTTCCCATTGGATAAATGCTCCCATACCAACACTAAGGCAATCTGTTTAGTTTCATTAAATACCAAAATTATAGTCTGAGAAAAATGTGTAATGTATTATATGCCATATTATAGCACCTAGTGAAATGATTCATGGGTGATTGAATTCATTGTGATGGGGGAGGTTCGTTCAAATAATTAATAAAAATATTACCCCAGGCATATGTCACTTAACAACAAGGATGCGTACTGAGTAGACGCATTGTTCGGTGCTTTCCTCATCCTGAGAATGTGACACAGTGCACCTGCACAAACCTAAGCTACATGGGATAGCTCAGGGCTGGGGAAGCTTTTCTTGTGGGAAGGCTGTGTTAATTTCGGTGTGCTCAAATAAGGCCGTATTCGAGAAACTTCAATTAGATATACTTAAAAATGTACATTATTTTATAAAAATCTAACTACTATGTACTTAAGAATTTAAAAAAAAATGAAAATGATTTGTTAATTTTAAAGTTAACCTTGTAATGACTTTGTTGTGTCTGCTTTTTGTCGGAAAGCATTTGAATATTTGGTTGCAGCATGGAGGTCCTCAGTTTCAGTTGATCCTCTAGGTGGGTGTCAGTCATCTGTGACCTTAAGGGCATCTCGATTTGGGTTAGGTAGGAGAATGTAGATTCGCAGCAGTAAGTGGTTGAAAAGCAAGAAAGCATTTTACGGGCATGTTGCTGAAGGTGTGGGTATTCCACTGCATTTTTCCATATTTCAGTTGGACCTTTCTTAGCATCAAACAATGACTTTAAAATGTCATTTACTGAGAGCTCAATCAATTCCATCTGTAGTTCTTTAGGTGACTTGGTGATATCAACTAGGTAAGGCTGAAATGCTAATTTGAGTGTGATGTCATGATTTTTAAAGTCAGTGAACCTTTCATTGTATTCTCCAATTAGTAGGTCTGTAACAGCTGCATATTCTTCAAATGATTTGCATATATCATCCTGCTCATCAGTGACCTTTGTTAACTGGGGGAAGTTCCATCCAAAATTTCAGTGTTTTGAAAAAACTATTTCGAAATGTTTGGATTTTTTTGCCACATATCATATGTAGACTTAGTTTTACCTTGCAAAGAAATATTCACATCGTTTTAATTTGACATATCACACAGAAATGCTATATTAATATAGAATTCTTTCAATAATTTGCATTACTGATTCTGTTCTTCATAAAATTTAACTCTCTTTTCTCACAGAGACAAAACTTTGGCTAACACCCGTCCCTGCCATAGCCAGGGCACTTCAGCACGATATGGGAAATCCACACTGAATACCTCATTGTTCAAGTTTAGCATGTTACAAAATTGATGGTGCCTTGTTGCATTTGCAGGAATATAGCTAACCGTACTTATAATTTGTTGCAAAGTGTCACTTAAAATAGTCGCTTTACTACAGAGATTGTGCTGATACAAGATACAATGAAAAGAAATGAGAGCATCTGGATCTGTTAATACTTTTTTTATCTGTGCAATAAACCCTTCATGTTTTCCTGTCATGGAAGGTTCACCATCTATATGTACACTCACTAAATTTACCAAATTCCATTCAAAATTATACAACATTTATCTTAGAAGTTGTTGAAGGTATCTATTCCCAGTGTTCTGTTGGCAAGAGTACCCAAAGCAAGTAACTCTTTATAGCAAAAAAAAAAAAAACTTTCATTATGACCTGAATGAAGTATACAGCCTGTGCTGAATCAGTAATATCAGTTGATTCATCCAAAGTAATTGAATAATATCTATTTTCCTTTTGAAGTATTGCATTAAGTTGTTCTGTTAAGTTGAAGGCTAATTTATGCTGCTGATCAGTTGTGGTTCTCCTTGAAAGAGACAGTTGTTTGTACTTTGAAATATTATGGGGGTCTAAGCATCCTTCGACAATGCATTCTTTCACAATTTCTACATCACTGAATGACTTCCTTTTTTCCTGAGTATATAAGCTATTTTATAAGTTGCTTCTGTGGCATTTTTCCAGGTCTTATTGCTGCTTGAAAGAATTGCCTTTGCTTTTCATCTTTTAATTTCTGCAATACAACCTTTCGTGCCTCTCCCTCTAATTTAAAATATTTGGGGTCCTTATGAGTGTTACTATGCTGATGAGCATTGCATTTCTTTAGTGTTGATATTGCAGTATCACAAAGCAAGCAAACCATCTTATTTTTAATAGAAACAAGATAATATTACAATTCCCAATTCTCATTAAAAATCTGTTTTCTTTCTTTAGCATTCTCTTAGTCTTCTTTGACATGATGAGCTATTAAGCAGACAGAATTAAAAAATACTGTCAAGCTGTGCAACTATTCACAAATTCCACTTCAAACAGAAACACAGTGCACTATCATCAAAAGCTGACAACAGACTGGCGTACTCGACCCCCATAAACTCTGGCCAACTAGCCCCGTGTGGTAGTGGTGCCAGTCAGGCCGCGAAGTTAGAACTAAATCATGAGTGTAGCAGCGGTCAGTTTAGCCTTTCTGGCTTACTAATGTTTTAATCATGCTGGTCACTCTACGGGGATTATTTCATTGAATTTTATTCTTTGGCATTTTAAATGCATTCATTTTAAAAGTAAAACAGAAATATAAAAGAAGAACAAAAATGTATCAATAAAAATGAAAGGATTTGCTCTGTAAAATCTGGATTCAGGCAAAAGGCCACACTAAAAGACCTAGAAGGCCACATGTAGCCTTAAGGTCACAGGTTTCCCACCCCTGCCGATTGCTCCGAGGCTACAAGCCTGTACAACATGTTAGTGTACTCAATACTGTAGGCAGTTGTAGCACAGTGGTAAGCATTTGAGTATCTAAACATATCTAAATACAGAAAAGGCACAGTAAAAGTAGAGTATTATAATCTTATGGGAGTATCATCATATATGTGGTCCATCCTTGATCGAAACATCGTTATGTGGCATTATGACTATATTTCTTTTTGTAAGGGAGAAAAAGAAACTCTTGAAATCTGAGCCATTATTTTGAACTTCAATAAGGATTCAGATTTTTCTCTTGATGTTAACAGATCTAATTTCCCAGGCTCATTTTCTTTATGTTCCTAAAACCTAGCCTCTTGGTATCTATTTGGATACTTTCACTCATACACACATATTCTAAAGAACATCTTCGTTTGTCTGATTTAAAAAATATTTTTAAAGAGTAGATACGCTCTAAGTGTACAAGAAAGCAGACGTATCTATTGATTTATGAAAATCGCCATCTTTTTCAGAAGCAGAGTTGTGTAAAGGTGTTTGTTGCTTGAGAGGGTAGATGTGACTATTTTAAGCAATTCCAATAAATATTTGACTACATGGAAATGAAAGAGGGAATCATTAATCACCTTGCAGGAAATGTTTTTGCTTCCAAAGAATCCACCATGGTTATCCTGTGGAGTTCTTTGTGCATTTAAAAGACTGGGCTCCCACATATTTTATTTATACATAAATTTCAGGTTATTATTTTTGACCAAGTTGACAAATATTAAAGTTAAAGGAGACTAAAGAAATCATGCTGGTCCTTTCCCTTCTTCTTCAGATGGAAAAATTGGGGCAAAAAAGGATAAATTATTTGCCAAAGTGAGCCAAAACTTGGTAAGGATTAGAATTATTTACTATCGATGATCTTTGTCAATTGATTTTTCCATGGAGAAATGAATATAGTACTTGAGAATTTTGTTAGCTACTTCATCATTGCAATCGCTATGAAGCTTTGTACTTATCACACTATTAAATTATGTGGCACATCACAGCTCAGAGTAGAGCGTGGCATGTAGCAGGTGTGCACTGACTATACTTTTCTGTTCTACTTTCTATTTTACATTGTCCTTCTCTACTCTCTCAAGGTAGCTGCTGCTTACCCTGTCTTGATTATTGCAATGATGCATGCATGAATATTTTTTCTATTAGGCTATATTCAATAAGAGTCAAACTGAATACTTTATAGATAGCTCTGATTTTTGTAACTCTAAGAATAATACTGCCCCTCGCAGTGGCCCCGTTTCTGTGTACAGATGGTTTGATGTATATATTTCAGGTATCTGGAGCAAGCAGAAAAAGGCAGCCCTGGCTGATACCTATTTTAGAATTAGCCCTACATCCATAAATGTATATTTTTGAAAGATTTATTTCTGGAATTATGCAATCCTGTAATAAGACTATATTCTGTGAATTTTAAAGTAAGTGGCAATACAGCACATAGTGTAGGAATAATTTTAAGACTAGAGGAATTGGGAGAGTTTCTGGATCAATTTTACTTCATAAAAATACAGCTGTGCATTTAGACCATGATTAACCATTAATAAAGAAAGCTGTCTTTCTACTGAGACCAGAAAGAAGGCCAGTCTGGTTGCTCAATTGAGAAAAACTTCTGATAAAAAACCTATCACAAGTCTAAACCTGTTTTTTGAGGGGTGGAAGGGTTGGATTACTATAAATCCCTGATGTCTTCCCCTGAGATGATGTAAATCCAGAGGAAATCAGGGCTGGCCACCGTTGTCATCCTGGGGTGCAGGGTGGAGGGGATGGGTGTGGCCAGTGGGTGACTGTGGTATGGGGAGAAGGGCAGGGTGGAAACTGGGAAGTGCCCACTCAGATCATCATGGCTCGCGGGAAGAACATTGGTTTCTGAATCACTGGTTTAGAATCTGCCTCTTTTCTGGTTCCAACTTTCTACCTCCTGATGAGCTCCCTGCGGGCCTGGGGCCAGACTGCCTGGATTGGTGCACATCTCGGCTGACTGTACCACTTACCTAAAACTCTCTGAGCCTCAGTCTCCTCATCTACATAATGGGCATAATAATAGTGCCTTCCACAGGGAATTGTGAGGATCGAATGAGCCAAACCCCAAAGCAAGCCAAGCCAGCCATTATTATTATGGTTTAAGTTTTTTAACCATTTTCGAGCCTTGGGTTTATCTCATTCATGAAATGGAATGTTATGAATAATGTGAAGATTAAATCAAGTGAATAATATTAATTAAAAGTATTTAGCGAATGTTACTGAGATGTGGATTATTTTGTGGTTGATTTAAATGCCTTAGCTCACCCTTGCATCAAACATGTGAATAGCAAAGCTTTTACTGTGTGTAGTCAACTGCAGTTCAGTCATAGGATGCAGTGTTTGGTGTTTGGTGATCGAATATTCAACTGACTGACTCGTTCAGGCATTTTTCAGTAAGCACCAGCTGTGGGCTGTCACCCAGGCGGCCACTGTTGAGGTCACCGAGGCCCAGAAAGCCTTGACCTTGTCACGCGGCGCCTGCTTTTAACCACTCATTATTCTCCTTGGGCATTTATTTATGAGACGGTGCAGAGGCCATGTCCTACACCTTGATTCCTAAAGTAGAGCCCCTTAATGCATCTGTTTTTCATTTGAAAGTCAAAAAATATTTTTTTAATGAAAAAAAAATTCCCTCTTCTCTTAAGAACTGCCTTTTAAAATGTTCTTGTTGCCCACGGCTTCAGCCGTCTCCTCCCACCCACTCCCACTTGTGACCATCCAAAATAACTATTTCCCCCTCACTGCGGGGCTTCCCCGGCTGCCACTGCTTCCTGTGGGACACAGAGAGGCTGGGGACCCACCAGAGCAGGCCAGGGGACAGGAGATAACAGCTCTTGGTCACTGTGAATAGTCCTCTCAGTTTGAATTCTCAGGTTTCGGGTGGGTTTTTCTTCTTGTTTTCTCACCTTCTTGGTGTATAACTGGCCTTAATTATTTCACAGAATATTTGTCCCTCTGAAGTTGTCCTGTGAACCAAAGACAGAACGTTGCCGCAGTAAGGTCATTTCACCAGGGGCCATTCTCGCTCTCAGCTAGGGTGTGTGTCAGTGTGACGTCATCATTTCAATACACGGAAGTTTAAGCAGTCGTAGCTCTTAGATCCCACTGGAATAGAACTGCCTGGAAACTCGTCACGAATACCAGGAGTTTTTGTGCCTGTCAGGGAACCGTTCAGGACTTGTAAAGCATTTTCTGAAATAAAAGGCAGAACCACACAATTTTGATTTGAAAAATCAGAGAATTAGAGTGCCCCAAACGTGCAGCATTAAAAGGGCAGAAGAGAAGCGTGTTGAACAAACACCGCATCCTCCTGGAGAGTTTAAAAGAACCCCCACATCAGCTAAGTCAATTCTCTTCTTCCAGACAAATCATCTGCCTTTAAAATCTCCGGTTCGGGGCTTGTTTCCTTGGTGCTGGTCCCGCTAGGATTTCCTAGGTGCTGCCATGCTCCCTGTCTCCCAGGCTTCAAATGTTGGTGACCGTCTTCATTTCTTCTTTTCCCGCATCCTCCTTCTCTGGTCAATAACTAAGTCCTACTGTGGGTTTCTGATGTCGTTTTGTATCATCAGTTGTCTCCTTTACTGTCTCTAGTGCCTTCTTCCTGACACCGATGCCGAGAAAAGTACAAAACGCCTTGACATTCCCCAGGGACTGTTGTGCAGCTTCACAGTTCAATCACCAATCTCCCGACTTTCCAGTAACGCATTGTTTATCTCTACACCTGCAGCTGCGGTTTACTTGGGGGCACTTTGCATAAACAGACATTTTTCATCACTTATTGAGCGGGACTAGGTGCAGGACCCTCGTGTAGGGGGAAAAAACCAAACGAACAGAACCTCACTGCGAAGCAGAAGCATGGTGCTAGTTAATGAATTGCTTTCGCAAACCGACCTCATCACTCTGTGCCCTAGAAAAATCAGAAATGAGAACATTTGGAGATCGCTTGGGAAAAGTTGAAATTGTCAGTGTTAAATCCGTGATAGCTAAGGGGCTGTGGAATTTCCTGCCTATTTTGCCTGTAGTCTGTCTCTTTCTCTTCTAAGTCATTTTTGAAAATCTGCTAGATTAATTTTGCTAAAATACCATTTTGCATTCCTCATCCCCTGTTTAAAAACCCAGGGTGGTGACTCACCATGAGTTTTAGAAATTGACTCAAAGGCCTTCATGAAGCTGTTTTTCAGGCCTCCCACGGTTTGGCCCTACCCACCTGTCTTCTGTTCTCCTTCATAAACTTTTCAAATCTAGCCAAATTGGTTTGTTCTTTTTCCCTGGAGTAGACATTTTCCTATCTCTGTGTCTTTTTCTGAGGTTCTTTTTTTAGGATAGCTTTCAAAACTGTTTCTCTGTCTTTACTCTCTACTACTGTGTCTGTGTTTGGCCCTCTGGGCTTGGCCTAAGGACCTGGGTGGTTGTAAAGGTCTCAGGAATTGAAATGCAGAAGCACTCTATATATTAAAGAACATTCCAGAGACATAAAGGAATGCCATTCCCACTATTAATGTTTATTGATACAAAAATTTAATTGAATTAGGACTGAGTGAGTTGACCACACACCGAAAAGAACCATTCAGGTCATTCCTGCATTGCTTACCTTTGGTACCCTTTAGCTCTGGGAAAGCAGGTTTCCCATTTTCATATGAAAAACCGTAGTTGAATCATCCAGCAAGTCCTAGAATCGGATTGTCTAGGTGTGAAACCTCACTCTGATCCTACTAGCTGTTTGAGCTTGGCCATAGTTTCCATAGCTCTAAGTATTAATAATAATGATACCTGCCTGCCTGCCTCGTGGGGTGGTTGTGAGGTGAAGAGCAATGCCCAGCACGTGGTAAGAGCTCAGTAAATACTAGTTTCTGCCATTATTAGTAGTAGTATTAGTATTATTATTACGGATATTTTCTGATGAGTTCGATAACCTTTTCTCTCAGCATTTACTTCACCACATTTAATTTTGAGTTAAAAGATATTTCCTGCTTTGAGAATGAAATCAATTTTAACTTGAAATAAAAATTCCTCCAATATACCCTTAAGTAGTGATGAGGCATTTAGTGCACCTAGTTATGTGCTTCCAAAAGTGGGAACTTCCAACAAAGGAATCATTTAGGTTGAACAATTCCTTCTGTTAGTCATGTAATTATCCCTTCTCGCAGAAGCCTCAGGCCAAATGGATCTGGTCCCAGGAGAAAGGAACTCTCTCTCCCAGCTGAACAAAGATTGGAGTGTGAAGGCTAGCCGCTCTCTGATTTAGGAATGCCTGCCTGTCTCCCATGAGACAGGGTGGATGGAACACGGGAGGCAGGAAGAACCTTTTCTCTTCATTAAAGCTAATCTGAGGTCTCAGATACAGAAAAAACATGCCTGCCTGACCTCTTCAATGGAAAGGGGCCCAATGAAGGTGCTCTACCTGTGTGAATCTGTTTTCATGCATGCATGCATTCTTCTCCTCTTTTATTATGCATTCAGTTAATCAACCATTTATTGACCGCATACCTGTTGACAAGCACTGTGTTAGGTACTGGACACATCAAAAAAGGAAAAATGAAGTCAGTCCTCTGCCTTGCAGTTAGGGTGGGTCTTTGTTTGTTTGTTTGTTTTAACATAGCAAGTCTACTTAAATCTTAAAATATTTCTTCTGGGAGTGAATATGTTCTGAAACAGATTTACATTTGCTAAACTCCATGCCAAGTAGAACAAATGTAATGAATATTTGAAATGCATAAAATGGAAGCATGCGAGTATTTGGAGAATCTCTTGAAGTGAAGAAACCCAGTCAGGGTTGGAGTCATGATGATTAGGTAACTCTCAGGTAGGCTTGAACCAGAAGTTTCTACAATCTAATCACTATATTATCTTTGTGATAAGATATTGGAATTTAAATATTACTACTAGAATGCCGTATAAGTTTTAGATGTGTTGAAACATTTTTCTCGCCCTGTCGCATAGCTTTAGAGTATTTCTTTGTCCTGCTCTTTCCACCAATCTGGGAAAGGAACCATTTCCAAATTTTTGTGCAGAATAAGCCACATGCTGCTTGACTGTGGGGACTAATTTAAGTTTTGATACTATTTGTAAGTTTGCTAGTCAGAGTTACATTACTTGGTATGTTACTTTGGTTTTGAAAATTTTTCTCTTGTTTACTCATTGGTAGAGCCTCTGAAGTTTGTAGAGAACAGCAAACATTAGTTCAGCAGAGTAAACTGTTTCTCATTAACAGGGCCATTCACAGATCTTGAAGCATTCTGACTGAGAACTCATTTAGAGAGGAGGAAAGCTAGTTCCTTCTTCCAAGCGGGGAGACAGTGTTCATGGTACAGATGACATATACAAGTGAACATGGCATATTGTAAACTGAACTGGTTCCATTGTTAGATAGCAAATTTATTCCTTGTGACTTGCAAATTTTTTTCTCTCTTAAAAGTGGTCACAAGCTTTATTAAATAACTTTCATCAAAGAGCAACAGATAAGGCTTATGCGTATGTCCAGATCTGTTCTTGTATTAAAAATGAGCTTTGACAGTGATTTGGATTCTTTGCAGGAAGTGTGCCTGAGCACACAGTGGTTCCTTCAGGAGGCTCCCGGACTGTGATTTTCATGCTTCTGGTCTTTGTTGACTTAATCCCACCAGGAAGAGGTCACCATGAAATTCTTTTCTGCTGGCTAGATAAGATGTGGGCACTCTTTGGTGTTTCCTAATTAAAGAGATCGCCTAGTTGAGTGCTAATAGGATCCTTAGTTTGGTTTTCTAATTGGAAGCCCTAATTAAGCTCTGACAAAATCTCCTTCTGTTGATATTTTGACACTCTCTCTGTTGACCTGATTCTTTGTTCAAAGATCTTTTAGCAGCTAAACAAACAAATATGGGGTGATGACTAGAATTTTATATTCCATGTACCTATGATACAATTCTGTTTTGCCACTAATGTATGATATCTTCAGAAATCTTGTGTATGTGTACTGTTGAAATGAATATTTAAAAAAAGATGAAATGAACAGGGTAATTTATTACTTGCTAATAGTTGAACTTAACGAGGGGTGTTCCTTTATTCTGTACAATGTCATGCTTTGTTTAGGTTGCATGTTGAGAAAAGCCTGAATTCTTTTCCTTCACACAATGCTTGCCTCATTGAGACCCAGGTACAGAGAGTTTCTGTACATACAAGTCGGCCCATTGCCCCTGCACAAAACTCTTTAATAGCATCTTTTTGCCCTTTGGATAGAATCCAATCCCTTCACCATCCTCCGGAATGCCCAGAGGGCTGCTTTCTTCCCCGGCCCCCTCTGGTCCTTTCCCCTTACTCTAGCCTTGCTAGATACCTAACATTTCATGGGATTTGTTAAGCTCCCTTCAACCCAGCTAAATCTTATTGACCCTTTAGGGCTTAACTTAAATACCACTCTTGCAGGAATACTCTCCTTATCCACAGAAGTATGCAACCTGCTGCCTTCGCACGCTTCTTTTCGGTGAGACTAGTGCGCTTGAATTCCCTTTAAATCGAGCATTCAGTGGCCTATATTATCTGTGTTCCTTTCTAGACTGTGTGTTTATTTCTTGCAAGGGCTGTATCTCTCTGCCTCTCTCGCTATTGTGTAACACTCTGCCTGCCCCATGCATGATAGGTGATCGTAAATGTTTGCTGATTGATCAATAAGGAGAAAAAGTTGTGCAAGGACTTAACTAGTGATAGAGAAACCTGTTTCTAGTAAAATTAACTCTTGAATTATGTATTTGCATTTTATTATTTTGTTACATAATCTAGACTAACAATTACCTACTACCTTATTTTAAATTACAGATAGCCATGTGACATTCTGTGGCCTTATAAAGTAAAATGCCTTCATTCAGCACCTACTACATTAAAATGTGATCAACTGGGCAGTTTGGACTGACAGTTTTTAAAGATAACTCATAAAAAGAAAATTTTTCTCCAGACATCCAAAAGCATTATAGGTATATTATTTTACTTACAAACACTTGTGCTGGTTATTCTTAATCTTATCTATTTTTGTCAAGTGCCATAAAGACTTATATTATTATAACTCATATATTATAATATATTATAAGTCATATATTATATAGGTCATCCTAAGTTAAAGTAGCCTATGTATTTTCCAAATATTAAAGGTGCATTTTAATGTTTATCATTGATCTATCCAATCACTGCTTTTAACTGAAAAAATAATTTAAAATATGAGGGTAAATTATGAGTATTTAGAAAGAAATTTAAAATACTATCTCTGCCTTCTCAAAATATTTGGACAATATTTTTAAGTTTCAGATTTTCAGCAATTCAAATATGCACCATAACTGTAGTTATGTTGAAATATTGAGGTTTTTCTGTATTTTATTTCTAGAATAATACAATATGTGAACATGTATAGAAAAATAGGAAACTTTGGCTTACCTAAAGTTTGGGAATATTCAGTATCTGTTCCTTGGTAGAAAAATGAGAGTAAACATTTTTATGTGGAAGTGAATCTGTTAAACTTCATCAAGATAAAACTTAAATAGATGCGTATTTGGTCGGAACAGTGCGTGTGCAGCCATTATATTCAAATCCGGACCACGGGTCGGTGGTCATTGTCCCTGGGCCAGCGATGAAGTAGACCCGTATGAAGAGCTGCCAGTGTTAAAAGTAATGTTAAATGTCCAGCATTCAAAATAAGGTCGTATGATTCTAAAGGCTTATTATGAATTTAATTTTGAGGTATTATAGTTAGTTTCAATCATTTTAAACTTTGATTATATAAGCCTTTTCTTTTAAACAAACTTTAAGTTTATTACATCTGATTTATAGCATGGTAGGGTGGGCTGGAAGATATACCCATGAAAAAGGCATTTCCCCGAAGGACTGACACTCTAAGTACCCTAAGTAACATTTTCCCAAATAATAAAATATGCTGTGTGCCATCATAGACTCCAAAAGTTACTACAAATGAAAAACAAAGCATTGCGTGACTGCCAAGAGGAAGTGATTAATGTGAATTTGTAGAATCAGAGACTGCAGAGCATTTAGACTTTATTTTGCTTTTTTACAGGCTTATTAATTATTTTATACTATATTTCATACATAATGCTTTATTTAACGAAATTTTCACTTCAGTTTAAAAAAAAACTTTGGCTCTAGTGAGTTAACAACAACAACAAAAAAGATAAGATTACAGCTACTCTACCGGTCTGTATCACTGTCTTCTACTAATGACATAGTAGTTACATAAAGTGCTTTTATTCTTTAAGCAATTCAATGCATGTTTTTTTAATGCATTATGCATTAATGCATAATTGTTTTTTTAATGCAAAATGAGGCACGCAGGGTAAGAGTTCACTTCATTTAATGGATGAGAAACGTGAAACTTCGAAGTATCAAGTCAGTAAAGAGCAAAATCTGTTTTACTGTGTCTCTGTCCCCACGTGGAGCTATCTTGACCTGCACAGCGCTGCCTAGAATGCTCAGAATGTCACAGGACAGAGAAAGCTTAGGGGCTGCTAGGGATACCAGCACAGAGGTTGGTACAGTCATCAGACAATCAGACTTAAGGATCTAATAGAGAATAAGCTGCTAAGTATAATATTTTGACCTTTGGATTTTTATAATGATGGACCTATTCTGAATTGTTTATTTTCCTCTAAGTTCTGATTATTTCTTCTTTTCTTTTACTGTTTTTGTACTTCTAAGACTATCATATTAATAAAACAACATAATGAATGTATTCCTTCTTTCCCAGTCTTTGTATAGCGGGATTGGGTGAAAGAATGTGCATTATTCCTCTCTTCAAAATACTGAGTGGGTAGTATAAGCCAGAGGAAAAGAACATAGGCTGTGGAGTTAAACGGCCTGATTTCAAATCCTGGCTGTACCATAAGTAGCCCTGTGGCTTTGGGACCATTGTACTATCTTTCCTAGCCTTAGTTTACTCATCTTTAAAATGGAATAAGAGTTGTCGGTGAGCAGTAGGGTTATTGTGACGTTTAAATGGGGTAATCTACATAAAGACCTTCCTACATGGTTCTGCCCATTGCAAACTCTCAGTGACCTAGCTGCTGTTAGGATAATGATCTGATGAGATAGCTGAAATCTTGGGAGTGCTGCTGGTACTGCCGTCACCTACCACGTAAGGTCTAACTTACAATTTAGCAACTGTGCCTGATAATTTGTCAGTGTTTGTAAATGTTTGAGCAATAAAAATGTTAGGCTTGGGTTTGCTCTGCACAATTCTCAACTGTTGTTTAGGAGAAAATCATGTCAGTTTAGATAAAGAAGAACACATGATTGTACAGATTTCCAATAGCTAATACTTAAGCAGTGTGAAAAACAAAACAAACATACATGGCCAGTATTTTGTTTCTGATACCAAACTTATAATTTCTAGCAAAATTTTTTTTTATTTAGATTAATGTTTGATTTTTCTCCTTTCCCCACAGTTGAATTAATGTAGGATTTTAAATGCTAATTTAGTTATACAAGGTAGAGAATGAAACCAATTCCTTTTCTTATTTTCTGATTAATATATGCATTGGTTTTTAACCTGGGTAATATATCTAAAAATGATGTTTTCTAACACTTAGGTAAATTATGTAAGAAAGTGTGCGAACCCAAAGTCATTTTGTTTAACCTGTATGATATATAGCTTCTTCTAGTTACTAGTGTTGCTGTAAGGGTTAAATAATAATAGATATAAAGAAAGAAACTTATACATTCCTAATTCAGTTTTATGAATTTTATTTATCTGTTAAATAAATTCTTTAGAATTTAATAATTTATTTTATATGTGCTCAATGTTTCAAAGATATAAAACTGAAATATTTTCAATAACATTTTCAAAAGTACCAATTTCTGAACATTTTTGCTACTTTGAAAAATATGATAGGAAACCTCAACAAAACATAAATTTTTAAAAATTATCTTTATTCGTTTATGTGGTATACTAGTGAGGAAAATAAGAACCACTGCTATGATATGTTGCTTTTTGAAAAAAATATGATTATGCTTTAAAATATGTATTTTTTCTAATTTGGCATTTGATAACAGGATATTCTGAGAGAATTGCCAGGTTTACTCCTATTAACAATTAAACATACAAAATTTAAACAGTCATGGTGACACCTTTGATAGAGCCTTGAAGGCTCTTCCTTTTCATTAGAGCCTTGTCTTTCCTTGTCCTTCCATGGGTCTAGTGGTGCATTCACTATCTGAGATCTAAGACCTGCCCTGGCACCATGCTCTTTGGAACCATGCAAACTAATCTCAAAATCCAAAATGGCGTTAGTCCAGCTGCTTACTTATTGTCTTTAAAATGTGCAAGCTAATTTCACTAGGAATTTAGTCAGTATAACTAAATTATTAATTCTGCTTTATGAACAGGATACTGAGAGATTAATATCCCTAAGAAATTCACTATTTGTTAAGTATCAAAAAAAAATTATGGTAATGTTTCTTTTCATAGCTTCTGATATTCCTGTATTTAAAACATAAATTAGCCTTCATAATCAAGACATTTAATAATTTAGTAAACAGCTTGACTAGGGCAACTGAGTTAAATGTTTAGAAATAATTCTATATGAAGGAACTACAAAATGCCACAAATTTTAATGGGAATTGATATAATTATTAAAAACTGAATATAATTTAAGGAGTCAGATAATTTATCTTCTAAGTACATTTTTAAAATTCTGTAAGATCTGATTTTTTAATATCATGACAAGATGTAACTTTTAGTATATTTAGTATATTTCAATAATAATACTTTTGAAACACACAACCCTATTAAAAAGTGGCCAAAAGACATGAACAGAAGCTTCTCAAAGAAGAAAGACAAATGGCAAATAAACATATGAAAAAAATGCTCATCATCACTAATCATCAGGGAAATGCAAATTAAAACCGCACTGAGAATATCACCTTACGTCAATTAAAATGGCATTTATTAAAAAGTCCAAAAACAATAGATGCTGGCGTGAATACAGAGAGAAAGGAACACTTATACATTGTTGATGGGACTGCGAATTAGTACAACCTCTATGGAAAACAGTATGGAGATTCCGCAAAGAACTAAAAGTAGACCTACCATTTGATCCAGCAATCCCACTACTGGGTATCTACCCAAAGAAAAAGAAGTCATTGGATTAATGAAATGTGGTGTATGTACACCACGGAGTACTACTCAGCAATTAAAAAGGATGAATTAATACCTTTTGCAACAGTATGGATGGAACTGGAGATGATTCTCCTAAGTGTCTCCTAAGTGAGTACACCGCGTGTACTCACTGTCACATTGGAACTAAGCAATGAGCACACAAGTGCACAGAGGGAAGTAAGACTCAGTGGAAAGCAACCGGGGGAGGGAGGAAGGGAAGGGCAATAAACCAGCCTAACGGGGACTGTGAACACTATCTGGGTGATGAACACACCTACAGCCAGGACTCAAGCATTACAAAAATGATCCATGTAACCTAAGACATTTGGACCCACTTAATATTTTGAAATTTTTAAAAAATGATACTTTTGGTGTATCCCAGGGGAAAAATTGTTCTTTTAATTAGAGAGTTTAGATAAACATTTTGAGAGGAGATTGTTAGTGTCTGCAACATACCCCAAACCAGTGAAATTACCTGACTGTGTCTATTTTGGGCAGAAACGTGGACCTTAGTAGAAGCCAAGACTTTGTGCCAACTTGAACAGATAATTCAGTTCATTTTAATTAATCTTAAAGCTTCTAAAATGATAAAAACTAGCTATTTTACAGTATAGGTTGTTAGCCACAGGAAAAGAAACAATATTTTATATGGGTGTGTGATTAGAATCTATAAATCTGTGTGTGTGTGTGCATGTGTTTATATAGGGTGAAATGAAGTATGGGAGAACACTGAGGGAAGAAATAACAGTTGTACCAAATGAATTGAGTGCATTACACTTTTAAAAGAATAGCTCTTGGGGAGAATCCAGGTTGGTCCAATTTCAAGTAGCAAAGGTAATAATATCTGTGAATTACCTGTATGCCAACATTCTTGTATTATATTTCAATGGACTCAGCTTTTTCTCTTCACTGCAATAGGAACTCTGTGTCTTTTTTTAGTCAGTAGCCTTTAATATTCTCAGATAAAAGACAGCTTTCTGAATTCTTTGATCATACACTATAGCAAGCAAGCAAACTCTCATTCATTGCATTTTTGAAAAATACTCATAGTCTTCAAATTCATTTTGAACTACTTAATATGGTGACTTTTTATGAAGCATAAAAGAATTTAAGCCACAATTTAATTGCATGCTTTAAAGAAGAATTGGGAAATTATTGGCCAGAAAAGAAAAACCCTGAACGCTAAATCCATCACCTTACCAGTTTGTGACAATTTACTATATTACATTAAACAGCAGAGATTCCAATGGGAATGGCCTAGACTTCGGGACAAATCTGAGTTCGGCCACAGCTCTACTACTTACTGACTGTGTGCTTTGCACCAATGACTTAACCTTTCTCTGCTTGAGTCTCTGAATCTGAAACATGAGGATAAAAATAGTACCTATCTCAGGGATGCTGCACAAATTAAGTGAGATACAGGGTGAGTATCCCTAAACCAAATCTGAAGTACTCCAAAATCAGAAACTTTTTGAGCACTGACATATGATGCTCAAAAGAAATGCTCACTGGAGCATTTCAGATTTTGGATTTCTGGATTAGAGTTGCTGAACCTGTAAGTATAATGCAAATATTCCAAAATCTGAAAAATTACAAATTCTGAAAACTTCTGTTCTCAAGCATTTTGGTTAAGGGTTATTGTACCCGTGCTGCACGTAAAGTAGTAGTTAGTAAATATACAATAAAATGTGGAGGGGCATTCCAAGCACAGGGCTAATGTGGCCCGAGACGCAGGGGCTGTGTTAGCCTGGCACGTTTGGGAAACAACATCATGGTGAAGGGAGCAGGCGGCAGGAGAGAGACTGGAGAGTTTGGCAGGGGAAGTCTCATATGCTCAGGGTAAGTAGTTTAAACTTCATTACATACAGATACTACAGAGGGGTTTTAGTAAGAAAAAGACTTGCTCATATGTGATGTGTGTATTATTATGTTTTGTTCACATGGACGTGAATTTGGAGGGAGCACTGGAGGGAGCAAGGCTGAAAGGAGAAAGACCATCTAAAACATCACGCAATGGTCCAGACAGGGCTTGAACCAAGACCGAAGCTGTGACAGCAGCAATGTTGTAAAGAAGACAGGATTTTAATAAATACTTAAGATTTGGGGCCCGAAGAAGGAAGGTGATGAGTGGAAAGAGAAATCTAGGATGATTTCCGACTTTCTGGCTTATACGACTGGACAGACGGTGATGCCGTCATCTGAGGCCAGGTGTATGTGTAGGGACAGGTATGGGTCAGAACACAGTGGATTCATTTTAGACGGGTTGAATATGAGCTTTTTGTGTGACACCTGAGCAAAGGTAGCTGGTTACAGTGGCTGTGTATGCATGTCTCTAGAGTTCAGCTGAGAGATCGGTTTAGAGAGACCACTCTGGAGCTGTGATTGTGCGTGTAATGGTGAAATTGTGGAGATACAAGAGATTGCTAAGGGAGAGCTAGGAGGAGGGTGAGGACAAACTGGGGACAACGCCTGCATTTAATGCGCAGTCGAAGGAAGCAGCCACGGGGAAGACTGAGAAGCTGTGTCTGGAAAAGTGGGTGGGAGATCAAGAAGGATAGTGCGAATGGAGGTTGAGGGAAGACTCAAGAATGCTTGCTGGGCTTGCCAGGTAGGAAGTACCTAGTGCTTTCCGTCCTTAGAAATGGAGTAGGGTGGCCGGGGACCAGGCCAGTACTGTTACTTGGAATTGACAGTGATTAGAGGCGGAGGAAAGGGAAGACACCCAGGGTAGACCACTCTTGCCGGCAGCTTGACTGAGAAGAAACATATGACAAGAGCAGAAGAGGAAGCCAGGTACCAGGGAAGACTTTCTGACCGTGGAAGGTACTTGAGTGTTTTAGGCAAAAGGAAAGAAATCATTAGGAAAGAAGTTAGGAATACAAGAGAGGGAGTAAATAATTGACAATGGAGGGTGACCCTTGAGAAAGTGGGCGTGAGAGGGCTGGCGGGCGGGTCAGCTTTAGGTCCGACCAAGGACTTTCTGAGACCACAGGCAAATGAAAAGTATGGGCGGAGCTGGAGAGTGGGAGGTCGGAGTGCAGAACCAGAAAGCAGAGACCGTGCCCCAGCCCACTTTCTGTCTTTAACTGTGTGGTAGAAAGTGAAGTCTGAATTCACTTCTGAAAGTGGAGGCTTTCAAAAGAGAAAGCTGGAGTTGGTAGAGAAACCTCCCGAAAGGGTGGCTGTCGAGAGAGGTGCCCGAGGCTTGGTGAAGCGGAGCGAGATGAGCACTGGGCTATGGTGGAGAGCCAGAGAGGACTGTCCCCGCGCAGTCCCGGGAAGGGCAGCCCCCGCCGGTGTGTAGGCGGGAGCCCGGACCGTTAGGTACTAGCAAGACACTTAGACTCGTGGGTCCCAGCTCTACCTTTCTGTGCAAAATGGATTCTGCAAGATGACTTCTAAGTTTGTTTCCAGCGTCACTTCCCTTACTGGAATGTATTATGAAAGTCTTTTTTAAAGGTTTACTTTGTTTTGAAAAAGGAGATGGGGGTAGGTTATGAGTGTTAGAGGAAGGTATGTGTGTCAGGTGCTTTGTACGATGTTGGCCCCAAACTGACATCAGCGAGTGATGGGTATTATTACTGTTGTTGTTGTTGTCCATTCTGGAAGTCTGTCATGGGCTGGGGCTGTCGTTAGCTTTCTTCTTTCTGTCTCCACTGCTCAGTTGATATCCCTGCTTGCCCCTCACTTCTAATTCAACAACCAGCTCCTCCTTGGATGTCAAAGTCATGCATAGACAAGAAGTTATCCTAACTGTTTCCTCAAACTCTCAGGGCTGAAATTTATGACAGGTCCAGTTTAGTATATATCACAAGTTTGACTTCTGCACAGATATTTAAAAAGGTATCCAGAAAAGTGAAACCTCCCTTTCTGGTATATTTCGCTTCTATGCTATTTTTTTTGATCAGTGCCTTGAATTGTTTTATCTATTTTTTTATCTGACCAGGTAATTTATAGTCAACCACAATAACTTTCCTCCTCTAAATGATCTAACATGCTCGATGATTAGAGTGCTTTCTCGTACCATCCTCCATCGGCATGCTGATGTTAAGTGTCCTTGTACCACAAGCAGATGGAATCGTGAGGTCATGTTCACTACTTTGTGTTAATATTGCAAGCTCAGCCTTCGTGTCGACCATTCTCTACATTCCTTCTTTCGTTCATTTAAGAACTTTTCGAGCCAGTCACTGGTCACTGTGTTGGGATGCAGGCGTGAACGCGCAGTCTCTGTTCTCATGGAGCTGTGTTCTAGCAGGAGACAAAGAAACTGGCAGGTAAAGAATGCGTAACCTACGAGGCTGTGGCCAGTGCTACAGAAGAGGACTGCACATGGTCCAGGGATGGAAAGTGCCGGTGAGGGAATATGAGTTGGGGGATCGGGGAGGCCGGTCTGGGAAGATAGCACTCCAGCAGGGCACTCGATAAAGTGAGGGAAGAGACGAGCAGGACACATATTTAGGGGAAGAGTTCCATAGGCAGAGGACATGCAAAGGCCCTGAGACAGGAAGTGGCCTGGTATTCCCAGGAAAGCAAGGCCACTGTTGCTGAAGCAAAATGAATGTCCAGGGGAGAGGGAACGTGGCTAGAGAGGGCTTTGGGGCGCCATAATATTTAGGGCCTTGGCTTTTACTCAATTCAAATAATAGCCCCTGGAGGGTTTCCAGCAGAGAGTTAAAATATTGGTCTACGACATCTTGAGATTGTGGTTGACTATAACTTCTTATTATTTTTGTCTCCATTACATTTAACCTTTTTTTTTGAATCATGATCAAGTAATCAAAATTATTCAGTATTCCTTGAAAAGGTACTACTAGTGAATGGTATCTCATAGATTATTTAAGCTCAGATCCCCACTTTTATTTACTTTGTGTGAGTAGAATGCTAAAAACAGGTAATATTGTTTCTGTTACATTTAATTATGTGTTGAAAAGAAATGTGTGTCTGTAGGTAGAGAGATAGACCCATAATCCTTGTGTCCACTTAACGAGAATGCTTTTTGAACTGTAAACTATCTGCATGATAATCCTGACGTCATTTGTCCTTGTCCATAATACAGTGCTGATGACTTGGTCGCAGGTACATTTGACTTTTAGGGAGTGACTTCAAAAGAAAAGGACAAACTTCAGTTTTTTCTTCTTAAATAAAAACATGAGGTAGAAAACATTTTTTCTTATTATTGTGAATCACAAAGTTAATGCATCGTATCCGGAGAATGAAATGCTCAGATAGAAAGGAATGAAGAGGGACAAGGAAAAGTGTCCTTACGGCCTAATAGTACATGATGAATCTTCTAATTGCCACTGAAGAGAGCTGTTCAAGTCCTCCAGCACTTCCCTGTCATTAGTGTGACCTAGTATTTGCATAGGGCATGCATTTGTCTGCGGAGATCTATGTCTTGAGAGAAAAGCATTTTGGAAATGAGAATATTATTAAGTCATTAGTGCTGAGTTCTGAATGCAGAACTCAGCATGGACACGCACTAAAATCCAATTTAATTCGAAAAGTAAATTGCAAAGAGAACTATAGCATGAGTTCAGCTTTATTGAAAACAAATGAATTTTTCGCAAGTCATCTCCTTCAGCAAACTGAGATAGAATGGCGTTTGGACAATTATCAATCACCTTTTAAAAACTGCTCTGTAAATTAATTAATAGCTTGGAATAGGGAATTCTTACTTTAATCATTCACTTCTAGCCAGGTAACTATTTTAGTAAAATATGAAAGTACTATATAAAATCTATTGGGAAAGCAATGCAAAAGACATAATTTGTGACCAAAACCTAAAATTATATGGTAATACCATTTTACCATAAGAAGAAACTATTTTAAAGACTTTAAGGTAAAGAATTATATTGTCCTATTTCCTCTAGTAGTAGTTGTTGGAACAAATTTACACTCAAAGCCAGTAGGACAAAGAGTGAAGGCTGTCAAAACCCTTTATGTTATTTGTTCAGTAGTTATAGGACAAAAAACAAACAAGCAAACCAATAAACCAACAAAAACAAAAAACCCAAACCCACTTTGGGTAGGAGATCCATTCCACTTTGTAAATATATCAGGATTCTTAAAGTTCACTCTTTCCTGGTGTGTACCTAAAGCACACTTTCTACATTGGTCATATTCTTTAGGGATCAAATGAAATATTTTTGAGCTCCTACAATGTACAAATTTAAGGCTCTTTGCCCTCTAATTACCTACTGAAATTTGGGAGTATGGACATTACTGTACTAGAAATTAAATGAATCCCGGGCCTGACCCTGTCACCAATTAGCTAAATCACTTTTAGCAGATCAGCTTAAATCTAAGACTCGGTTTCCATTTTTATAACATACTTACTTTTTACATCAACTAAAATACTTAGATTGTTTACTATTTTATTTGATATTCAAATAAGATAGTATATGTGAAAGTTTTCTTAAAAAGTATTTTTCAAATATCAGGTTTTTGTAATACTTTATATCATTCATAATCATTTTCAATTTTATATCAGTCATATTATACAAAGTTATTAGCCTTATAAAATTATAGATGTTACCTTAAATATGTAAGTATCACAGCATCCTTAAGTTACATCTCTAACCTTATATGTAACCAAATGTAAATACATTTATATGTATTTATTGTGAGTGCAAAATGAGTAGTAGAGCAAGCCTCGTAAGGTTTTAGACACATTAGAGTGCAGCATGGAATGCTTTTGTTATACAGGTGAGTATCCCTAATCTGAAAATCTGAAATTCTCAAGTGCTCCAAAATCTGAAACTTTTTGAGCACTGACAAGACACTCAAAGGAAATACTCGTTGGAGCATTTCGGATTTCATTTATATTAATGTAATGACCAATTTGATATAACACAGGATAAAGAAGAAGACAAAATCCTTCCTGGTTTTAGTTTTTTGTTTGTTTTGTTTTGCGGAAAGTTATTTTTTTTTTAAGGACTGACAATTGTGAGTTATGATGAGCTTCGGAAATTTATCTGTGTCTACCGTCGGCCCATGGAGAGCAGTAAATTGCTGTTTCTCATGACACATTTAGATGAGGAGGAAAAGGTGGAAGGAGGGCAGACTGCATTGGCCAATTAAATACTGACCTGGGATGATAAGCTTCTGAGAAGAGTAACATCAGCGACAGTGAAAAGGAAAATAGCTCACAGGCAGGCACCGAGCCCGGAGATAGTCTCCGGCTGGCGGGTCCTGGAACTACAGAGGCTTCTCCAGCCACGGCTGAAGCGCGGCTTTGCGTTTCCAACCTCTACTCCATTAAAGAAATATTTATTGAGCCCTTCTTTTGTGTAAATAGAGGGGTACACATTAAGATAGGTATTTCTTTTACAATTGAGGAAAATTACAATGATCAAAATCATAATTTACAATTCTAAGATGCACTTTTTTTCATATTTTACCTACTCGGAAATTTGCCTGGGTATCCAGGTGCTGTTGGCCAAACTATTGTGGACCCAGTCATGACACAGTTGTCATTGCTTGTTCATCCACAAACTTGGTCATAGCTGTTGCTATTGTTGTCTCTTTGACTTATATGCATTATTGGACCCACATATGGTGAGTTTAACTGCCATTTAGTGTGTTCAAGTAACCAAATGTTATTGTGCAGAAAGGCACAGAAACAGGACAGTGAGGTACAAATTTAATATTAGAAAAGAAAATATTCATTATTGGAGGACTGTCTGCAATTTCCAATTTTTCACACAAAGCAAAAATCAAGTGCATCATAGGAAAGACCTGAGAAATAAAGATGACCGTAAGCTGATGAAGCCTATTGTGTTTGTCATGCAAGCAGGGGATTGCCTATTACACATCAAACAAGAACGTCCAACAATGCAATCCTGGTTATTATATTAATAAGAATGGAGCACTCCTTTGAATAACATTGCATCGTGAACACTTTTGATAGCATAGATGATATTTGTTGAAAAAACATCAGTGATAGTGATGCGAAAAATGGTTCTGATGAGTCAAACTGAATGGGAAGAAAATTTAGGGATATATCAATCAATATTTAACTTATAAAGTATAATAAAGATTTTAAGTGATACAAAAACATTATTGCATTAAGTCTAATTTAGTAGTACACAAGTTAATCGTATATATTATAATCAGTGAATACTGTAGGCTCACTGGAATATGGCGGTGGGAATCATAGTGCAGTGTACTTCTTAATCCTCGGACAGCCCTGCAAGGTGGGTTATTATTATTTCCGTTTTACAGATGGGGACATTTAAATGACTAGCTCAGTATCTCACAGCTGCTTAGTGGTGGCACTGTCATCTGAACCAGACTTCAAGCTGCTTACCCAAAGTAAGTTGCTGCAAGTGAAGAGAATCATTAACTAAAAAAATAATGAAGGGGAGACACAGTCATATGATGAAATAACAGTAGCAACCTGGTGTTTCACACTTGGCTTAAATATTTCTACTGTGGATAAGTTCATTATATTATAGTGCCAGCTATTTTATCCTGAAGGGTTCTTTTTTTTTTTTTAAACTGGACCAAGTGATTATATTTGCAGAGACCCTATTTCCAAATAAAGTCACATTCGTGGCTACCAGGGGTTGGGACTTCAACATATCTTTAGGGGGTGGGTGGGTACAATCCAACCCATAATATCTGGAACAGAGACATTCAAAATAGAGGAACTGGTTGTCCCAGAAGCAAGTAGGGGACACTAATAGGGTTGGGGTGAGGTTGGAGATCTAAGAAAAGGTGATGTTTTGAGGTTTATTCGGTAAGCAGGCACTAGGGATTTCTCTGAATAGGAAATACAGCCCAAACCAAACCTCTGGGCTCACATAAGGGAAAGCAAGATTTCAGTCCTCTATGAGGACAGAGGGAATTTGGACCAAAATCCTAGAGAAACTACAGTGCCAGATAGGTTCCCGAGATACAAACAGTAAACCTCGAGTTGGCACTAAAGATCCTGTTCACTTTTGGAAGTGCCTTCCCTCTAACGGGGGATAAATAACATCTTGACAACTCCAAGGTGTTAATATAGTTTAATGACCTCTGTAGCCTTCATAGAAGCAGCATGGTAGATTGTGGTTACCTGGCCAATTTCCAACACAGATAATTAGATTTTACTTACATAAGATGCTTTTGAAGTCTCCTCTGAATGAGAATGTCTTCATTTTCTGGTTGAAACACTTAACTGAGTTTGCTCTGTGTATCCATTAGGTATTGTCTGCTCTTGAGAGCTTTCCTGGTGGGTAAGGATGAGTCTGTCAGGTTTTTGAAGTGTTTAAAGATACTGTGAATAAAAGGTACATCATGAAATAGAGGTCTTATTACCATAATCTGTGTGTCTGTACCATTGATATTTCCAGAGCAACCAATCTTGATTTCCCAAATAGAGGATTAGGACTACAAGTAAGAAGCCATAATGGCCAAGATATTAAGAAAGTCATCTCTTTTGTATTTTAGTCAAAAAATCTTTTGTAAATACCATGTAAATGACAACTGTGGAAAGAAAAATATGGAAAGTGTACTGAACGTAGACTTTTCTAATCCTTACAGGATTTTGAATCAGCGAAAATTAGATCATCCTCTAAGTGGGTTTTTATGTAGTTGTTTCTTTTCCAGTTTTCCATTTCTTTCTAACACTTGATCTTTGTATGAAAACTGCGGCCACATTCAGAGACGTGAGTCATGGTACTTAAAATGTTTTCACCGTATTTTAGACATCACAGGATACCATGGCAGGAGAAGAGTAGTCTCTTGGCTTCCACAAATTCTACATTCTGAAATTTGACCTTTCATAAGAGTTCATTAAAAGTGCTAATTTAGCTCATGTGCTACCCTAGCAGACTCCTTGGCATCTGAATTTCATTTTGGCTTTTTTAAAAAAACATATTTTGTATGTGTTTATCTGTATATCCCCCCCACTGGGGTCATGTACATGTATATTTCTGGTGAAAAAAAGATGCTCATGAAAAGAAAGCCAGTTTCATTGGAAATAAGAAGAAAGTGATGGAGTGATGACTTATATCCCAAAAGAATGGCTTCAAATAACTAAAGAATAGAATGTCATGCTCTTCAGGGATTTGAATCTGTAATATAAATGAAGACATCACAAACTCTATACAGAAACTAGATAAAGTGAATATTGAAGCTGTTTCAATGAGTTTTCCAGGTCTTGTAAATATGGCTGACATGGGAACTCAAACTCTAGCCAAGGCACTAGCATAGCTGCTGAAATGATCTTTAAAGTAAATAGAAATGTAAGAATTTCAACTTTATTTTTTAATGCACAAACCCATGTTTGTGGTTATTGCCTGGAATAATTTTCCCTGTCCTTCCCCTTTTAATAATAGACTCTGCCCCCTCCCCCTAACAACTGGACCTGAGTGCGCGACCCAGGCCGGGCCAGTCAGAGAGCACCGTTCCCTGGCCCAGTGAGTGAGCAGGGCAGTCACATGTATGTCATGGCTCAGTCTTGCTAGAATTGGTGGATCCACTGCCTCAGTTACCGAGCTGGCGGATGTGCTTTGGAGGATGCTTGGAGTAAGTCTAACCACAGCAAGTGAAAATAAAACCAGTGTGCAGAGAGAAGCTGATCTGAGAGTTGAAACTTAGGAAGGCTTTGTTTAAACTGAGATCCATTTGTGCCTGAAGCCAGTGTTTGCATTTTACTGCATTTTATGGGGAAAAGATGTGGTTAGTAATATTTGTAAGTTACAGGATTTGTAAAGATCTTAAGAGAAGATCCTTCATGTGGCTTAAGGTTCTGTGGTATCTTATACTCCCCCACCTACATGCTAACAAGCATTTAGACTTCTCTGTTAGCTTTGAGGCTTTGATGAATTCTTGACTCTCTGCGTTTAAAGACACTTCAAAACTCTCTTTGCTCCATTTTAAATTATATTTACAAACAGGAAAAAGAGTTGTGTACATCAGTTAACAATTTAGAAACCTGTGAATGTTTAGCTACTTGTACTTTAATAATAAATATCAGTTAATATATCAGCTGTAATATTATAGAGTTGGGGAACTTACCTTATATTGAATTGTTATAGACTAGACCCTGCTGAAACTGTTTTAGCAATTCACAATCTGCATGTCCGTGAACCACAGAGAAAAGTCCTGTGGTCCAAGGTCAATGTCTCTTTATTGATGAAAGGTCAGATCGGTAGCAGCTAACCAATTGGAAGCCCCATTTGGTCCCTGTTCATAAGTCTGAACACCCCAAGCATACCCTGTGTTTCTTAAGAGAATTAATTGTATTTGTATGTTGTTGCTATAAAATAACATATTATTTTTAAGTTATTTCATATTTATATAAGCTTGTCTTCCTAGAAGTTTGAAAGAATGACTATGTTTTTAATTCTGTATTATATATCACATAGAAGTTACTTAATAACTACCCACTAATTAAAACTGAATAAAATATCCTAGTTTATGTACTTAGCTATGATTTAAGAACATTTTTCTGCTCTTACACGTGAATGTAAAATATAACATCATAGAAGAAATCAAATGTTCTTTTCTAAAATGTATTTCAGATTAGTGACGTGACTAATAACAGATTTAATATTTTAAAAGACAGTCTTATATGTATTAAAAACTTATAAAAATTATTAAAATATATTAAACAGTAAATATAGAAGATGCAAAGAATTCTGGAAATGTAATAAAGCAGGTACAACAGGCAATGCAGCTTAAAATTATGTGGTTTTATGAAACAATATTTTCCCAAGTAAGGAGCGGTTTAATAACTTATCAAACACATATTATGAACATGTGTTTCAATTTTCTATATTTTGTCAAGGGAAGGGAAAAGAGTTGATTGGCAATTCTGATTTGTCTTTTTTGCAATTCAAATATATAAACAACATTTATCATTTTTAACTGACAAAAATTAAACTAAATTTGAAATTATGATTGCTAATGAATCACAATTTATGATGAGTTAGCAGCTATTTTATGTTTTCCAAACACCTGCATTAATTTACCACGATCACTCGTTTTATGTGCCATATATAACATGTTAGGCAAACATGATTTTTGCATAATTTTATTCAATAGTTGTCATACACTGGAGAAACAAGAAACATAAGACCTTATTCAGGCCTAAATTGGAGACAAGCACATATGTAATTATACAAAATATGCAAAGACTTTATGGATGCTATAACTTAAGTCAGTTTAGAAAACTGTCACACCTATTTGTTTCATAGAGATAAAAATGATGATTCCTATCACTGTGGCATATAATAAACCCGGTAAGTAGAGTCTTCAATTGAATGAACGTAAGTTGTGACATGGGAATTTGAGATAATCTAGGACAGGCTTTCAAATTTTTAGGTTTGTACTGCCTTTGGATAAACAAAACAATCTCATTCCTTGATATAATTTGAAATTTCCAAACAAAAACATCAATTACTAAATGTAAAGTATTGATAATTTAATAATTATTTTTTTAAAAAAACCTATATATGTTACTGCCTCTGTTAATTAATTTGCTGGATGGCAAGCAGGCAGTGGAATGATAAGACATCAGGGAGAGACCTAATGCTTAACCCCTCCTTTCTGGGCCATAAGCCAATATTGAGAAGCTTCAGTATAGAGGGGGAACTATGCTGATCTCAGGAAGGTGATACTTTTCAGTATCATTTTTTATATGTACATCTTCGCAAGTATGCTGTAAAGTTCTTGAGGCATGTTTTGCATTTCTTTATTGTCTCAATACAATGTAGCACAAGTAAAAAGTGATCAGTTTTTGGTGTTTATTCATCCTTTCAATATAAAATATTTAATAAGTATTTCATGTGTCAGTGTTTTATTCATTATTTTGGATATTTACTCATTATTTTGGATATTTAACCAAATAAATATTTCTGGAATATCTACTTAATATAGATAGAAAGATAAGAGAATGAAAGATGGATTAAAGAAATCTAGTTTAGAATTAAGAAATGGGCTTAATTGTCTTTGTCATAATTATTTTTCAGATAATTCTTAACTAATTTTCAAATGAATATGTTCTAATATATCTGAGTTTTTTGTGTATTTTAATAATTTGTCAATTCAGAATTAAAAATTCCATTACCACATAGACTACATATTTTTACTGAAGAAGTGGTAGCATATAATCAACTTAATGCTTCCATTAAGGCATGTAAGTAATATCATTTAAAAAAGCACTCATTAGCTCTGTTTACTTACTGGTAGGCATAAATAGAGCTGATTATTGAAAGTCAATTTTAGCAAAAGCCCTTCTACTGATATTTCCCACTGCCTATAATGGCCAAATTTATAATGAATATGTGGACTTTAGAATTAAATGTCATTAGCTTTCTTGCCTTGAGATTTTAATATATTAAAAACAAAGTAATCCTTTAAATTATCAAAATTTGAGAAGTATCAGGAGAAGAAAAAGGGATGACTTACTTTTTTCCCCCTATTTAGAAAATTTTTCTTAACTGAATTTTCCAGAAATCCAAAAAGAGGTTTTTTGTTTTTTGGTTTTTTTTTAAATCCATTTGGTGAAATGTCTTACATTACTTGTATTTACTATGTCACTTCTAGCTTTTAAAACATTACTACCATTACACAGCCGTGGAACAGAGTAGTCTTGTAAATGTGCTTTGCTACAAAAAAAAAAAAAAAATGAGACTAACTGGAAACTCATCCTGGCTCTGCCACTCTCTGAAAGATTGGTAATACCACTAAAGCCATTTAGAGATATTTCCACTCTTAGAAAATGGAAATTGTGGAGCATGAGACCTGGTCTGTTTGATTTCAGCATTAATAGCTTTCCATATACAATAGCATACATTTGGATAAAAAGTGGGAAAAATAGAACAACTTTTCGTGCGTTTTACTTATGGCTACGTTGATTATAGATATGTAGTTCATCTGTCTAAATCTTGTGGAACATTCAGAATGTTTCCTAGGTAGATAATCTCTGGAGTAACTGCCATGTCTACTGTTTCACATTTTGGTAGTATGTACCATGTTCTAAGCTTTTTTCCTTCCTTATATTATTTCATTATTTTTTTATCCTATAAAATAAGTTATATTATGTGTCTCCTTATAGATGAGGCAGCTGAAGCTGAGTAAATATCTTGTCCCAGTTACACAGTGGTAATTTACAGAAGAATATGGTAAAAACCTTAAAAAATGTAGTACAAAGAAAGGAGTGTGAATATGCAAAGGAGGAGATTGAGATCAGCAAATTGGGAGAGTCCATGCATTCTATGGGTAGGAAAAGCTGGTTCAGGGAAAATGAATCAAAAAGTAATTTAAAAGGAAGCCACAGCTTGTTGACTAAGGTGAAACAAGAGGAATGCACAAATAAACTGACAAACTAAGAGCAATTATGATGCAAATGATCCAGAATATTCTGAGTGAAGAGGTAGAAGAAGAATAGAAAACCTTTATTATAACATTTATTAAGTTCCAGGTATATCCTAAGTACTTAACTGTTATGAAATTATAATTTAACTTATAATCCTTTGAGGAATATGCTATTTTGATGTTCATTTTTATAGGTGAAAAAGCAGATACGAAGCGATTAGTTGATTCTCCAGTGTCACTCAACTGGTTGGGTGGTGGAGCAGTCTAGCCTCATAGTCTGTGTCCCAGCCATTGCGCTGCCTCTCCCAAGGGTGAAATAACACATCCAGGAAAAAGCAAAAACTCATAAATGAGGGAATACTGTAGCCACAGTTTTTAATAAACATTAAAAAAAAAAAAGCCCCAGAGATAATAGGGTTGGAAGGCCCACCATGGCAACACTAAGGCAAGCTGAGCCTCCCAGATCTGGTTACAGGAATGAGTCCATCTTTCAGGGTCCTGGAGGGAGTTCATGGGGATCCGAAACCTGAAATCGGTATTTTAAAAGTGAAGAGTACAATTATTAATTTATTAACAATAACTAGGTAGCTTATATTTGCTGATCAAATTTATGTACATTTGGCTGAAATGATACCAACTCATAGTGTCCGTCCAGTACTCTTGATTAACTCAGGACGACCATCAAGGGCTTAATAAACTACATAATGTACATAAATTCACACATTAAAAAACCCCTTAGCTTCCAGAACTGACCAAACTTGGACACATGAACAGAGGGATGGCCAAATTTAATTAAATAATGCCATAAGCTTAACATACTTTAGTGTTATTATGTATTGGCATCACAATTTTGACTATAACTAATATAATTCCATAATGTTACTTTGAACCCTTAATAATTACACATTTTTTAATAATACGGATTGGTGCTGAAATGGAAAAATAAAGATAAAACAAAGAAATTATTATTCAATAAATTAAGTCTTTTTGGAAAACAAAATCTTGTAAAGCATTCAATCCATGAAGGAAAAAAATACTGTAAAAAATAATCTCAATGGAGAGAACACTCATCTTTAGGATTAAAACATAAATAAACATAAGTTTCAGTAATTTACTTTTTTATTGATTGGAATAAGGCACTGTGGACATGATCATGGCCTTGTATATGATTGGGCTGTCGATCAAATAGTTTTAAAAATGCAGGGTATTCTCTTTTCTTTCCATCTGATTACAGTTAAAACTGAAATTTGTGGGATTAATGAAGTATTTAGTGGTGGATTGTTGTAATTATCAATATCTATTGTATTCTACAATGTATTCTACTCTTGTTTTTTCAGTTGCCCTATTATATTTGTCATTAACATTGGCTAACAGTTTATCTTCATAAATCAGTATCATAAATTAAAAAAATGAAACATTACTATTAATCTGTCTGATGCTATTATTGTTTTGTATTTGATTTTATAGCTTTATTTTTTCTTTTAAAATCCTCGAAATCTCTGTATTTAGCAAATTTTGATATGATTTAGAGACTTTTCATTATTGTTCTATATTATCAAAGAGAGAGACCTGGTTAAGAATTCATATTTCCATAAAGTAATACATGTTTAGCATTTGAAAAATAATATTCACTATGGGAAAAATTAATTATTTTGAAGTATACCTCTTTAGTGAGTTAGAACCCTGTTATTTTTCCCTTTTTAAGTATATTTTACAGTTGATACAGATTTCTAGATGTAAACAAATGCTGTAATAAAAATTCCAATGTCACTTTTATCTCAGTAATTACCTGATTTTAGAAGTTTACACATTGTGCTAATGAACTACACATGTTCAGGCTGGCTAATTTGTGCTTGGAGCTTATCAGCCACTAAAGACTACCTCGGCCTGGATTATCAACAGGAGGAAACAGATATATACTCATAGTACCCACTGTGGTTAACCTCTAACAAAACGTCTAAACACAATCTTTCTCTGCAAAATTATAGATTTTAGAAAAGAAAGAGTTCTGGTAGATAGAATATTCAAAAACCAAACCAATAAATTCAACAGGTTAATCCTCTCATACTGAGACTCAGACATAAATTTGGTTCCTTAACATTAGAGATTTTTATTTTTTTGGGGAAAATGTGGCCATTATGAAAAAATATTAGGTTGAAGTAAATGAAGCCAAAAGTAGCGTGGAACTCTAATGGTGAAAATTGCTAAATGATTCAGTAACGTCTTTTTTAAAGGAAAAATTGCAATCTGTTAGTTTAGTATGAACTGGAAAAACTTGTATAAGAAGTTATTCTACTTCATGCAAGTCTTCCAAGATGATAAAAGCCAATATTTTGGAGGAACTAGAAGGTTGTTATAGAAAAACAAATAATGAGTCAAGAATTAAAAGTGCTTGACTTCTAAATCGTCGTACTGACACAGTCTTGCCAAGCGATTTTGAAATACTGATCCATTAGAAATCCATTTTTCACCTGCAGTTTTTAAATGTATTGTTTGACAGTTTGGGTGCTTTTTTTTTGTTTAACTTCTTTGTCCCTAGACAACCTACTTTGTGTAAGCTTTCTTTAACCCGGAATTATATGATATTATATAAAATTATTGCTCAGTGTCAACGAGAAGATAACCTAATGATGTTCTTTATAGATTTCCTTTTATGTAGGAAGTAAACAGGACCAAAGGTTTAAGTCTGTCTGTGCACTAAGTCAAAGCTATTGTAAGGAGTTTCATACGAAAGTGTGTATTTTATATTACATTTGTTATGTATCTTCCATTCAGGGTGGCAGTTGTTTCAGAGTCTTTTTCAAGCTATCATTTGCTAGCAATTATACTGGGACCTCATCCTCATCTGTTCGGTGCTGTCTACTTTGTTTTATAACCTCTAATGCAATAATCTAATTGTCAGTATGAACTTAAACCCAGTGGAATTCTCTGAAAATAATTAAATTATAATATAGATACACTTTTTATAGATTTGCTAAATTACTTTGGTCTTGTATACCTAACACACATATAGTGTGAGTATGGTTCTTGTTTCGAACACCTGTCCCTTCTCATCCCAGAGTTACCAGCATCTCTCTTGTCAGGAAGTGCAAGGCAAACACTTGATCCTGGTCCTGGTTACCTTTCTGACTTGTCCTTCCTCCCTTTGCCTGCGATTCTATTCTCAAGGGCCTCTTTGTCCTCGATATGCTGGCCATTATCTTCCCTACTTGGAAGTATGCTGATTTTAGGGACTCTTAGACTTGCCCCAGAACTGATTCCTTGTCAATTTGTGTATCAGAAGAGCTTGCTCAGCTAACTACGGAGAGTCTGTCGTTTCTGCCCTGGCTCTTCACCACTGTCTCTGCTTGGCACGACTTTGCTGTAATCTATGGTGAGTAAAGTCCTGAACTTCTGCTTAATGACTCCCTGCCTGGGCCACTGCCCCTCATCTCTAAATCCCTGCTTTGTGCTGAGTGGCTTTATATACACTCATGCACACACATATCAGTATTTATGCTTGTGTTTATATACACTTGAACCCCCAAGCCTGTGATTTCAAAGCTTAATAAATAGCTTTCTAGCAGTGATATTTAAAAAAAATAAAAAGCTATTCCCTTCTCCAAGAAATAAAAACAAATCTTTTCTGCATGTTATTTTTCTGTTTTCTACTTCAAAATAAAACTGAGACCAAAAGCTGTTGGGACTACTCTTGCGTGAAATAATTTCCAATAAAGTTTTATTTAAAGTGGACTAGGAGGGAAGGAAGCAATATTAAGAGGCAGTTGTGCAAAAGTAGTTGTTTGCTTAGGTCTCACCTAGTCGTTGATTAGGCAGAAAATATATATTTCCTGACAGTGGAAGAGAGGGAAGTAACAGTGTATAAGCGTTGCGGGACGTTGGTCACTCTTGTACCATTTGGCTGTATTCAGGTTGGTAGAGTAGCCACATTTAAAACCACTTAGTCACCCACTTAGGGAAAGCACCAAGATGACAATGACAACATTGCCTCCTCCCCGCCTAATAGATTCACCTATTAGGTGTATCTGGTAGCTCTTACTTCTCCAGTACAGAAACAAATGGAGGATTACTTCTCACGGGGAAAATACCATTGTGTCATGGTATATTAGGTTGCTAATGGTTAGGAATAGCAGTGGTCCAGAAAAAAAATCTAATGTTTTATTTCAGTATCTTTAATGTGTTAATTTTATTAAATGCCACAACTCTCTAAATTTCTGACATAAATTTGCACAGTTCTGTTAATAATCTTTGAAGACATGATGTTTTTTGGACTATTCAGCCAGATGGACGGATGCCTTCATAGAGCACTAGAAGTACTTTTATTGTCTTATTGTGCCGCTATGTTTTTGGTGCTTTTTCAGTATCGTAGGTCTGTCAGTGCGGGACTTGGGTACTCTGCCCACCCGCATTCTCACTGGGAAGGAGAAGCAAGTAATGGGGAGCGAGGGGAAGGTGGGAAGCATGAGGATGTTGAGTGTGAGCTTACCCCGAAGGTATAATAGGACTTGTCTAGGCCTCATTTGAGAAGTGCTGTCAAAACCACATGAGGTGGAAAGTAAAAGGACCCAGCCTCCTGGGGAACTGGGGGCCCTGAGTGACCAAGAGGACAGCTGGAATTGGCATGTTGCACTTATTTTGGACGCCAGTGTACTGGGAACCCCCCAAGCAGATGGAGGGTGGCGGCCACAGGTGTGTGGAAAGTACCGCCCAGTCGCCCTTCTTCTGTGTGATGCCACGGCCCCTCCCCCGTCCCTTTGGGTCCCAGTGTGTGGGTCCCTATTGGGCACCTCAATAGGATGGCTACTTTCTTCCTGAAGTTTGATATCAAAATAGTGAATGTTCCTACATATCAGGGTTTTAGGATAAATTCCCTATCTTGCCACTGAAATATACAAGGCCTGAGCAATAGCTGCAATAAAATGCCCAAAGAAAATTTTTGTTATCACCCTTCTTAGGTTCATCCCTAGACTTCATCAAACAGTCACTTCATTATGATTCTTTCACATGACAGTGAAATCCTTATGCCAACCTGGAATGAGCTGGAAGAGGCTGCCTTCCCAATGTCTGTCTCCTCCGTAGACAGTGCCCGCGAGGGGAACCGCACAGCACGCAGAATGAGGGCTGCGTGTGCTAAGAAGAGGCCCAGCAGAGCAGTCTGTTTATCACATTGACTAGGAAAGAATCATCCAAGGGCTTGTTAGTCAATCTGCTTCTCTAGAGATGCAGATTCTGCACCCAGAAATCTGTAGTTTCAAAACCTCCCCAAGTGGTTCTGATGTAGAAGCAGGTGAGAAAATAAGATGTATGGAGGTTCCACATTCTGCCTCAGTCTTGCTGCACACTCTTAAAACCTGTGACTTAAAGGCTTAAAATGAGCACAATCTCATGTAAGTTGAAGGCCTTTGGCTTACACCAAAGCAAACTCCACGACCTTGTCGATCTTTATCAATTCCAAGAGTACCTCAAAATCCCTGACTTACTAGGTACTGGATTTCCAAATTAAACATAGCACAGGCCCAGTGGAGAAATCCTAGGGTCCCACGTGTTTCTTGTGTACCTACTGGGAGGCAGGCGCTATTCTAGCACAGGGGATGCAGTGTGCAAGGTTAGCGAGTCCTAGCAGAGATGATATTCCAGGGGGAAGAATCAGAGAAGAAACAAGCATGCAAATAAATCAACTAGATAATTCCTGATAGTAGTAAGTACTATGAAGAAAGTAAAGTTTAAATACTTCCTGCATCCCTTCACTAAGGGATGGGGTGGGATGGGATGGGATGGGAATGAGATGGAATGGGGTGGGGGGTGATTGCAGAGAGAGGTAAGGACCATGCTCCTGTACATTACATGGTCAGAAAAGACCTTATTATTGAGCATGTGGCATGTCTCTAAGACCTAATGCGATGAAAGGGAAGCAGCCTTTGAACATCTGAAGAAGAAAGAAACTTGGTTTATTTGACATAGAGAAGATGAGTGTGTAGTGAACAAGCCAAGGACTGGGTTAGTGACTAACTAAATGGCTTTATCTGAAATTGATCTTGAGAATTCTTAAATGTCTTTATAAAATACCTCCATTTATCAAGTATGTTTAATTTGAGCTGTTTTCTTTGGTTGGGCTTTGAATTCTTTTTATAATTATGTGTGTAAGTTATTTTCCTTTGCTGAACATTATCGTAGGTAGTCCCACTATAAAAGCATGAGTTTGAATTCTATGGCTGTTCTAAGGTAAAGTCAGTGATAACGTGATGATCATAGAGTAGCTGGATTTCAGCGTATTTTGTTTTCTAGGCTGAGTTTATAGCAATTGCTCTTCGCTATTTTATATTATCAAGCCAAAATCCACTTATTGTAGTGATCTTGTAAATCATTGAGATTATTTCTGATCAAAAAGTTATTACAGACCAGAAAGAAGAGATTCATTTTCTGTTTTTATAAAACTACATTTATGATAATGTACTTCTATACTTCAACAAAAGAAAATATATCCTCATAATGTTTGCATTCACTGGAGCCTATTTGTTTAATGTTTTGTTATTCTGGCTGGCGTGTTATGCTACAGTCGTATGTCAGTTGCTAGAATTGCCTCATTCCTAACCCACAGTCTGCAGCCAGAATTAATGTCTTGGTATTTATGTCATTGACATGGAAAAGTAGAAAGAATTTATCCTTGAATTTTCAGCTATGGCCAGGAGTTGAAATGGAAGGGAGAAAAAGACAACAGAGGATAGGAGAGGGAAGGGAAAGGTGAAGAAGATGCTTTAGAATATTCTGGAATGCCTTCCTCTCCTTACTTCCCCCAGCTCCAGGCACCGTAATCCCGTTTTCTCCAGGACTTTGACATTTTAGATGAAGCCATTTTGAAATGCAATTTGATGTAGCATTTATCAAGTTCTTATCAGATTCTAAGAACTCACCTAAGCCCATTACAATATTAACACATTTAATTCTCACAATAGCCCAATAAGGTACTGATATTGCCCCATTTTATAGATAAATACATCAAGGCCCAGAGAAGTTGAGGAGCTTGCTCAGGTAGTACAGTGGGGACCAGAGCCCGAGCAGTGTGGGTGCAGAGACTGGGCCTTTGTAGCGCGCTGCCTCCGATGGCTTTGATACAGCCATTCTGTCTTGGGGATGTTTTAATAACAGCCTAAAATAGGATTATTGCACTTGCCGGTACAATAAGAATTCCAGATGTTTGAAGCCTGCATCCCACCCACCACATGGCTTCATGTTTTCCCTGAGCCTTTCCCCATATGTGACCCTCGTCCCTCTGGTAGGGTCTGCGTGAGAGGGAGGAGCCCGTGGCGGGACACAGGCTAGAGGAGTGTCAGGGTCGCCCGCTCACATGTGCAGGGCTGCACAGAATCAGCTGCGAGGAAATTCACCCTGTCTTTCCTTGAAGTTGCCTCCTTCAACTTCCAAACTTCACGGAGGCATGTACAGTCACGATTTCCAGCCAAACCATTTTTGTTTCATGATGTTTTTGGTTGGAAACACACATATGACAGATAAAAAGATTCCTACAACTTGAAAGAAGCTGGTGCTTAGAATACGTAATCCATACCAAGCCATAATTTCAAAGGATAAATTAGCGGAAAATTCATTAACTTGTTACTTGTTGACTAGTAAGCTTTAGCCTTGCGTTTTTAAACATTTGGTAATAGAAGATGTACTAATTCAGTTTTAAAAATGGATAATTTTTTATTCTTTTTAAGCTCATTTTATTATATAGTATATATACACATAAACAAAAACATACAAAGGTTTTAGGAGTTTTTATCGTTTATGTCAGTTTCTGCCTCTCCAAGTGCAGCCACGACTGTCCCCTCCAGGTCAGGCACTGGGACCGAGGGCCGCCACATGTGACTGCGGCACTCATTGCTCTTTCTTTCTTTCCCTTGTGAAGATCCTGCGTATGATCACAGGAAAGAACAGGATGTGTCTCTCTCACAAACCAAATTCCTCACTGTATTTAAGATGAGGACTCATTTGCGCAACTCTAAAAAATTTTAAAAAATAATAATTATTAGCAATCTTCTAAAACATGATGTTATTCCAAAAATGGAAGAATATGTTTCTGATATTTCTACAGTGCATCTCTTGCACAAGAAAGGGAAGAAGCTGTATGATTGGAATCTAAGAAGCAGATGCATTAACAGTCAGAGCTCCTTGTTTACAGCTGTTTTGGTAGGCACTAAGATTTCCAAGTGCAAACATTCTTAAAGAGAGTCCACCTGTACCTGTTTAAGGTTTATAGAGCTGTGGGTCCAGGTTGACTATTCCTTGTTGGTAAAAATAGGGATTTACAGTGCATAATTTTTTTACATGCATTGTTTTGTAATTATTTCTTCAGTGGACTCATCTTTCTATGAATTTTTTTCAGGCAAATGAATGAGGTATAAAACATTTTAATAACTTGTTTGCAATTTCAGCATATAATGTTGATAAGATGTGATGCTTTGGCCTCCTGATTTCCAATTCACTAATACGTTCATTCATACCATGCACCTCTTAACTGTTGTAGAAAACAGCTACGTCCTGTTCATCATGCAAGCATAAATTATATTTTAAAATATTAAATATATCCACACAAATAAAGCATAAAGATATCAAAGCTATCATAATGTGGTAGTTGACAGGAAAAGCTTTGGATCAGACAAATCTGAATTTAAGCCCCAGGTTGTCCATTTTTAACAGTGTCCTTGCTCAGCCACACAGCCTCTCTAAGCTGTATTGTTTCTTTATCTGCATAATGGATATAATAATATTTATTTTTTAGAGCTCTGAAAGTAAAAAAAATGACATAATAAGTGCTGAATAAGTGATTTTTAAACAGAGAGACTAAATATCTCTTCTAAGAAATTTGATTTAAAAGAGAAGGTAAGAATGTTCAGAAATACCATTTTGCAGTGATTGTGTTTGTACTGTTTTATAGTTTCTGATATTCACAGGTTTTTTTTTCATTTTAACATATGATATTAGAATACATCTTATAAGTATGTATTCTATAATTTAAATTTAATTGGAGGTTTTTTCTTTCTTAGTAGTACATAAAATAGTGGTGTGTCTTACCATTGACATTTCAGATTCATTGAAATACAGTTTTTATGATATATATCAACATTTCTTTTTCTTCAGGAGGCAATAATGCATAGTGGCTCCACATTCAGACCTTGGTTGTACACAGATTATGCCAAATTCCTGAACCTGTCTTTGCCTTATCTCTTACTTGCAAAATGAAGACCTATCCCATGACTTTGTTAGCATTAAATTAGAAAATGCATATAAATTTCTTAGCACAGTGTCTTGTGCAGAATTGTTAATGCAAAATCATAGCCATTATTGCTGTTATTATCTTCATTTTCTAGTTAATCTATGTATTCACTGACCTGGATACTAGATCCAGGACTGCCACTAATTAACTTTGGAGTCTTGAGCAAAGTACTTAACTTTTCTGTCTCACTGTCCTGTTTTGCAAATAATGTTTTGGCCAAGATGAACTAAATTTTATAATTTTATTAACTAATTCAATCTTAATGTGACCATGAAATGAATTTCATTTGTTTCTTTCAGTTTGTGGGGACATCCATGGACAATTCTTTGACTTGATGAAGCTCTTTGAAGTGGGGGGATCTCCTGCCAACACTCGCTACCTCTTCTTAGGGGACTATGTTGACAGAGGCTACTTCAGTATCGAAGTAAGTTCACATCATTTCTTCTCAGCTGCTCAGTTGGGAATCAACTATATCTTAATAAAAGAAGAGTGATAAATGTTATTGCCTTAAGGAAATCCTCTGTCTATAACCATGAAATTTAATACACTTACTCCATAGAATATTACATATCCTATTTTCAGTAGATTCCCGTATCCTTTTTAATGTATAGGGTGCCCTGGGAGGCCGAGGCGGGTGGATAGCTCAAGGTCAGGAGTTCGAAACCAGCCTGACCAAGAGCGAGACCCCGTCTCTACTAAAAATAGAAATACATTAATTGGCCAACTAAAATATATAGAAAAAATTAGCCGGGCATGGTGGTACATGCCTGTAGTCCCAGCTACTCGGGAGGCTGAGGCAGAAGGATTGCTTGAGCCCAGGAGCTTGAGGTTGCTGTGAGCTAGGCTGACGCCACGGCACTCACCCTAGCCTGGGCAACAAAGTAAGACTCTGTCTCAAAAAAAAAAAAAAAAAAAAAATGTATAGGGTGCCAAGGAAATGGTAAATAGTAAGATTTTGCCTTTTGTATATTGTGTATATTTGCAAATTTGCAAAAATTGCATCTTATTTTATATTAGATAATTTCATTTCTCGCTGAAAGAACTAATCAAAGTTGGTAAAATAAGCAGGAATATTGTTTCATGTTTATGCCTTACGATTGTGAAACAGTGTTACCTTTGTAAATCGATAGCAAAGTGCATGGGTGTGTGTGTGTGTGTGAGAGAGAGAGAGAGAGAGAGAGAGAGACAGAGAGAGAGCACACTCACAGCTGCTGTATTTTGTCTTTCTTGACACCTGTCATCTAACTAGGGTAATTTGTCAAACTCATTAATTAAAACAAAACAGATAACCTTTGAGTTGAGGCTCTTCCCCAGCCTCCCATCTGCATCTGCTCTAGGTGAGTAGAAATTACATTCACAATAAAGGCGAGGGCCTTGTTTTATTCTTATGTTTCTTTCTTCCTGGTGCCTAATGTGGTGTCTTAATAAATGTGTCTTAAAATAAATGGTTTGATATAGAATACGTTTTAAAGAATCAGAGCTCATATGTAGTAGCTGACATTTTATGTGCTATCAATAAAATGCATTAAAAAGGAAAATGATTATTCTTTTTTTTTTTTTTTTTTATTCCATCTTGTAATGGGGGTACAAATATTGTTTGGGTTACATACATTGCCCCTCCCCAAAAATGATTATTCTTAATTAAACAGAAATTAACATGATATATTCATGATAACCATATGAAAAATCCTATGTTTTAAAATTTTCATTATAATATTTTATTTACAAAATAGATATTTAATGTTGAAACCCATGTAACCCTTCGTTTTTGTTTTTAAGGCTATAATACCAGTTTTATTTTTGGTTATTCAGTTCACCTACAGTCATTGACCACACACACACACACACATTTATATATACACCCACATACATGCACATATATACACACATACATGCATTATAAGAAAATATATAAACATGTATAAACATATATATTTCCTCCAATATATTAATTCTTTCTGCACTTAATGACCACAAGTTTCTTAATTACTCATGGGAATGATGAGGGAAAGAAGGAGAGAGGAGGTGATGGTGTATAAATCCCAAAAGAGAAAGTAAATTTTTGGTGTTTCCTCCATTTGGTGATCAAGTAATGTCAAGCACATAACATGTGTATGCATAAAGTGTATATTATTGGGACTGTGAAAGATTTGCAGCAATATACACCTTTGCTCTCTAGAAACCTAAATCTGTGTTGGAAAATAGAACCATAAAAATCTATGTGGAATCAGAAGCCTAGAATAGGTGATCATTCAGAGTTCAGAAATTTGAATGGATCATTAAAATCTTATGATAAAGGAGGTACAAAAAGTGTCACTGGCACATGGAAGTATTGAGAGCACATGGTTGGGAAAGAAAACAAAGCACAAGAAAGATTTAGCTGGGACGGAGATTGAAGTGAGTAGAAGTCAGAGGAAGAAATCAGTGAACATTGCAAACCTTGGGCTAACTGGACCAGCTTCAGCAGCAGGGAAGGGCAATTAATATAAATTTTTTAAGACTTCTGTATCACATTAGGGCTGGTGTCTGTCAGGAGTAACAACAACAGCAAAACAAAAGCCCTATGTAGTGGTGGTTTGAACAAGAGAAATGTTTATTTATTTTTTATTTTTTTAAATTTTTTTTGAGACAGAGTCTCACTCTGTTGCCCGGGCTAGAGTGCCGTGGCGTCAGCCTTGCTCACAGCAACCTCAAGCTCCTGGGCTCAAGCGATCCTCCTGCCTCAGCCTCCCGAGTAGCTGGGACTACAGGCATGCGCCACCATGCCCGACTGATTTTTTCTATATATTTTTTTAGTTGGACAGTTAACTTCTTTTTATTTATAGTAGAGACGGGGTCTTGCTCTTGCTCAGGCTGGTCTCGAACTCCTGAGCTCGAGCAATCCTCCCGCCTCGGCCTCCCAGAGTGCTAGGATTACAGGCGTGAGCCACCGCGCCCGGCCGAGAAGTGTTTATTTCTCGCTCTGTAAAAGCCCCTAGGTGGGCCGCCCGGGGCTGGCGTGGCCCAGCATGGTGCCAGGCCCAGGCTCCTGCTGCCTTCTTGCTCTGATGTTTGTGGCCTCATTCCAGAGACACCCCCGTGACCCAGGACAGCTGCATCAGCTTCAGCCATCATGTCTCTGCTTTACATTCAGCAAGAAGGGAAAGGAAAAAGAGAAGGGTGTACCCTGTTAGTTGAGGATGTTTTCCAAAAGTAGCACAGTTACTTCGACCTGTGTCGCACGGGTCAGACTTGGTTGATACGGCCGGAGGGGACTTGCGCGCCGCCGGGTTTGAGAAAGGCTGCGGTGGGGGACAACAGCAAGGGAAGGTCGGGGGCTTCTGCTCTTCCACTTCAGTTAGGCTTATGTAGGATCTAAGGAGATGTTTTACAAATCATTTTAGTAACTCCTAAATTCATTTTATTCATTGGACATTTATAGTACTCCTGAGAAAGGAGGATGAGATTGGATGAAAAAGGTGCCCCACTTTCCTTGAAGCTTGCTTTCCAAGTGAGGAAATCCCAAGACTATCCTGTTGGGAGCGATTATTTTTATCAGCCAAATAATGATGTAGTGCTATGTTTTCCTATCATAACGTTTGTGACTTTTTACAACTTAGTTTGTATCTTTTTAAATGTAATCAAAGGCAACACTTTCTTGTTAATATGTTAGTAAATATAAAGCACTAAATCATATGCTGCTTCAGTAACAGTTGACACAATTGGACTTCCCTTCTGTATGCCACCAACGTCATCCTTGGATAATTTAAATTCTTAATTTTATTGGTCTTTATTTATCTTTTTAAATTTTTTATTATTTTATTTGAAGAATGAGGGCTTCTGAACCTCTGGCCTCAAACCACTTGAAATGTCCTAAGCTTCTCCTAATTAGAGCTTTTCAGAGCTTTGTTTTTTTCTAGTAAAGTTGAGAAGCAGTAATCACTAATTTGTTCCCCAGCAGACTTTTGTTCTTTAGTCTACAATTAATCTAGATATTTGAACTACAAAAGTTGCTGTATTTTTTATAGTATGCTCCTTTTGAAATACAAGCAAAGGATCAAAGAATCAGTCTGTTGGTGACGTATCAAATGTAGTTATAATAGGACATTTAAAAGTCCTGAGATGGACGTATCAGAGTCCTCATCCTCAAAAACAGCTCTTTAATTAAACTCCAAGACTCTGAAAGTACAGCCCCAGGGACTTGCCACATACATACAAAAATGGCAAAATGGCTCATCTCTAAAATGTTCCATTTTGATTAGATTATGACCTTTGACGGGCTTTGGGATGGCTCAGTGATACCATCATCATGTTCAAAATAGCACAGACTTTCATATAAAACGTACTCACTGAGAACACTTTGGGGATTTTTATTGTGGATTAAGGCAGCTAACACTGTTTGTATTTTGTAAATCCTATTGTTTGCATCATTTAAATGATCCGATTTATTCCTCGCAGCTCTGAGCGGAACACGTAAATGCATTCCTTTTATGAGTGTAGAGACTGAGGCTCTGAGAAGGTCACACACACAGGAAATGACAATGCTGGGATTCACACACTTTGCTCCTTCCACTTCCCAGGTCTCGGCTGTAGTACATTCACCAGGGCACCACAAAGTACCACAAAGAATGCACACAGCGGGAATGCAGAAACTTAGACACGCTGTTACACACCGTTACACTCACCTATGCTTGTTGAAACGTGTACACGCAGCCCTCTCCCCACCTACACAATCTGAAGGTCAAAGTATTAAATACAAAATGTTCTCCAGCACAATATGTTGGTTTAAGAAAAATCCTGAAATAAGAGTTCAGTTTTGCAGTGTGTGTGTTGTCCTAACAGGCTTCCAAAGGCTCTTGACTCATCTCGGCAATTCAGAGCCCACTGCAGGTACAGCCCTTTGGCTATGCTCTGGGAGAAGGGGAGCACTTCACTTTGATTTTCACCAAACCAGCTTTGAAGAACAGGCTGAGGCTTCAAACAGTCTCTGCTGGCGCATTCACGGGCACTGGGTAATGTGCTCTGGGCAGTGCACAGAGCTCATTTTATGTGCTGCCCACCCCTACCACCAATCTTCTTTTGCCAAGATTAGAAGTAATTTCCCACAAAGTTAGCTCAAATAAGACAAGCAAGCTTTTGAGTAGTGATGAAAGAGGTAATTTTGTTTTGAGTAATAATTTGTCTTGCACCAAATGCTGCTTTTTCTGATGATTGCATTACTCTACCTAATCTCTTTGATCAAGCAAATGTGTACATAGAGGTCCACGGCTGAGTGTGTTTTTCGGAGAACACAGGGAAAAACTCAGAATTGCAGGCAGGCATGCACGGCTGTTTCTTTCGATGCCCTTCCCCAAGCTCCCTTTCTTGCATTTTCTGCGCCGCGCTACCTTGAGTTTTGCAGCAGAACGGCCCCTTCTGCTCTGCCTACATGCAGCTGGCAACCCAGGCCTCCAGCACGGTTAAGTGTGAGGAGCGGTGTTTGCTAACTGTGAGCTCACAGACCAGAATGAATCGCATCAAGTCAGGCCATGTACCATGCTTCTGCCTGAAAATAACAAGCAAGGGGTACAACGAGCGATGTTAGGTGACACAGTGACGCCCCGGATGTGAGGAAGAAGTTGTCTGGCTGTCTCCCTGCATTGCTCTTCCAAGGCTGCCTCTTGGCATGTTTGTCAGGCCGTGCAGATGATGTCTCAGGGGAGCTGCATTTGACATTTCAGCAGTTTGGATCTTTCCCAGCTAATGCGCATCCTCCCCTTAATTGTCCAGTGATTGAGAGCTGTGCTTTTGATTGGAGTGTTTCACAGCAGGGGTAGTTACTTTAGAGAGCTGATTAGCATATAGCTAAAGCGTATATTATTTTACTTCCTCGCTTCCTTCTTCACGTCTCTATGCAATTTTTCAAGAATATTTATCATTAAAAAGCATAAATTACAAAGTATATCATTGCATTATTATTATAAGTGAACCAATTAAACTAATGAAAATTACATTCTTAGTGCCGCTTCATTGGGGAAGGTGGGTTAATCAAATAGAAGAAAGCTATGTCTTTGACAAAAATTCATCAAAAGAGGCCGGGCGCGGTGGCTCACGCCTGTAATCCTAGCTCTCTGGGAGGCCGAGGTGGGCGGATCGTTTGAGCTCAGGAGTTCGAAACCAGCCTGAGCAAGAGTGAGACCCCATCTCTACTAAAAAAAAATAGAAAGAAATTAATTGGCCAACTAAAATATAGAAAAAATTAGCCGGGCATGGTGGCGCATGCCTGTAGTCCCAGCTACTTGGGAGGCTGAGGCAGGAGGATCGCCTGAGCCCAGGAGTTTGAGGTTGCTGTGAGCGAGGCTGATGCCACGGCACTCTAGCCGGGGCAACAGAGTGAGACTCTGTCTCAAAAAAAAAAAAAAAAAAAAAAAATTCATCAAAAGATAGAGAAGCTTAGCCTTTCATACTGAGTAACCTAAACTAACTATAAAATGTAAATATTTGCTTAATTAAGAGTAAGAATGGAAAGACAGCAGGGATCCAGTTAAAGTGATTAGTGCAACTCATTTGCATCTCACCATGCAAGAAAGGCCAGTGTAACCTGGCACTCTGTTTCTACCTTACCCAGTTAATTCAGTGGAAATTTGATTTAAATTAGGCAACTGATACCACATAGATAAAAAATAATTATTTAACTACTTTTATTTCATAAGAGACTTTTCTCTTTTTTTAACTAATAATAGGTTATGATTTTGCGTAAGATCCTCAGCTCTCCAAAATATTAGAACTTCTGATGGCAGAGTAATTGCCAGCAAGACAGTGTTGTGCTTGGCAGCTGCCGCCCACCAGATGCTGAGGGCGAGGCCGGCGGAGCTCCGCTCTGCAGCCACCCCTGCCCTTCCACTCGCCACACCACTGCCTCCACACTGGCTGTGCTTGTGGTTTTATTTCGTGTTTGGGAAGATATTTTATTCTTGCCACAGGGGAGAAGGAAATAAAATTGAAAAGAGGACTCTTGTTTTTAGAGTATTTTGAGCCAAGAATTTGGAAATTGAGTTATTTTTCTCTCTCCCTACCCCCCCAGTCTCTCTCCTTCCTTCCTTCCTTCCTCCCTCCCTCCCTCCCTTCCTTCCTTCCTTCCTTTTTATCCTTCCTTCCTTGCCTTTTTTCCTTCCTTTCTTTTTCATTTACAGGAAAGGAGCTCATATTTTCTGAACTCCTACCATATACCAGGTGCTTTATGTCTATTGAATAGTAAGAGAAATTAAGTGTGTATTGCATCATTAGAAGTTGGAAGTGGATGTGATCGGCATATTTAGCACAGAGCATTTTTGTATCACTTTGAGGTTTCAGTGATGAAGGAGCTGCAGTCATTAAGACTAGAGGCGATAAAGCCATGTGCTAATATCAAAACAGGATCTTTAACAGATAGCAAAAGAGAAACTGTGGGTCTTAGAATGTGATTAGTAGTATTTGAATGAGGTTTAAAAATATAGTTAGGTTTTACTTGGAGAGATAATAGCTTTGCTTCAAAATAAATTGTTACAGGCAAAACTAATCTTAAAGGGATCGGAATTGTGATTACATTTTCAAAAGAATATTGACTGGGAGGGGGCACTTTCTAAGTGCTAAAATATAACTGGATCTGGGTGTTGTTTTCATGGGAGCATACATATGTAAAAATTAATTGACCTGTAATTTAAAATATGTACACTTCACTGGGTAAGTTATACTGTCCTTGAAAAAAAATCATTTCAAAAAATAACTACAGTACAGTACAGCCAAAACATGTATTCTCTCTCCCAATATATGAATAAAATTCATTTACAATAGCATTTACAACATGTAAATGTATTTTCAAGGACTTTACATACCCATTCATATTCTATATGAGACAGCCTAAGTTAACAGCCAGTTCGAGAAAACATATATGTTACTTTCAGATTAAGGTACAGCCTTATAAACTTCAAATTGGGAACAGTCCTCTCTCTCTCATTGACATTAATGATAGTTTATAAACATCTTCTGAAATGCGATACAAGCTTGAGTAGAGCAGACTCCCTTTATTAAAGCTTGCACACAGCAGAGACTCGTTAGACCACCAGACTACCCTGAGATAACAGGGAACTTTGCACATGTTAGCAGATCAATACGCTTCAAGGATCACTTGTGCAGGCCATTTGGTCAACTTTTCAGAAATATTAATATCATTAGTCACATGAACTTTATCTAATAACTATAATCAGAAAACAATAATTAGAAAATGAATTAAATAACATATATAATTTAGCATCAATCTAATATTTTTGTTTACTTCAATCATAATTACATAGTTAGAGACAATATCTTGCTCAGACAACACAATAAGGCACACTTGTTCTGATAATTAGTATTTTCTTCAAAACTTGGACTGTAACGTAACGGGCTGAAAACATAATTAGTTTGCACTCATGTTGTAGATTATCACATAAGCTGACAGACGATTATTCTTCACAGGTAGCACAATGAGTAAGTTGTCAGTAATTTTTCCCTAAAGACATTATCCAGCATATCTACTGTATGTTGGAAGCCAATTATTAAAGTGTGAATATTGTGGATTTTGGTTTCAGATTTTAGTAACCAGAATCAGACTTGTCTCAATATTTTTGTGATTTCTTTATCTTCTTAGCTTCACTATTAGAACATAAATTTCATGAAGATAAAAAAGTGTACTTGGCTTTAAACCATGGTGTTCTGTTCTCTATGGATTCTTAATGAATGTCAGTTGAGGATAATGAACTTGATGTTGATGCTCGAGTATTCCAGGTGTCTTATTGCACATTCCAAGAAGACTGTGTCGATGTAGGTTTATTGCAAACTTGGTAAATGCATTGTTGGCATCATTTTTACACAAACTGATTTGAGGGTTTTAAGATATATGAAATGTATCCCCTAGCTATTAGTACAGTATGGTTAACAAACAATTAATAGATGAAATGAAAGACTTCTCTTTGTAATTCTAATTATTTAAAAAATCAGGTAACAGAAAAGGCAGGCTCGGAAAGAAAATGCAAGATGAGATTTGAAGGCAAACACTGAAAAGCTCAGGCTAATTTTGATTGCTTCCCCATTTTCTATTACTTTCTCTCTTTCACTCCCTCCCCGCCTTCCTCTCCCTGATCATCTTGTCTTTTATTTCAGTGTCTTTGGTAAGTAAAGCCTTAAGTTTTTGTTTTATGCATAAATATAGTTATAATAAAGGCCAGGAAATCTCATTACACATACCAATATCTCTTGTCATATTTCACACCAGCATGTTTTTTTTATTTAAACTTCTTCCTCTTTCCATTTTTTTTCCCCTAAGCCAACCTCTCTCACTCCCCCAGGCCACATAATTCTCCTTCTGTTGAACAAATCTATTGTGTTCTTGTGATGTATGAAGGACCTAGACTTTGTGCCAAGTAATGTTTTCTGTTTGATTGTCAGCATCCGTCCTAATACGGCCAGCCTTGGGGACTTTTGGTCATGATAACCTATTTGATTCCTGTCTTTAGCATGTGTGAGCAATGGAATACATAACTATAAAGGAAAAATATTTATGTTTATATGATTTTCTATTTTTATTTTTCTCAGTGTGTGCTGTATTTGTGGGCCTTGAAAATTCTTTACCCCAAAACACTGTTTTTACTTCGTGGAAATCATGAATGTAGACATCTAACAGAGTATTTCACATTTAAACAAGAATGTAAGTATACTTCAAACTTCTTCCTTTAACACCCTATGTGCTAAATAATAATTGTCGTCAATATGCAATCCATTGCCTAAAAGTCCAAAACTTAACATGATACTTTTTCGTTTTATTCCATGTTTCTTTTAAAGCATGGGCAGTTAGGAGAATACAGAATTTCTTTTTAAATTATAACTTCTCTATAAAGTGACCTAAGAACTTGAATTAAGATTTGATGTAATTTGTTTTAATAATTGATTTATGGATACTACTACTTAGGACAATAATTCTACCCTTTAATCTCATATCACTCAAGAAAAGCAAATGGGAAGGGCAGATTGAACACTATGCCTCTATTTTGGGGCCTAATAGATACTAGCCTCTAGTGCATGTTATAAAATTAAAGATGACTTCCTTTCGATATAGATACCAGGAGTACGGAGTACTTTCTTTAAATTTCATTTTCCTCCTCTCAATTTTCCCTGTTGTCCATTGAAACTTGTAAAGATACATAAAGCTTAAAGTTTTTGTGCTGTGTATAAACACAGTTAAATTGAAGGCCAGGTATTGGTACTACACATACCAGTATTTTTCTGTTTCATTTAGTTCTGTATTCAATGGAGCATAAAAACTTCTCTCAAAACATTAGATGTAAGTCAGTAAGGGAAAAGCAATTTGCAGTGAGATAGAAACGACTTTAGAAAATTTCCTGCCATGTGCTTTTCTGCAAAATCATTCAGGAATATCAACCAGCCTCACGGCCATTTTTCTATTGGTCTTCCAGTTGTTCGTGTAGATTGTGATACATCTGCAGATAAAAAGCCAGAATGTACATAAAAGTTCTCTCCTTTGCTATATAAAAAGTTATGGAAAATTGTAAAATATAGATGAATGACAAGAACAAACACCAGATATGAAAGGTTAATCTGTAACTCTTAAAATATCTTATTAATTGTATTTTGGAATTTGCAATGTATACTTTTATGCTACTAGTACTGTCATGGCAAGAAAATGTTTAAAAAATATATTTTAATGAAATGATCCTAGCCATAAATCATGAGAGTAAATATTTGTTTTTTATCCCATTTTAAAGGTAAAATAAAGTATTCAGAGCGCGTCTACGACGCCTGCATGGACGCCTTTGACTGCCTCCCCCTGGCCGCCCTGATGAATCAGCAGTTCCTCTGCGTGCACGGTGGTCTGTCTCCAGAGATTAACACTTTAGATGACATCAGAAAAGTAAGTTCTTGGTGGCTCAGACTGTAATCCTAGCACTTTGGGAGGCTGAGGCAGGAGGATCACTTGAGGCCAGGAGTTTGAGACAACCCTGAGCAACATAGTGAGAGCCAGTCTCTATAAAACATTAAAAACTTAGCTAGGCATGGTGGTGCTTACCTGTAGTCCCAGCTACTCAGGAGGCTGAGGCAAGAGGATTTCTTGCACCTGTGAGTTTAAGGTTGCAATGAGCTATTATGATCCTACTGTAGTCTAGCCTAGACAATACAGTAAGACTCTGCCTCAAAAAAAAAAAAAAAAATAGAAAAGAAAAGAAAAGGAAAGAAAAGTAAGTTCTGTTATTTTCCAAGTCTAATCATTCTGCATGCTTCAGTAATAAACAGAAGATGTTAATTACCCTGCCTTTATCACTAACTTTGAATTAAAATGATATAAAGTGGTCATGAATCTCTTCTTTATGTTAAATTTTTATCTAGAAAGGAAGCTATGTTTATACTTGGAAGAGTTTTTATCTTTAGAACCTCAGGATTCACCTTGCCATGTGACATGTGTCATTGGAAAAATAAAATATTTGATCTCTAAAAAAGAAATGCTTTTTCATTTTCCTTTGGATTTTTTCAAACAATCCAGTGTATATTCATGATATATTATGGTAGAAATGTTGCTTTGCCCTTGGGAAAGTATCACAACTTGACCTTTGAGATATGTACCTCTTATGGGTTTTTTTTTAATCTGCTATTTTTTAAAGCTTAAAACTTAAAAGTAACAATCTCTAACAACGGCAGTGATGATATTCTATTGATTGCATTGAATGTCTGGGTGAAAAACAATTGAGTTAATTTAATCATGGCTATTACAGTTGTTTTAGCCAGCAAAAAGATGAGTTAAATTGAATTTGGAAGTGGATTATATCTTTTTCTTGAGAAAATATAATAATATGGCATAGTTTTATATAGTAGAAGAGACAGTCTTTTATTTTTTTAGTTGTATTTCTAACTATGATAATTGCAACAATGTAAGGAAAAGAATGAGAGAAACAGTGATAAAAAAACTCTGCATATTTTTCTTGGGGCCAAAATTACTAAAGGGAGAAAGCATTGTAAATGTTTTCTTATGTCATCTTAAAATAATACTACTTGGAATTATTTTAAAGTATGATAATTTGTTCACATTAATATTTATAACATGTTATATGTGATTGAAAGATTGTGTTCTATCTTCCTATCAAGGTAATCTAAGCTAAAAATTTTTTATGAGAATTATGAACAGTTGAAAACTTTATTTATTTTTAGGACTTTCTTTCCTCTACTTTTAGAGACCTAAGAAAATATGCTTGTGCCTATCGCAGAAAAGTAAAGAAAGCTGGGAATAGTTCTAACCTTTATTACTATTCTCAACAGTAATTTTATCAAGAATAAATTGGTCACATCATTCTAAATTACTGCATTCTAACTATAAAAATTGAGATTTTGCTGAGTTTTGGTCTAAAGATAATACTCTTTAGTATTTATATATTAGTATTTATATATTAAAGCCTAATGTATTATAAGTAGACTTTGGCGTCAAATAAATGATGCACTAATCTCAATGAGTATAGAGTTTATTGCTTAAGTACAGGTTTACTTAAGAATAATCATGGACACAATTCAAATTCTAGCTCTTATCATTTCTGGGCATTCATACAAAGATTTCTTTGGTGTCACTTGTTTAAGTGATTGCCATTTAATCACTTTTTCCATTTGCTTGAATTTGGAAACTTCATTGCCAAGTCTCAAATCTATATGATGAATGACATTTATAAGTTAATTCTATCAGCTGCCTTAAGTTACTAAACTAGTAAACAGTATTTTTCCATTGTGTTCAGTGGATAAGGAAATCAAATGTTTTATCTATTCATATATGCGTGTATCCCATTAGTAACCTGATAACCACTTACTGCAATAGGTTTGGAAAATGGAATAGGTCAAAGCACAAATAAGGGTAGTTGTTCTGGTAGCAAATGTTAGACTTCAAAGCTATGTATTTATGAGGTCTGTCCAGAAAGTATCCAGCCATTGTTAACATAACGAGAACGGTTTGCACAACATTGACGGAACCTGGCAGCCCGGAAGAGTGGACGGGAACGTTGTGCACTAGCCAGTGGGGCACTAGACGCCGTCGAGTGAGTGTGTGCGGTGAGTGTGTGGCCGTCGCATTCAGAGCAAAGCAGCAAACAGAGTGAACAGAGCAAGGAATCTGCATCAAATTTTGCCTTAAGCTTGAACATTCCTCTGCAGAGACTATTCAGACGATTCAGAAGGCTTTTGGGGACGATGCCATGAGCACAGCGCAAATAAAAGTGTGGCACAAATGCTTCCCAGATAGTGGAGAATCTGTTGAAAGCGATCCACGTTCTGCAAGGCCTGCAACAAGCAGAACGCCGGAGTCTGTTGACGGTGTACAGGTCAGGTTAAGAGACGCTGGGAGAACTGTGTGAGGTCCCAAGGGGCTTGCTTTGAAGGGGAATGAGGCATCATCGCCCTATGTACAATGCTTCTTGTATCCTGTATCTTCTTCAGTAAATGTCTCTATTTTTCATAGCACCTGGCTGGATACTTTCTGGACAGACCTTGTACGTTTTATTCTCTTGCCTTGACCAAATTTCATGGGCTCAGATGGAAAATGAGGAACTTAACAAATGTCCTCCTAAACAGGGGTATTAGTGAAAAATTCACTCAAAATAGCATTTTCATTATTTGAATAAAACTGATAATACTATATAAAGTTGTGTACTCTAGAGAATAAATACAAAAGATAGGCTATCAGGCTATTTCGTTGAAGATGCAGGCATCAGCAAAAAAAAGCTATAAACCTCTACTACAAAATTAATAACCATTTTATATGGCTCTTATTTATTGTGTTTCTTTAATACCTTTCTCCACAGGAGTTGGTGTTGAGGAAACGCTTTATTAAATTATGAATATATTTATATATCATAAATCCCTACTACCATGAACTCAGTGTTCTTTTACAAGTTCATTGGTTTTTTAGAGAAAAACTATATTTAGGGAAGTAAAACATTCAAGTTCTTCCTTAATACTCTGTCATCGAGGTTCAAGTGTTCAGGTCTAAAAATAATATTGTATTCACTTTCCCATTAGAAGGGAAATGTGTGCTTTTTATTTTAAAAATTAAACAAAAAAGACATCAAATATACCTTGTTTCCTGCTCTGTGTGTTTGTGTGTCTTTTTTTGTAGGACACTATCACACACTTGCTTCTAGTGGGTTCTGTAACACACAGAGCATTGGTCTTTGCTCTATATTTAAGGTACTGTAGAGATACAATGCTAAATGTAGTCATGGAGTTCAAGTATAGAATTGTTCCTTTCTGCGTGAGTGTAAGCAGTTCATTCTTCTATAATTTGGTGAACTTTTAAAAAAATAAATAACTAAACATCTCATTGTAAATTAAGTAGATTTTTTAAAATATGACCTGTTATCCCCAGGACTTACTTTCTGGCATATTTTAAATATTATGTTCAATTTTCACATATATCATTAAGCTTTTAGCTATAAAATGATTTTTAGGTTTGTATTTTCTCATATGTTCATTTGAGTTTTCAGTACACTTATTTAATTAATTGTATATTTGTTTATTTTTACTGTAAATGGCATTAACTTTTAGAAGGTACTCTATAATTTATCTAGCATAAATTATATATTCTGGTTGCTTTGCCAAACTTTCAGTTGAGGATTCATATTAATCAAAGTGTCCCCTCCTCTGCTGCCCTGCCCCTAGTAATACGTTCTTGTTTCTCAGAAAGAAGTTCTGTATTTTTATGAATAAGCATTATTTTTTTTCTTGAATGAATTGTTCAAAAGCATAAATTATTTAAATCTCTTCAACAAGTCTAAGTTTGCAATGAATATTTTATGGCTGACATAATGGTTACAATATAAAGAGTCTTGTTTTCATTGAGTGTTGAAAATGTGAAATATTGCTTTATTCTCTTTAGGATATTAGTGAAAATTAGTGTGCAGCAAAACTATTACTTAGATCATCTTATACATCCCAGGAAAAATAGAGAATCTGATTGGCTGTCAGCCTAGTATATTCACTTGTCTCTATTGGACGTTTTTTTTTATTTCAAGAAAATATGAAAGTAGGAACATTTTGGTTACATTTTATATCTTTGCCTCTCCCTAGCAAGGGTTAGAGGTATGCCCTTCCCCTCCATATCTACTGGACTTTTTAAAATATTAAAGTGTTGACTACAAAGAATATCAATTCTCAATAGAGTCTCATGGCTATTTTATGCTTTTATTCAAGAGGCTTTATATTATCTGCTAATTCACCGAAGATCCTTTAATTACATTTAAATCAGGGTAAACTAAAGGAAAGTGACAGTATTATAAAATTGTTGGTGAAATGTTATTTGTAGTGATTACATTACTCATATGCCTTCTAAATACACCTTTTAAAATTGAAATATGACTTTGCTAAGCATTCATTTATAGCTGGAAAGTGGGTTCCATAGGAAGGCTTCAGGTGAAATTATAAGGCTTAGAACTGTACCCTGAAGAAGGACTTGCTAAATTTGCGGTTATTTTACTGCTTATCATGACTCTTATTTGTGTCCAGTAAGATCCACTACAATAGGCCTGTGCTTTATAATCAGAAGCCTCGGTGGTCTGTAATGAATGAATATCCAAAATGTCATATAGCAAGTGACTACTTTTAACATGAAAGCTGTCTATTCTCAAAATCATATAGTTGAACATAAAAACCATAACATAGCCATAAAAACCTAAAGATGTTCCTCATCTAGACTTCTGAATTCAATAGAGGCAGTGATGCGAATCTCCCTGAAGATAAAAGAAAAGCTCCGTAGAGTGACATTACCTGCTAATGACTCAGACAATAGAAGAGTAAGGAGGAAGAAGGATACAAGGGAGAAAAGGAGTAAAGAGCAGGGGTTAAAGAGGCAAGGGGGGAGGGGATGAAGACAGCTAATGAGCCAGCTCCTCAGGAAAGCAGGAGAGAAATACTGAGGGTCTAGGAGGAGGGTGAAGGGAGCAGGGAGAGGGAGAGAGGACAGTTCGCCCTGAGCCGCTGCTGTTGAGAAGGGTCCTGTGCAGTGCTTGTTTCTTGTACTTTCTGAATCCCAAGTTTCTAAAGATTAGTATTTTGCTCTCTGTCTTCTATTTTTTTTAGTTAGACCGATTCAAAGAGCCACCTGCTTACGGACCCATGTGTGACATCCTGTGGTCAGACCCCCTGGAGGATTTCGGGAACGAGAAGACTCAGGAACATTTCACCCACAACACAGTCAGGGGGTGCTCGTACTTCTACAGGTGAGGGCGGAGAGCCGGGCTTGCTGGCCCGTGTGTCCCATTGGTTTGTGACGTTCGCGTGACTCCTGTAGGGAACCAGCGCAGATGAACGGCTCGCTTTGGAAGTCTGGTTCAATGGGTTCGTAGTGCTTGGAAAATGAAAATAGAAAGAAATGAATAAGTGAATAAATAAATGAAAACATATATGTTTACATGTATAGACAGCCCGTGGAGACGGTACAGGCTCGGTTCCAGACACTGTAGTGAAGTGAGTGTGCAATACGGCGAGGCACACGGACTTCCCGATTTCCCAGCATGCATAAAGTCTGTTGGCACTATACTGCAGTCTATCAAGTGGGCCGTAGTATTGTATTTTTTAAAAGTGTACAGACCTTAATTTCAAAATTCTTTATTGCTAAAAAATGCTAATGATCGTCTCTGCCTTCAGTGAGTCTCCATCTTTTCGCTGGTGGAGGGTCTTGCATCAGCGTTGGTGGCTGCTGACTGAGCAGGGTGGTGGTCACCAAGAGTTGGAGTGACGATGGCAGTTGCTTAAAACAAGATAACAACAAAGTTTGCTTCATCGATTGGCTCTTCTCTCACTATAGATTTCTCTACTGTGAGATGCTCTTTGATAGCATTTTGCCTGCAATAGGACTTTCTTCAAAATTGCATTCAGTCCTCTCAAAACTTGCTGCTGCTTTACCAACTGTTTATGAAATATTCTGAATCCTTTGTTGTCATCTCAAAAGTGTTCACAGCATCTTCACCAGGAGTAGATTCCATCTCAAGAAACCACTTTCTTCGCTTATCTAAGAAGCAACTTTTCACATGTTCAAGTTTTATCATGAGATTGCAGCAATTCAGTCCCATCTTCAGCCTCCACTTCTAGTTCCCTTGCTGTTTCCACCACATCTGCAGTTACTTTATCCACTGAAGTCTTGAACCCCGCAAAGTCATTCATGAGGGTTAGAATCAACTTCTTCCAAACTCCTGTTAATGTTGATATTTCAGCCTCTTCCCATGGATGATGAATGTTCTTAATAACATCTAGAATGGTGAATCCTTTCCAGAAGGTTTTCAGTTCACTTTGCCTAGATCCATCACAGGAATTGCTGTCTATGGCAGCTATAGCTTTCTAAAATGTATTTCTCAAATAATAAGCTTTAAAGTCAAAATTACTCCTTAATTCATGGGCTGACAAATGGATATGATGTTAGCAGGCATGAAAACAACATTAACCCTTGTAATATCTCCATCAGAGTTCTTGGGTAACCAGGTGCATTGTCAGTGAGCAGTGATATTTTGAAAAGAGTCTTCTTTTTCTGAGATGTAGGTCGTAACAATGGACTTAAAATATTCAGTAAACTGTGCTGTAAACAGATGTGCTGTCATCCAGGTTTTGTTCCACTTCCAGAGCACACACAGTAGATTTAGCATAATTCTTAAGGGCCTTTGGATTTTCAGAATGGTAAAATGAGCATTCAGCTTAAAGTGTCCAGCAGCATGAGCCCGTAATAAAAGAGTCAGTCTGTCCTTTGCGACATTGAAGCCAGGCATTGCCTTCTCTCTAGCTGTGCAAGTCCTAGGTGACATTTTCTTCCAAATGGAAGGCTGTTTCGTCCCCACTGAAAGTCCATTGTTTAGTGCAGCCACCTTCATTGATCTTGGCTAGATCTTCCGGATAACTTGTTACAGCCTCTACATCAGCACTTGCTGTTTCACCTTGTACTTTTATGAAGATGGCTTTTTTTCTTCAACCTCATGAACCAACCTCTGCTACTTCCAACTTTTCTTCTGCAGCTTCCTCACCTCTCTCGGCCTTCACAGAATTGAAGAGAGTTGTAGCCTTGCTGTAAATTAGACTTTGACTTAAGGGAACATTGTGGCCAGTTTGATCTTCTATCCAGACCACTAAAACGTTCTCCATATCAGCAATAAGGCTGTTTTGTTTTCTTATCATTTGTGTGTTCACTGGAGTGGCGCTATTCATTTCCTTCAAAACTTTCTTTGCATTCACAACTTGGCTAATTGTTGGGTACACAAGGCCTAACGTTCTGCCTATCTGGCTTTTGGCATGCCTTCCTTACTAAGCTTAATAATTTCTAGCTTTAGATTTAACATGAGGTACGTGACTCTTCCTTTCACTTTAACGTTAGAGGCCATTGTAGGGTTATTAATTGGCCTAATTTCAATATTGTTGTGTCTCAGGAAATAGGGAGGCCTAAGCAGTGGCCACAGTGGAGCAGTCAGAATATACAGGACGTTTATCAATCAAGTTTGCCATCTTATGTGGATGTGGTTCAGGGCACCCAAAACAGTTGCAGTAGTAACATCCAAGAGCGGCGACCGTGGGTCACCATAATAGATATAATAATAATGAAAAAGTTTGAAATACTATGTTAGTCACTAAAATGTGGCACAGAGACATGATGAGAAGACATGCTACTGGGAAAATGGCACCAATAGACTTGCTCAACGCAGTGTTGCCACAGACCTTTGATTTGTACAAAAGATAACATCCACAAAGTGCAATCAAATGAGCGTACCTGTATATAAAATGTCTGTAAAGAATAGAAAAGGCAGAAAAGAGCATGCAATGTGTGGCTGCTTAAGAAGATAGTAGGGTTTAATAGAAAATTTGTTCTGCTTCAAGAACTATAGAAAAAAATCCAGTGCCAACTTTGCTATTTTATTTAATGAAGTAATTATATTTTAAAATTTTACAAGTTTTCCTATCTTGAATTAGAAAAACAACTTTACACTGGTTAATTAAATTATATTCAAGTCATTCTTTTTTTTTTTTTTAAGTTTATCAGGCTTCCTGGATATATTAAAATTGGCAGCTATACAGTATATAGGTTCCATAGTAAATTTATTTTTAGCAACTTGACAAGCCAAGTTGAAAATAATTCTTATAATAATTTTTTACATTTGCAAATCTCTAGGGGTTTGCCCATTCTGTAACATTTCAGAGCACTGCCGGAAGGAATCTACGACATGATTGGGTTTCCACGTGACCTCACTGCCTTTCTGACTTATCACCTCTTACCCTTCCACATCTGATTATCCTCAGGTTTCCTGGGTCCCTTATCATTAGACATACAACTTATATGAAAGTCCCCAGAGTCAAAGAGAAAAGAGGATATGGAGAAGTTGAGAATTTTAGATTCTAGAATAAATATTATTCTTGCTGTTATTTGGCACTTAGAAAACAAACCTGATGTTCCCTGAAGTGAATGTTCAATTCCAGCCCTGGCAGCTAAGCTAATGGCAAGACAGGAAGAATTCTGTAAAACACATCAGCCACATCTCTGCTGTCTCTAGCATGAGCAGATATCAACGTTTTGTATAACGTTGATCAGATGTCTATTTAGCAGTAGGACATTTTGTTCCATATATTCAGTTTTTTTTATGGGGGTAAAAATGTCCCTTTTTTCCATCTGTTTATGTAATTGAGACATCAAAGTTTGCGAACAGAAAATGTTATATACTGTAAAGCATCATTCAAAGAATAGTTTTTCTTTTTATAAATATTAATAGAGAAGTTTGTTCTAAGCTTATTTATCAGAAAGTTTATAGTTTGCTTCTGTATTTTGGAAATTTGGACACCAAGTCTAATGAGTCTATTTTGGCTGAAATGAAGATGCATGGTATAATATTTCTCAAAAGTCTAAGGTTTCTTTTCAGTACTCAGTTAATTTGGGAGGAGTTTTTTATTAAAGATGTTTAAACTTTTAATGAAAAGTTAAGTATTGTTGAAGTATATCAAAGCCATGTATTCAATTTTCCAAATCTAGTGTTAGGTTCCTAAATATACCATAGGTGCTTAAATTACCTGTTTGATACAGAGTTGTGCTTCAATAACATAATACCAAACAAATCTATACTCTTTATTTCGATATTGAGTCCAGTTGCATTAATTTGTAATACAGCATTCTGCTTTTAGTTTTGTGAGTCAGTTGTTCAAATAAGTCATATTCTGAAAAAGATTCCAGAATGAACTCACATAAAGTTATAGTATTTTTGTTTTATTAATATAGAGACAGCTATGTTTATGTCAGGAATAGAGTCCATCAATTTTAATATTAGGGGATGATTAGAGAATTAAGCATGTTTTCACACTTTTGTTCTCAACATTATGATTATTTTAACTCGTCTCATTAGAGCTTCTTAATAGGTAATGGTCTTTAGCCATTGACAGATCATGTTTATGGCTGAATATCTAAATTCACAGTCTATATAGAGACTCTGACTAGTGGCAAAGCAATCTACATTATCTTTTATCTAAGGAAGAGGAAAATATCTCTCTCATTCTCCTAGAGCTTTCTGATCCTTTTGTCGTATTGCCATCTAAGGCATGACGTCATGGTTTATAAAGTCCATCTAGGTGGGCACAAGTGAGCCATGAAATTGGTGGAGAAACTTGGTGGCCATGACCATTTTGAGTTATTGGCAGTTATTTTGATCCATCACTCCCAGTTTATGTTACGTGTTTGTATATAGTTGGCATAGTTACTTTGATGTGCCACTCTACCCACTGTATGATATGGTGTCTGGGCCATGATTTAAAGGAGATGAAGTTATAGAGAACAACGCATCAGTAAGCATTTGTTAATGCTGTCCATGAGTTACTTAGGCAGGCCAAGTGACAGAGAGGACAGAAGCCGTAAGAACTGTGTTTTGCCCTAGTGCCACCGTTGTCTTTGTAATCCTAGACCAGAGTTTGCACACTCAGATGTCTGCAGTGTTGAGGCAGATGATTGAGATAATTGAAGCAGGCCTTGTGTTAGATCGTGGAGATGAGTGAGGACCACGACAAATTGGAGGCAGGACGTTCGTTTTCATGTAGACTGAAGAAAACTGGCAGCTGGATTTGGTTCTTTGCTTGTCAGTTTCTATCTCGGCCTTGGATGAATCATACAAGATTTGTGTTCTGAGTTTACCTTGCTTCAAAATGAGTGAGTTAAATGAGACATTCTGAAATTCCTCTAAGCTCTGAAATTTGATGGGCATCCTGACAGTCATTTTCAAAGTGTTTCTGAAGCTGTAAGTTGCAGCTCACTCAAATCGCTACTGGTCTCCTCGTCACTCCTCAGCAGCCGTCTTCCCTTCAACTCTGCCCGGCCTCTGTGCAGCTGACACTCTTGCCAGCCCCTTTGACCCTGTAATCCTCTGGTTCCTCCTTTTACAGATCTTGATTCGCCTCTCATTTACCAGGCAGACCCCTGCCTCCTCTGCTGCCTCTTTCTTTGTCTTCTCTCTGCTTTTGATGTTTTTTCTTCACACTTACTCCTGGGAACCTCATCCACTTGCCAAGACTCACTGTAAGCTGTAACTCTGTGGGTCAGCTCCTAAATCCGTCTCCAGCCCCATCATCTGTCTTTCCTGGGCTCAAATCCTCTATGTCTAGTTGTCTGTGGGAACGTTTTATCCAGGCCTGAACTCACCTTGCCTGAAAAGCCTTATTTACTTTCCCATTTGCTTAACCCCCACTGGGGACTCCTCCTGATCTTTCTATTTGCGTTAACTGTGCATTCTCCCAGCCTTGCAGACTAGCAAGTATGCTTGCTTTTTCTTCTTGCTTTGAGAGCACCACCAGTCATCATTGACACTGTCTTTGTAATGTCACCAGCATCTAAACCACCCTGCTTTCCCACCTCCCTCTCTGAGTTCAGGACCTTCATTTTTCATTTGTTGAAATCACACTCAAGCTCCCTGCTCCCAGATTCCTCAGTGTTCCGCCTCCCTCCCCTCCCCAATTCGTATGTCCCATCCATGGGTGTCTTTTTTTGAAAATTCATTCACTCATTCAATTATTCAACACACATTAGCTGAGCACCTATTTTATATGCTCTCTGCTAAGTTTTGTAGATACTCAGAGTCCCTGCTTCCAAGGGAATGACAGTCTAGTAGGCAGGCGGCGTGCGACCCCTGCCGCAGTGCCGGGGAGCCTCCAGCTCTCGGGTGTCCGTGCCCTCTTCCAGCCCCAGAAGCAGGGAGGACCCTGCCCGACTGTTCAAGCCCTGCTCTGCTTCCTGGGGGCCTGGCAATGGGCATTCAGCCCTGGGGTACCCTGGGGTCGCCCAAATGCCGTCAGACCTGTGTTTTCCTAGGACTTGCTGTGTTTCTTCCCCAGCGTTCTCCAACTAGTTTGATTTTTACCCAATGGCGATCAAGTCCGAAGGGGCCCTAACTCTTCCGGCCAGAACTTTTCCAGAGCTTAAATCCTCACTTACACCTGGCTGCTGTCTGCCTCAGGAGTGGCAAGTGGTTTTTATTTAAGGCAAACTTTTTATTAAAGTAAAACATCTATACAGAAAAGGGCACAAATCAGAAGATTACAACTTGATGATAAGACCCTTGTAATCTGCTCTCAAATAAAGACAGAACATTACCTGGATCCAGGAACTCCTCATACCTGCTTCACTGCCCCTCCTCACTGAGGGTGACCGTCATCATTTAACAACGGGTTTTCTCTGATGCTGAACTCCCATTCCGATAGACTCGCGGTATATGCACTGTTCACTACCTGGCTTCTTCCACCTGTCATTATACTCGGGACCATTCATGCATGTTTTTATGTGCAGTTTTGGTTAGCTCAGCAACGGAGCATGCGCTGCAGCAAGCTGGCAGGTTGCTGCTCAGCATTTAGGACATGAAAACAAAAACGAAAAAGCAGAGTTCTTCTCTTAAGGCTTTCGCTAATGCTGGAGAGCAAATGTGTAATCACGATTTACACTGTGACAAGTGATATATTAGAAACGTATGTTGAAGGATGCATATGTATGCATGGTGGGGACAGCAATTTTATACACCTAGGGTGAGGCAGGCTTGAAAGGAAGGCTTCGGGGTGATAATTTAACTAAGACTTGGCAGAAGAGTAGGCCTTTCCAAGGAGAAAAAATACACAGGGAAAGTATCTGTAAGGTCATAAAAGCATTAAAAAAGCATTTTAATAATGCCTGCTGGCTAAATCATAGTTAAAGAGTCTTCAGTCTGAGAGATTTAATTCAAGGTCTAAAATGGACTTTAATATGCTGTAGAAACAAAAATAAGAGAATTAAACAGAATGAATCTAATAGGAGCCATTTGCTGTGGTGCCTAGCCAGTTTTTTTTTTTTTTTTTTTTTTTACCATTTCTCACATTTTTGTCTTTTCTACCTTCCTTACCTTTGTTCATGCTCAATCTGCTTCTCATCCATCCCTCACGCTTTCTGGAGGGAATTCTAATCCCTTTCCTATCAATTGATCCACATACCTCATTTCCTTTAAGATCTAATGCAAGATATTTTTCAAGATTTCTCTGATTAATTTCAGACCTAAATGCATTCTTTCTTGCTTTATAATGTCTCTTTAAAACTTTTACTATTTTATCTTTAATGCACCTTATACTTCAATTTTTTTAAGAATATTTCTTATAATATTCTGTGTTCCTACCTAGATAATAAATACCCTCAGGAAAAAAACCATGGCTTGCATGTATCATACCACCATACCCTGTAGTTAATACTGTCTTTGAAAAATGGAACAAATCATAACTGGATCGCTGAGAAATTTGGGGGGAATAAGTGATTTTTCAATTCTCTATGTTGTTAAGGTGTTCAGAACACTGCTTTTTCCTGCTGTTCTCTGTGTGTGTGTGTGTGTGTGTGTAAATAAAATGCTTTTCAGCTTGAACATTTTGTGATTTATGATCATTCCCATTAAAAAGCATAAAAATGTTGTAAAATTTTTGGGATTTTTCTAATACTATTAAAACTTTTAATGTGTGCTATGCAGGTAGTTCACCAATAATGGGAATTTAGATGATATTCAGGTATTTTCAGAATTGACTAGGAAAATGTTTGTAATTCTCTGAAAGGCTGAGTATTTGATTATGCATGTTTTTGCACTTCTGAAGTTTTTCTTCAAAATAAGTTCCCTCCAAGCAAATAATACAAGTAGGTCTCAATGCTGTTAACCTAGCAAATTGCTGCTTGATTAATTTTATTTTTTAAACAATTTCCATTAAAAATTAGAGGTATGGAGCTCCATTGGGAAGAACTCAGCTTAAGCACATAGGGCATCAAATTTAGTATGAGGAAAATATTTTAAAGTAATACTTTCAGAAGACTCTAGGGTAAGTTGTTTGAAAAGAGAGGAGGGAGAGAAAAGCGGCCACGCCATTTGCCTAAGAGCAAAAAAGTGGCCAACCTAGACAGGCAACCTCTGCGACAGTGGTGCCACCACAACACACTGTCCTTTAGAAAGAGGCATCGTGAAGGTGCAAGAAATGCAAGAAAAGGGCTCAAAGAGATGGGGAAGGAATGCTTATTGAGAATCTACTCTGTGCCACCCACTGGTTGGGCATTTGAAAGCTAAATATGTACCAAATAAATCTGCTATTTTTTAGAAGATCAACTAGTGTCTCCAAAGTAAAAAAAAAATTTTTTTTTTCCTTGACACACACTGATGTGGATAGGTCATATATCACCTTCTCTTTGGGTAGAACAGAAGCGTTGAAGACACGTTGGTCAGCTTCTGATCCTAGGGACCACAGGGGCATGTTTTCACAGAGAGACTCTGGGCCATCATCTCCAGTTTGTAAGAAACACACGTGTGCATCAGTCAGATATTTTATTTATTGAGTTGACCTGGAGCACCTAGGAAGTAGAGGACTCGTGGCTATCTCCTCCATTTTTCATGGATATCTCCTCTTACAAAACACACACACACACAAATGTGTGCACACCCATGAAGACCATTTTCAGTTTCAGGTCTATTTTTGCCAAATAATGATCTTCTTTACAATCACTATCTCTATAACTATATGCCATCTTGGTGGTATTTTTTTTTTCCCATTCATCAGGGAATTTGTACAGAATGTATAGCATGGAATCCATTCATCTTCACTTTTATAATAAATTATTTTAGTGACATATACTACTAAAATATTTTCCCATAGTGCTTTTTATAATTGAGGAATATTTCCTATGGTATATGTAGTTTAGGTTCTAGTGAATATTTGCAGTTCATTTATAAGTATTGGTTGGCTATTCCTTACATTTATCTCATTAAAAATTCTTAAAGCAGAAACTGTAATAATGACTGTAAAGAGTTTTTCAAGTTTAATTTGTAATTTGAATTTCATTTATAATGAAGTTCTTTGAGTTTGAGACTTTCTTAAAAGGCAAACAAGTAATTGTATATTGAATTTTTTATTAAGTCAAGATAAGTAAGTCTTAAGATACAGTACTGCTAATTATATTTAAACTACAAACTTTAAACCTTGTGAATATCCGTAATTTTGTTTAGATTTTGAATGATATAATCAGCTTCCTTGTACCCATGATGTTAGGTAAATTGATAATTCCCTAGTATACTTCTCTTCCATCTGCCAGCTCATTCATAGCTGTGTCACACACACACACGCACACACGGACACGAACGGTGTGATACTTCTGAAAATCGAAGTCTGTATTTTAGATTCATTTTCATGTTATATTTATGCTTCTGTTTACTTTGTGTTTAAATGTGGACTTGTAAAAATTGATTTTCTCTGCGAGTGGACACTTGTCTAGTGTTGTTACATAATGGCCTGTGTGTGTGTGTGTGTGTGTGTTTCTTTATTTTCCAATTCACACACCTCAACCACTTTCTGATTATGTAAAATACTGATTATGTAATACTTTTACAACTGTAGGTGCTTTCTCTGCCACAGGGAAAAACCTGACAGCCAGGTAGCTTGTTTCATGAATGATGAATTTGTGATTTTACTTGATCAAATCACGTAGATCTGGATGCTAGAGATAAATGTGCTACTCCTGATCATTTCATAATACAATGCTTCTCTTTTCTTTTTGTCTCTGACAGTTACCCGGCTGTATGTGAGTTCTTACAGCACAATAACTTGTTATCTATACTCCGAGCCCACGAAGCCCAAGACGCAGGGTGAGTGGTTGGGGGGTGGGAAACAACGCCTTGCCCCTTTGTCAGATCTGCCTTGTTTTGCTCAGCCTGGGCAGGTTCCCTTTGTCCAGACTCACTCCCATGAGGAACTGGATCTTAAAATTGCCTGCTGATGGGTGACAGGTGTGACAGAGTCCTGGGACTGAGTGGCTGCAGTTGTGTTGCAAAATCCCCTTTAAGGTGCTTCCAATATTGGACTTGAACAACTCAATTTTCAGCTTATTTTTTAAACATCATAAGGGACATCATTTTTTATATCTCTCAATTCCTGCCTTTCCCACCGCCCTGTGAGTGAGCAAATTACCGGCTACTTCTCAGTCTTGATTGGGAATGAGAATGTGAATTACATTTAATTACGTTTAAAGGACGCTGCACATTGTACTCTAGTTTTAAAGAATGCCATTCCTGATCCCTTTAAAGTTTTAAAGGGAAAAAATGGGGACATTTTAAAAAGGGGGAAATCCTGTGTTCTGGCTGCCAAATGATTGCATAAAATGGGTTTTGTGTTGTCTGGTAAATTTTTAAGTTGTAGACCAATTTTAAGTGTTTAGAAAACTAAGAAACATCGCATATTCACTTTAATGGTGTAATACATCTGCATTAGGGAGAAATCAGCATAATTAATTTTAAGATTTGAGGTCTGATATCCATTGATAGATATCACTTGCCTTTAAATGATTAAACTCATCCCTTCATACTCTGGGTTTCTTGAAAAGTAGGAATACTTTTTTTTTAACCTGTGTGCTGAAATTGGAAATATAGATGCCTGTATTCTGAAGGAGGCCCATGTCTGTCATGTCCCTGAATCAAGGCACATACTAAGTTACTTTCAAAATTAGCTGTTTTCAAGCAATCAGTCCACAGGTGTGAACTGATCCAATATTATATATTCAGTGTGTAGCAGCTGATGGTTGAAGCAACCTGTTTATATACCCAGCCAGTCGGGTCTTCAAATAATTTTTCTCCTTCTTTAGGACTGTAGTGTCCCATGCTATTTCAGCTGACTATCGCAGGATGCTGACTGCCATTGGGGGCAGATTTATCTTAATTGCACTACATACCTGAAATCATGGGCTTACTTGGAAATATGTTAAGGCATCAATTACTATCTAGTATTTTTGTTTGAAATAAGCAGTTGATGGGTGCATTGGGAATATTGAGATCATGTCATCCTTTTTCTTTGTTTTTGTTTGTCATAAAGTAGGCATAGCCAGCCTCAGTCTATAAAGTCAATATATTAGGATTAAGAGTGTTACCGTCTTTCACGCTGACTTTTATTTCCGTAACAAAGCTTGGTCCCATATCAGAATAAATATTTCTAGAACATTTGAAAAGGTTTTTCAGGGTGAATTTTCTTTTGGGCAATGTAGTATGTCTGAGTAGTTACAAAAAGAGAGGAATCGAAGTATTTTTAAAATTATGCATTTTAAGGTGGCTATGTATTTATCTATCTAAAGGTATTTTTTGAGCTACCCTTAGAACCCAGCTATATTAGGAATGGTTAGTCTACCAGAAAGAGCTGACATAGAACACTGAAGAAATGATAAAATTCTATTGTTTTACATGGGTGTTTCTAAACTGATATTCCTTAAATCTGTTATATAGCAGTCATGAGATACATTTGCACCCTGGTGGGAAAGAGCCAGAGTCTCCTATACTTTTTGATTATTTGAGAACTAAGGTGTTGTATTGTAAATCAGTTTTGTTTTAGTAGAAGAAAAGTAACTGGATTGTTGGCTTATTTTCAGAGTTCTTGTGAATATTTTATTTTGCTATTGATTGATTAAATATTACTCTGCTGAGACAATAATCATTGACCTGTAGACACAAGCAGACATTGGTAATAAATAAAATTCTAAAATAGAGACAGTCTCAATTTGTAAAATTCATAGATTTAAGGAAATATTCCTTTAAAAGAAAATCACTTAGTCTAGGCTAAATGACTATATATAACCTTTACAGAATTATTGTAGATTTTTAGAATAATGGGCATGGTTATTAGTGGTAAGTCTTTATATATTGTCCTGCTTATTTGGTGTTTTTATATCAAAAGTATTAGCTGAAAACATGGTAGGCACAAAGCATCTTAGCCCTTGTCCTCTCTGTTGAACACATGGATATGAATTATGATTTTCCACTGAATTCCACTCTCCCATGAGGTTTGCTAACTTCAAAAATACCTATTTGGAAATTGCATATTCTATTGTATACTTTCATGGCACCTCTGAGAAAGATTAATGTCTGTGTGTAACATACTTTGGAATTTTTTATTTACTGTTATGTCGTTGGACCTCTTTGAATGGTAGAACTTAGCTCGTTTTATTTTCTATTTCTAAGTCTGTAATTTGATTTTTTTTCTATACTAGCCTGGTTTTGACTTGTGTTTGTTGTTTCTAGGTATCGCATGTACAGGAAAAGCCAAACAACAGGCTTCCCTTCTCTAATTACAATTTTTTCGGCACCAAATTACTTAGATGTGTACAATAACAAAGGTAAATGTTTTTAATCCTTCATGCAGTCTTATATAATATGTATGCTTAAGGTGTTTTATTTTTGTTTGGTATCTTAAGTATTTTTTAACCATTCTTTTTTTCCCTTACTTTTTCAGTTATTGTTTGATGCGCATTTTGTGTTTATCCTCAGAGATACAGAGTCAGTTGGTCAGAGGTTGGACCCAGACACTGTTATTTTTCAAATGTTTTCTAGGACATTTTAATATATAGTGGGGTTGACAGCTACCACTGTGGTGGATAGACTTTAAAAGAAATAATAATTGGAAGTAATCCAAAACCGTGCATCTTAAAAGGGATGTGGATTTAAATAAGAATAGTGTGATCATGCATAGAAAACAGCAAGAAAATAAGCAAAAAAAAAAAGGTGTAGCTTGATGTTCAAATTCAAATTGCATTTATTGAGCACCTACCCTGAATCAGCTCCTATGCCAGACATGTACCTGTTCATTTCTTTAAAAAAAAAAATTAAAATAAATTTCAAGGTAAATTATTATCAGCCACTTCACCCCCTCCTTTTTTAATATGCAGAGAGAGCCCCTGTGGTCAATGGCGGTGCCCAAGGCCACTCAACTAGGAAGGCGTGAGCTGGGATCAGTGGCCCAGTGTCCTGCGCTTTCTGTCCATCCCTGTGTGTCTGAAAGGAGCAAACAGAAACAGACACCAAGAAGGCATGACTGACTTACTGTAGGGAAAAAGGAAGAGCAGAGGATGCACGGTTACTCTCTTTCATAAAGATAATCTCTTTATTTGGAAATAATGTGAAGTGTTTATAGGTGTCAGAATGGGTCATAAAATGTGAAAAAGCCATCGACTCCAGGCAGCACTGCTCTGGATGAGATATACGGGCAACGTGACTTTCTGAGATGAAGAAAGTGGAGACGTAAAGAGAAAAAGCGATCAGATGATCCATACCAGGTCAAATACAGCCCAGGAGAGGCAGAAAAAGGCAGTGTCGTTTCTGAGGCAGTGCCGGGCATACAGGAGTGGTGACACGTGTCTTCCTGGCCTGGGCCTGGTGTCCAGGATGCCCGCTATGGCCCTGGCCACCTGTGTTCCCAAGCACCTATTCAGTGTCCTCAGGCCTTCCCGGCTTATTGCCTTGGTTTCCCTCATGCGCTCCATTTCCCAGCCCTCCTGCAGAGCGGACCCTGCCGCCACACTCTGTTTGACGGTCAGGGATCCTGCTCCACGAGGCATGCCACAGTGCTCGCTTCCGCCCAGACACGCGCGCTGTGTCGTGCAGGTGGAACACGCGACTCTCCGGCCCCTCCCATGCAGTCCCGAGAGTGGCGTGTGCGGCCGGAGTGTGCTGTGGCCACGCGGCCGTTGACGTGCCTTTCTGACTGTGGTGGTTCTCCCACCACGGAGCACAGTGCGGTTTCCGTCACAGCATAGGGTAGGGCAGGGAGGGGACAGGACCTAGAAAAGAGGCGCCGCCCTCAGCAGTCTGCGGCTAGGAGAATGCAAAGTCGGATAACGCACACGCTCTGCATGCCACGTTCTTATAAGGCGGTTGACAAAGTAAGACATTGGGGTGATTTAATAAAAATATAAGACCCAGTGCGATTGATTATAAACTGAGAGAACCAAACACTAAATATATTTGTCCAGGGGTAATTTTCTAGAATGGTCAGAGAAGGCCTGCAGATAAAATATGATCTGAATATTAAAGAATGCTTAAGGTCTGATTAGAAAGAGGGAAAAAATAAAGTCAAGGCCAGTGATTTTTTTTTTCAATCAGCAAATACTTCTTGTATGAAACTGATAAAAACTAATTCCTTTGATTGGATGAGGATTCTCAGTCTTGCAGCTGAGATGTCCCTGACGTACCTGCAAGGAAGGACTCAGTAAGTCCTACTGCGTATCCCACCATGATTCTGTAATTTACCAAAAGTACGTAAAATTTGAACACAGGTTTTTATTCTATGGCATTAAAAATTTTTTTCTATTAAACATAAGAAAGGAAATGCCAAAAAAGTCATTTTCTTGCCAGAGACTGACTGCTAAGTAGGATTTACTATACTTACATGTTTTCTAATAATGAAAGAAAAAAAACAAAACAACAAAAATAATGCAGAAAATTGGGATTTTACTCCATAAAAACAGACTAGGACTCTTTCCATACATTATAATTCTTGGCAATGCAGTTTTGCTTGGAACCAATAGCTATATCTCATGCAAGATGTGTATTGCTTGTTTTTGGAAACTTTAAAAAAAAATACACACCAGTGCATCACTATCTTTGACATTTTGTAGTTCTTTCATCGTGTTCCCTTGCCTTTGGGACAGATCACAATCTCTCAGGAAGGAGATAGAAGCATTTCATTTTGGGAACCTTTTCATAAAAGAGAAAATTTTCCTTAGAGAAAAAGATAAACTGATAGGGAGAAAAAAGATGTATTCTTCAGTTTGAGCATAATTTCAAAAGAATTTCATGCAAAATTTCTGAAGCACTTTTAAAGCTATTATGCTAACAGTGTATGTATTATGTGGGAGTGGAAGTCAATTATTCACTGCTAAAGTGAGGATTACTGTATTTGAATGAAATTAATGTTAACTAGAATTTTTTAAAGCAGTTCAGTAAAATTGGGTTGCAAGCACCTTCAAAATACAATCATTAAAAAATAGCTCTGAACATTCTGTGAGTTAACCATTTGATGCTTAGAAACAGATGATCATAAAGGACTCTGGAATTATAATCTAATAAAGTATGACTTGATTCTTAAGGCTCCGTAGACTATGACAGCAACCATCCTCTCTTGCAGAATGGAAGAATGAGAAAGATAGGTTTATTCCTCCATCTTAAACCAGTAACAGTTGTGATCAGATTCATATTTCACTGTCCAGTGGTTCCGATGAGTAGTTCGCACTTGTCTGAGTTAATAAGCAGCATGTACAGAGTCAGGAGGCCTGTGTCTGGCCCGCAGGAGTGCGTGCAGAGCGTGTCCTTCCAGCCTGCGCCTGCGCGTCTTCTCGCCCGCCTTCCTGCTTCTGCTTCCTCGCCGGCGGCCGCTGGAGAAGATGCCAGAGCAGAGAGTGTTGGCTGGAGTCACGGCGCTGCCATTAAACAGCTGACTCATTGAAATTTACTGGACATGCGGTGACATCTCTATAAAATGAGAAAAAAAATGTTCTTTTGTGAATAATGCATAAAATTGCTTTGAAACAAAATGTTGTGTGATAGTCGGATATCATCATCCAGTATTTTATGCTGCTGTTGTTCTGTCACATGTTCGTGCAGGGCTTCGCAGAGGCTGGCAGGAACTCCCCCTCTTCCTTAGCTTCTTATTTATAATTCTGCTGTATGACTCAACCTCCCCTTGTGACCTCTCACTCTGCTTCTCTCCGGGAGAACCCTTTGCTTTAGCCAAATTGTTCTTACTCATTTCCCTGAACAGCTTTTGGCTTTCTGTTTCTCCATATCTTTTCCCACAGGCTTCTTTTCATCTAAATAACTTGTCTTGCTCTTCTGCCTTTCTAAACAGACCAGACCCACTCCAGTCTGTGTTTCCATGAAGATTTCTGTTGTCAGTCCTTCTCTGAATGTCTGAAATGCCAATCATTTTCTCTTATACGTACCATTTACTTTAGATTTTCCATGCATTCCTGTTATTTCTTAATGAGATAATTAGCTTGAAGCATGAGGCTTTTTGACACACATTTGTAAAGCCCAGTTGCATGCCTCATACATGATAAGCAGTCAATACATGCATTGATTGAAGCATTTTTTCCTGAGATTTAGTAGCAAGACAGTGCGGAAAAGTACCCTGTCAGTATTGACTCACGGATCTTCACTTCTCTTTGAATTACTGCCATGACCAGTGCTGGCATGCTTTCCAAGTGGGAGCTAAACATTTGCAGCGCACTTTGCACATTTGAATTGCTGGATTGTTTTCTTCCTGTAAATCTCTAGCTCTAAAGGAAAAGCTATTTCCTATTTACTCAAATACACCGAACACCAGAAAAAATACAGTAATGACTCATAGCTTCAATTTTTTTAATAATTCACCACCTGTAAAAACTGAGTTGAACCGTATCCACTCACCAATGCAACGAACTTTTATTGACAACTTACTGTATACCAAGCACCATGTTGGGATATAAATTAAAACAGACATAGTCTTTGCCCCAGTGTGCTTAATAGTCTGGCAATATGTTAAACATTAAATAAATAGTTCTGCCAATGTTTATGTATATCTGGAAAATACTACAAAGAAAAGAGTGGTAAGATATGAGAGTGAAAATGAGTCCATGGGGACAAGTCTAACCGAGGGAATGACATTTGAGCAATCTTAGAGTGGAATCTCTCAGGATTGAGAAATACAGTAGCAGACGTGAATACTAGCTTACATAACTCAGTTTGGCCAAAAATTGTAATAAGCCTCTGGAAAAATGTCTTTTACACCTTGATGTACACACTTAGATCCATTTTCTTGCTAGAGATACACGTGTGCTGCAAAGGTATCTAATGTAAATTACAGTCGATTTCTGTGTGCTGCCAGCTCTCTGTAGCTCATGTGGGTTGCTGGGAGGGTGAGTGGTTGGACGGGTGGATGGATATATGATATGTATAGAGAGAAATACAAACCTGCATACCAGGGGTATGTATTTCAATTCCGGGAAATACTAGTGGCAGTAAAATTAAGGACATTTATTAAATGAAACATATTTTGGATTTGAGAGGGAAATCTAATGGCAACCAAACTAATTTAGTGATCAAGACCAGAGAGTAAAATGACAACCAATAAAAAAAATCAGCTGGGGCGTGGTGGCTCACGCCTGTAATCCTAACACTCTGGGAAGCCAAGGCAGGAGGTTCTCTTGAGGTCAGTTCTAGACCAGCCTGAGCAAGAATAGGACCCAATCTCTACTAAAAATAGAAAAATTTTCTGAGTGTGGTGTTGTGCACTTGTAGTCTCAGTTACTTGGGGGGCTGAAGCAGGAGAATCACTTGAGCCTAAGAGTTTGAGGCTGCTGTGAGCTATGATGACACCACGGCCCTCTAGCCTGGGCGACAGAGTGAGACTCTGTGGGAGGGAGGAAGGAAGATAGGAAGGAAGATTATGATGTCTTGGGCTTATAAACAAGGCAACTTGATAGAATTGTTGATAAAAGGCATTTTAGTCTTATCAAAGCTTGACCTTTTTCAATATCCTCACATACTTTCAAATCAAAAAATAGTCCTGGGCTTCATGAAGATGCCATTTATAAATGAAAAGAGAAACCATGGCTTGGAAGGAAGATAGCATTGTGAGAGAGGATTGGCTTGCTGGTATAGTGAACCAAGTCAAGCATTTTATTGGCAGTCATGATGTGAACATACAGGGGCAGGTGCAACATACCAGAAGCTTGTCTTGGTCCCCTGACTTCTAATGGAGCCCTCGGTGACACTGTCTACACAGGGTGGTGTGGCCAGCCCTGAGAAGCTCATGCAACACAGCACCACGATTTTTTCCCACTAGGAGATGGTTTTACCAGGCGTCCTCAAACTACGGCCCGTGGGCCACATGTGGCCCGCCGAGGACATTTATCCGGCCCGCCGGGCGCTTTTGCCGCCGCTGCCTGTCCTGCTTAGCAGCCGACTCGTCCCGGGCCCACAGTGCACATGTGTGGAATGTGCGCCGCACTCTCCAACGGTCTGAGGGACAGTGAACTGGCCCCCTGTTTAAAAAGTTTGAGGACCCCTGGTTTTACCATTCAGGAATATCTTTCACAAACTTATGGATGTCTGGTACTCTCTGTCTCAAGAGCCAAACTCAGAGCCAGTTAAATCAGATTAAATCAGTTAGATCAGACCTTCATCCCGGGTGCGAGAGGGAGATGAGAGGTCTCTGAAAGGAGAGCTGCGTCTCCGCCCAGGCTTCCCTGAGGAACAGCTCTGTCCCTTCTCCAGCACATCGCAAA
>VBSM01000142.1:1742698-1799882 GCA_008086735.1 Cheirogaleus medius
CTACAAAGTTGAGCCCCATTTCACAGCAGAGCTTCATTTCTGTAGCGTCTGAGGCTTGTCTGAAGCATGGACTTACCCTTTAGCATCAGCATAAACATTTTAAAAGCGTTTTTGTGTCCTCACAACCGCAGGCATAAATATGATCACATTCCTTACCTCATAATCTCGCTCTTTTTGCTGAAAGGCCAGGGCGCAGGAGGACCACACTTCCCCTAAGGTCACACAAGCTGTTGTCACATAGCCTTCGTCTCAAACCCAATGATCCTCTTAATTGGTCTTGAGCAACTGTTTGCCCAGATCTCTTACTTCAATATAGGAAATGTAAACAGAAACTCATAGTAGCATTTGGTTATTTGATATTTTCTAACAAATTGTCGGACATGGGTTTGTTTGTTTTTGTTTTCTTGACTAAAGCAAAACAATAAGTAAGACACCCCCTCCAAAGAAGTCATTACTTCATTTGTTTGATAAAGATTCTTATTCTTTAACCCTATAAGTGTGGTAGAATTATATACACTAAAAAGATAATTTGTTTGTAATGATTATTAAGCCTTGAAGAATTTTTCTCTACTAAGAAATGGTATGGAATATAAAAATTTATGAAGGAGCAAAGCATAATCTATAAACAAAACCTCTTAGTATTAACTCCTTTTATTATCAATATGAAGTGGTAGGAAAAATGTATATAAACATTTAAGGCTGAAGAGAACTTGAGGTTCAGGAGTTTTGATTGGTTTTTTGACAGATCTGCTCTGGGATGAATGGATAAAGTTCTCTGCAGAGAGATTTCAACACAGTGTCTCTTCTCACAGCTTGTTATAGCCAGGACTCTTTAACTGTGATTATAATTTCACTTACCATTATCATTAGCATTGTCACCTTGAGTGATATAGCTTGATATATTTTCTTTAAAGTCTTAGGATCATAATATATTTAGTAAATGTAAATATTTCTTTTTTTATTGTGGTAGCATACTATAATATGCTGTTTGCTTTATTCTTATAAATAGCATATAATAATAATAAATAACATCTTCACCACTTACTATGTGCCAGACACTGCTCAAAGAATTTCTGTGTCTAAATCCATTAAATCTCCAGCAACTCTATGAATTACATTATAATCTTGATTTTATTGATGAAAGACCAGGGCACGGGGATTGCATACTTTCCCCAAGAGTCACACGAATAGCACAGGGATTGAAACAGCAGATTGACCCTGGGTCAGGGCAGCGTTTGCACTGATCTGCTGTTCAACTTGTGGCTCCGTTATGTTTAGGTGACTATTCTTCAACAAGAAAAAGAAAAGCTTTTGAAATGAAGTCATTTGTTATCACTTTAAAATTACATGAGTGTTATATATCCAAATATATGCATTATTAAAAGAATGCAGTTAAAGCACCTTTTACATTTTTCTGAAATAAATAATTCATTTCTCCTTTTAAAATAATCCCCTAAAGCTCTTATACTTTTGCTTTTGTTTATTGGGCTCTGCTGGGAAGGTGTCATTGCTGCAGGCCACTTGCTAAATAGGTCAGCTTTAGTCCCGTAGTTTCTCCCATTTAAACGTTTAAATAATGGAGGGGGCGGGGGTAAAATAGAAAATAACCTATGAGGAGTTAATATTTAACGCTTACTCTTCACTGTGTATTTTAATCAAAGTAATCTTCCCATAATCTGTGTATCTTTGCTCTAACAAACAACCTTCTTGATTTCTTGAAAATCACTACTCTGTAACTGTAAACTTAGTAAGTTAGGTAATTGTGAAACTTCAACAAACTAAAATGCAGTATGTAAGGTGATCCTTGCTTTTCACAAAGCTTTATGTGTAGAATTACAGGGTTTAAGATCACAAAGTTATGAGAGTTTAAAGGCAGTTTACTGGGGTTCATTGCTGAGTCCTCCACACAGATGCATTGTCAGGTGCTCTTCTGCAGCCAGTTGAACAGGATCCATCTGGGATACATCTTACAGCGTTGAATTCCTTTTTTTCTGATAGCTCTGGTGGTTATTTGATTCTTAGGCTGAAAAGTACTTCTATAGAAATCTAATTCTGTATAAAGCATTTAAGGAAGAAAAACAGTAACAAAATAAGTAATGTTAAAGACTTGAATCAATGAATTGTCACTTGCAATTCATAATCTAGAAATTCTAGACCTGCAGGAGACTCTTTGACTTTACCCTAACAGTGTCAGAGAGTCTGCCATGACGTTGCCTCCACGGAAAACAATGTTGCTATCAGTGTGTGGACTTAATATCAACCACAGTGCCAAGGACATCTTGGAGATAGCAACCTAGAGCCATTGAGAGCTACAGCTCAAAGATTGATACAGAGTACAGGCTTGAAGGTGGAAAGGATACAGTTGCATACAGATAACACCAGTTTCAAGGGACCTCCTACCAGGGGATAGTCACCCTTCTGCATTTGGAGCTGATCAGTATCAAGTGCATTGAATGAGAGCAAGGCATAGGCATGGTGTTTGCTGTCCATACCATCTCCCCCAATAGCTTGAAGCTTCAGCAAAATCTCTTCTCTGTTTTTAGTCTAGGTTTGCTTAAGCTTCATTTTAGCATTATTATTATAATGTGGATTAGAACTTAAAGGAATGTACCAGGTGAAACTGGTAAGGAACCCGTAACTGCCAGTGAGTCTTTCTCACTAACAACACAAAATATTTAATAGAAGAAATGAAAATACTCTATGTGAAACTATAATGTTGGAAATTATTCACAGTGTCTGACTGGACTTAAGCCACTTCCAAGGATCAGTTTTGGGCCCTAAATTCTCTGGATCCCAGGATGTAGATGTGAAACATTGGTGGGAATTATAAAATGGCAAATTATTAAAATTAGGTAGCCTTGACCCTCCCCCCCCCCCAGGAATTTGAAACTGACTCACAGTACTTTGCATTTCTCAGATCCCAGATATTTCATCTAATTCTTATATTATCATGTAGATTACTCATATATATAATTTTATTTGATCTTTATACTTTGAAAATGAGAGGGGTGGTATTATTATTCCTATTTTACAAGTTTGGAAGGTAAAGCTCAAATAAGGAGAAATATTTGCCCAAGTTCACACAGTTACTATGTGACAAAGCTAATATAATTTCCACTCATATGTATTTTACACATTTTTACAATTTTAAAACAAAGAGTTTAACCTCTGAAGTGACCCAGTGCCTTCTTCCTAAATTCTTTCATGGTTCCTTCAGACTTCTGTTCATATGTGGTTAATTGTATTTTTAGTATTTGATGAGTTGTATGTTTTATGTTTCTGAAAATTTCCTTTTCATTCTCATTTTGCAAGCCTTTTTTCATTTCTTCCTCTCTTTCTTCCTTTTCTCCTTCCATTTTCTATGTCCTTTCCTAGAGTCTTTTGTTCAACCAATACAATTGAGCATCAGCCACGTGCCAGATATGCGACATAACACTATAGAAGAATAAAAAAGATCTATGCTTTATTCCTCCCTCCTATCATCCTCCTTCCACTTACTTTACCCAAAATTCAATATTTAAATAATAACCTGAATTTGCTAACATTACATTAAGAAGGGAAGCACACACACACATATGCACACACACAATTAGAAGATTGGCTCATATTGTTTCATAGAAGTATCTAGTATAGTCTCCTTCCTCATGTAGGTAAGAAAATGTCATGCAAACTTTATCTAGGAAACTTGTAATAAAGTTACGGAGGGTATTGTAGGTACCAGAAAGGATGCATGTACAAAGCATAGAAGGTATGTGAAGGTTGAGAAGGCATTTCCACCTAACAAGAGGAGTAGAGTAAGGGCTACATGTGGGCATAAAAGGATTGTATATGGTAGGACGCATGTGTGTCCTTGATACAAACAAAGCCATTGTTATCTCATAGCTCAAGTAAGCTATATATACCTACTGTTTATATCCATTAATAATAAAATATTTCAGGTTGCTTGAAGTTTAGTCATTACATGGAACTTACTGAGAATTTGCCTATGAATGACCCTATATTAGGTACTGAATCAAACAATATAAGCTTTGAATTTCTCCTCATGAAGAATATCATTTATGATCGAATTACCTAAAAATTGGAGACTTGAAATTCATCTCTATAAATGACTTAAAATATACTTTGTGCCTAAGCTCATGAGCTATAAAGTAAAAGTGAGTTACAAGTGTAATCCTTGCTCAACAAATACAGAAACCATTATGAATTAGTAAATTCTCCTTTACCTAAATGATTAATAAAGGAATCTTTTAAAAACAGGATCCATCAAGCAAGAATAGGACATTGAGTAAGGAAAAAAGGAGACAGGAGTTAGAAGTCTGACTTAGATATGGAAAGAGTTGTAAACACTGTTCATACACGCTGTAATACATACTACAGAAAAGTATGCATATATGTGAATATACATATATATCTTCACAAATCATAAAATTATACTTCATAAAATAATCATTATGAGAAAATATAGATTTTAAAAAAAAATGCATAGCATCTCTCCCAGAATCAAAGCCCTTTTTGTGAAGCATGCCAGTGCAATGCTAAAATGCCGCCGTACGACACTGTGGGTACATTGGTCCTGCCTCAAGCATTTTATCCACCAAGCCGTTGAGTCTCCTTCCATGATGGTAGGACTTAGCGAAAAGAACATGTTGATGGCCAGTTTTTCTGCCAGGGCATCTGCAGATGGAAGAGTTGGAACGAAAAAACATTTGATTATACAATATTTTTGTTTGTTTGTTTTTGCTATTTCTGGATGGGTTATAATGATTCTGGAATGCCCCCGTTTGGTTCCCTCTCACCTTTGTTTCTTTTCTGTCCTTCTTCCCATCTTTTGAAGATGGAAGTAGATGGTCACTTAGAGATAAGGAGACGAAAGATGAATGATGAGAAAAGAAATAAAATTCAAGCCATTCCCCGTCTTCTGACCTTTCTTCTCCCATATCTTAAAACAGGGCTAGTAGTGTTGAGAATGCCTGAGGTATGTTGGAAGCATTATAGTGCCTAATCTAAAATTTTTTCAGGAAAAGAACTTTGTATTCCTCTTGAAATCCACTTGGTATGTGCTGAGCCCATCCATGGTTTGCTGAACTAGTCAGTGCCTCTTGCTAGCAATATTTTGATAGCTTTTTTAAAATTAGAAGCGCCCCTTTGACTTTTTTTTTTTGAGACAGGATCTCACTCTGACCCAGGCTAGAGTGTAGTGGCGTCATCATAGCTCACTGCAATCTCAAACTCCTAGGCTCAAATAATCTACTCTTTTTTTTCTCTCTCTCTCTCTCTCAGTGATGGGTCTTGCTATGTTGCTCGGGCTGATCTCAAACTCCTGGCCTCAAGCAATCTTTCCACCTCGGCCTCCCAGAGTGCTGGGATCACAGGGGTGAGCCACCGCGCCTCGCCCTGATTTTTGTACTCTTGTCATTCATTCCTTTGTCACCAGCTTCTCTGGGTGATTAAAATTGTAGAGGAGATGTTGAAAAAAGTTATCAAGTTCTTATGAAATATTAGTTTTTGTGTCTCATCAAAATTTCAAATTAAAGTAAGAAAGACCCTCTTATTTTACAAATCTGGGTATGGTCTAACAATTTAGCACATGGCTTTGTTGACGGAGCAGTGGATTAAGATAATCGTTCTGTGCCTTGGGCTGCGCTATACAGAAGTGGGCCCGGCTGTGTTATTAGAAATAACAGAGGCCCAGGGCCCCTTCCCCGTTCACCAGGAAGGAGCAGGCCCTTGAGTACTAATCTTACCTCTTCTCCAGCCTGCCTCTGAAGACAAGGTTCTGCAGGTACCATCAAAATGATTGTGTTCTGTAACTTTTAAAGACTCCAATTCTGACATCAAAAAACGAACTAGCAGTCAGCCTTCCAGATTCATGGGATTAGTATTCCTTTCATGATTCCAAATTTTCTTCCAGCTCTTCTTCCTACCTGCAGCTACGACAGAAGAGCATTTGTTTCTGTGCTGTCTGGCCTGCTCTGAACGATAGTCACTAACACAGGCCCATCTATATGTCACAGTCTCTCTGCAGACCTCGGTCACAGTTGTCAAGTGACATGCGGCCGTGCGGAATTGCCAGTGGCATACAGGAGCCCCTTGATGGCAGACTCTTGTTCTTTTGTCTCTCTCTGTTTTCTCAGACAAGGTCTCAGGAGGGGTCGTGAGTGATTCTCCAAGTGCAGCCGTTTGTATTATTTATGTTGCGCTGGAGATGAGCGTCTTTCAAGTGCTGCAGAGAAGAGCTCGCTGCTAGGGCTCCAGTTGGGTTTCGTAATCCAGTGACAGTCGGGGGCGGGTGGCAGGGGCAGAGGATGTGGGAGGTAGAAGATGGAACGTTAACTGTGAATTTCGTGACTGCAGATATTTGGGGCTGTTGCAGGTTTTTTTCCCCTGTGTATTTTTGTGATATATATATATTTTTTATTATATAAAAATATCAAAATAATGAATAACTTAGTAATATAAGGTTATTCTAAAACTATGTTTGCATGACTATATTATGTTGCCGAAGAAAAGAGAATACATGTTGGTGTATTTGCATTGTTAAGTGACATGTATTCTCTTTTTTTAATCTAGAAAAAAATTAATAGCCTGTAGAATTACTGAGACTATTAATTAGTCATTGCATTAATGATGAAGTCTTTCTTTTAGAAGTTTGTTCCATCATTCAGATTGGGAAGAGATCATATAAATTATCTAGATAAACCCATGTAGTTAGGCAAAGTAACTGAGACCTACCTTAGCAACATTAAGTGACCTTGGGTGTTGTGAATAATAGTGACAGAATCCATCTAGCAGTCTGGGCTCCTGGACTCTAGTCCAGTGCACATTTTTGAAGAGACTAAACATGGAAGGAGAAAGAAACTGTGTCTAAAACTTGGTAGACATTCAGTGTCTATTTATGTTGTTAGAGTGAGTTTATTGTATATTATGGAGTACTAGAGAGATAAGGGACTTTAGATTCAGGCCAAAACTGAAGTTTGCTACTTCCTAAGTGTGACTACAGGCAAATAACTTAAACTCTGGTTGCTTATTTTCAAAATGTAAATGATAAAGCCACTTTTGAGGAACATTGTGAAGATTTGTGATTATGTTTGTAAAGGGCAAAACAGTACTGGTATATATCAGATAGTGAATGTAGCCACTATCAAAATTTATTATTTATATTAATAAGCAAAAATAAAATCTGAAAAAGTATTTACTTTATCAGTAGGCACTCAAATACATCATGTTGAACCAAGGTCAAAGGAATAAGTACTTTTATCTTACTAGCTATAAAACAGAAGAGCTACTTTTTTATTTCTTGAACAAGCCTTAACCTCACTTGTGAATTTGCATCCTGTTTCATTTTTCAAACATGTATTTTGGGAAAAGCTAAAACCTCTTTAATTATGAATTCCGTGTTCAAAGTTAAATTAGTATAACAGCTAGGACTCGAATTCATACATTTAAAATTTATGAGAGACAGCAGGGAAAGGTTGAAAGGGAATGAATTTGGTGTCAGTAAAGCTGAGTTTAAATATGAGTGAGATCCGCCGATTACTGGACGCATGATCTTGAGCAAATTTCTTCATTTCTCAACCTTAATTCCTTTGTCTGTCATGTAAGGACACTCACACCTGCTTCTCAGATTTGTCGTGAGGATTATTATATAAAGCCTCTGCTTGTCCTCCAGGGCACTGTTAATTACAACACTTATTTTCCTTCCTCTTGCTGCACCACCAATCTAATGTTATAAAAAGTGGGGGATCTTAGAGGAGAAATCACGGTGCATTTCTGCCATGAACATGCAGTGCTCAAACATAGTGAAGACCTTCGCACGGAGCTCCTGCTCTGTCAGCACGTAGCAAAGAGGGAAAATACTTCGCTTTTCCATCCTGAAAATCGGAGTATGGTGTTGTTATGGTAATTTGCCATGCTTGTTTTTTCATTTTGCATGCTTTTAGTGCCATGTAAATGTAGCCTTAGGCCAAATGATGTATGGCATGAATGACAGATTACTGTAGAAGGCAATGGGCTTACAGAAGTATCTACAGGATTCAGTATTCCATGATAAGAAGAGATGACTTCCTCTTTTCATTGTTGATGACACTATCTACATTTCTTCTTGTCCTCAAAGTGTCTGTGATTCTGTGTTCCCTGGAAGCATGTTGGTGAGCCAGAAATATGATTCAGAGCAATGGCCTTACCATTCATAAGTTGAGTTTAGTTCAATGTAGGCTGCTGAAAATACCGTATTGTTAGGCTGCAATATGATACAGGTAGTATCCATATCACAGACAACTCTGTATCCTCCTCATACTCTGCACTGATCAGACCCACCTAGAAGAGTCTATTAGTTCTGGGCCACATTTTAACAGAGGCATTGCCAGTCTGGCCTACATCCAAAGTAAGGATGAAGCAGGAAGAATAAAATTATCAACAAGCTCTCTCATACAAAGGAGGGTTGAAGGGATTAGGAATAATTTGCTTGAAAAGGATTGTAGGGGAAATACCAAGATATGTCTCCATCTTCTGGGCATCTACTCTGAGCAAAGTGGTTTGTGAGACACAAAGAAATATACAACCTATTGTATGGTCCTTGTCCTTAAAGACAGTGGGAGAATTTAGACATATACACATGTACCTAAAATAACTATGACCAAAATTAAATGCACTGTGGTGGTGTAAATTAAGGGCTTTTGGAATTCTGAGGAAGGAGAGATTATATCCACCAGAAGAAATTAGAAAAGGTTTCGTGAGGGGATAGTGTTTGGACTAGTGCTAAACCTTGGGAAGGATTTGGGTATTCAGGGATTTCTGAAAAAACATTCCAGGTACAAGAGCAAATGCAATCTGAAAGCATTGTAATGTTTGTGTTTCATCGAGTAAGAAGTTCTGCATTAATGTAAAAGCTCAAGCTCAATAAACATTGAAAAACTTCAGTAAGTAGATTTTTAAGGGCTATCTTTGTTCTATTAGCTGTAATCACATGCTGTAACATGTTCATATATAAAAAGCCTAAAAATAAAAACGTAATGAAATGATGAATTTTTGGATGTTTTCAACCCCTAACCAAGAAAAGCTCATTTGACATGTTGGATCTGTTCATTCCTCTCACTACTGTATACTAATCATGCCATGATAAGACGATAAAAGTGAATTCTTGCCAAAGCCCAGGAAGGTATGATAAGGCATTTTAATATTTAAAAGGTTGGCATTTAGAAACAGAAGTAAGTGTGCTTGTTCTGCATTTTTTCCAGAAAGCAAAACGAAAATCAGAGAGTAGTAAAGCAGGTTTAAACTCACCCTGAGAATTTCTTCCAACTTGAAATTGTCTGTCCATAGAATAGGCAGCCCCATTAGGACAGGTGGCTTTTCCTCTACTGAAAGTTCTCACAGAGACACGCAAGCCCAAGTCAGCAGGATTGCTGTGGAATGAATTTCTGAATTTGGTTAGAAGTCAGACAAGCTGTGTTCTTAGGATCTCTCCAGCTGTAACATTCTGTGTGAGGGTATAGCTACCATAAAGACACCAAGCAAAGCAGGCTGAAGCATACAGATTTGTTTTCCTAAGTCATAGATGGTTCATTTTTTCATAAGTCAAGGGTAAAGTCAGATAGTGGTACATTATTTCATGTGGGATTCAGTCCAAACATTTTATTTTATGAAGTCAAGAAAACAATCTAATTTAAACTATTTTGTGCAACTGTTGTGAGTTCTACTGGAAGAAAAGGTGTGCTTTTTAAAAAATAAAAGATAAATTCAATTCAAATATTTGAGGACATTATTAAATTGTGTCAAACTACCTTAGCTATGCCACCTAGAGTAATGTCATCAGATATTAAATTAGACTAGAATGCTAGAGGAGCTTGGCCCTGTTCCTGATAGACATCTGACTATTTTATATAAATGTTTGTCAAATTGTAATGCCATATCATGTCTTGTATTCATATATTGTACAGTTACATATTCCCCTGAATGATAAGTTTAAATCTCTGAGTAGTGTAAGCATTCAGGGCTGATTAAGCTATTGGCCTGGATGTTTAGAAACTTAAGTCAAATAGTTGAATTTTCTTGATCAACTAACGCCATGTATAGAAGCAGAAATATGTGCTGTGAATCTAGCATCCTTCTTTTTGTTGTTTTAGCTGCAGTACTGAAGTATGAGAACAACGTCATGAATATCAGGCAGTTCAACTGCTCTCCTCATCCATACTGGCTTCCAAACTTCATGGATGTCTTCACTTGGTCCCTGCCATTTGTTGGCGAAAAAGGTGTGTTGTGGAACCCTGAGTTGCTCTAAATGAAATGGTGTAGGAAGGAAGGAGAAGAGATGTGTTCTATTTTACCATGAAACACACAGAAACACTTTGGCCCAACCAATAATACTCACAAGTTACACCAGGAGAGAGGTGATTTGCAAGTGTATCACTGTGTATCCTATTAACAGGGGAACAGTGAGCGAATTAAGGAAAAACAGAGGAAATGAAGAATATGTGGGAAAATTTACACAGTCTCATTAGAATAATACAACTTTTAAAATTAACATAAATACAGCTTTACCTTGTTCCAAGCAATAATGTCTACCTTTTTTCCTTACCTCTTTTTCCTACAATTCCAAAGAACTATTTTATTTTACTAATTACCTGTCAAATTTAAAGGTTAGGATAACCATGCTTTCCTTACATTTCTGATGTTAATAGTAAGCATCATATTAAACTCTAGTGCTTAATGGCTACACTGTTTTAAAGGACAACATGTACTACAACTGAAAAATGGTTCATTAAAAATATAATGGCCATTATGATTTCATTTTTGTATATGGTGAGAGGTAAGGGTCTGGTTTCATTCTTCTGCATGTTGATGCCCAGTTTTCCCAGCATCAGTATATCATAATATACAGAACAGTGAGGCAAATTTACATTTAAACAGTTGGCTATTAACTTGCTCTGATTTTCCAGAATTAGACTTTTCTTTCTTTCCTCCCTTCCTTCCTTTCTCCCCTTTTCCCTCCTCCCCTTCCCTCCCCTTTTTTCCCTCCTTCCTTCCCCCTTTGTTTTACTTTCATATTTTGACTTAAACCTCAATAAAAATTTTGAGAGAAGGCCTTGCCCCCACTTTGTTTTTAGTTCCAGAAACCTAACCGTGATAGACTGAATCAGTTCTCCTGCATCTTCTCACACATCACATGAGAAGGCGAATGAGCATCGTAATACACATAAGGGTTAACACATATTTCAGAAAAATGATGTCCTTTGTTTCAGAGAAAAGCTGCATATTTTTCAGAAACCCTGCAATATTTTTTTTCTTTAAATGCCCTGAAATGATTATACCAGTCAAGTTATGAATTGTCAGTGAAGAAGTCTTCCCTTTTGATACCAAAATAAATCAAAAATAAATTTTAAAGTCTCTGATGAGTGGCCCCAGTGCATATTGCTACTTCCTTGCACTAACCAAATCACAGCAGTGGGAAGTGTCACCTCTTGGCTTCTTTGGAGGCTGCAGCACTGTGAATCCTGGCGACTCCTGGGCACCCTTTGAACACCCTTTAGTTGGATTTTTTCTGTTCATTACTCAAATTTTGGATGCTTATTAGAAATTAATACATTATACTGGTATACATAATCCAATTTTGATAATTAAACTGAAACTCTGCATCAATGTTGGCTTTACTGAAAGGTTTATCTTTATCATATATCTTTAATTCTAAAGAAGTATTTTTTAAAATACAACATTACTTTAAAAAGTAGAGCTTAAAGAAGCAGTGGACAAGCTACTTTTAACATACATGATAAAACCCAGCCTAGTTTTAAAAAAAATGTTAAACGCGAATACCATGTACCGTAGTGTGAAAGTGACACAGCACTAATTTCCTGTGCACAGCACTTTATATAGCCCTGTTGTAACCTGTGTACTTAACTAAAGTTCTCATTAAACTGTACCTAAGCTTTGTTTTTAAAGTATTTTTGATAATCAAATTTAATGATATTTTTATCAACACATTCATTTTAAAATTAGCATTCTCAAAACAACTTTCACATACATTAGTTTATCAATCAGCAGTTTTTATTAAACACAAAATCACATGCCTCTCACTGTGCTGGGTTCTCTGGGGATCAAAAAAATAAGTGCATCATTCTTAGTCCCTCCAGAACAGAATTTTGTAATCTGATCTAGACCAAGCAGCATAAATGTACAAACAAATAAACATTCAAAAGTAACTGTTTCTCTGTCATAGATTTATAGTATATTCACATCCAGTTATTTGACTTGTTTATTATCTATCAACTGATGGCCAGTAAATGTTACCATTAGATTTCATAGGCATGCGCCAACAGTGTAATAAAGTCTTCATAGAATCACAAAGAAGCCTGTTGTCTTTTATGATCTAGATTTTATAGAAACTACTTTGTAGGAGATTTTATATACAAACTAGTGAGAAATATTATTGCTAGGCTTGTACATTAACAATGCCAGAGTAATAATTAATGTTGTAAGAGAATGCTGGACTCTTCTTACTCTCTTTCTTTGCTTTCTCCATTTAGTGACCGAGATGCTGGTGAATGTCCTCAACATCTGCTCCGACGATGAACTAGGGTCGGAAGAAGATGGATTTGATGGTAAGAGGCTTGAGCCTTTGTAGGCTAATGCTATTTGCCAGGCAATGACGTGGCATCTCATTGCTCACCGTAAGGATAAATGTCTAAGGTTTGGATTATGTTTAAATCATAACATACTCTTGAGAGTGAAAGATATAATTTTATTTTCTGTTTCCTGTAAAAAGAAAGTATAAGGAACAAAAGCCATGAGAGAATTTTCCCATTACTGTGAAAACATTGTTGAAGTACTAAACTGTTTTAATAACCATTGTTCATTAGCTCACATTGCTATGTGACATTTTTTGGCTACTTGATAAAAATTTCATATTTTATTTTCTAGCAAATCTCATTTATTGGGCAACTTTTAAAAGTCTCCTTTAATGGGCTTGTTCCTATTAATTATTCAGATTTTGATATTTATAATAAAAGAAGGCATTTATCTAGTGATATATTGGTATTTAGGTAATCCTAATATTTTTTTTTCCTATCTGTAGTAATAGGTAATGAATAAGCTATGCAGGGTATCCAATAACCCTTAAAGTATGCTTTTTCTACAAGGGGTACAGATTCAGGAGGTTAACAGTGGAAGGAAAAATTATTCTGGGATTTACAAAAGCACCCAAAATGAATGGAAACCTATAAAAATGTAGTTAGAGAGGGAAAGTGTTAGAGCAAACTTTATTTTCATAAACATTTAATAAGTGCAGCTGGACCTCCATATATGTGGGTCCCACATCTAAGAACCTCGGATCAAAAATATTAAAAAAAAAAAAATCACATCTGTACTCAACACGTACAGACTTTTTTTTCTTGCCATTATTCCCTAAACAATACAGTATAGCAACTATTGACATAGCAGTTACATTGTATTAGATATTATAAGTAATCTAGAGATGATTTAAAGTATACTCAGAGGTCCTAGAATGAACTGGACCTACTCCAAGTAGGGCAACCCAGAATTCCAAGATTCATTAAAGACCTATTCCTTGAAGAACGTGCAGTCTGGTTAGAGAGACTAATGGGTAAAACAGATAATATCAATAAAATATGACAAATCATAAAATAAAGACTGAAGGAGGCAGGGGAAACCGGACATTGTGATGAGATTACATGCCTATTTATACCTTTAAAAACTGCACTAAGGTAAAGTGAAAAGAGAATTTTGCTTTTTCTGGAACTTGCTATCTGAATGGCATTATTTAATGTTTATTTGGACTTACTGTAAGTCACAGCTATAAATGCAAAATACTTAATGCTTCAGTCAAAAGTAAAAGAAACCTATTTATATACTCATGTAAACAGTCTATATACTTAGGTAAATTGAAAGCATAAAAGTTATTTCTAACATCTCATAGTTTTTCTACTTTCTGTAACTTCATTAGTCTTCGTTACTTGTCTCCATATCCTGTTTTTGAGTCATAAAGCACGCCGCAAGGGGGTCCCAACATAGGGAAGGAGAGGAAAAAAGGCAGATATTAAAAATTAACTTCTACTGGGGTAAAATTAACTTAAGAATAGTTATAAGAACTTAATTAAGCAAATATATTGATATATTTTGAAATACGCAGATCAGTGGGTATTTTGTGCTTTATCTAAATTCTAGATGTCTCATTTGTTATAGCCATAGATTGGTACTGTTAACTTTTTCATATATAATGTTATCATTTAAAAGATAATTAAATGATAACATTATCTATGCTATTTTCATAATAGCAGAGATATGTTTCCTAGATGAACACTAACCAGATATAATCTAAAAGTCAAGAAACATTTTGCAATAGTTGCCTTTCACTATATTCTTTTTATTCCTCAAAAGAAAGATTAATCAGCATAAATACAATAATACTCCACTGTTAATATAGCTCCAGTTTTGCTAAGTCCATTGGCTAATGTTTATGATAGGGGCAATAAAAATGGAACATATTGTATAGAATAAAATGTGTAGACCTACATATGTGTGTAATTATATACTAATCCATTGACTCAGCAAATATATATTGGGCACCTACTGTGTGCCGGGTACTATTAGCCAGAGATGCCTGTGCATTTCAGTGGTGCGGGTTATTTTGCACAGTTGAACACTACAAGGACAAGCTTGGTGCTTCCTTCAATGCCATGAGCTCTCTTTACCCACCCTGTCCATCACTTACGTGAAAGGATATGGTCTGTGACTAACTCTGCTTTAAAGTAATTAGCTCCAATCAGTGTGCTATCCTCATCACCAATTGCTTTTAAAACCCTGTTAGTTCCAATTATAGGAGTGCATGTCCTTCTTAAGGCCCTTGGAAGAATTTTTTTTTCTTCTAAGCAGACCCCTGAAATCTGCCTCTACCTCCCCTAAGTCCTAAATGAGGTGCAGGAAGGGAGATGTTGGGAGGAGCCCCCCTGCTCTTGCCGCTGGGACAGATGCACCTTTGTCCCCAACTTTTTTCAGCTTCCTTCAGTGGTCCGTTCCTGTCAAGTTCAGCATCATTAAGTCCATTCTCTGTCTGAACACAGTTGCTTCTGCTTCATTTGTTTTCACTAGCTACACTTACAATAACATTAGCGTTTTCAAATTTTTAAGCAAAATTTGTACACAGGCTAATTAAAAATGTTTAGTGTATAGTAGAAGTGATAACTGTTATCAATTTGGGTTTGAGCAGAAAGAGGTAAAGTTATTGTTTATAATTCTTAGGGACAGTAGATTGCAATTTCCTTGGTTTCCTGACTCTTGGACTTAACAGGTATTAAATGATTATTTTTCCCTGTCTTTTTTTTCCTCTTAAATTTGTTGGTTGTTTCCCATAGTCAAACTAAAGAGAGACATTCTGGCAATGCCATGCTTTATGTTTGCTGTGTACACGCATGCCTGGGGGCGGGGGGAGAGATGGGAGAGATGGAAAGATCCTTCGGCTTCTGACGGAGGGGGAGGGGGCGCTTTGCTGGCGTGTGGTGCCGGCTTGTGCCCCTTAGGAGGACCAGATTCAGTGTCAGGAAAAGAGCCTGGAGGAACTAAAGAAGGGAAACCAAATTCAACAAAGAAAGGCACCATGTATCTAGAGATAGATTATGATTGGGAAGAAGCTGGTTCTTTGGGGAAAAAAATTAGATTATATTGTTACTCTTTGTGAATAGTTTCCGCCTCACTAAATAGGGTGATAATATAAGAACCGTGGATGCTTCTCCATTAAATTTGGGAACTGTTGGGCTTAAAATGTATAAAGAACATGCAGAATTTATAGCATTGGTATGATATTGTCTGCCGGCTCTTAACTAGATAGGAGTTTGAGAGCATGTTTGGTGCAATCGTTAAGGACTTCAGGGACCTGAGTCTGAAATGGGTCAAAGTTAATGTTTAGACACTCTCATTTCATAGCTGTGACCTCTAAACATGATCTTTTAGCTCGTATTTTGTAAATTTTCCCTTTAAGGAAAAAGCAGAGAAATAAAAGTTTTAATTAAAAGTACATTTAACTTTAGGATATTATATATTTCCGTGTAAGCAATCAGGAAGGAGTCCTAGCACTTAATTTAACAGAACATAAAAACTATGGATTCTTCAAAGGTGATCAAAGAATAATTTGTAAAGCTTCCCAGAACTCTGATATTCTTTGGGAATACAGTTTAATGAGAGCATCTATAGAAGTTTCTTTTTTGGGGGGGGTGGGCAACATTATTTCCAACCTTAGGATAAAGTTTCCAATTCTCCCATCCTGCCACTTCCTGCCTGCCAGGCTCCTTGGTTTTTGGCTACAGAGGTAAAGCAGGACTCAGAAGACATCAAAGGTCTTAATTAAAACTTGTCCTTATGTTGCTACGTATATTACGTATACTGTACTCATCTCTTAATGAGTCATTTATCAAGGCCTTCTCAGTATTGTGTTCAATATGTCCAATGTCAAGTATGTCCAATGTCGACTGCAAAGTCAAAGGTAGTAACAGTCCCTCTACGATCCATGAGTATCTTTTTATCTTATCAGATCGACTTCTTAGTCTTCATTGGGCCGACAGCAAATAGGGATTCTCCTCATCTCTTTGGGAATCTATCAACTCCTTTTTGCTATTTAATAAGGATGGTGGTTATGATGACAGCAACTAACATGTGTATGTGTAATACTAAGTCATTTATGTGTGCTATTTAATTTATTAATTTTACCTTTGGCCAGCAAAAATTTATAATTATTAACTATCATTTTTTTTAAGTTTACTGAGGCAATTTGCATTATCTCTAATCCTCAAAACAACCTTCTGATACCGGTACTATTATTACCCATAATTTTCCATAGGAGGCAATCAAGACTTAGTAAATTGAAAGCCCAAGTTCATCCAGCTAGTGAAGGAGCAGAGCCTAGATTCAAATTAATGTCTGCCTGGTTCTTAGACTCTTGAACTTTCCACAACCTGTAATCACAGTGTTTGAAATTGTTTTCATTCAAACAGCATGATGCCTTTTTTTTGTAAACAAAACAATACTAATAAGCAAGTATACTTTAATTTGTTCTGTTAAATATACTATAAAATAAAGTAATAGATTTTGTACTATTGTTTGGCCAGGAAAGTGAGTACAGATGAAACAGTATCATTCTAGTCTTTTAACCTTAACCTACTCTAAGAAGTTACAAGTGTTTTATCTTGTCAAAAATTTAGGTATATCCGAGAAGACAAAAAGTCCTCTGGCTCATACAGGCTTCTGCTGGGTAGAAACCACATCATGATTCTCTCCTTCTTAGCTTCTGCCTTACAAATTGGGGAATTTGATAGCCTATGAAAAAGTGTTGCTGTTTTAAATTGGCCTGTGGTATTCTGCATTGAAAATAAAATAGAAAACTTATGTTATCTGGTAAAGTTTGGAAGCAGCTTACTGCCAATGGATGTCTTTTGATGATCTAATTTATATGTTTTGGGGTCTTTGTTTCCTGTTTCTACTTCTGATTTTGGATGATAAAATGATAGTCTGGTTTCAATTTAGGGTTGTTATTCACTGACACGCTGTAGAGAAGAGAAGAAAAAAATCCAAGTACATATATCTCATTTGGTAAATAATCCTCATTAATGAAGAAGACTCATTTCAGACCAAGGATTAGTAAGTGATTCCAAAGTAGAGAGGAAAGCTGATGGAAATCAAGCAGTCTTCTTCATCATAAAGTTTCTTTATTGTTCATTTAATAAGGAAGTCTAGAATAGCAGTAAGCATCAAAACTTAATGATAGTCTTGTGAGTTAGGAATATTTATTTATCCTATCTGGGCCTTTTAGGTCTTAAAATCATAGGCTCTGAGATCACTTTTTAAAGTACATATTATATTTGAGACTATGATATGTGATAAGTCTCACTAATAAGGTAGAACTGTGGAGGTGAAACTGAAATCCTGTAGAATAATAAAGGAAAGAAAAAATAATAAAATGAATACATTTCAAGCCTAATACAGTTTCAGGCTGCACTGGAAAAACTTAATATTAAATTAGAATTTATGTGTCTGCTTTCATCTAAAGAGCAAACCACATGGTAGAACTCTTATCTTTTATCCACATTTTTGCCTTATCCGAATATTATCCACAAGCAAGTAAATAATGGGATCAGAGCAGTTTTTTGCATTCCTTTATGAAACCATCTAAATTGTATGTAAGAAAATGATCTCCCATAGTCTGCTTTGAATTATTAGAGAATTCTTCCTATCTAATACCACAGGTTCTAGAGCATGGCCCTACTTACTTCTGTCTAGTTTTGAAAAGTCACACAGAACTTTTTAAAGTGCAAAGTTGGGAATTAAGAGGACTAACGTAGCATCTTATTGGTCCTTTGAGGAATATCTTTATGAGGATCTGATTATATTATTTTCTACCAAAACTGTATTTATTTGCCATGATGAATGTTTGACCCAGCAAAAAGCATTTGATACTAAGAACTCTTTTGCCGAAATGCCTGAGCACCCTTAAGTATGGAGAGATTACCCCCCAAGTCAAGGAATTATTTGTAACATATTCACAGCATTTAAATATGATTGGTTAATTTCAAAATCTAAATAGAATGAATAAATGAAGCCTCAAGATTTTATTTTAGAAAGTTCCCTCTGCTTTGGACACCTGGCAGCACGTGGACTAAGAGCCGTTAGCGTCTTAGAGCTCTTCTTATGTCTATAGTTCTTATGATAGTAGTTTCTGAGCAACTCATTTCAGCCTTCTGTATTTCAGGTCCCCGATCTGGGGGAAAAAATGGTGTATGCCCAGTAAAAATTGATAGTTTAGGGTGAATATATAATATAATATAAAATTTAATATGAAAAGTAGAAAATATCATTTAGACTTACCAAAAAAAAAAAAGTGCTCTGAGGAGCACGATGGTGATGAGATTCTTATTTTGGCAACATTGAACCCTAATCTGAAGTTGGTAAGTAAAGAAGTAACATAACAAAAGCAGTATTTGAGAACAAGCAATTACTTTTTCTAAGCTTGGAAAAAGTGTAAAGGATGAGTAGGTATATAATTTAGGAACTTAAGAAAGTATCTCGGAATCACAGTGACTGTATCTGAACAAAAATACTGTTGAGAAAAAATAAAAAGGAAAGGAGCTGTTCAAAGAGCTTTCCATGGACTTGCAACTGTAGAATCCACAGGTCTTAGATGAAGGGGCAGAGGAAACAAACGCTGATTTGGATGGTTCACACCTAGGTTCCTAGGAAGGGTGATAACATTTATGGAAAAACCAGTTCCAGGAGAAAGATGAGTTCTGCTACAGACAGGAGTCTGACTAAAGCTGACACATGTAACTCTGGAAATGTCCAAGCAGGATTTGGATGTTAAATCCTGGACATTGGGAAAGAAATCCGGGCTGTTGACAGAGGCGTGGAATTAAGTCATAACTGAATCTGTTAAAAGTGAAAAAGGCCTCCAGAGTTGTTGATATCAGAAAATTGAGGACTGATCCTTAAAATTAACCTATTCTGATGAAGCCGGAGAAGGACGAGCAAGTGAAGGAGAGGTAAGCAGTGATCAGGGGGAGGCCACAAGGACCAGGATTACGTAGCAGTTCAGGCAACAGTTACTTAAAAATATTTGTACCAAGTGCAGAAAAATTAATGTGAATATGACTGGCCAGATAATGAAATATTAGAACCATGACTTTGGTTATCAGATATAAGATTGTTGATAAGAGGTGAATAGCAAAATTTATTTTATTTTTATAATAACACATAAAGAAAATTGAAATCATTAAAAAAAGCAATAAGTAATATTCAGAGTACCTCAATTTTAATATCACATTTTTATTGTATATGTTTTTATTTATATGTATTCATTTAAAATATTCACAGAATTTCTTTTATATATATTCATTGATGAACAAAACATATGTGGTCCCTGCCTTCATTAGACTTAGAGTCAAATGGAACAAGAATTTTAAACATGCTGGTTGTACAGAGGATTCAGAAGTTTAGGGAGGAAGCAGGAATTGGCATGAAATATTTGATAACTAAAGGAAGAACATGGGGGGCATCTTTCTTTTCTTCTACTTCTAAAAAAGCAAAGAAAAATACTTTTATATATTTTGTTGCTTTAGAAGATATGGCCATGTGAGAAATCTTTATATGTTTTCCTAGGAAATTATATTCAAGGGTGAATATCAGTTTGTTAGTTATAACTTATCTTCTTATGATAACTGAATGTGCATAATGGAATTAGGGAAGAGGAAAAGAAGAGGTAAAAAGAAAGGTATTCAGTATCTTGTAAAAGACTCCAGTTTCTTCTCAGGCTTTTGTTAATTATCTTCCTAGTTTATTACTGATTTTTTTTCAGTTGCCTAGTGTTTTAGTGTCTAATTTAAAAGCCAAATAATTTTTATCACTGTAAATTTATTCTTTGTACTTTATACCCTTTATAGTACAGATAATTGCTTGTTTCATTATGCTTACGCCTTAAGAAAGAAAGAAGCATTATATCCAGTATATCATTAAAACTGAAACATGTCTGAGAAATGCATGGGAATTTATTAGGCAGTGGGGTATAAGTCCCATCATATTTACGGCTATTCACATTTTGGGGCCTTTACTATCAAGGTATCTGATTAGCCATCATATTTTGATTATTTTCATCATTTCAGCCTATCATATTTGGTTATAATAATTAAAATCCTTTTAGGTCACTAATTGAAATGATGAAATCACATGGAAATCAAAAAAGTACTGCCTTCATATTGTACTACCATGACTTTGGAAAAAAATGTTTCTTAATTATCTGGCATAATTTTCACAATACATGGAAGCTCAGACTTTGAAGAATAAACTAAATGTTAAAAAAAAACCCAGCCATATCCCTGTGGCTAATTGGTTGAATAATGTCCACCATTAGCCAGAATACTATGCTCACAGTAAGATAATACTCCAGATTTTATACTGTATTTTCATATCTAGTATTATATACAAATATGACCTATGATATTTTTCACCATTTTAAAATTATATACAATTGATCAATAATTATATAATTAATATAATTTTATAGCGTTAGACTCTTCAACTAATGATGACAGCCAGCTTACACTAAACATTAGCTTTTGAATATCTAAGCTTATATATATTTATAAAATGTATTTGAGGAGGCAAACCATATTGCATAATATCAAGGGAAATAAGCATTGTGGTTCTATAAACCTTAACCCTTTTTTTTTTTCCCAAAATATTAAGGGGGTGGGTACAAATGCTTTTGGTCACATGGATTGCTTTTGTAAATGCTTGAGTGACAGCTATAAGTTTAATGCATTCTTTATTTGAAAAGGATTGAAATAGAGGGCTCTCTTTCTCTGTGAAGGCAAAGATATTGAACCTATGTACATCTCCATATTTTAGAAGAACTTCATTCTCACAAGCAAGGTTGGGATAACTGGCATGGGACAGAGGCATGCTCCGCACAGGGAACGCAGTGATAGATTGAGCTTGCTGAAAACTGACGCCATGAGAAAACAAAATATATTATTTTCACTCTTCTGGCACATTATTCATGGTTCTCTTCCTATAAAGCATGTATAGGTTCAGGTTCTCAACTAGAAGATTGTACTTTGATAAGAATAATTAATAACTGGTTGAACAACTACAGGAGCATTGTTGTTGTGAGTCCAGAGTTGGTAAAACATTTTCTTTAGAGTAACTGATCTCGAATGGCAGGTTTAAAGGCTATACTAAAAAGTTCAGTAAATGCTGCACAATTTAAATTTTAAAAGTATTTTTCTATGAGATAGCCTATTTTCACTCTTCTAAAAATCTATTCTTTGCTCTTTAGTCTTCTCTCATGAGAAGTTATAGAAAAATGTTCTCCCTTTTTTGTTTGTTTGTTTATTTTTGAGGCAGGGTCTTGCTCTGTTGCCTGAGGTAGAGTGCAGTGGTGCCATCACAGCACACAGCAACCTCAAACTCCTGGGCTCAAGTGTCCTCCTGCCTCAGCCTCCCGAGTAGCTGGGACTATAGACTTGTGCCACTACGCATGGCTAATTTTTTGTTTTGTTTTTTGTAGAGGTGGTATCTCACTTTGCTGCCCAGGCTGGTCTTGAACTCCTGGCCTGAAGCGATCTCCCTCCCTGGCCTTCCAAAGTGCTAAGATTACAGGCATGAGCCACCACACCCAGCCAGAAATCTAAATTCTGTTTTGTGAACCCGTCTTTTGGGGGATGTTCCATTTTGTTCTAAATGGAAAGCTAGTGGCATCCTGGCTGCTAGTGTCTCTCCTAAGTGAATTTTCCATCATCTGGGGTCTGCCCTGTAGCCTGGTTAGCACAAAACACAAATGAGGCCCCATCTCAGGGCAGCCTGATGCTCCCCAAGGTCACATAGAAATCTTTTAATTTACAGAGAGCAATTTAACTATTAGAAGAACCGGAATATTCTTATTTGCGCAGATATCTCCTTCTTAATAACAAGCCTTTTTGAATTCTTCCTACATACGAAAGCTCTGCTACGTCTGTTAGCAGGCAGAACAGTACCCAGTACGTGTGTCTGTTGAGTGTGGGAAGGAATGAGCATGTCACTTATTTAATTCCTCTTCTCCCTCTGCACGAGGTTGGTCAGCTGGCACGGGAGCAACTCCTGGCTCTGGATCCCTCCAGCTCGGGACCTTAGGCAAAGAGCTCCGTGTCTCTGTTCCTTAGAGTTGTCTTCTGTGAAATGGAGACCCACAGTGTCATTTCCATGTGGCTGTGATGAGGATTCTATGAAATAACACGAATAAAGCATTAGAACACTGCTCACTGTCTGGATTAGGAAGTGAGCCTTAAAGAGGTTTCGTCTTTGCCAGGGTGGCAGAGCTGGGACTCAGACCTGGGTCTGTCATTCCAGAGCACAGCGTCTTCACCACTGCGCTGTTCTGGCTCTCATGTGCCTGTTCAGTTATAGGTCTTAAAAGGAGCAGACGAGCCAAGTATTTACGATCCGAAGTCTTGCAGCAGGTAGGGCCAGAACACAAAAGGCCATTGGCCCCTGGACAGGAATCGCTGTCATTTCACGCTGAGTCATTTCACGTTTCCCTCGGCTCCTCTTTACCGTGCCTCTGTGCCTGGCCAAGGCCCTTGACTGGTATATTTCTTTCTCCTAATAAGATAATAATACAGTTCGAAGATGTTAGAGTCTCATGACCTGGGAACCATTGTGCCTTTCAAGGTTGCCTATGCGTTGATCACTGGCCAGAACCTGATGATCATGTCCCTGTTTCTCCTTCTTGGGCAAAACCTTACTGTGTGACCCGTGCAGTCACTAAACTCCCTGCCTGGGTCGTGAATAGCATCAGCAGATGTTCGAATGGCTTCGTTTCAAATACACTTAGTAGACGCCAGCGCCCGGGCCAGCCTCACTGCCAGGGGAAGGAGCCGCGTCGTCTTTAAGCTGTCAGATGCCACTCTACTAACTTCGTCTGGAGTAGGGCGCGGCATAACCAGACGTATTTCACTATGCTTGTCTATTTTCTCTCTTCTGTTTATGTACGTTCAGAGATAACATTTAAATGTCATTCTAATACTTCATAAATTTCTAAGTCCGTGCAGGACCAGAATTAAGTTCTAGTCTGAATGCATTCTTCCAGCACTTAGCACGTGTACAATTAGGTCCTTAATAAATATCTTTTTAAACTGTTATTTCCTCATCCATATCCAGAGCAAATCTCTGATACATTAAGCATCCAGGCATTATGATTGCTTCCCTTTTAGATAATAAATCTACATTACTAACTTGATATGTATTATTTCATTCCATTTTGGTTTTACTTTCTGTTGTCAATTTATAAAACTGATGTTTCTGTTATGATAAAGGGGTTGATCCAAGTAGGATTGCACAGGCTATTAGTTTCTCCTGTGGTAATAGTAAGGAACTGAAATGTCCTTGGTGAAGCATATGCTGAATATGTGACAGTTTCCTGAAAAATCAGCGGAAGGTGCCTAATCTACTGTAAAACTTTCATTCTCACCCAAGTTAGAATTATGCTTATAGTCAATTTCTGTGACTCTACCGAGAAATCGTTAAACAGATGGAACACAACATCTTAAGAGAACAAAAGTACATAGAATCAAATTAGAGTTTGGAAATTAAAATAACTTTTAACTAAATAGAAAGTAACCAAATAATGACAATAATTGACATTTGGAAGTAGTCTGTACATTTTTAAGACTTCTATCCAAAGAATTCAGTTATGTTTTATGACAAGAGAAGTAGAAAAAAAAAACATAGTCTAGGCTCTACTGGTCTTCCTTAAAAATCTATTTCACAGCAGAGACTTTTTATTTTAAAAAATTATATTTTAAAAGATCTTCTATTGGTTTCAAAATGGAACATAAGACAGAATAGCTTTATGCCAAATATCACACCATTCATTGCAGACTCTATGACATGCTGAAATTTTAGTTAAGTTAAAAAACATATGGGGCCGGGCGCGGTGGCTCACGCCTGTAATCCTAGCACTCTGGGAGGCCGAGGTGGGCGGATCGTTTGAGCTCAGGAGTTCGAAACCAGCCTGAGCAAGAGCGAGACCCCATCTCTACTAAAAAATAGAAAGAAATTAATTGGCCAACTAAAATATAGAAAAAATTAGCCGGGCATGGTGGCGCATGCCTGTAGTCCCAGCTACTTGGGAGGCTGAGGCAGAAGGATCGCCTGAGCCCAGGAGTTTGAGGTTGCTGTGAGCTAGGCTGATGCCACGGCACTCTAGCCCCGGCAACAGAGTGAGACTCTGTCTCAAAAAAAAAAAAAAAAAAAAAAAACATATGGAAGAAATTCAGAATGTGTGGTTTGGAGTGAGTAGCCATTATGCCCCAATTTTATCACCTATGGGGGGAGCAGGTAATATAGTAGTTAGAATCCAATTTAGAAAGGTATTCTAAAAATGTTAGGTTATAATCCTCAAAAAGATGAATTTTTTACAGGGATTGTTTTATTTCTTGTCCTGGGTGTGTTTCCTCTATCTATAAGAGGAACTCATACAAGGATACATAATACTGGCAAAGGACAGCACCTAGCAGTCTCTTTGGATTCAGTTTAACCTCAGCCCTATGTGGATGAGTGATGTAGGATTCCCACGCTGATGACTTGTCAAGATCTTCCAACAACTGTCAACTCTGGAAACTAAGTCATCTAATTCTTGAAAGAACAGCAGTCCCCAGGCTGGGGTCACCCAAAGACATTTCAAAGGGAGTTTAAAGGGGGTCCATTTTCACATCCTCAGCTTCCAGATATGCCTTTTCTAAAAGTGAGCAGCTGAGAACACACCTGGCTGGAGGCTGGAGGCCTTCCTGCAGTTTCTCCTTTCCCACCTCCTCTTTTTCAACTGCCCCATTTCCATTTTAAGGCAAAGGCGCGGGTCTCCCTAGATGGAATCACTGTTAACATTGCTTTAAGGTGTAAAAACCTCTGGTAGGAAACAAAGAGACATTGGGAAAACTGAGTATCTAGAAAATCTCCTTAATCAAGGAAGCGTTATTTCCTTCCCATCTCTATCATTAAGAGATACATTCCAATAAAATTTCATTTCTATGCATTTTAATATATATAAACATTTACCATATATGTGTGCTGTCCAGTTCAATTATGAACTACTAATAAATTGTGATATTGATTCCAAAGGAATTTTTGAATACTTAGGACCGATCATCTCTGGAAACTTTCAAAAATATATTTAATTGAAATTTATTAAACATAATTTGATAGCAAGTAGTGATAAAAAGATTTTAAAACATAGTCTAATCTGTACTGGTCTAGGCTATACTAGTGATAAAAGGATTTTAAAGTTTAAATTTATAGTGCATTAGAGTAAGATTAGGGAAATTGAAATGGAAATACAATTTCAAAGAAGAAAGGAATAATGTATAATTTCTAAATACCAATGAAGATCTTGTTAATGGATCTTTCTTTAAATGGCTGATAGTGGGACTCAAATTGCTGAGATATTTATATACTCCAATATGCCATTGGAGTGATATATCCAATATTCGTTTTTAAATGATAATGTTTACAATATTATTTACAGCTATTTAAACTGGAGGCGGGAATAGTACTCTTTAGGGATATTCTTTTGCAGATGCATGAGTAAATGCAAAGGCTACAGTTGTGAAGCCATTCCATCAGAGGACATACGATTACCTATTGCTTGTGTGCTTTCCCTAATTGAGTGCCTGGTAGGTAGTGAGGCACTTGTCATAACTCATAGCCAAGGGCAAAACTGGGAGGATGTCTAAGTAGCTTCTGGATAGCATCCCTTTTGGGATATAGAAGCTCAATGTTTGTTATTGTTAAATTAGGTCAGGAAAGAAAGGACAAGGAGATAAGGTTTCAGGATTATATAGCACATGGTTTACCTCAAATTTGGGGAAATGCATTCTCCCAAATAAGACAGTCCTGATAGTCATAGTTTTCATCATCATCTGTAAAAAGCTATAAGGACCCATTACCCAAGGTTTTTAGAGGCATCTGGAGTCGTGTTCTGTCTTTTGCATTATTTCTGTCTTGTATTTCAGAGGTGCTGATTTTGGAAGGAAACTAACCCATTTTTGTCTTGAGTAGAACACAACAAAAGATATTTCTTATCTCAACACCTTATGCTTCATTCTATCAGTAGCCTTTATTCACATTCAGTTTTTGCCGTATTTGACAAAAAAATAAAATCTGAAGGCACATCTAAACTCTGCTTAAGAATAATAATCCATGATAAAATTTTACTTTCAAGTGGAATAGGTTTCTACAGAGATGAACTTGGTTAACTTTTAACAAATTTGGAAGTGGTGAGTGATAAAAAAAATTTATTATTTTCTTAGAATTTGAATTAAAGGTATAAAGCAATGTGAAGTCTACCAGCAAAATATAATTCTTAAAATATACCTTTCCATTAAAAAATATGAAATTTCATTATAAATACACTCTTTTTAATATAACATTTTATTTAAATACATATGCTATGGACATATTATATTAATTATAAGTCCTTTAAAGAAAGAAGCCTAAATAATACCAAAAACTTAAGGCCAAGATAATAATGAAGTAGAAAAGTTCTGCTAGTTTTTCTCTAAAAGAGATAACAACTCAATAACAGTTTTTAAAGAACAGCTTTTTTGTATTTTAATAATATACAAATATTCCTATTTTTTTAAAGATTTGAGTCATCTTCATTTCTTGCAGTTGTGAAAATATATTGAAACTAATGATAATCTGTTGGATCAGACTTACAAAGCCAAGTGTCACCAGTCCAGTTTCCTGCTGGATCCAGTGGAGAAGCGGTAGTGGGGAGAACGTGACCGCAGGGAGAATCTTCCTCATCGCCTTTCTCGGCGCACATGCATCCTCCACGTCATGTAAAGGAAGGACAGGGCATAGAGACCTCTCTTCCCAAAGCTGCCATCTCTCTTTGCCCTCGAAACCAAGTTTATTCCAAGTATAGTTTTGGTTTTTGACATTGTATTACAAAATGTTTCAAACACATAAGAAAGTTCGAAGAACTGTGTGGTCAGTACTCATATACCCATCACTCACTTTCCGCAACTAACATTGGACTGTATTTGCTTTATCACATCCCTCTCTCTCTACCCATCCATCAGTCTAACTTTCTGGCAAAGCGACTTCTGTTTATCTCGTATGGATGCATAAATGCTAAAGTCTAAACTTCTCGTCTGCAGGTTCCACTGAACTAAAGCCTTTACACGTTAGCTCTTGGCGCTTTCCGCTTCTCTTCCCGCCCTCCCTCACCCCAGTGCTCCGAACCTCGTTCACACTGGACTTCTCACCCACCATCTGAACACACGTAGACTCTTGCTGCCTTGACATGTTTAAAAATTCTCTATGGAGAATATCATTCTTCCTACTCCATGTTGCTTATATATCCTTCAAGATCCTTGACTATCATAATTTCATTGAAAATTTTTCTTATGCCTCCAAACAATTAGCAGTTGTCTGTCCTCCAGGGGAAAAATGGCCCAGGTTTGTCATTTGCAGATTTCCGTGGTATAAATTCCCCACCCCAGCTGATTTCACGCTACCGCCTTGAAGTTCCCTAACGTGAAGTTAAGAAGGGATACACTCGGTGCCTCTCGTCAGCTGACAGAAGCCAGCCACAGTATAGCTCTGCTGCTTCCACTGTAATATGTGCCACGCACTGTAGTCATCCACGTGATCTCCTAAAGCAGAGACGATGCCTTACTCACATTTCTGTCGCTAGCACATGGCAGTCTATAAGGCATAGGAGTCATAGGAACACTTGATGAATGAACGAACGATTTGGATATTATTTGTAGTCTACATATACTTTCTGTACATCCCTAATGCAGTTAAAACTGAGGGATTTATAGCAGCAGCTCAGTGGTGGCGACCGAGCCAGATGGCGGAGCCAGCACCTGCAGTGTACGGCGCACACCCCGTGTGGTCAGTCTGCCTTCACCCCGGCACTCGGCCCCTCCTCTGTGTGGCGTAGCTGCCTTTTTCTAGTTCCTTCCTGAGGCTGAATCCACCCTGTGGGGACACAGCACTCCCTTAGCAGGCCACTTGGCACAAATACCTTTAAATGTCATGGGAAGTCAGCAGGATGCTCAGGTAAGGGCAGGAAGGACACATGTTAAAAGCAAATCTGTAAAGATTCCCTTAGTCTATATACCAGCCTCCCCCACGTTGAGGAACCTGGGTGTGCAGGGTTGCTTAGATCCTGGAAATAGTATCATGGCACCCCAGGCATAAAAGAAGATCTCACCTTAAAGAGTTGAAAAGAGAGGCCCCCAAAAAAGAAGTGGTCAGTATTGGAATGGACACACAAAATGAAATTTTACTTAAAATTATTAATTTTTTAAACATATATAATACTGCTTTTCAGTTGGAGACTTCCATATTGAAATACATGATTATATTATTTCTAATGAAAAATAATTAGCACAATTTCCATGTAAAAGATATTTCGTGTGCCTTCATTATTTAATATGCTGAATTTTAATTTGAGCTACTGTGGTAAGTTTCCACAATTTACACAGAACAGTACCAAGAATGTTTAATATGACATCATATTTGCATGTTATAGCTAGTAAAATTCTGAAAAACATGCACTTGATATTTCTATTTAATTATGAACTGTGAGGACTTACAATGGAATAATAAGTTTTGGAAAAAGAGTTTTAATGATCTCTGGAAACTACCAAAAACCAGGACTAGCAATACTAAAAAGAGTATACCGGGACATTTACATCTGACCTTAATTCTATCCTGCTGTTGTTCAGCTCTTTTAAATTCAATTACATATTAATCCAGATAATTTATTTGTGTATTTTAAATCTTTGTAAGTTTGTAAATGTGTGGTATGACCTAATTTTGATTTTGATTATCTGGAAAATATTGAAGGTAATTTCCAGGATAAAACATTAAGAGACTAATTTCTAATTTCTCTTCTTACTACCTATGGTTAGTTTTTTTTTACTTTTTGAGTAAATATATTCTAATTTTATTTTTAAAAGTAATAAAACTTTTTAATTACCTGGATTGAGAAATTTTTAAAAAAGAACATTTTCTCTTAAGAAAAGTACTATAATATACCATGATTCCCTATTTATTGGGAGCACATCTGTGTATACATTAGGCAGAATATTATGTGCTCTGCAGTAATTCATTGGATCTGAAAATACAAGGAATGCTATGTGGGCTCTGACTATCATAATGTTCATTTTATATTTAAAGTTTAATCTTTATTTGAACATTTTTCTGATCATCCACTCACACTGAGCTAAGAAGCACAGAGGTCTACATAATTTATTTCCCTTCTTTTACAACTTAGTGTTGTACATTTCATTGTTCTGGTCATGGTTTGTGCAAGTCCTTTCATGGAATTTCTGTGAGGTTATTCTTATATATTTTTTACTTATTTGAGTTTATAAGTTTATATTTTCCCCTTCTCATTTCTCTTAAATATATGCAATTTCCTTTCTAGACGTTTTGAACACTCCTTGCTGCGTTTCTTGTTGTGCTCCTAAATACAGTCACCATTTTTGGAGTTCTCCCACATTTTCTCTTCTTTGTGGCCACTGGGTTGACTTCACAATCTGGCCATACTGTTTGCTGGACTGGGCCAGAATCTTCTCCCTTACTGAGCGCATCACTATCCCTGAGTTGATCGGGCCAGCTGAGGCAGGGAATATTAAACATAGAGCAGTCATAGCACAGCGTTAGACTGAAAGCAGCGTCGGACTGAATAATTGAAAATACATGTGCAGGGAGACTGCCATAAGGGACCTACTTGCCAACCCACTGTAAAAAAACAAACCTGTATTTATAGTAGTCTCTTGGTCATTAATCATCTAAAATCCAAGCACAGAGAATTCAGACTTTTAGATGGTTTCTAGGGGAGAATTTGTTGTATAAAGAATCTTAATTACAAATCGTAGACAATAAATACTATTACAGACTCAGAATAAGGTTTGAGGCAGGGATCCTACACCCCCTCCCTTTCCCTCCAGTGTTGGCCAGTACAGTAGTAACTCAAAGAACATAACGACTGGGAACCCGTGGTTTTGCCTGATTACCGGAATGACCAGGGCAGAGAATAGCTTGCTCCCACGTGAATGTAGGTGCGCTCCACCCATCTGTAGGCAGGACAGCTGACAATAGTAAGTACTTCCCAGTGGGTGTGTAGGGTGCCTGCCATGGTGCAATCGCCACAAGAGAGGAGAAAATGGACAAAAATGGGGGCTGCTTCCAAGTCAGAGAGAAGGCGAGGCAAAGCCCGCTGGCTGGGCTGTGCACACACGCTGGGCATCGCGGTGAGACGGGCATGCACCAGCGTCACCTTGGAAAATAACTACCCAGGCAAAGAAAGTGGCCCATTGTGTTTTCACCTTCTTGGAGTGGAGAGAAGAGCAGAGACCATTTCTCCAGCCATTCCAATTGCGTGTGTTACCGCAGGTTTTCGTGTAGAAATGTTAGCGTGTTGATTGATTGTTTGACCCTTATCAAATGATGAAACGATTCTAAATTGTATTCATAAAAGTCCTCTAAGGGAAACAGCAGAAATCTTTCCTTCTAAAAATGTCAGAAAACTTGCTCTTATCACAGATTAAAAGACCAAAATGTACACCAATTATCCTTGTAGACTGCAGTCTCTGAGCAAACTATGTGACTTACAGTGTTCATTTTGACTGGGAACATTTCTGGCATTATATGAAAGGGATATTTCGTGGTATATCTATTAGAGGCAGTAGAATAAGAAAGCTAATCTGCTTGCATTAACACTTTCTATAAAGTCCCACATAACGTATAAAAAGAATAATTATCCATTGTACCTTGGATTATAAAAAATCTTAAGAAGAGAGGAATTTTTCTGTTTTTTTACTTCTCCAAATATACCTTGGGGGTTGAAAAAAAAATAAAATGGATTCGTTAAAGTTCATGTAGTATTATTTAAAAACATGATTTAAAAAGGAAATGTTTTTCTGTAGTAAGTAACAATAACCTATGTAGATTGACATTTTTTAATTTGGAAAATGTAATAAGTCATAAAATTTACCCAGGGGAGACTCATGTAACTTTTTTACACAGCAGTAAAATACAAACCATGCGCCATCATCTCTTACTAAATCCAATTCATCAGTTTTCCACTTTTTTCTCTAGAACTCATTAACCAACCAGAAGATGAAAGAGAATCAAGTGCTAGAACAAATGGTTTATGACCATTAAATAATATAAATGATATTCCAAGGAATATAGGGAATTAAGAGGCTCCCTACTTTGATCACATCAAAGGATAACTTTTGAAAAAGCAGTTTCCCAAGGTAATCTTCCCAGCATAGAGACTGGAGTAGAAGATGCCAATGACTCACTAACCCTTGCTCCCGATGCATGTTTTCTTTGTACCAATAGAAGAGAAGGGTAGGAACTTACCTCTACCTGATCGCTGATTTTCCAATTAACTCCTTACCCACCTCCCCCCAGGAAAGCTCAGAAGTTGTTCTTTGGAATTGTGGGGCCCTCTCGAGTACTAATGGTCAAAGGCATGGATTTTGAATGGCTCAAACATTACACTCCACCAAAGATAAGGCACAGGCCCTCTGTCCAATCACGTTGGCTAGAAATCCTGCAGCCTGAATGTAGACAAACTTCCTCTGAAACATGCAGCGTACCTGACTCCTTGCTGATTACAGTAGGCATTTAAAATGTGAACTTGAAATCAGTTGTCTCCATTACTTCTAGCTAAAGTGGCATCATAGGTGTTTCCTAAGTTTTAAGTCTTGGATAAGAAAATACGCCACCAATGTCTACCATCTTTACCATGAGCTGTCATGGAAGCTTCATTTTTGTGCATCCCTACTATTTTCTCTCCGTCTCCCTGTCTTCTGCACAATCATACCCTCTTGCTAAGCGATTCAAGCATAAAGTCTTGGAATATTTACATCACAAACTTAGGCGAAAGAATGAGATACAGTTGGTATTTTCACAGCCTTTTGGCCATCACAATGTCTCACAATTAAAAATCAATTAAAATTTTTAAAACACTTGGCAACAAATTAGAAGAAATGGTGCACCCTCCACAGAAACAACAAAGCTAAAGCATGGATGTTTTTCTCAGCAGGTACCAGTTGTAAATAAGAATGAACTAGGGGCCCAAATGCAAAACCCCAAATGAAGCAGCTACATGTAGTTAGTAATTTCTAGTTTGAACTGTAACTGAATATTGTGGCTCCATATGTATTATTTTGTATTGTACTTTTTTCATTATTGATGCTTTGGACTTTCATAAGAAAAATTCTAGTTTTTAATATCACAGTAATGAGTCTATTTTGAACAGTGTATTCTAGAAAACAATATACTAACTGAAGTGAATGCCTGTGTATATTAAGATAGCCTTAAATGTTTTTCTCTAATGCCTTAACTGTCAAATAATTAAAACTTTTGAAAGCACAGGACCACAGTGGGCTTGCTGGACCGAGGGGTAAACACTGCCGTGGTTAGAGCAAGTGCTGATGCTGTCAAGGTTCAGCACTGTGTGTGCACCTGTGTTTATGCTACAAAAATGCAACACGGGGCTGTAGCTAGCTGGTCCTGCTGCCTCATGTAACTACAAAGGGTAAAACAGGATTTGATTAAGTGCAAAAAAAAAAAGCATGGATTTTCAAATTTGATTTACAGATAAATTCTTTTATGGAAAAAAAAACACTGATTTTGCTTACTGCAGTCTATTATATATATGCAATTTGTAAACTTACAATTAGATAAAAAGTCACTGACTTTTTCAGTTTTGCATTTTAAAACTGAACTCTCTGTTTCCAAACGTAGGAGCGACAGCTGCAGCCCGGAAGGAGGTGATACGGAACAAGATCCGAGCCATCGGCAAGATGGCCAGGGTGTTCTCGGTCCTCAGGTGGGTCGCTGTTCCTCTGGTTCTGGTCTGAATTTTATTGGGTGTCATTTAATAAATATTTTAATATTGTAATCTGGTAATTTAAATGTTTTACTGGAAAATATTTGCCTTTCTTCACTTACCAGTTTTTCTTTTAAATGGAAAATTAAAGGAGGAAAATTAAATTCAGTGAGAACATTGTCAGCCCCTCACTCTTTCGGTTAAGTTGCAGTCTACCAAACCATTTCTGCAAAGAAGGCGTCTGGAAATGGATTGCACCACGTTTTATTCCTCTGTTTGCTGCAGGACTTTAAAGCGTTTATTTCACAACAAGTTGAACATCTTAGCAAACAGGAAAAGCTGTTGTAATCCTTTCTGTTGTTCATTCTGGCTCTGTGATAAAAGATGAATTTGTCAGATGCATTGCACTAGATTTCTAGGAAAGGAACATCAGCCATAAAGATGTTTGAGTGACTCTCTTTTATTTTAATAATTGAGAGGAAAAAATTTACTTAATGTTTCAATTTCCATATAGCAGTATAATTTTTAAGTATATCATAAATCATTCTATTACTATTAAGCATGGTTCAGAAAACAAATATTTTCTTAAAGGAAATTCACTACACTTCGATTCAATTATGTATTTCTAGATAATATAAAGTAACTATATTTCTCTTCAAAAGATTGCTTTAAATTATGGTATGTTTATATGTGAGGAGTGTACAGTCAGTTCAGCTACACACAGTAACAAGGGAAAAGGGGAATAGCTTGGGAAATATTACCTCTACAATGGTGTAATTTAACAATCTAATTTTTGCCAAGTTCTGCCTCAACTCTTTCTCACAGAGTAGTAACTCCACTGGCTCTTTTGATTTCTCCTCTTGCTATTCCTGTCCTACTCGTGGTGCAGTCACTAAAGAGTAACTAAACGGCTGGGTACAGAGAGCAGGGGGCCATGAGAAGGATGAAAAGCATCACCATCCTTCCGCAAAGATGCCACATGAAAGTCAGGGTAGCTCTGCGGTGGCCAGCACCGTCACGACAAGCTGGAAATAGAGCAGCATCGCTCCCCGCAGCTGATGAATGGGGCTGCCTTCGCTCGATTGCTCCACATTTCTAGCTGCACTTGCAGGACTTATTCATTCATGCAATAAATAAGTATAATAAAACTTAAAGCATTGATTACGTACCATGAAGAAAAAAAAATAAGGCAATATGGGGGATAGCAATGGGAGATAGGGCACTTATTTTGGTATGTGATCAACAAAGAACCGAGCAGTGGTGGGTGACATTTGTGAAGAAATGGGGTAAGAGGTCAAGGCGAAGAGAGTAGCAGATGCAAAGATCCCCAAGCAGAAACAAAACCAGCAGTTTAAGGACCAGGAAGGAGGCCCGTGTGGCTACAGAATGTCCTATGGGGGCAAAGGACTATATGAAGAGCATAAGCCCAGTAGGTATCCTGAGTAAAAACTTGCTTCTTTATTGTGCATTAGATTTACCAATACATTCTCTTATTTCTTTTTCTATCCCAAGTCTCTCTGAGGGGGCTTAAGAACAGCTCTAGCATTCCCATGGGCTATTCCGTGAGAAATGGATTATTTGAATCCAGTGATGATCAGTGACTTAAGATAGCACATATTGGTAGAAAATAAAAACAGAGTATATATTATTGTTTTCCAATAACAAAATCATCTGTAGTATATTCACAGAATATAGAGGGAGCATGGCCAGAGAAGAGTAAGTTACGGTTAGTAATGATTGAGCATTAAATAGGTACCATAAACTGAGTTAGGCAATCCAAATAGCAAATTGGAATGAGAGGTGTGGAGATAATAAGCTAACATAAGACAAGAAAGTGTGTGCCGAGGCCATGGGCAGGTGCTGAGCTGTGGCCCTGCACAGGAAGGAGTCCTGTCTTTCCTGCATGTGCGTGGTGAGGTTGGCGCTGGAGGGATACTGGGAGACACGAGCCGGGTCCAGGAGGTGGAGAATCGTGGTGAGGACTTTCCTGCAGGTGGAGAAATTATCAGAGCACAGCCGCATGGTGCTAAGGGCAGTATCAGTGGCATCCTTTAATGGGGCACTTGCTAAGTGCCACTCGTCATGCCCTGTGTCATGCACACTGGACGGTAATCTGCACGGGACTCTTGCGAGGTCAGGGTGACTTTGCTTTACGGTGGGGAAAGTGAGACAGAGAGGCTAAGCCGCACGTCCAGACTCGCTCGCTCGGGGACCGCACTAATGAGAGCCCTACTTGAAAGTGAGCAGTGTAGTCTGGCGTGAATTCTCAATGATGCTAGTCGTCTAGTGGTGGATTCTCAGTATGTAAAAGGGCTAGACAGTAAAAGACATGAAGGTGAGTGAGGAATCTAGCGAAAAATGAGACTGAAAATGTATTTAAGTTCAGATCTATGAGTGCCTTGAAAACCATGGTAAAGCATTTACAATTTTGTGTGTAAGCAGGGAGGGTCAGGGAATGATTTTCGTGGGGTGAGAGGCGTGCTCTAAACCCATGTTTCACTGCGTATGGTCCCGGGAAGGTGAAGACTGGGCAGCAAGATGACGTATTGGCAACAGAGAAAACATTCAGGAGACTGTTGCAGCAATTCAAGCAGAAGTCGGACCGGGCTATGGGAGGAGAAGTGCAAAGGAAGGACAAACAGTAAGGATCTGGGAAGGTAGAATGTATTAGACCAGTGCGGATGGTGGTGCACAGTCGCCAGGCACAGTGGCCCAGCATGTTTCTCACACTGTGGAAATTTGCAGCGTCCTAAGGGAACCAGAGAACTGCCTTCCAGCAGCCCTTGCAGGTGAGGCACAGGCATGTTGCCTAGGATTTGCCGATCAGATCAGACACATGTGAGGCTTTTCTGTTTCCAAATGAGCATCAGGAGGAAGCAGCCGGCAGGGAAGATGATCGCTCTGCCTGCCAGGTGTGGAATCAAGGGGCCAGCAATGGAGCAGCTCCCACCGGGCACTAGCCTGAGCTCGGAGCAGTGCGGCAGCCTCTCGTGGGGCTGAGCCCACGGCGCGGAAGGGCAGAGGGACTCTGCCTGGCTGTAGAGCATTCACGTTCAGTTCTCGGAATCTGTGACGTGTGTAATATCCTTTTATGCATCTCTTTCCTGTTAAAATCAGCCAGAATAGATTTCTGTTGTTTGCTACAAGAACAGAACTCTTACCTATAAGGCACGGAGTTAAGAGAGAGGAAATATTCTAAGAATATTCAATCACAGGCACTAGTGATTGAGAGCATGCTGTCTGTTATCTAAGGAAGAGGACGTAGGAAGATGGGTCTTTTTAAAATAGTTTATGCGGCCAGACGCGGTGGCTCATGCCTGTAATCCTAGCACTCTGGGATGCCAAGGCAGGAGGATCGTTTGAGCTCAGGAGTTCGAGACCAGCCGTCTCTACCAAAAATAGAAAAAATTAGCCGGGCATGGTGGTGCATGCCTGTAGTCCCAGCTACTTGGGAGGCTGAGGCAGGAGGATCACTTGAGCCCAGGAGTTGGAGGTTGCTGTGAGCGAGGCTGACACCACGGCACTCTAGCCCAGGGCAAAAGAGTGAGACTCTGTCTGAAAAAAAAAAAAAAAGTTTATGGGCTTAAGGCAGCCACGTAGGAAGCCCATTTCTTGGACTACATTTCCTCCCAGCACACAGGAGAGCATGGGTTGGGGGCTAGTTTTTTAAGGCCCTTGTGGAACCTTCTGAAGATTTAGCTGCACCCATACGGAGAAGAGAAGCCATTAGAGAGTTTCGGATCTAGTAGTGACAGGGTCGGGCGTAGGTATTAAAACGCTCACTGGTTGCCATACTGAGGACAGCCCTGTGAGGAGGGGTCAGAGTGTGACAAGGACGGAGCAGAGAGAACATGCAGGAGGCTGGTGGTGAGCGGGAGGAGCAGTCGCAGAAGGCCGTGTTTTGTATGATTGCATTATAGAGTTCATTGCACGAAATGTCCGGAAGGAACAAATCTACAGAAAGTGGTTAGGAGTTACATAGGCTGAAGGAAATGGGAAGTGACTGCTTAATGGGTACAAAGTCTCTTTGGGGAGTGATGAAAATGTTCTAAAATTGATAGCGGTGATGGTAGTATTGATACGACTCTGTGAACATACTAAAGACCGTTGATTGAACCATATTCTTTAAATAGGTGGATTATATGCTGTAGTAGTTGTGTCTCAACAAAGCTGTTTCTAAAAGAGATGAGGTAGTAGGTTTGTGAGAAGCGGTTAGATACTCAAAATATTTTGAGGGCAGATCCCTCAAGATTGGCTGATGAGGTGGATGTGGAATGAGAGAGGATAACAGGAGTTAAAGGGTGATCCTTTACTCTTAACTGAAAAATGGAATTGCCAATTTCTGAGTTGAAGCCAGATTGTGGAGGCAGCAGTTTTGAGAGGAGTTCAGGAATTCTGTCTGGGAAATATTAGACACCTTTGTAAAAATGTGGAGTAGGTAGTTGTACATAGTAAACATTATATATGTGTATTGTAAACATTTTTTTCTGATTAGGTGGGATTGCAGTGTCTGCTGTGTGGAAACACATGAGGTTATTATTATTTCATGGTTATATAATCATTAAGATTTATTAATCAAAATGATTAGTAGTATCAAGTAATTAATAAATATAATGACATGATATACTTAAAACTGTTTGTAAAACAATTGTCATACTGTATAATAAAATAATTTTTTATTAGCAAATCAGTGGGGAAAGTGGCTGAAAAATAAAAGCTGGGATATTTTACCAGGGCTTTATTGGTTAATTGCCATTATTTTGCATGTTTTTCCTATAACATCAAAATTCCTAAATTCCTTAGTTTCTAAAACTCCCCTGAATGTAATTCCTGGTTTCCTAATCCATACATCAGATTTTTTTTTTAATCTCTGGTACGCTCTCTGGTTTTCTCTCTCAAATTGAATCAGTTCCACTTGTTTTTGCTGAGCATTACCTGAAAAACTTCCATCGGCACCCTCTGTGGCTCACTTTTATCATGTTTATTGGTGTCGTGGAGGATGCACGACAAGCACTTTGTACTATAATGCCTGATTATAAAATCAGAATTGTTTCCGTCTTCAATACTCAGAAGAAACTGAACCTCCACAATTGAATGGTGTGCCAGGGGTCCCCAAACTTTTTAAACAGGGGGCCAGTTCACTGTCCCTCAGACCGTTGGAGGGCCGGACTACAGTTCAAAAAAAAAAACTATGAACAAATTCCTATGCACACTGCACATATCTTATTTTGAAGTAAAAAACCAAAAAGGGCAAAAACACCCGGCGGGCCGGATAAATGTCCTCGGTGGCCGCATGTGGCCTGCAGGCCGTAGTTTGAGGCCCCCGGGCACTGTAAACGGTATCGAAGCAGTCATTTAGGTGGCACTACCTCTATATAAATGTATTAAAATATGCTATGTTTAAAACAGAGATCCAGAGAACCAAGATAGAACTCTGGGTTCTTCTGTGTGTTTTTCCTGCAAGACACTTCTTTTTCACAAGAGAAAATAATAGCTAATGCGCCTCTCCTTGTGCCTTGCAGAGAAGAGAGTGAGAGCGTGCTGACGCTGAAAGGCTTGACCCCGACTGGCATGCTCCCCAGCGGCGTGCTTTCTGGAGGGAAGCAAACCCTGCAAAGCGGTAAGCAGGCGGGTTGGTGCCGCTGCGCACCCGGGCCACCTCAGCCAGCTGTGTCCTTAGAGCCCTCGTTTATTCATCCATGCAAGCTCCGTCTTGGTCTTCAGTTCTTGTCGGCTCGGAAGAGAGCTGAGATCCCAGTCAGTTTAATCAGTCATGTCCGATAGGATAGCTCCTTCATTCTCTGGAGTGTGGTCTCTCCCCCACCCTCCTCTGCCCCTCATTTACACATTAATCCACATGTTCAGAAGACGGCTCTCAGGTTGCCTGCACACACAGGTTTGACTACATTGAGCCAATCAGTTGACAAAAACAATTTTTTAATTAAATTTTTAATAAATATTCTGGTTATCTATTTGATTGATAAACACATGCACACACACTAATATATACCTGTAAGTCTAGATTTTAGTGTAGACTAGAAGAAGAATATTTTTAAAAAGATGATTTTCTTATCCACTTGAATAGAAATTGGGAGCCACGTGTATCTTTTCTCTGACTTATCAATCCAAAACATAAGAAACTAGGCAGAACCACACTTTATTTTTGAAATATGAATAACATTGCCTTTAAATTAGAGATTTTGTGTTAAAATATGTAGCTTTCTAGACCAGTGCTGTCCAGCAGAACTTTTTGTGATGATGGAAATTTCTGTATCTGTACAGAAGCCACATACGACTATTGAGAATTTGAAATATAACTAGTACAACTGAGAAATTAATTTTTTATTTTATCTAATTTGTATTAAATTTTATTTAAATAGCCACGTGTGACTAGTAGCTACCATGTCAGACAGCACAGTTCTGTACACCCTTTTACTTTTGCTATTTTTGTTTTGTTATCGATTTTAACTAATATTTTCATTAATTAGAGTATAATTTTTAACAATACCTTATGGAAATTTTGCTATTAGACTTTATCAGAAAAAAATGAAAACAAAAATATGCATAATATTTTCAAAACAATCTCAGCCTCTTGCTTATTTTCCTATGTCTTTCCCTGAATCTTTTGTATTTTCTTTTCTATCCCTCCCCTTGAATCTAGAAGATTCAGTTATTCTTATGGTTATGTTGTTTAGACACACCTCATCTACATGAAGAGCAGTGATCAGCTTCATGAATAAGGTCTTGCTAAGTGATCAAATGCTAGCAGCATCACAGTAGTTTTCTTTATTTTCAGATGAATTTATTCCAAAACCATTATCTTTGAGTTTTTACAAAAAGACAAAAATATTTGATTGAGAGTAAGAAAATACACATTATTGAAGTAAATTCCCCTTTAAGTTTATAGCTAGAAATTATTTTAATAGCTTTACAAAAACACAGAAAATTTCCCACCAAAGTAAATATAAAACATTAGTATAAATGGATTGTTTACATGCACAAAGTGTACCCTCCACCTCATCGACTGAAATCTGCAGTTTCTGATAAGCACATCTGAAGGCACAGCAAGCGTACTGTCAGAAACTGTGGACCACGCCGGCTTTAGAAAGATACATGTAGTAGCAGGCAGTACATACTTCTAGCGTGTCAGTGCTGGTGTGCTTCCAGGTTTTTTGCTTTCCTTTTAAACTTAAGTTACTTGAGTTCTTCCAGTTCTTTGTTTCATTTCCAGATTTTTATCTGTGTTTATCTTAGGTTATTGATGTTTTTTTTTCTTTTATTTGAAATCCATTGGTTTGTGTTATTCTATGTTGAGCTCACACGCACATAAAAAGACTTATGAGTTGGAATCTCATTCATCCTGAGAATTTGAAAACTTAGTATATATTTTAAACCACATACCTTAATACAACTTCAGAATTCATTCAGAGCCCTTCAGTTTGTCTAAAGGGGGAAACTACGTAAAGCTTTGCTACTTAGCTCTTCTCCTTGGTGGTAATTCTCCATTCTCCATTTTTATCATAAAGAATCTAGAATGCACTAGAAGTAAGTTATAATGCACATTGGGCAGTTGCCGTAGTTTTAAAACCTTGAATTATAAGAAAAGTACAAATTAAAGTCAAGGGGTAGAATTTTAATATTAAAATTCTGGAGTTACAGAGAAGTTTGGCATTTTAACATTTCATTAACAGCTAGTCTTAATAACATAGAAAGACTCATACATCTGTATGGTGAAACATATAGATAGACCTTAACCCTATCATAAGAATTTCTGATAAAGCAATGGGCTTTTAAAGTTCTGCCTGTGGAATATGCTATTTCAGTATATTTATAGGAAACTTCATATGTAGATATATGAGGTTTCAGAATTTAGGCTGCCTGTTCTTTAAAGTGCTGATGGAATTGTTACCACTACTGGCTTGTTACCACTTGATTTGTATTGTTTCAAGAATTTCACTTCCAAAAATGATATTCTACTAAAGAAAAGAAAACTTGCTGTAAATGGGCTGCCTGGCAGAAGAAGTCCAGACTATATCATTCCTTCCTTTTCCCTTCTGCCTCACCCTCTTCCCACCCCTCACCTCCTCATCTAAACATGCCCGACTTTGTCTTTAAGAGTCACATGCATTATCAACTTATACTCACTGATTTTATTTTCCCTTTAAATTTGCAATCCCCCGCTTTTCCGTTGCATTAGGAAATAGTGCTATTTAATATTAAATAGTGTGAGTTATTCCCTTGACATTATGGCACTGCTTAAAGTTCTACCAATTTGTCTGCATTTTTAAACTGTAAATCACCTAGTGTAGCAAAGGTTTTATAGTACTCTGTGTAAGTCAAAAGCACATTTTAGATTTACAGAATCTCTTATAATACAATCCAAGTAAAAGAATTTTCCCTCAGTGTTTTCCTAAAAGGTTAATCATTTTGTCATTTATTTAGTGGGCAAAAACCAAAGCAATTCATCCATATAAGTGTATCCAGTTCATAAATTAAACTTATTATTTTTGTGGTGTTTTTTCTTTCTTTTTAGCATTTCTGTTTTGTTATCTGTGCCAGAATCCAGCACTTACAGGAACATTAGTTCTCTTAGCTCCTTTGATCGTCACTGATTTGTTCTTAGAGTTAAAAAATCCTCTGCTCATTTTTCTCATTCATTTTGCACCCCCTTTCTTCTCTTCAGCTACTGTTGAGGCTATTGAGGCTGATGAAGGTAAATTGGCCAGTCCCCTTTCTGTTGTACCCGCAACAGATAAGGGCTCTGCTGGGTGTATTCATTTTTTTTTTTTTTTTTTTTTTTTTTTTTGCTGTAGCTTGTACAGAGTGTGTGGGTGTCGAGCTAACAGTTGTGGCTCAGTATTAACCAAAATGTTCTTGCTTTAAAGGGGAAAATGTCCTTCTATGGTTTGTTTGTTCGTTTTTTTTTTCCCTTAAAGCTTATGTTTGACTTTTGTATACAACGAACCTAAGTACAATCACAGAAAACAAAAGGATTATATATCTCAAATGATGTGGGGTGGGGGTTATGGCAGCTGTTCTGATGAATAGCATATAAGACAATATTCCTTGAGCTGAACCATGTCCCTCCCTCAAATCACTTTCAGGCAGCAATGAAAAGGAGAGATTAAAAATAGCTTTATTAATTCTAGTCTTCAGAAGTTTGTAACCAAAGGAAAAAGAAAAAAAATGTTCATTTGAATAGTGCTTTGTTGTAGTTCGACATTAATTTATGTCTCTAAAAAGTATTCCAACGTGAGACAGCCGTGTATGAGATCCACAGTTCTAGTATTCTCATCAAATTCTAACCTACTGGTATTTGTAGGACAGTTAGCACCAGCGAAATATTCTAAAGAGTTCAGAAGTATCTAGTGGCTGTGGACGTGGCCGAGAACAAGAACAGTGAATATCAGGTAATCGCTCCATTGATTAATGTCCACCGGTGTCTGCTCTGTGCCAGGCACCGTGCTAGGAGCTGCAGGGGAAACCAAGAAGCGAACACCTCCGCCTGCGTCCTAGCGCTGCTCGAGAACAGTAGGGCTGACCCTTTAGCCATTACCTTTTCCTTGAGTGCTTTCTAAATACATGGTGATGAGAGAACTACGTATCAAAATAGTTGTTGATATTCTACATACCATATCGTCCGGAAATTTCAAAAAAGAATAATTTGAAGTTCCCCTTTAAAACAAAATTCTTCAGTTGTATTTTGTTCTTGCAAGATAACTTTTTGGTTTTTTCCCAAAAACGTGTGCACATGGTCCTTTGGCATGATGCAAAAGTGCCACCTTAGACACGCAATCCGTGCGTGATTCGGACATGGCAGGGCAACGGCACCCTGTAAGAGAAAAATACAACTGCTTCCTAAATAGCAGCGGACAAACTGCTATTTATGTGGGAATTCTCTATTCCTCTTGGCAAATTCTAATCTGCAGTGTGCATTCTTGTTGATAGTTTGGCTGTTTTCTGTGGTTTCTGTGACTCTGTGTTGTGTTAAGTATACTACCAATGTAAATTGCTAATTCCCATTGTCTGACCAGCAACTACAGCAGAGCGCGTTCTTCCATACCGGGATGGACAAAAATGATTAGAAACGGAGCCCCATTCTAGAATATCCGTTATTCCAGCTAGATTTCTCATGTCTACGCTCCCACCCTATTGGCTTTTAAAACCTAGAGATTCCATTTTTACCATTTAAATTACTAAAATCACTTCATAAATTATAACGATAAACTTGTTATATTTACTAATTATAATGAAATTATATTCACAGTAGTCTAGAAAAAGAGTAGAGTACAACTTTGTGCCATTTTTTGGTCCCTCAAAATAATTGAGTTAGTTTTCAGGGTGGGTGCTCATCAGACAGCTCTATTACATTGCAATTTATTACTAAATTAGAGAAGAATTAAGAAGCTTTGCTTTGGGCCTTGGTCTTTCCCCATTTCCCCATCTTCTTCCTCTCACAGTTGACTAATCACCATTATGCTAACCTTGCAAATACGGAGGGGGGCAAAATCTTTTTCTCACTGTTTGATGAGCTTTGAAACAACTGTGCTGTATGTATCTTTTAAGAATCTCATCTGCACTAATGAAGGCACTGCACATTTGTGTAGGGGTGGTTGGCAGAGTTTCACCTTGAAACTGCTTTCCTTTTTTTCCCAAATAAGGTGGGAGGATAAAGGTGCCATGAAATTGTCCTCAATCGACCATGGAGATGCAGTCCAGTTCAGCATTGGTGATTGGCCCATAAATACCTGGCTTGCACTTCACAGGGAGTAAAGCAAACTGATGTCATTGGTTCCCCATTTATGTATTTTGTTTGCAGCTCGCCAGTTGGTGCACCCACTGAAGAAATCATTAAGTTTCTTGCACAAATGCTTATCTCTGTAGCACACTAAGGATTCCATTAAAAAAAAAAGAAAATCAAATATCACTGCTCCCACTTTGAGAATTCTACATTTTAATTGAATAGGACCAAAACCAGTCCAATTCATCTTTGCTAAAATTTGTGAAAGGCATTCTTTAGCCACCACTTATGTCTTCATTGATGTACTGAGGATGAGTTTTTCCATGATGCAGGCAGGAATGGAAACCAGATGAACATCAGTTTGACCTGTCCACTGCTGAAGGGCAGACAGTGCTTTTCTACTTAGTGACCTGATCTTGATTTTTCTGAGTTTCTCTTAACGTGTCACTCACTCCATGCACTTCCAGAGTTGAGGGGGGAAACAGGAGTCTATAATTTCATTTTTTTTCATGCCACCATTGAGTTGTTTGCCGAGAAGGTCTTTCTGGGGTTCTGAGATGGCATGAGAATTGCCCTGTTCATTCCTTTTCTAGTTCCTTTTAGCTTCGGCTTCAAGTCCTTTACTAGAGTTTTAGGTATAACAGGCGCAGTGATTCTAGCACAGTGGAAGAGTAAAAACAGGGACATACTGCAGCCTGTCTAGGTGAGGGCGTTGGATGCGTAATCACCCTAACGATGTGGCCAATTGACGCTGGTCCTAGAGGCCTGTCCCTAGAAGCAGCTTTCCTTTTTCCATGCCCACTTTGGATTGTTTCCAAACTAAACTTTCATGAAGATTAGAGAAATGTGCACATCCTGATAACTTCAAGAGGACATTTTGATTGGCAAGAGACATTGGCTGTTTTCAGACTTTCGGTCACCTCCAGGTATGGTGAGGAGTCTGTCGTGTGGCGTGCGGGTCCGTCACTGTTCTCCACTAAAGGAGCCCCTGTCACCGCGAAATCTCTAGTGTCACCTGCCGCAGCCGCCGCACTCTTCGTGTTCCTTCGGCTAATCCTATTTTTCTTCTTTAATGATTTTCTGTTTAGCTATCAAAGGATTTTCTCCACAACATAAGATCACCAGCTTCGAGGAAGCCAAGGGCTTAGACCGAATCAACGAGCGGATGCCGCCACGCAGAGACGCCCTGCCCTCCGACGCCAACCTGAACTCCATCAACAAGGCCCTCGCCTCGGAGACCAACGGCACGGACAGCAACGGCAGCAACAGCAGCAATATTCAGTGACCACTTCCTGTCCACTTTCTTTCTGTTTGAGCTGCAGGGCGTGGTGGGGGTGGCTGCGAGTCAGCAGTGGGGTGTTCTTGCCTCTGACGATGGCTTGTGTGCTCTGGGGCCAGGAGTTGGATTCAGTTTACGCTATCATGAAAAACGAGGGAGAAAGATAAAAAACTATATTTTGGTGGGGGTGGTGATTAAACACCTCTTTGGGGGTATGCCTTTTAAAAATGCTTATAGGGAAAAAATTTTAAGAAGAAAGCTAATGCTAGTATAGACTGCAATGTTAGGGGAATGAACACGTTTTCCTACTGCATCGGGGACTTCTAGATAGGTTAATGAAAGGCCTTTTATTCTGTTACTGGACATGAAAACTTTGTCTAATTTCTTACTCTATTGTACGTTTACAGTCGCAGCACTAAAAATGGATGACATCAAACATTTTTAACAAGATGATGTACAAACTAAATAAGGACTATTTATTGATAATGTTTTGCTACTCTTGTCAGACAATGGCTATAAACTGAATTAGGCAGTCTTAAAAAAAATAGAAAAAGAAAAAAAAAAAGAATGTTGCAAATTTGTTAAAATGCCAAAAAGGACAGTTTAATTTTGTACAGATTATGCTTACCTCAGGTTTATTTAGTGTGCTTGAATGCCCTTCTTTCCATATAACACTTACCTTATTAATTTGGCAATGAATATCTTTTCTTTTAAAGTTTTAAAAAAACTGGAATAATTACATCTATCTTTTTTTGCTGTTTATATTTAGGGGTTTTTGTTGATAAATCAAGTCTTGGTTGTGGCTTGCTGAATTAAATATTTATGAGTGGTGCATTTTTAAGTATAGTGAACAAGACACCATATTAAGTGATAAAGCATCTATATTCTGTAAAAAAGAAAAATCTGCCTATGCATGTTTTTTAAGAAAAAAAAATGGCTGTATCGGCCTGTATGGGACTGCCATGCGCTCAGTGGCCTGACATGTACTGGAAATGTATGTATACTGGCGTGCTTTATATTCTCTGAAATGCTTAATGCCTTTGAAATTTTGTAATCAAAAAAAGCTTTGAAAAAATCTAAAGGGGAGAGTATTCTTAAAAGTTTTTAACATAAGCTTGTCAGTGCACATATAGATAGTTAGCATGTTTAGCAAACCTTGTGAAATTTAAATAAGTTTGTAGTTACATGTGAAACTCTAAATGCATGGTAACTGTTAATGTCATAACAATTTAGTTATTTCCTTCTGTTCTGTCATGTGCCACAAAATATGTACTTTTTTCACTTTTTTCCCTTTGTATATCAGTTACGGGTTACAACTGGTTCATTCTGAAAACAACAACAACAAAAGTCCATTCATATTTTTTAATAATTGTATAAGTGCCCAAGTAATTCACTACAGCCTAAAGCCTTGCCTTTGTAATTTGACTTCTGAAATGTTGGCAATCGAAGCATGCACTTGTAACAATGAAAAAGAAAAAGCATTTTATATTACTACTCAATAAAATGTGCATGAACTCACAGAACTCTCATCCTTCCACCGAGTCGCTGACGGGATTTCTGTGCACCGGCACCACGGTCTGCTCGGTGCTGGCTCACGCCGCAAGTCACAGGCGGCTCCACAGCTTCCTGCTGCGGGCCTGTGATCTGAGGGGTGGTGCCTCCTTCCACTGTAAGAGCCTTGGTGGATTTGTGTCTCAAATCAGACAAGAGAAGTCTATTTATAGGGCAAATGCCATCTTCTGGCCCCCACATTCGTGGGAGCCAGAAAAGAAACCAGAGCATTCCTTTTTATTGAAAAAAACAAACAAATCAACTTGTTATCAGGTTGTTTCAGTTGTATTGGACGCCCTATCTGCTAAAGCGACAAGAATTAGGCTACTAAGTGCATTTTCATCACAGAAGAGAGTTGCATTTGTGTTAATACGAAATTTGTAAACCCGCGCTTCAGCTACTATCTAATCACCCGAAGATTTAAGATACACCAAATTTCAGTTTGTTTCTAACATTGTTCATTTTTAGTGCACTTTGTTTTATGTAATAAAGTTTGCCTGTTATACTAAAATAATAAAATTATGACAATTAGTGATAGAGTGTACCAAAACAAAGATGTTCTAGATATATTCTCTGACAAAGACTATCCCAAGTTTATTTTAATGAATCCAAACATTTTTTCCTGTGGACATTTTTTCATCCTAAAAAAAAAAATGACATCCAAGGAAAATATTTAGATGCAACTTACTAGAATGATGTGAAAGAAATGGTAATGCTGGTACCAAGGTGTTTATTTTCTTTCTTATAACTGTGGAGAAAATATCCTGACAAAAAAAAAATTCATTTTTTTGGATTCCTTTCTTTTACAAATTGTGCTGAGGCAACTATGGCATAGAAATAAACATTTGACATTAAAATAAGCAGTGGATGTGAGTATTGCTTGGTCTTTCTGATCAGTGGATAGGAAAGTAATGCTATATAATTTTGCATATTAGTTTGGTCTATCAAAAAAATCAGTACAGAACTGAAGTTATTTTTTCAAAAGGGATAATACTGCTAGATCATTAGCTATTAAATGTATCTCCTTTACTTTTGGAGAAACTATAGAATGCTTGAGGTGCTCACGCCATTGAACCTTTGGCTACACAGACACACAGAACCTACCTCCTGTGCCCCGCCTCTTTCACCTGCCCCTGGGGTGACTTGGCGCTCATGGGGTTCAAACTCTGCTGGATATTCATCTGGCTTTCCAAGGAGTGCTCGCCATCAAACTGGCACTGACCGATCAACACTAAGGTGCTCACACGGTAGTGATATTCTCCGGGGATGGGGGAAGGGTAAAGTCACAACCAATGGAGGCGGTGAGCGTCATAGGGGGGAAAAGGCACCCCAAGTCATGGTTTGGGTGGGCGAAACCATAACATGGAACCCAAATGTTTGTACCCCCATAATATCCTGAAATAAATAAATAAATGAAAGAAAGAGGAAGGAAGGGAGGGGAGAGAGAAAGGAAGGAAGGAGGGAAGGGAGGGAGGGAGGGAGGGAAAGAAAGATAGAAGAAAGAAAGAAAAAGGAAGGAAGGAAGGAAGGAAGGAAGGAAGGAAGGAAGGAAGGAAGGAAAGAAAGAAAAGAAAGAAAGAAAAAGAAAGAAGAAAGAAAGAAAGAAGAAAGAAAGAAAGAAAGAAAAAAAGAAAGAAAGGAGAAGAAAGAAAGAAAAAGAAAGAAAGGAAGGAAAGAAAGAAAAAGAAAGGGGAAGAAGGGAAGGGAGGGAGGAAGGAAGGATGCAATTCCAGCCCAAGAGCTAGATTTGTGACTGACCCTCGGTCAGCAATTTTCCTTGTCTAGAATATCCTCAACTTATATTATTCTTAAATGTTTTTTGAAGAAAAGAAAGAAAAGTCTTCACAGACTAAAAAATTGCCTGATGAGGAAAACAAAGTGGGGGAAGAGGAGCGTCTCCGCCCGTGGGCAGTGGCGAGGTCAGCGGGAGGTGGAAGGCGGGAGTCGCTCGTGGCGTCAGCCCAGAACATGTGTCACAGCGATGCTGAAGCCCTCGGCATGACATCGTTCTGCAACGTTTCCTTCCTCCTAAGCTCACCACACGCATGTGAAATACACGTTAGTGCACGTCCAGTTTTCCACCCAGAAACCAGGGCTCCCGACGTGCAGTCAGCACCACGGGTGGGGGGGCAGGAGCAATGGTCTTACCTGAAGGTCTCACTTTGACTTGACGACGTCCCCTCTCTCACCGGCTGGGTCCCTCTTGTCACCCTCCAGTTAGAAGAGGGGCCTTTCAGTTCGCCCTGCAAGTGTTTCCCAGATTGGCAGCCCCTCAGTGGAGAGCCCCACAGCTGCGGAGGCTTCCTGTCCCCTCCATGTGCGGCCCCTCCAGTCATGCCACACAGCCCTGCTGAGTTCCTCTCGCTGTTCTAGCGTCTCGTTTTTGCCACACGAACCAATGCCTGGCAATCTCGACAGGCGTGCCAGTTTCTGCTGTGTTGTTAAAGGTCAGCCTCGCATCAGACAGCGCGTCCACATCTGGCTTCACACCAAGTTGCTTTTCACTTTGTGTTTCATGGATAATCCCTTCATATATATTTTAGGGTAATTTTAACCAGAAAAGCCCCTGACTAGGCGCTTTCATGATAAATTCACTTATTAAAAATGCACATACAGTCATGGGAGGCGGAAAGTTGTGAAAGAAATGTACCAGAAGTACGGTGATGGAATTTCCAGAGGCAGCGCTGACAATTTGGAACGCATGTGGGAGAGTGGAGACCCAGCAGGGAGACACTCTGTTCCAAGGAAAGACTGGAGACACTTAAAGGTGAACAGCAGGAGTCATGATGGCTGTAATATTGAGCTGGTTGTGCCAAAAGACCTTCTTTAAATGAGAAAGATGCCTAATTCGCCTAACGTGGAAGTTGCTAAGCAAGGAGGCTGCTTACCCAGAGTGAACTGCAGGAGAGTGCAAAGGCCTTCCCTTTACTGAAAGGGTTAAAACCCAGGCAGACTTCAGTGCCACAGACACTTCTGAGTGACCCTGCGTGGAAGAAGCCGTACTAGACTAGTACTAGCTGTACTAGACAGAGATCGTAGAAGGATCTCTCTTCAAAATTAGAGCTTCAACTAGATAATATCTAAATTACCCTTCAACAGTAAGATTCTAAATATCAATTCAATTATTCAGTCTTTTGGAAGCACAGAACTCTAATTTCAAACTTGTTCTTGTAGGTGTCAGGATGACCGTTTGGTCTAAGGTGCTGCCCTCAAGTTCCACCTCCCTAAGCATGTTGTCAGAACCACGCGGAGGCTTTGGTCTAGATCGAGTTGCTCATCACACCTAGATGGAATTATTGAGACAATGAGGATTGCAAAGGAAGAAAGGAATTTTTTAATATGACAGATGTCTTTTCAGGAGAACAGAAGAAGCTGCCTAAAATCTAGGCACCTAGATGGGCTTTTATTTTTTTTATATTTTTTATTTTTTTGACAGAGTCTCACTTTGTTGCCCGGGCTAGAGTGCCGTGGCGTCAGCCTAGCTCACAGCAACCTCCAACTCCTGGGCTCAAGTGATCCTCTTGCCTCAGCCTCCAAGTAGCTGGGACTACAGGCATGCGCCACCATGCCCGGCTTATTTTTTCTATATATTGTTTTTAGTTGGCCACTTGATTTCTTTCTATTTTCAGTAGAGACAGGATCTCACTCTTGCTCATGGTGGTCTCGAACTCCTGACCTTGAGCGATCCGCCCGCTTCGGTCTCCCAGAGAGCTAGGATTACAGGCGTGAGCCACCGCGCCCGGCCGGGCCGAAGGGCTTTTAAAGGAGGGGCCTGTGTCACTGGGGCAGGTCATGGGGATGGTGGATCTTGAGGTGAGGAAATGTGTCCATGGGACCAGGTGCAAACTGCTCTCTACAACCTTTTGTTTGCAGGAATGCTCCCATGGGGCCGAGCTTCTGCATCAACCAAAGCAGCCCTTTTATGTGTTTTGCACATTGAGATTGTATATAAGATACCAGCTGAGAAGAGTCTCCACTAGACTGACGATGCTTTAAATGGACAATTATAGAATATTAGCTCAGAGCAAAGTTGACTTAAACTCCAGTCCTAAAGCATTCTTGTCAAGTTATATTTTCAAATATTTTTATACCTAGGTGCTGGGGACACCTAGGTTTCTTCTCAATGGATTAAGTCTAACCCTGTTGACTAAGTCCTGTAGACAATCTGCAAGGTTACGTGGAAGGCCGTTCATGATCACACTCTTGCCAGTCTCATCTACCCCCAGCTTGACCCTGAGTCTCAGACATGCTGGACTTTTTACAATGCTCAGAGAACACCAGGTTTCCTCGACCCTCTCAGTAATCAGGCGTCTTCTGGTGGAATGACCCCTCCCTAGATGTCAAATTTGCCTGCAATGCTGGAATGAGTCATTTCCTCTTCTCTACGTACACAATATCCTGCACTACCTCTATTCTAGCACCTAATCCACTGCATACAATTGTTTATTGTCTTTGGCACTGTAGTGAGAGTTGTTGCTTATCTTCATATTCTTAGCAAGGAACACTGCCTGGCCTAGGGTTTTTTGGAGGAAGGGGAGGTAGTGAAGAAGGAAAATGTGTTTTGGTGTGGCCTCATGGTATGGTTGGCTCCCAGATTCCAAATAGCAAACCCTTATTGAAGAACAGCTAAAACACCTACCCAGTTCAGTGTTTCCTACCCTTCCTCATACGAATTTCCTAGTGCCTGAGGTCTAGAGTGGAGCCTACATTTTAATAAGCATTCACCAAAGCATTCTTACGATCAGACAAGTTTGGGAAACCATGTCCATTTTATTTCTATAGAAAGCTTAAAATTCAGTTCTTTATTTTCACTTCTACAGATTTTCTAGCACAGATAAGTATTTTACTGCTTACCTTGGCTGCTAAAAAGAATTATGCATGATGAATTTAATTTTTGCTTATAGTCGCTTAATGGATATGGATTTAGAGAAAAATTTGGGGATTCATTCATTCATTCATTTATTTATTTATTTGAGACAAAGTCCCACTCTGTTGCCCAGGCTAGAGTGCCGTGGCGTCAGCCTAGCTCACAGCAACCTCAAACTCCTGGGCTCAAGCGATCCTTCTGCCTCTGCCTCCCGAGTAGCTGGGACTACAGGCATGCGCCACCATGCCCAGCTAAGTTTTTCTTTATGTTTTCAGTTGGCCAATTAATTCCTTTCTACTTTTTTAGTAGAGACGGGGTCTCACTCTTGCTCAGGCTGGTCTCGAACTCCTGAGTTCAAGCGATCCTTCTGCCTCCGCCTCCCAGAGTGCTAGGATTACAGGTGTGAGCCACCAAGCCCAGCCTGTGGGGATAATTTAAGTATTTATGTAAAACAACATTCACAAGTAAACAGGCTGTAGGGTGTAAGCAGTGGCCTTTTTGAGTATATTAGACTCCACCCAGGAAGTGGAGATTAAAGGTGGAGAAGTGTCTGGACACTCTTTGTGAAGAATCACTGGAAAAAGCTGCAGGTGCATTGACAAGAATGGAAAGCTTCCGGAGTGAAAAGATTGCTTCTTTCACATCCTGGCCATAGCAACCGCACCCACCATCACCATCACATTTTGAATGTGTTGTCAACACCATTTACCTTCAAGAATCTAATAATGTCCCTGAAGTTTTCCAGTGAGACAGTAGGTATTCCTTTGGGTTCGAAAGCACTTTCTTTAAAAAATCCTTTATTAAAAGATACAAATTAGAGAAGGAAACCACAAATCATTTTCAACCACTAATACCATAGTACGAATTAATTTATCACAGCTCTGACAGGGAAGACGGGTGGTTATGGAGCACGGGATGCCACCACTGGAGCAGGGAGAATGCCCGGGCAGCACGGGCAGAGCTGGAGCTCAGGCAGGAGCACCAACTCCCGGATCAACTGGGCACGTCTGCCACGCAGCTGTCCCGTGCTAGCACGTGCCCAGCAGAGAAAGGAGTATTATGGAGGTCAAGACCCAGTCTGGTCTCCTGCACCATGCAACAGCAGTGGAAACAGATCAGTGTGTGTGCCATACACACTTACTTCTGCATAGTGTACTCTACTAGTTCTGATACAGAGCTAAACCCGAGTCGGAATCTTTATGGCTCTGCTACTTATCACATGTGCGTGACCTTGGGAAACTTACTAAGCTGCTTGAAATCTCATTTTATCCTTGGTAAAATGAGGGTGATTAATTCATAAGCTTTTCATGGAAAGTAAAAGGGACAGTGCAATAAAGTGCAAATAAAATACATGGCATGGTGCCTGGCAGAAAATAGACACTCAATAAATGGTAGTCATTGCTGTGGGATTCAGCAGCATGCTGAGTCACATGAGTGCTTAAAATCAATATTCTGTAGAGGAAGATTGTGTGTGCGTGTGTGTGCACGTGCACATGAGCACCTGTGGGTGTGGCGAGGGCTGGGAGAACTATGTAGTCAGAAAACCTGCTAGAAGAAAGGTCACTGGGTTGGCACGTTCCTAGGAGGATGGACTGGTAGGGAAGCCGGGGAAGCCGGGAGGAGGCAGGCGTGGAGGGCACCCCAGCCTGAGAAAAACTAAAAGCAAATGAGAAGGACCAGAAAAATAGTTAAAACACAGGATGAGCAAATGGAGCACTAGAAGCAATGAGAATGAGAATCTAGGGCAAGGCCACATCGGTATTGATATCAGGAGGGCTTTTGGCTGCAAGTAACCAAACACCTGACTACCCGGGCTCAAGCCACAGAGCCGTTTACAGTTGCTTTCAAGGACTTCTGGGACAGCATGGCCCCAGGGCTAGTTTGGTGGCTCAACAGCATCATTGAGGAGCTAGGCTCTTTCCATCCATCTCACACTATGCTTCTGTTGGCTTCTGTCCTTGGGGTTGCAGAGGACAGTCACAGATCCTGGCATCACTTCCTTAGGCAAAACTGTCTGACTGCTGGAAAATGCTACCAAAATAGCCTACAGATAAAGCAAAACTGACTCTATGGCTGGCTCACCACAGTGGTGTAACCACTGCCTTGGCAGGGTCACAATAAATCTAGATGAAGAAGGAAAAACATAACACTTATGATTTTTTTTTTTTGATTAAGGTGGGTCTTTCCATGTAGAAGACTAATAAAGATTAGAGAAAGTTTGACTTTATAGTTTAAAATTGGTAGAAACAGCAAAGGGAGAGTTACTAAATAAATTTTGAAGAGATGGTAGTAAATAGGTAAAAAATAATAGACTTCCCCCCTTTTAAGTGTATATGTATGCATATATGTAAAGCAAAGATTATAAAATTCTAAGATGCTAATAAAAGAAATTGAAGAAGATCTAAAAAGTTGGAAAGATACTGAGTTCATGGATTGGAAGACAACATAGTTAAGATAGTAGTTCTTCTCAAATTAATCTGTTGTATAGATTTAATACAATGCCAGTCAAAACTCTAGCAGGATTTTCTTGTAGATATAGACATACTGATTCTAAAATCTATATTGAAAGGATAAAGAGCTAGAATAGCCAAAACAATTTTGGCCAAGTTGATCAAAGTTGGAGGACTCACACTACCCAACTTTAAAATTTGTTCTAAATCTAAAGTAATCAAAAATGTGTGGTATTGATGAAAAGATAGAGACATCAATTTATGAAAAGAGAGTTCAGAAATAGACTCACATAAATGTCAATTGAGAAATATCTATTCCAGTGGAGAAAAGATCAGTTTTTCAGCAAATTATGCTGGACAATTGGAAACCCATCGACAGGGTGAATTTGACCTCTACCTCACACCTTATAGAAAAATTAAAATGGACCAGAGACTTAAATTTAAAACACAAAGCATGATCTATTTAGAAGAAAGCATAACATCCTCATGACCTTCAGTTAGGTAAAGGGTTTGCATATGTGACCCTAAAGCCACAATCCATAAAAGAAAAAATTGATAAATTGGACTTCATCAAAATTATAAATTTTTGCTTTGTAGAGGAAATTGATAAGGAAATGAAAGAACAAACAATAGTCTCAAAGAAAATGGTCTCAAGTAACATCTCTATCAAAATATTTGTAGACAGACTATATACAAATCTCTCCAAATTCAACAACAGCAAACAAATTTAAAAAATAAGCAGATTTGGCAGACACATCAAACAAGATATACAATTGACAAATACACATAGGGAAAGATGCTCAACATTATTAGTCACAGGGCGGTGCAAATTAAAGCCACAAAATACCACTATGTGCCTATTTGACTAGGAAAAAGAAATACAAAGACACACACACACACACTAAATAAATAAGCCTGATAACATCAAGTGCTTATGCAGACGCAGAACAACTACAACTTCCATACATTCCTGATGGCAATACCAAAATAATACAGCTGCTTTGGAAAACAGTTTCTTATAGAGTTAAGTAGTGTCAGATAAAGTGACTATATTACCCAGAAATCCCACTCCTAGGTGTTTACCTTACAGAAATGAACATTTATATGCACACAAAACCTGTACACCAATGTTTAGATACATCACTCATAATTACCAAAAACCTAGAAATAACCCAAATGTTCTTCCACAGGCAAATGTCTAAACAAACTGTAGTACACCCATCTGATGGAATTGTACTTAGCAATAACACCACTCCTTATGGGTTGAATTGTTCCCCCACCCCCACCCAAAAAAAATGATATGTTGAGGTCTCACCCCAGTACCTCGGATCACAGCTTTGTTTGGAAATAGAGCCATTGCAAATGTAATTAGTTAAGATGAGATCACGCTGAAGTTGGGTGGATCCCAAGTTCAATAGAACTGTCATCCTTATAAAAGGACAGCCATGTGAGCACAGACACACGGGGATGCCAGCTGACGACAAAAGTAGAGACTGCAGTTAGGCAGCTGCAAGCCAAAGAACACTAACAGTTTCCGGCAAAGCACCGGAAGCCAGGAAGCAGCAAGGACAGATTCCCCTCCGGGTTTCACAGGGAGCACAGCCCTGCGACACCTGAATTTCCTACCTGGAGTCTCCAGACCTGTGAGACAATCAATTTCTGTTATTTTAAGCCACCCATTCTGTGCTACTTTGTTACAGCGGCCCTAGGAAACTAGTACACTACTGCTGCATACCATGACCTGACGTATCAAAATGCATTATGTCAAGTGGAGAAAATGTCAAGAATTGTGAGGGGTCTGATGTGTGAACCTGCATACAAGCTAACAATTTAGCCTGTACCTATGGTGTCATGGGTGATGACAGAAGACAGGAGACTCCTGGGACAGAGGCAAAGAACTTTATTACTCACAGCCCAAAAGCCAGGATGAGTTTCATGTTTCTATCAGTCAGTTCCTCTGTCCCCCAGTGGCACAGTGGAGTCAGTGGAGTGGCAGACCCTCCTAAATGCTGTGTTCACAGTGGGTTTTTGTTACAACTCAGGAACTCTACCTTAGAAAACCCCAAATCTTATAAGAAGAGCTCCAAGCAATCCTGTCCAACCTTTTGCTTCAGAACAAGACATAACCTTTATAATCCTGGTCAGGAAATGTCTGCCTTCACCCTCAGAAGGAGACACTACCTCTGTCTTAGCAAAAATCTTCAAAACTATCATAGAAAATAGCCTCCAAAAGATAGTGTGGAACAAAAGCTGTCACAAGATGTGCAGAAACTCAATGGAGAATTGGCTCCAACAGAAGTCAGTCTCAAAAGATTACCTACTATGCGATTCAATTTATCTGACATTCTAGGAAAGGCAAAGCTATTGTGACAGGTTACATGTAGACAAACGGCTCTCAGGAGTTAGGGTGGAGGTGAGGGTCAAAGGGACAGGATGAGGGAATATTTTAGTGTGATGGAGCTGTTTTTTTATTTGGTTGTGGTGGTGGTTATGTGAATCTATATGTGCTAAAACTCAGATCTGTATAATAAAACTAAAGTCAGTTTTACCATGTGTAAATTAAAATATTAAATTAACAAAACCCAAATATTAATCACAGCCAGGGGAGACCCGGTGGCGTGACGTCTGGCCTGCTGGCAGAGGCCCAGGAGAAACCACGGAGTTGGGAAGGGTGGAAAGGAGCGAGGCCTGCTCCAGACTGCAGGTCTCAGACAGCCCCACCCCCACACGCAGACTTTCTGACTGAGTGGGGCCATCCCAGCCCCTCCCTGACAGCTTTTCCCAGAAGCAGAGAACAGAACACTGACTCTTGCTAACAGCATTTGTGGTGCTTGAGGGCAGGCTAACATAACCCAGCTCCACCCAGACTCACTCCCAGACCAGCCCTCACTGAAGTGGAGAA
>VBSM01000142.1:1801376-1815656 GCA_008086735.1 Cheirogaleus medius
TATCGGGTGTTGGGCGGGTGGGAGGGAGGAGGAGGGGATGGGTATATACAAACACAATGGGTGAGATGCGCAATGTTTGGGGGATGGTCATGCTTGAGGCTCTCTCGAGGGGGGAGGGGGGCATGGGCAATATACGTAATATTTGTACCCCTATATAAGCTGAAATAAAAAATAAAAAAAATAAATAAATAAAAGAAAGTTCATGTACACATGTACACAGGAAATACATACTATAAAGGCTTCAAGATTTAGAAGAGAAACATCACTTTTTAAATGTCTGGTTCTGATATTTGCTCAGTTTAAGAGGAGTGAGTCTTCGGGGGAAATGGCTCTCCAATTGTGCCAACTTTCAATTACTTTCGAGCAAACAATTATATGATCTATTTCTTTAAAAGATAAAGTTTTGCCCTGATCCTCTTGGCTAAATCAGAAGCCCAGACTTTCCCTGCCAATATGTAGGCATTTTTCATTTTAGAAATAAAATGGAATGCTATATAATACCTGACCTCTTTTCCCTCACAAACCAGGTCATCTGTGCTGAAACCCTTTTTCCCCCATCAGTTTTAATTTCTTTTCCAACATTCTATTTTTCTTATAAAGAACATTGCAATTTTACACATTTTCAGACCATGTCCTAAGGCAGAGCTGATGCTTTGGGGAACCAGCTTAAAACGTGGTTAGTTAATTTCATAACAAATATTTTTGGCCTACTATTAACAAGGCTGTTTGAAAGGAGTAGATATTATATGTAGATTAAGCCACTTAGGTCAATAAATATGGTAGCTGAACAAAGTAATGGCATGTTGCTGTGTTCAATTTAACACATAAGTCTAACTGCTCATCTATGACTTGTTCTACAACTATAGCAATTAAAGCAATTTCCTCAAGTGTTTTGGTTCTTGAAAAAAAAGAAGAGAAAAATCAAATATCCTATTGTACTTAGCAAGTCATCTAAAAGAACTGAGTTAATTGTTCTTGCTTCCAGGTGCTTCTCCTCATATCTCCTAACATTTTTATTTTCCTCTAGGCTCTCTGTTGAGGTCAGCTTCCTTGGGTTGCTTCCAATCCACTGTCCCCATGGCTATGCCACATGCATCCTTTACAGGTGAGACTCACTCCAGACTCACACCTTCTGTATTTCACCTGTTGGCAACATTAAGCTGTCTGGCATTCATGCACACATTTTTGCTGTTAAACACAGCACATTTTTAGCTAAAGCAATTTTGGGTACAAACAGAAAATTTTAGAACGCAGAATTGCTCATAGGACCAACTATGATGAGGCCCCATTTTAATTATGATAAAAGTTTGGTAGCTCCATTATCAAAGACATTCAGAGATATAATGAATACAGGACTCCAGGTCTAAGAATTTGCTTTCTGGTCTCACTTCTCCGAGGGAAAGACTAGAGCAAGCAAATTTTGGCAATGAAGTAGGATACTTCTTTGGAAATTGAACTTGATAAAGTATGAATTCCTAGCAAAAATCTACAGTCAGAAGCCATAGCTCCTTCTCTTAGATAAACGTTGTTCAATCTGAAGCTTGGAAGAACAAGTCCCTGCAGTTTCCCAACACAGTTAGTTTGGAGCAATTGTCTTGTCTATTTCTTCTGCGTCTATCAATGACTTAGCAGTTCCACTTACTCAGGTGGAACCTCTGGCCATTACTATCAGTGTGCTCCACCGTCTTTTCACCCATGTCCTAAATCACAGAGCTTCTCGTTGCCTTCTCATGGTATTGCAATGCCATTCCCTGAACGTGCCTTGACTCACACCTTTCCCAGTGAACCACTGAACAATTTTCTTTGCAGAGCTGCTTCTATTCCAATAGAGGTAAGCATCACTTTTTCATTTAGCCACTATCTAAGAGTTCTCAAGTTAAAACCCTGTGTTCCCAAGTCAAATTTTACGTTAATCAATATGATGTCATGTAAAATTGAAGTGATTGCCAGAACTCAATATGCACGTTAACATCCATGCTGTTTAAAGAACACCTGGGCTGTTCCTCCAGCTAGATGCTCAATACATATTGGTCAAATGAATGAATGAATGAATCAATCAATCAATCACAAGTAGTCTCCACTATCACATGGGAGATATATGACATAATGAAGGTTATTTATCATTCATTCCTTAGAAGACTGAGTTTGGATATAGCCTGGAGTGAGTGGTGGGTTCTACAGTGTAATAAATGGAAAAGATTTTTCTAGCAGATCAATCCTATTTGAAAGAAGGCAATGGCAGTGGTCCTGTGCCCTGCTTGTCAAACATTAGAAGAACAAACAAAACGAGAGAGAAGTACTGGAGAAGATCAATAGCAGGCTGGGGATTATAGGAAGAAATATGGACTCTGATCAAGAAGAAGACCTAGAAATAGATAATAAGCTCAAAAGATCACAATGGCAACTGGTGGCCTGTGAGGACCCAAACAACTAAGATCACCAGAAACTTCTATTGCGAAGTGAATATGTAGCTGAGAGAACAATTCTCAGGGTGGAGAAGTCATCAAAGGGCATCAGCAGGAGATAGCAGATGGGGTATTGGACTCTGGAAGATGCCTTAACTTGTGCTAGTGCTCCTCCAGCCGCACGGGCCCCACCCAAACACACACACACACACAGAGCAAGAGTCATCCACAAAAGAAAAGGATATGCTGTACAATGTTCACATCCACAGAGGAAAGCTATATATAATATTTGTATTTCCTTAATCAAAGAAAATAATATTCATGTCCCAAGTCACCTGATAGGGTTGGAAAATCACAAACAGAGAAAGAACACTTGAATCAGAGAGGCTGAACTGAAATTGCTTGTTGAGATTTGGCCCACCATTTCACAAGGAAAGTTACACAGAAGTTTTACCTTCTGAGGTCAATAAAAAATAAGCAGATCTGAAGCTCTAGCCTGCAGATACTTGAGAAAAGAAAACAATCTATGGAAAGCCCATAATTCTCAGACCAAGCCTGAGTAATATGAGTGCTAAAGGCATTTTAAATGACAGGGAGTGGGACACAATGGAGGAAGTAAGGCCTTCATCAGAGTTTATGAAGAAACCAGGTCACACATTGAAAATAACACAGTCTAGGCATTAATGAGCTCATAAGTTATTTCCATGTCCCGTTTCGGAATTGCTAATGAACCAGGCAACTGATTGGTTTAGCAAAATTATCTCCTCAGGACCAAAGTAAAAACATACTGTTTTGTATTCTTAAGGTGTGAAAAGCAGACAGAGCAAGCTACATCTCTTTAGATGTATTTATAAATACAAGTGAGATGTCTCTATAAACATACTAACTGTACTTGCTAAATATTTGGGCAATAGTAAAAATAAGGAGGCAGTTAAGGGTGTATTAAGACTTCTTTTTAAATATAATCTAGCTACTCTTCTAAATGCCCTTATAAATTGTTCTGTTTGGAGAACAATTTCCTTAGCTCAGTAAACCTTTCTAGTCCGCTCTCATATTCAACAGCCATCGGTAGAAGCTGCTTAATCAGAACTGCTCCCTTGTGTCTTCCCTTGTCTATCCTCTTGCTTCCTCTTCCATCCATTTTCTACCCTCCCTTTTCCTTTCATCCTTTCCCCTCCTCTCTTTTCTCTCGTCTCATCGTCCCTCTCTTGTCTTACGCTGTCATAATTTAGAGAAAAGCAAACAAACTGCCCAAGTGATGAAAATGATGCTTTTATGAATTCAGGGAGTAACTATTGAGATCCACCAGGTTCTAGGATCGAGGCTAAGCACCCCTGACTATGGAGCCAATAAGACGAAGGTGGCTCCTCCCTGCAGAGCGCAACCAGTCCAGTAGGGAGGACAGACAACCAAGAGGGAAATGACGAAACGGTGGTGCTCCTCAGGGCAGGTGTTCTGATAGAACAAGCCAGTAAGGGTCCCGGGGTAAGAGGGTTTCACCCAGCCCAGTGGTAACTGTGCAAATTCTATGCAGACACATCAGAACATAACCGTTACTAAATGTCTTGGAAGATTCTGAGTGTGAAAGAAGCTATTAGGTTTTAATGGATTCCACACTCATAATTTGACAAATTTCTCCTGGCTAAGTTTTTCAAGCTTAAAAGGAGGATAGTTGTTACGAAATCAAACAAGGTGAATAAAGGATTCTTGAGTGACATTTAAGTAATTCTGAGAGGGGTGCAGGTTATTTTTAAAAATTATGAGTAAGGAATACATTTTCTTTTGTCTCACTTTATTTTATTAATTTTTTAAAGGCAGGGCTTATTTTGCTCAAGTCATTATTCTGGGCTCTGGGAACAAACCATGGGATCACACGGGCGGAGTCCTTGCTCTCATGAGCGCTTGGTAAAGCAAGCAGAGCTCAATCTAGTGCCTGCAGCGAGTCCGGCATTAAAACATCGAAGGCACTTTAGCTTGTGTTTTCCAAAAGCAGAGGCTGAGACAAAGTGTCGGATGCTGGTAGTTTGTCCCTCAGCTGTGAGGGAACAAGCAGGGCGAGATGGACAGAGCCACTCACATAGCTGAAAAGCGCAGAATGCCTCCCCGGCCTGCCCCCTGAGCGTCAAGAGACGGAGCGTTTGTCGTTTGTCCTCCACCTGGCCGTTGGGGCCGCTCCCCGGCCTGCCCTGCGCCCGCCGGGCCACAAGAGGTCCCGCTGTGTGTGAGGACGCAGGCCGGTCTGTCCGAGCAGGGAGACTATTCGCTGGGGAGCCCGGGAAGGGGGTGCGAGCACAGGGCGTGCCCACAGCAGCAGCTCCCCTGAAACGCAGCGCGGGTCTTGAGGGGACAAGGCAGAGACCCGAGCATCGACTGCAAATGGCTTTAAGTCTGGTTTTCCTGATGCCGAACAAACAGACACGCCAGGTTTCAAGTCTCCAAGAGAGAAAAAATAAGCAGCATGTGAATCTGTCTGCTCAACTCTCGTATACAATCGGTGTGGGGAGGAGATCCAGCGCCCGACTAGACAGCAGCGAACTCCCACGCGTGTCCCGGCGCCCCGCGGCCCCGCGGCCTGGACGGCAGCTGACACTGTGGGGAGGGAACGGGCAGAAGCACAGGCTGGTCACGTAGGCTTTGCCAGAGGAGCAAGCAGGAACTACCTTTACCTGTGAGAGTTATGATGCTCTTACTTGTATTTGAATAGTGTGCTCTGACCATCGCCAGCACGGTGCACCGCTGTTTCCCCAGAATAACAGGGATGGGCTTACTGTCATCGTTTCATACCTAACCCTGGATATTTTTTGGCCAGTAGCAAGTACTTGTAATCAAGTGACCCAAATGATGGTGGTAGTCTGTACTTCTGGGACCAAGTTTACAGATATTTGATATGTTCTTCTTTAGAAATGCCTCTGTGATTAAAATATTTCACAATAACGTTTGCAATTTACTTTTTGTGGAAAAATGAGAAAATTGGTAAATTAAGGTGAAGGCTAGTTGGGAGTCTATTTTATTTTTCTTCCAACTTTTCAGCAAGTTTAAGGGTTTTTTCTCAAAGTGTAATTTTAACAAATATTGCATGATATGTAACTATATAAAACATACATGATTGATGAAAAAGAGTTGAAAGTGTAAATAAATTAGATAAAAAATAATAATAATATATACCATTACCCAAAAGAGATAAGCAGGTTTTGTTATAACCTTCTAGACTTTTTCTTCTTGGAAAGAAATAACATGCATGTACATAAATGTAACTTTAAAAAATAGGCATATATTATATGCACTATAATTGATTTCTGGTAAATGTGTAGTATTTTATTATATGATATATAGTTATAAATATTTTAAGTTCTTTATTGTTAGACATTTGGTGGTTTCTAATTTTTCTCCAATATAATTATCTAAGCCCTCCTGTGATATTTGGATGAGATAATTTCCTCAAAGTGGATTAGCTAAATCAAAGCTTATACACTTTTTAAATTTAGGTTATTGAGATTTTGATTTCTGCAACTACAGAGTAATAGGAACTGAATTTATCCTCCTACCCGAAACAACCCAAAACAATGGATACAACATATAAAACAAGCATTTGCAAGACATTGGACAGGAGACAAAAATGGACCATGATCCCTGAGGGAGAGAAGAAATGTGGAGAGTCCTAAAGCTGTTGCCACTTCGTGCCTTGAGAGAGTATCCAGGCCATGGCACAGGGGGGAAAGTCTGGGTGGAGCCCAGCAGGCACGTGGAGTTGAGCAGTCAGAGCCGAGGGTCTAGGAGACAAGGGCAGCTCAAGTTGGCAGGACAGAGTGCCACAGAGGAGAGAGCTGCTCCCAGAGAGACCTCTAGAACTCTTCAGAGGGTACCTCTAAAGTACTCAGTGGAGTACTCCTCCATGCCTGCATGCGAGGAAAGTACCTGAGGCCAGGGAAAAAAATACTCCAAAGAATTAGAAGAAACAGTGACTAGTGCTCACACAGGGCCAGACGCAGTGCCTGTTCCTACCAGCTTGGTTGGAAACCCTCAAGGTTCATGGGCCCTGAGTAGAGTACACAGAAGGGTCTTGCCTCAAGAGTGAGGAATAACTGGCCCAAGTCTGAGCCCCGCTTCTGACCTGTGTAACATATCTCAAAGAAAGACCTGAAAGGATCACACTGTTTCTAAGTAAATTAAGTGCATTCCAAAATAAAGCTTAGAATGCTTCTGGGAATACTAAAATATCTGCTGTTCAAATAGGAAAATTCATGATGTCTAGTATTCAATAGGAAATCATCAAGCATACGATAAAGAAGGAAAATATGACCCATAAAGAGGATATTAATCGATAGATTCATTGAAACTGCCCCAGAACTCACAAAGGTGTTAAACCTAGCAGGTAAAGACATTAAGAGAGCTATTATAATTGCATCCCAAACAGAGCAAGGTCAGTACCTGGACATCCCTTCGAGTGAGTGCCTTCTCAAATTTTGTACCCTACACATGTCTTGTGCTTTATTTTAGTCCTGGGCCTGATCCCAGATATTAAAAAAGTAAATAGAGATATGAAAAATGTTAGGGAAAAAAAATTCAAATCACAGCTTTAGCAATGGAAACTAAAATGGTGAGATGAAAAATATACTGAATGAAATTAATGGCAGATTACATGTTGCAGAAGAAAACATTAGCCATCTTGAAGTCATAACAACAGAAATTACCCCAATGAAACAATGTAAAGAAGAAAATGAAAATAAAATCTGTAAGTGGTGGAATAATTCAAGAAACTCCATATACACGTAAAATCCATGAAGGAAAAAAGAGAGGAGTGGAGGACATTAAAAATTTTGAAGAAAGAATGATTGAAACAATTCTAAATTTGATGAAGTTTATAAACTTATGTGTGCAAGAAGCTTAAACCCAAACACAAAATCATAAAGAAAACGACACCAAAATATATATCATAACCAAATTGATGATAAAGAGAAAAAAGACACATTATTCATAGAACAAAGATAATGACAGTATATTTCTTATAGGAAAAAATATAGGAAATAGTGGAAGAATGTTTTTAAACTGCTGAAATTTGACAAAAGAAAACTGTCTACCTAGAATTCTATACTCTTGAAATATATTGCTAAGAAATAAAGACAAAATAAACAATTTTTATAACATACAAAAGCGGAAAGAATTTATTACATGCAGTCCCACACTACAAGAAATATTAGAGAATATCCTTCAGGCAGAAGGAAAATGATGCTGGATGAAAATATGGATCTTCACAAAGGAAGGAAGAGCCCAAGAAACAGTAATTATCAAGAACTGTGAATGGTATGAGATTTTGCCTTATCTGCAGGTTAATAAGTTAATCTCCCACAGTTTCATAGGTGCTAGCAGAAGATACAAGACTTCTGGATCAGAAACAAAACGCTTTACTACTCATACCACAGCAGGCAACAACTGCAACAAACATGGGAGTGCAAATATCTCTTCAACATATTGATTTTATTTCCTTTGGATATATACCTACAAGTGGGATTGCTGGCTCATATGATAGAACTATTTTAATATGTCGAGGAACCTCCATACTGTTGTATAGCTATATTAATGGCGGTATTAATTTATATTACTGCCAGCAGTGTACCAGGGTTCCCCTTTCTCCACTTCATCACCAACACTTATCCTTCATCGCTTTGATAATAGTCATTCTAACAGGTATGGGGTGGTATTTCCTTATGGTTTAAATCTGCTTTTCCCTAATGATTAGTAATGTTGAGCACTGTTTCATATACCTTTTGGCCATGTGTATGTCTTCTTTTGAGAAATGTCTATTCAGATCCTTTGCCCATTTTTAAATTGGGTTATTTGTTTTCTTGCTATTGAATTGTTTGAGTTCCTTATATGTTTTGAATAGTAACCCTTTATCAGATGTATGGTTTGCAAATATTTTCTCCTATTCCATAGATTGTCTTTTCACTCTTCAAATTGTTTTCTTTGCTGTGCAGAAGCTTTTTAATTTGATGTAGTCACATTTGTCTAATTTTGCTTATGTTGCCTGGGCTTTGGGGGTCATAGTCAAGAAATCATTGTCCAGACAAAAGTCTTAGAGTTCTCCCCCTATGTTTTCTTTTAGTAGTTTCACAGTTTGGTATCTTATGTTTAAGTCTTAAACTGTTTTGAGTTGTTTCTTATATGTGGTGTGAGAGAGGATCTAATTTCATTCTTCTGCATGTAGATATCTTGTTTTCCCAACACCATTTATTGAGTAGATTATCCCTTATTTATTGTGTGTTCTTGTCAATTTTGTCAAAAATCAATTGACCATAAATGTGTGGATTTATTTCTGGACTTTTTATTTTGTTCCATTTGTCTATCTTTTAAGCCAGTCATGCTGTTTTTGTTACTATAGCTTTGTAGTATATTTTGAAGTCAGGTAGTGTGATGCATCGAGCTTTGTTCTGTTTGCTTACGATTGCTTTGGCTGTTTGGGTTCTTTCGTGGTTCCATACACATTTTAGGATTGTTTTTTATATTTTTGTGAAAAATGTCATTGGAATTTTGATAATGATTGTATTGAACCTGTAGATTATTTTTTGTAGTATGGTCATTTTCACACTATTAATTCTTATAATCCATATATGTGGGAAGTCTTTCCATTTTTTGTATACTCTTCAATTTTTTTCATCAATGTTTTGTAATTTTCCTTGTGGAGATCTTTCACCTCCTTGATTAAATTTGTTTCTATACATTTTGTTTGTAACTATTGCAAATGAAATAGCTTTATTTATTTCTTTGTCTGCTAGTTTGTTGTTAGTACAGAAATACTACTGATTACTGATTTTTATATGTTGATTTTGTATCCTGAAACTTTACTGAATTTGTTTATTAGTTTTAACAATTTTTGGTGGAGTCTTTAGGGTTTTCTATATGTTACATCATGTCATCTGAGAACAGGGACGTGATCAAGTGCGATTCCTATAGGATGCAAGGATGGTTCAACATACACAAATCTATAAATGTGATATGCCACATTAGTAGAATGAAGAACAAAAACTATATCATAATCACAATAGATGCAGAAAAAGCATGTGACAAAATTCAATGTCATTTCATGATTAAAAGCTCTTACATCAGGAATAGAAAGAATGCACCTCAATACATTAAAAGCCTCACATGACAAACCGCAGCTAACATCACACTGAATGGTAAAAAGTTGAAAACTTTTCCTCTAAGATTAGGAAAAAGACAGATGCCCACTCTCACCACTTCTATTCAACATAAAACAGGAAATACTAGGCAAAAAATAAATAAATAAGAAAATAAAGGAAGGCATGGAAATTGCAAAGGAAAAACAAAAATTATTTTAAAAGAGGAAAAAAGGAAATATAAATATGACAAATATACACATGGAAGGAAAGATGTTCCACATCATTAATCATTAGAGATATGCAAACTAAAATCACAAGATTCCAATATACATACACCACATTGTCAAAACCGTAAAGACTGATAATATTAAGTTATGGGCAAGATGTTGAGGAACTAGAACTCTCAGTTATGGTTGGTGGGAATGGAAATGGTACAATCACTTTTGAAAACAGTTTGGCAATTTTTAAAAAAGTTAAACATATTCCTACTATATAATCCAACTATTCTATTCCTAGGTATTTACCCAAGAGAAAATCAAGCATATGCTGACACAAAGACTTGCACATACAAGTTCATAGGGCTGTGTTTGTAATAACCAAACACTGGAAACCATCCAAATTTCTATATACAGGTGAATAGATAGACGAATTGGTATGTCCATACAATGGAGCGCTGACATGGAGCACTAACTACTGATACATTGCTATGGCATGGATAAATCTCAAAGTAATTATGCTAAATGAAAGAGGCTAGACAAAAGAATACACACTGTGTGATTTCATTTCAATAATACCCTAGGATATGAATATGGACATGAGGGAGTGTCAAGGATGGTCACAAGAGTGGGCTTACTAAGGGACATGAAATTTGGGGAGAAGGTGAATAATATACTCATTATTTTGATAATGGTTTCAATCGATGTAATCATATGTTGAAACTTATCAAATTGAATAAATATGGACAGTTTAATGTATGGCAGTTATATTTCAATAAACCTGTTTTTTTAAAAAGTCTATTGAAACATAATGCTACATTTTTCTCTATTTCCCTCCACTCTCCCATCAGCATTATGAAAGGATGCTTTCTTTTCCTCATCCCTGAGTAGCATTTGCCAATCTGAGAAGTTCAGGTGACACTTCATTATTTTCCTTTGCTTACTAGTAAAATTAACTTCTTTCAAATGCTTAAAGAATGTTGCTGCTCTTTTCAAACACAGGATGGAATTTGACTAACACTCACTGGCTTCCATCATTCAATTTCTGGGTAGGGTAATTCCCCAAAGACCTTGGATTCTGAATTATATATCAATTATTTGTGTAAGTTGAAAAAAAGAGAAGACTGATGAGATGGGACAATATATACATGCAGCAAGTTGAGCAGATTTTATTTTTTGACTTACTATGAAAAACATTTGTATATTAAAGGAACCTTGCCTGATACAGAAAGAGGGAGAGCACAGGTGATCCTGGTTTTCTCTATTTTCCTCTGGTCTGACCAACCCTCTGGACCTCACTCACAAATTCTTTCATGTCTGTACAGCAGGAAGTGTTGTGCTGTATCCACATGCACAGAGATCTCTTTGCCTCCTCTTTGTTATTTTCATAATAGTGCTAAAATATTCTTTTAAATCACCAAAGAAAGAACAATGACCTTTGTAGCATGGAGACAGCTGGAAAACATTGTCTCCCCATGAGTTTTACAAATCATTCCTGGCAGGAGGCATCACTGTCTGCTTAACTCTCCTGAAAAGCCTGAAATGTGGTTTTCAGAGAAGCTGTTAGGGCTCTGGGAGCAGAGAAATTATTCAATCTCTGAAATCTCCTTCTAGATCCTGGGGTTTAGGATTGGTACACACAGGAAAGGCCTTAGAGTACAAGAGGTTTAGAGTGGGCTGTGTAAGGATACCTCAGGTTAAGTTAGGGACCATGCTAATGGCGAAGTATGAGACCAAGGGACTGCATTAGGGAAAGTGAGGTAAGCATTATCCATAATCTAGTCACCCTCCTCTTCATTTGGCTTCCTTTTTCAAAGAACTTTTTATAACAGAACAATTTCAGATACACACAAATGTAGAGAGGATATTATGCTAACATGTCTATCACCCAGCTTACACAATGGCCAATTATGTTTTGTTACACTAGAACGTCTCAAACTTCAATGAACATATGGATCAACTTGAATGTTAACATGCAGTATTTTTATAGTTTTGGCACGGGTCTGAGGCTCTCCATTTCAAATAAGCTCCTAGACAGTGTGGATCCTGCTGGCTGGTAGATTACTCTTGCATTAGCAAAATTCTATACCCCTACTCATTTCTACCCTTGTCCATTCATTATTTTGAAACAAACTCCAGATATCATGTTATTTCACCCATAAATATTTTAGCATGGATCCTTAAAATTCATGTTCATTTAAAAAGTATAGCCACAATGCCATTCTTCCACTTTAAAAATTAGTAATTCCTCAATAACATTAAATGTCCAGCCATTGTACAGAATTACTTTTTTTTACAGAAAAAAACTGCACATGTTTAATATATACAATTTGATGATTTTGGGCATACACACATATATATGTATGAAAACATCACCACAGTGAAGGTAATAAACATATCCATCACCTCCAAAAGTTTCATTATGTCCCTTTTTGCTTGTTTTTTTAAATTATTTATTTATTTTTATTTCAGGATATTATGACGGTACAAATATTTTGGTTACATTTTATGACTTTGCCTCACCCAGGCGAGGATTAGAGGCAAGCCCTTCCCCTCTACAATGCTCACCGCGTCCATTAGTTGTGAGTTTACTCACCCCTAATCCCCTAATCCCTGGAGAATATTACTACTGTGTGAGCACCATAGTGTTGATCAGTCAGTGCCAATTTGATGGCTAGTACATGTGGAGCCTATTCTTCCATTCTTGTGATACCTCACTTCGGAGGCTCAAGCTCTATCCAGGAAAATATAAGAGGTATTGAGCATTGTTGTTTCTTATAATTGAGTAATATTCCATTGTATACATATACCAAATTTTAATAATCCACTCATGAATTGATGGGCATTTGGATTGTTTCCACACCCTTGCAATAGTGAATTGTGCTGCCATAAACATTCGGGTGTAGATTTCTTTATTATAGAATATCTTTTGCTCTTTTGGGTAGATGCCTAATGGTGCTATTGCTGGATTGAATGATATTTCTATTTTTAGCTGTTTGAGGTATCTCCAAATTCTTTTCCACAGAGGTTGCACTAATTTGTAGTCCTACCAGCAGTGTAAGAGTGTTCCTATCTCTCCACATCCTCGCCAGCATTTGTTGCTTTGGGATTTTTTGATAGAAACCAATCTCACTGGGGTTAGGTGATATTGCATTGTGGTTTTGATTTGCATTTCTCTAATGATTAGAGATGTTGAGCATTTTCTTTATATGTTTGCTGTCCATTATTCTGTCTTCTTTAGAAAAGTTTCTGTTGATTTCCTTTGTCCATTTATTGATGGGGTTGTTTGATTTTTTTCTCGTTGATTTTTTTACATTCTAGATAGATTCCTGTTATCAGCCCTTTATCGGATGTGTAGAGAGCAATTATTTTCTCCCATTCTGTAGGCTGTCTATTTGCTCTAATGATAGTTTCCTTGGCTTTTCAAACCTTTTTAATTTGATCAGGTTCCATTTATTTATTTTTGTTGCTGCTCTGATTGCTTTGGGGGTCTTCTTCCAAAATTCTTTGCATAGGCTGATGTCTGAAAGGGTCTTCCCAACATCTTCTTCTAGGATTCTTAAGGTTTCATGCCTTAGGTTTAAGTCTGTTATCCATCTTGAATTGATTTTTATAAGAGGTGAGAGGTCGGGATCCAGTTTCAATCTTTTGCATGTAGCTATCCAGTTTCCCAGCACCATTTATTGAAAAGAGATTCTTTTCCCCAATGTATATTTTTGTCTGCTTTGTCAAAGATTAGATTACCATATTCAGGTGGATTCCAAGTCCTGCTCCAAAGGTCTATATCTCTGTTCTTGTGCCAGTCCCATGCTGTTTTAGTTACTATAGCCTTGTAGTACAGCTTGAAGTCTGGTAGACTGATACCTCCAAGTTTGTTCTTTTTACTTAAGATTGCTTTGGCTATATAAGGGCTTCTCTGGTTCCATACAAAGCATAGAATCATTTTTTCTAGATCTGTAAAGTATGACGATGGTACTTTGATAGGGGTTGCATTAATTCTGTAGATCACTTTAGGTAGTATGGGCATTTTATCAATGTTGATTCTACCAATCCATGAGCAAGGTAGATTTTGCCATCTGTTTACTTCTTCTGCAGTTTCTTTTCTTAGTGTTTTGTAGTGCTCCCTGTATATGTCTCTCACATCTTTTGTTAAATATATTCCTAGATATTTAATTTTCTTTGAGGCTATTGTAAAAGGTATTGCATTTTTGACTTAAATTTTGGCTTGACTGTTATTGGTGTATATGAATGCCTCTGATTTGTGGGTATTGATTTTGTATCCTGAGACTTTACTGAATTTATTTATCAATTCCAGGAGTCTCTTGGTTGAATCCTTGGGGTTTTCTAGATATAATATCATATAATCAGCAAAGAGCGAGAGTTTGATCTCATCTGCCCCTATTTGGATGCCTTTAATTCCCCTCTCTTGTCTAATTGCTGTAGCAGAGACTTCCAGCACTATGTTGACTAGAAATGGAGATAGTGGGTAACCTTGTCTGGTTCTGGTTCTAAGTGGGAATGGTTTCAATTTTTCCCCATTCA
>VBSM01000142.1:1815756-1858975 GCA_008086735.1 Cheirogaleus medius
TAGACCAATGTCTGATAGGGTTTTCCCAACATCTTCTTCTAGTATTCTTAAAGTTTCATGCCTTAGGTTTAAGTCTGTTATCCATCTTTAGGTGGGGTCAGAAGAGCAACAAGTACCTGTGAGCCTAAGAGTACATACTTCAGAGGTTGCTTGTTTTGCTGCTAAGGGATAGCTGCTAATATGTTATTCAGGGCTCTTTTGCCACATTTGCGAAGCCACTCCTGATGAGGGGTGTCAATTGGTGAAATTTCTAAGGACTCTGGTCAAGATTTTCCTTCCCAGACCACAAGCCCCAAAGCTGGCAACAGCCTGGGCACCAAGGGCAAGCCCTTGTGTTATGGTCTTATCAGATGATCAAAACCAACCTGCTGTACAGAGTCAATAATTTGTCCCCTTTTGTTTGGTTCCAAGGTCCCACAGATTCAAGCCAGTCACACAGGGAAAGCGACTTTTCTCCTTTCTCCCTGCCTTCAAGGGCTGAGTCTGTCCTGTTGGGCTGGGGGGGCTGGCACTGGCTAAGACTGCCACAAGTCCCAGACTGGAAAACGTCTTGTCTTGTTTCTCCCCTCCTCCAAGGGTGGGACCTGCTCTGCCAGGCAGGGGCAGTGGCCCTGCCTGAGTCTGTTGCCTGGGCAACACACCTGGTGATTTTAGGCTATGGACTCCCAAAATGGCGGCTGCTCACCCACCTAGAGCCAGCACTGGAGGTGACTGCATAGCGGGTAGTGGGGCTGGGTTTGGCACAGTGTCTCTAAGAGCCACCTGCTGAGCCCACTGCTTCTCTGACACACTGACTCAAGACTGATCAGAAAGAGGGAGCTGTACTCTGTCCCACCCTGCGCCAGCCGGATCTTCAGTGATTTCCGAGGGCAGAGCCTCCTTTATGGTGTTCACCTCCCTTGTTCTGGTCCTGGTGGCCTCCTCAAGTGAGAAGCCTGTCTCCAAGCTCTCTCCTAAGGAACCGGGAAGTGTCCACTTGGGCCAGTCCCTCCCCCACCCAGTGCAGACCCAATACAGCCTACACAAGAATTCAAAATGTCTCCTGCTCCTGTCTCTACTCCACACAGCCTGTCGCCCGCGCTACCACTTCCCGCTGACTTCAGGTGCATCCCTGCCTGCGTGAGTGTGAAGGTCGGTGGAGGAAGAGTCGTTCTCCTGTGGGTCAGACCACACTGCCCCGGCCTGCCAACAGGCGTGGCCGTCCCCCACTCTACTCCCTATTGTATATCTCACACTCTCTGACTTTGTGGTGGATTCTCCAATTCACCTTTTTTTTCCAGCATTGCTTGTCCCGGGCTGCTTCTCTGGAGATTCACGATGCTGATCCTGTGGGAGAGCGATCCACTCGTGTGTAGCTGTCCGCGTTCTTCGCCTCCCACTCTGGGAGCAGAGAGCCAGGAGGTCACCACTCATCTGCCATTTTCTCATCCCTCTTGTACAGAATTTTCTGATTTCCTCTTAATTGTTTAATCCCCCCACAGCTTGTTTGAGTTAGGATTGATATAAACTCTGTACATTGTACTTGGTCAATGTTTCTTATGGGTTGTTGCAACTGGTTCCTACTGCAGTTTATTATTTCAGTCAGTTGATGTTTCTTTTAATTTGTAGATTCTCTTTCTTATGAACCTACTCTTGGTCTTATTCTTTTCCCATCTCTTTATATTTCTTTGCAATTTATTTTCTGAAGAAATTGGATAACTTGTTCTGTAGCATTCCCAATAGTCTAAATTTTCCTGATTACTTGGCTCCTATGATCCTTAGTTCCTTATATTTCCTGTATATTTTCCTGTAAAATTGTAGTTACCTATTTTGACATAAGAAATATATATTTGGTCTCTGTCCCTGGTTCCCAGCACAGAGCTCCTAAACCCTTGCAATTTCCTGAGGGATAGGGATACTAGGAACATCTTTTATTCTAATATTTGGTCTTTGACCCCAGTTGCTGAAACAGAGCTCCTAAATCCTTTGGGATTCCCTCAGTAGTTGCTGAGGAGTCTGGAGACAGATATAGGTGATGATGATGATGAAGAAAGGGATGGTTGCTGAAGAGAGTGGAGACAGTTGTAGGTGCTGAAGGGGCTGGAGACAAGTAGAGGTGCTGAATAGGGTGGAGACAAGATTAGGTACTGAAGGTGCTGAGAAGGGTTGAGACAGGTTTAGAGGCTTAGGAGGGTGGAGGTAGGTTTAGTTGCTGAGGAGGGTTCAGACAGGTTCAGGTGCTGTTGAGGGTGGACACAGGTGTACATAATGAGGAGGGTCACAGAAGTGTGTGTGCTTCAATGGTGGGACATGTGTAGGTGCTGAGGAGGGTGGAGACAGGTGTAAAAAATAAAATAAAATAAAATAAATAAATAAATCCCTTGGAATTTCGTGGGTATAGGGATTGTCTTTTGTTCTAATGTGATGACTTTTTTGGGCTCCTGTGTAGTCTCAGGATGGGGGCTGGTCACTAGAAAGTCCAAACCATCATTAGAAGCTTTGAACTTTCAGTCCCCCTGCCCCCATCTTCCAGTGACAGAGTTACTAATCAATCATACCTATGTGATGAAGCCTCCATAAAAGTCACTAAAGGTGACGTTCAGAGAGTTTCCGGTTTGGTGAACATATCCACGTGTCTGGAAGTCAATGTGCCCCAACTGCACGGGATCAGAAAATCCTGTGCTCGGGACCCTTCCAGACCTTGCCCTTACACTGCTTCATCCGGCTGCTCATTTGTATTCTTTAACACATCCTTTATAAGAGGCTGATAAACACAGTAAGTGTTGTCCTGAGTTCGGTGAGCCATCATAGGAAATTATCATACAGGAGAAGGAGGTCGTCAGAACACCTGATTTGTAGCCAAGTCAGACCAAAGCGTGGGTAATCTGGGGTCTACTACTTGCAACTGGTGTCTGAAATGGGGAGCAGTCCTGCGGTGTGCATGCTAACCGCAGATAGCTGGTGTCACGATGGAGTTGTAGGGCAGCCAACTGATGCCTGCAGAGTTGGAGAGTCGATTGATGTGGGGAAAACCCCACACATAGTTATAGAGGTTTATTTTGGAGGAAAGTAGGGATTTTGGGGGTGGGGTTAGCAAAACTATTTCATGGAGGGTGTTTTGTAGGCAAGCAAATATCTAATTATTTCCCACTTTGCCATGTTAGAAGCTATTATTATACATTGTCTCAATTCATTAAATAATCGGGGAATGCAAATGGTGATATCCTATCATTTCTTTATTATCTATCAGTTGGCATGCATTTATTAAAACAACCTTGCCCTATCAATTCTTTAGTTACCCTGTATATCTTATATAGGAAAGCAAGACAAGTGTTTCAAGACAAGACAAGTTTTCAAATTAGAAATTTGATTACTTCATATGCTTTGAAGGTGACTAATACACCTTTTTTAGTATAAGGGGATATGATTATGAAAACATGGATTTTATTATATTTAATTTTTTACTCCACTGTAGTTATTCTTACTGATGCACAAAATTTTTGTTCATAGTAGCTTCCCGGAGTTGGATCCTATGTAGTGTTTCATTGGCAAAGAGGATCTCAAAAAAGAAAAAAATAAGGCTGCAATATTTCAACAACAGGGTTAGAATATTCTGAATATTTAGCAATCAGCTCTTATGAACCTGTGTGTCCTGCCTCTAGCATACCACTGCTCCTGAGACTTGTCTGTTTAACGGTGTAAGCCTTTGAGTGCTTTCTCACTCTTTGAGTGTTTTCTTTTAGTGGGATTTGGAGAATGCAGGCACTGAGGATGCACATTATTATGGGGTAAGTTCTTATTTCTAGACCTATTCAGGAAATACCGCTAGGGAATTTGTTTCTTTTCAAAGATAACCTACATATGCATTTATACTGATATTTCCCATTTAAATTCAGGACTACAATGTTTTTACTTAACTTTATCTTTCATCCGTTTCTCTTTTCTCCCACACAGAAAATCCCAGTTCCCAATGAATCAACATAATTACTCATTTGATTTATCCCACAATTCATGTGCAACAACTTTAGAATAACAATACAAACGCTGTCTCCAACAATGTGGTTACCGAAAATATTTTCAAGATTTTTTTTTTTTTTTGCTGCAATTCTTTTTGTCTTAGGGTATATACCCCTAGGAATATACAATCAATTTACTGTGTTGTAAAGTTGCTTGAATTAATGGCTTTCATGCAGTTATGCTACCGACTTGATAATTACTTAAGTTTGAGGGTTTTTTTGTTTTTTTCAATTTTGCTTTTCCTTTTTAGGCATTATTTTTTTAAAATTTAATTTTGTATTATAATTATGTAAAAATTCCACAGTCAAATTTATAAAGCAACATATATGCAAAAGTCTATGCTTATCCCTGTTACTTCCAATATACTTTCCCCTTCCCCATAGATGATATTTTTAATAAAAAGTTTTTGGTTCTTCATTTTAAAAATATGAACAAACATGTATATATATTTATCCCTTTCTTACACAGACTATACTATAAACATTTTTTCCTTTCATTTTTTTACTTTATGTATTTTAGAGACAAATCTATTGCATTATATAGAGATACTTCTCATGCCTTCTTTATTGTTTATAGTATTCCATCTTATGGACAAAACTTTGTTTATTCAACCAGTATCATAGTGATGAACTTTTTCTATTATAGATAATGATATGCCTGTGTTTTTGCTGGTGTGCCTTGAGAATAGATCCTCTGAAGTGGCCTTGCTAGGCAAAACAATAAATGCAAATCTAATTTTACTACATATATTTTTCTGGATTATTGACCACTTTTAAATGCAAAAGGCAGAGAACAGTAGAAATCTTGAAGCTTAAGCTCACCAATCACTGGTGTTCACTTCTGAGTTTTAGAGTTGGAATGTATTGAAAATATTTTCCTTCATTAAAAAGGGAAGGAGAGGATAGACATTAAACAAAATAATCAAGATTACAGAATATATTACTGACAGAGCCAAGATTAGAATCCATGTCTCATTCTCTAGATCCAATAATCTTTCATCTATATCTGAGATTTTTGATCTGGTATGCCTGAGGACACATATTTCATAGGAAAAATGTGGCATTTCTTAGAACTTGATTCCATGGTCAGCAATGTGATCCCATGGTAAGTCAATGTGGTTCTAAGGGAAATAATATAAGACATTTTTGTATTTAAACAGACAGATATTTTGGGGTAGAATAAAAAAATCCCATGTCATTTTAATAAAATACAGGGCAATGAAACCTGTCCTGGCATAAGGAGTACCGTGTGGTACCCTGGACCTCTGGGGTACCCGTGCATTTTCCATTGCCCGAGGGCACCCCGCAGAAACGTTCCATTGGCTTTGTTCAGCGCTGTGCTGCCTTTTCCTTGGAGCTGATGGGATCATTTCTACCGACCATTCTGGTAGTTCCCATTTTCACAGCCTCCCTGAATTAGGCCAGGTGTATGAACGAGGAAGAGAAAGAAAATGAGGAAGCTGCTGAGTTATCCTGTCCACATAGTTGACGTGGCCTCACTTTGATCCACATTCAGGTGGGCAATAAAGGGAGAAGCACACTGGCCTCCTCACCCAAGACTCCATCTCTCTCAAATACCAACTGGAGGGAAGTTTTGAGATTTCAGAGGCTGAAAAGTCCTAGAGCCTTCTCTGCTGCCAACTTGTAGATGCTATCGCAAGGTGAGAAGTTGGGCTGGGTAGGGGTTGTCATGTAAAAGCAACTTTCCTCACTGTTTTGAATGGCTGTCACATGGATATCTGAAGATAGAAAATTGTATTCTAAACAAAGACTAATTATGAAGAAAAATTGCTTATGGTCTAGTGTGGTTCAATCTGAATGCTTTTTACAAGAATTCCTTTGAGGAATTTCTTCAGAGGAATCATGAGGATTAATCTCTAAATTCAATGCAGAATGTGAAAACAAAGTATGGAAAAAGTTACCATCATAAATCCCTTAAATCAATCCATATAGTGTACGTGGTTCTATGAGTATACGCCTACACAGTGATTTCTTTGCAAAGCCAAAGCCTGAACAATAGAAGGAACAAAAGAAAAAGCCACGTGCAGATGTCTGGGCATTCGACCCATTTTGTTTTGAAGTTAGTTATTATTAATAAATCCCTAAGAGTTAATAAGAGAAAAAAAGAAAATTCTAAAGCTTTCTTGCTTATAGTGTTTATACCTTTCTGATTCAACACTGCCAACCTTAAACATCAAGGCTCATGTTTAGGAGTTACAAAGTGGTAAGCATCGACTAGTTATCACAGGCAATGTCTGTTCTGATGGGTTGGTGCCCTTGCGTTTGGTTATTATATTTGGTAATCACATGAAATGCTGAAATTGAAACTTACCGTATATAATATAGTACTGAGTACTTCCAATTACAGATCACAGGAAATGATGTTTATATTTTGTAGTATTATTTTTCTTCTGATAAAGTATTTTTGAATATCTTGGTCATCTTCTTCAGTTACTATGACCCAAACTGTATACTAACAAGGAAAAATGTGACTAAGTTAAATTAATTGTGCATGCTCTGTCAATAAGCCCTAGGAGCTTGTTTAGCTCATTATGATCAAAAGTGCCGAGGACTGCCCGTAACGGATGATGTTGGAGACAAGCCTGTCCTCTTGCGTGCAGCTTCCTGTTAAAAGCCTGCATGTTTGTGCTCCAGGAAGCAATGGTAGTTCCGCGCTGGAAAGTTGCTCAAGCCCTCACACAACTGAAGCAGCACTAGTGGTTTATAAGCAGTGGAAAAATAAGAGTGGCTGGGAAAAGCTTAAGAATGTTTTTGGATCTTTTGCCACAATATGCTTTCAGTTATTTGATCACCAAACTGTGTCTTTTTTTCTTTTTCCATTTAAGGATTTGCATAAAGTATCTGGCTGGACCAACAACGACTTGGAGAGTTTGCAGGATAAAAAGAACACAAAATAGTGGGCTGCGTCCACACGGGACAAGGGATTGACAAGCCCATTTGTCACACCCCAAGGTGTGACATTGATTCAAAAGCCTTTGGTGAGTCATGGAGTTGAGGGATCCATGTAGGGGAGCTTGCAGAGTGTGAGGGTGGAGGACAGTCACCGCGACCCTGCGCTTCCATGTGGGGGACTTGCAGAGTGTGAGGGTGGAGGACAGTCCCGCGACCCTGTGCCCGCCTCACAGCACATGAGCCAGGAGCAGCGGTGGCATGTTTGTCCTGTTCTTGTGCTGTCACACTGCACACAGAACTGAGTGGCTGTTGCCACTGAGGACACCCTTGTCTTGGGGCCTATCACCCTTTGCCACCGCCACCCCCAAACCATGCAGCCTACCCAAGTGTTTCTCCTGCGCATCACACAGCACTCATCCTGGGAAGGATTCCAGTGAGTTTATTTCCTTACACATCCCGGAACGTCTGGTACCCTGCTAACTGGTCCCTGGAAAATGACCCGACTGCTCCTACCAAGGGTTTAAAGTAGGACCTGGGTGTCTCAGTCAGAAAGCAGTTTTTGGTCCCAGCTCTCTGCCACTTCCAAGTCACGGGCTATTGGACAATTTAATTGATTTTTATAATCTCAGTTTTTTCGTCTATAAAATGAGAATAACTATATATATTTTTAAGCTGGTGTGAAGGCAGTTGAAGTGTGAAGCCGAAATTCAAGGGACCTCATTTATCTCTGGGAGCCAATGTCTCTGCTACTTTGAAGTCAGTTTATTATTAGAATGAATAAATGTAATTGTTGATATGTAACAATTTTTGTCCTACAGAAATGGCAGGTTTATATGGTTTAATCTAATGTTATTGTATCCAAAAAATAAGTAGAGACAAAGGGTTAAACTGAGGACAAAAAATTTGGCAGGATGCAGAATACTTACTGTGTGCTTGACTCTGTATCACTCAGTTACTTACACACTTGTCTTGAAACCTATGAGATTACTAAAAGCTATGTCCGTATTAGAATGTGTTTTTTCAAAGACAATTCCTGTATCTTGCCATATTCGCTCCTGAAAAGAGGGCCTCCTTAACATAAAAAGCTCAATGTCATTAAAAGTATAAAATTTTGCTCAGGAGAATTCTTAGAAGAATGCCAAAAAGGACAAAGGAAAAGAAAAAAATATGTTGCTCTTTCCTTGCTCTTTTTTTTTTTTTTTAACATTATGCTTTGTTTGTGTATGTCCCTGTGATTTTCCTAAGCAGAAGTGACTAGGTCACCACCCATGTTGGACAGTGAACTTTATTGTTCATAGCAGCTCAGTGTCTAAAGCTGTTTCCACTGGATAGAAAGGAAAACAGTGTGCTGTATCTTCCATGCTAGCATCAGAATGCAGAAACTTTGAAATACACACCAAGCATCTCATTTAGAAACTTTGGGCAAGAATCACAAAGCAATCGTACTTGTGGCAAAAGCCAAAATGAAAATCAGTTGTCTCTTCTTTCTTTGCCAATTCCAATGGCAGGCTCTGGCCTGCAGATCTCAAAATTTTAAAATCTCTTTCCAACAGGAATCGTTTCTATGTTTGTGTTCTTATTGCTGAATCTGGATCTCTTCTCCCAATGTCCTTCTTGCATGGCGTCCAGGAGCCCTTTTCTGTTTGGAAGAGTGTGGAGTTTCCTCTCAGTGGAAACCGAGCCCCTCGTCTGCACTCATCTAAATGTTCTTGCACCTTCATACTATGGAGCGTGCCTTGCCAAAATGCTGTAAAAAATCCATTTGGGTAAAGGTCATGGAATCAAACTGTTTACGAGCCTTCACATTCTTGATGGAATACTTCAGAATTCCATTCTTAAATCTTTCGATATGGAAGCTATTAGGAGACTCTCGCCCCGTTGCAAACAAAAGAGAGAAACAAAACCCCAAATGTTACAAAGTCCCACAGTAGTTGTGACGCGCTTATCTCCCAGATGTCTTTCTTCTCCATTCACTTTATTATGTCCTGAAATGGGGAAGCCTGGGAGGGTTTTGCAAACAGAAGACTGTTTGCTTTCGAGAAGTTGGAAGAAGATCTTGGAGCATTAAGTCAATCAGTGTTAGTGTGCGTCTGTTCTTCCTCAGCAGGAAGTGTGGATGCAAAGACAAATAAAACACAATTCCTACCTGGAAGGATTTTCTCATCCAGTTAGAGAGAAAAAGAGAAAAATCTTGGAGTAGGACGCAGGTGTGTGTAGGTTGCCGTAGGAAAACTAAGGGAGGTGACTGAAAGTTTGCAAAAGAAGACACTGTACCTGTCCTACAGAAAAAGAAGGAAAAAAATTATCAAGGATGTAAAAGACACATTTCTTGCCCAGGAAAAAGGGTGTGCAAAAGGATGAGAGGTAGGATGACGCACTGGTTCTCAAACTTGCAAGCATAGGAAAAAATTTAAATGATATTAATGTTTGAGTTTCATCCCTAAGAATTGTGATTTAATTGGCAGGGGGTCCTTTCAGGTCACTGGGATTTATAGAAGCTCCCTTGGTCATTAGACTGTGCTACTCGGGCTGAGAACCACTCTTGTAACTTATCCTCTGTCGGGAATGGAGAGCTTGTGGGGAAAAAGTAAAAACAAGGCTTGCAAAGTAGGTGGAGTTCACCGTTTCCTGCCCGGAGTTAACACAAGAGGTAATGGAGTGGTCCTTAACACCTTAAGGACCGCTCACGAGTTTTCTCGTTTTTCACTGTAGTTACAATGATTTAAGGATTGTGTACAGGTGAATGGGAAGATCAAATTTGTGATTAGCACGAGGGCTTTGATGGCGGCGAGTGAGTGGACTGTGACATTGTGCGTGTGGGCGCGTATGTGAGCATGGGGTAGGGAACGGCATCATCAGACCAGGGGAAGGGAAATAAAGAGACTTCTTAGTGAGCCTATAGCTTGGAATCAGAAAGGACACGATGGCAGCTGGAACTAAGGTGGTGGCAGGCCCGTAATCGTTGCATCCCGCTGAGCAGCGGCAGATGATGAGCGCGGGCCACTCCATCCAGACCCTGCCGTTTTCCACGCTGCAAGAGGAAGGAAAGGTTGTGTCTGAATTACCTGGATCATTGTCGCCTGTGCTTCCCTTTATTTTTGCCTGTGGAGAATGGTCCTCAGGGAACTGTTGCCGAGCTCAAAGCTAATCAGAGTAGTAAACATCTTTTAATAAAGCAAATGAGGTAATTCAATGGGCTTTTCCTTCTTGCCTTCATTTTTGCCAGCCACGGCACATTTCTTTGCTCTTACTACCCTTGCTCCCCTGAAAGCTGCAGCAGTTTTGAAAAGGTCATTTGCCTGAGTTCTCTGGGATCTTCTTACTTTCTGAGTGAAACTACCAACCTATGTATGGGGTGGAGTCACCATTCCTTGAGGATCTAAGGCCACAGACTGCCTTGTCCCGGAGGTCTATCTCCTTTGCCCGTCCCACAGAAGAACTCATTTCTTCTGGGCCAGTCCTTAAACAGCTAAACAGCTTGCAAGTTGCCTATCAGAGCGACTGTGGCCAGAGAGATGTAGCAGTGGTTTCTGGCTAACTGGCAGGGAGAGCTCTGGCTTATGTAACAGTTACCTCTGGCAATTGGTCCCAACACCCTTTTGGCAGCAAGGCTGTGGTATTTTTAATGGTAAGAGCTTGGCCAGTTTTCAGCCAATAAGCTTTTTTTCTTTTGCTGGCAGCAAATGATAATCACTGTTCCTTTCACCTGGTTTGCAGCCAGGCCTGGTTTTGTGAATATGTCGCTGGGGGTTTGCACAGCTCTGTGTTCTGCCTCAGTGCCTTAAATCCATTATTTCAGCTCAAAAGTCATTTTACCTTTTCACAAAGAGGCCCCATTATATATCTGACCTTAATCCCGGGCGCCAGTTGGACCTGTAGAGAGGGGGTTAGATATTCCTAGATTTTAATGACACTTTACAATTTGGAAAGAGGATTTCAGGATTGCCAACAAAGAGGAAAGCGACCCAGCCCTCTGCACGGTGGATTCATCAAGAGCTGCCTCCCGTGCCCCACGCCACTCCCCTCCTGTTTGCAGGGAGCCGCCGTCCAAGAGACACGGGCTTTCCTTAAGAGGTGCCGATGGGGGAGGAGGTTCAGTTTTCCAGAATTCAGTGTCTCCTCCTTACCTTTTAATTTAATTTAATTTAATTTTTTCTTTTGTGACAGAGTCTCACTCTGTTGCCCAGGCTAGAGTGCCGTGGCGTCAGCCTAGCTCACAGCAACCTCAAACTCCTGGGCTCAAGCGATCCTCCTGCCTCAGCCTCCCGAGTAGCTGGGACTACAGGCATGCGTCACCATGCCCGGACAATTTTTTCTATATATTTTTAGTTGGCCAATGAATTTCTTTCTATTTTTAGTAGAGACGGGGTCTCGCTCTTGCTCAGGCTGGTTTCAAACTCCTGACCTTAAGCAATCTGTCTGCCTCGGCCTCCCAGAGTGCTAGGATGACAGGCGTGAGCCACCGCACCCGGCCTCCTCCTTACCTGTATCACCTCTGCCAGGGTCTGTTCTAGGGCTGCCAGGATCGCCTGGATGTGAAGGACAGAGCTTCCTTATTTACCTTTGCCGACCCAGGAGCTTTCTTTAAAATGCGACAAAGTATATTATGCAAGAAAGATGCTTTTAAGGAAAATACTGTTCTCCCCAGAGAGGAAATGAAGACTTCCTTTGTCTTAGTTTCTCTGAGAAGTCGAGACTAAGATAATTGGGGAGAAATCTTGAATAAATAGCATGAAAAGAGAAACTCCTTCCAGAGAGCCAGATGAGGGGACTGTGAGCTCGCTCCTCACCTCTCTCCCTGGGAGTCAAGAGGCCCAGGGGACAGCTTCTAGACTTTCCTCCACCAACACAAATTTTCCTAAATGACTGCTGTGGCTTGAAGGAGTCCTCCAAAGTTCACGTGTTTGAAACTCAGTTCCCAAATTCGTATGTTGATTGGAGGTGGGGCCTTTGGGTGGTAGTGAGGATGAGACAAGCCCCACGATGGGACTAGTGGCTTTATGAGAAGGAGGAGAGACACTGGAGCTCACATGCTCTTGTCCTCTGGCCATGCCACGCCCTCCACCCTGCTGTGCTGGGCGAGGAGGCCCAGACCAGCTGCGGCCCTGGACTTTGGACTTCCAAGTCTCCAAAACTGTAAGAAATAAATTTCTTTTCTTTGCTGCCCAGTCTTTGGTATTCTACTGTGACAACAGAGAACAAACTACGATAGTGACTTTCCTGCCTAGGGGAATGCTTGGGGCAACCACAAAAACATAGAACAGAAATGTATGCTACTACAGGTAATTTGGACCACACGAATAAAATAGCCTTCGTAGTGTCAAGGATAAATTTTGAATACATATGTCTAGAAGTACTTCCTATCCGAAATAATAATAAATGGTATATCTGCCTATCCCCAGAATGCTTCTGTTTTGAATATATTCATTCTTAATATTCCGATTGTACCACTGCCTTTTTTTTTTGCAATTAGATAATGATGAACTATGTGAAACCTGCTCATCTCCATTCTAACAGAGGGGATCTACCCTGGTCCTCCCGTGCCATCAGAGGCGATCTTGAGGATTGGGAAAAGAGCAGAAGGAAAAGCTCTGGCACGGAGCAGCAGGAAATCTAGCAGTTTTCTTTAGTCTCCTCTGTCTTTAACCTTTGCCCAAACCAGAAGAAGGACTGGTGAGCAGGCCTGCTCAAGTTACTAGCAAAGTAAATGGATCCCCTCCCCCTGCCGTAGTCAGCACTCTATGAAGTGTGAATTTATAAAAGCAATCTAGCTGGCGTCAACCGAAATGGGTATTTTTTCTGGCACACATTTGCAGGCAAAGTAAGCTGAAATTATAAAACTAAATAATTCGTGAGCATGCCTAATGCTTTATCTGGAACCAGTGATTATTTTATTATCCAGATTTTAACTCTTTACTATGCATCTCAAGAGGTAGATTGGCTTAGAAAATCTCAAAGGAAAATCAAATGGAGTATGAAACCATAGAACAGAGGGAAATGTTATGCTGAATTTTTTTTCACAACAGAAAGTTTTCTTTGGCCAATAGGAAAAAATTTAATCAGTGAATCCGCACAAAGTATATTGCTGGTGAATTACCATAAAATGAAGATATTTGTGTGAAACACCCAGGTAAAGAAATAAAACATTTCCAGGCCCTTAGAAGACATCCTGAAGCCCTCTCTCAATTACCAACTTCTCCCTCAAAGATGATCTTTCTCCTAACTTCTAGCACCATAGGTTAGTTTTGCCTGCTTTTAAATTTTGAATAATTGGATAATCATAATAATACATTACTTGTGTGTGGATTCTTTCCTTCGATACTTGTGTGATCATTCATGTTGTTGTATTTAGTAATACTTCATTCGTTTTCATTGCTGCACAATATTTGGTGTTTGAATATAGTGCAATTTATTTATTCATTGTATTATTGATGGACTTTTCAGTTATTTACAGCTTAGGGCTATTATGAATAGTGCTATGAATATTATTATGCATGATATCTAAGGGCCAGATTGCTGGGCCAAAGGATATGCATATTTTAGGTTTATTAGTACTGTCAAACAATTTTCCAAAGTTTTACTAATTTAATACTCCCACCAGAAATGTATAAGAATTCCAGTTGCTCTATATCCTTGCCAACATTAGACAATACAGACAGTATTATTTATATCCTTCCTCATTTTAGTCTATTTAATTGTAGCCATTCTAACATGTGCTTATTGGTATCTCATTAGGGTTTTAACTGACATTTCCTTGATGAATAATGAAATCTACCACATTTTCATATTCTCTATTTTAAAATCTATCGGGGCCTTTTTGTTGCGACAGTGGGCTGTTTGTCATCTGGGGTGGGTTTATTTTGCTCTCGCTCTGTAAACTGTATCTTGCTCTTGGTGTGTCATCCTGTCTTTCTCTCCTCATAAAACCTTGCTTCATGCTTAAAAAAAATGTACTGGCATAAAGTTATGTATAACAACCTCCTATTATCTTCTAATGAATGTCTGTAGTGTCCATAATGCTCTTTTAAATTCTTGATATTGATGTGTGGCTTTTATATTGATCGATTTTCACCAAAGTCTTATCAATTTATTAATGTCTTTGAACAATTGACTTTTAGATTTATTGATCTTCTCCGTTATATGTTTGTGTCTCATTAAGTAATTTCTTCTTTTATCTTGATTATTTTCTTCAAGCTAATTTCTTTGGATGACTTTGCTTTTTAAAAACTTTTATAAGGATAATTAGTTTACTGATTTTCTTCTCTTCTTTTGAAATATATACACTTAAGGCTTCACATTTCTTAGCGTGACTTTATTTGCAGCTCTCAAATTGCATTATGTTGTATTTTTATCTTCATTTTGTTTAATGTATTTTGTGACTGTTGCCGGGTGCGGTGGCTCAGGCCTGTAACCCCAGCACTGTGGGAGGCTGAGGTGGGAGGGTCATTTGACTCTGTTTCAAAAAAGAAAAAAAATGATATTTTGTATTTCCCATTGTAATTGTTTTTCTGACCTATGGATTATTATAATGAGTACTTTTAAATTCTTTAACATTTGGAGACTTTATAGATACCTTTTTAGCATTGTTTTTTCAGTTTAATTCTACTGTGATTTAAAAAGATACTCTGTAAATTTTTAATACTTTGAAATTTGTAAAGAATTCATTACAGACCTGCTTATTGGCAATTTTGGTAAATATCCCATATGCACTTGAAAAAACTGCCCTGCAGGTGTGGGTATAGCCTTCTCTCTATATATATGACCATTAGAGTAATTTTCTGAATTGTGTTGTTCATATCATCTATACCCTCTTTTTTTGTCTTATTTGGTTAGTTAATGTGAGATGTGTGTTAAAAATTTCCATCGAGTTGTGTATTTATATATTTCTTTTTTTAGATTTGGTAATATTTGCTTTCTATATTTTAATTTAGAATTGTTTTCCTTCCTGGTGAAATGAACCTTTTACCATTGTGAAATGGTATTATAGATTTTTCCCTTAAAGTATATTTTATCGGCATTAGTATGGTTACAACTGTTTACTTTTTCTAGTGTTTCCATGGTATCTATTTTTTTATCCTTTTTCATTCAGGATTTTCTTTTTCTTCTTCTTTTTCTTTCTTTTTTTTTTAAGTTAGAGACAGGGTCTCACTCTGTTATCCAGGCTGGAGTACAGTGGCTTGATCATAGCTCACTGCAGCCTCAAATTCCTGGTCTCAAGTGATCCTCCTGCCTTGGGCTCCTAAAGTACTGGGATCACCATTCATTATTTCTGTGTCATAATATATAAATGTTCTTTTAAAAATATATGTCATGTTTATATATATAAATATAAATAATTTTATACTGTTTTATAAACAATGTATATTTTGATTTTATTTTTGCAGTCTGACAACTTTTGACTTCTAATTTGAATGCTTAGTCTATTTATATTAAATGTAAGTACTAATATACTTGTGTTTGCAACTATAATTTTACTATTTTTTTCTGTTTGTTCAATCTGTTCATATTCCTTTTTCTCTCCTTTCTTATATCTTTTGATTGTTTATCAATATTTAGTTTTCCTCTTTATGTGTTATGTCTTTGTTACCCCAGACATTACAACATTCATCCTTGGTTTATTAGAGTCTGATACAAATTAATAATTTTATCCTTTCTTAGGCCATACAAGAATCTCATTTTTTAATATTTTAATCATCCATCTTGATTTTATATGTATTTTAAATTCTATGACATATTATTATGTTAGTATTTAGTATTTATTTATATTTACTCACATATTTACTCTTTCTATTGAATTTTGTTTTCTCTTGCATTTCCTTGCTTGCCTTCTGAGGTTATTTTCTTCACACATAAATAAATCCCAGAGTATTTCTTTCAGTGTGGTTCTACCAACAATGGTACCTCAGTTTACATTGGTTTAAAATCACTTTATTTTAGAGAAATATTTTATAGGGTATAGAATTCTAGATTGGCAGTTATCTTCTCTCAACATTTTGAAGATTTCATTCTATCATTACCTGGGTTCTGTAGTTTCTGTTGAGGAGTCAACTTTTCAGTTTTATTGCTGTTCCTGTGAATATATTTAATAGTAGGCCTTTGTTTTCTTATACTCTTCATATAGCTTTTTGGTCTTTCTCTAGGAAGTTTTACTTTGGTTGTTTATGGTATAGTTTTCTCTATATTTATTAATCTGGGAACTCATAGAACTTCTTAAATCTGTGGTTTAATGTTTTCTATCACTTTTGGGAAATTTTCAGGATTATTTGTTCAAATATTACTTCTAACTCCATTCTCTCATTCTTCTCATTCTGAGATTCCAAATTTGCATATGTTAGACCACTTTTTACCATGTCCTAAATGGATCTTATTTTCATTTCTGTATTTGTTATAAATTTTTCTCTGTACTTCATTGTTAATATTCCTTTACTGACATAACTTACAGCAGTTTACAGATCTTCTCTTCAGTTTTGTGTAACATGCTGTTAAATTATTTGTCAAAATTTTTATTTCAGTTATTTTGTTTTCCAGCTCTTAAATTTTCATTTGATTTTTTTACAGACTCAATTTTTGGTGAAAGGCTCTAATACATCAATCATAGTTATTTTAAAGTCTATGTTTGATAACACAAATATATGTATCATCTATGGATCCATTTTGGTTGTCTGTTTTCCTTTTTATTTTTGATCAATTAGTCCTATGTTCTGGTATGCATGCTTATATTTTATTGACTGCCATATATTATGTATAGATATTAATAATTGGAGAGGTTCTGAAGAACGTTTTTTCCTCAGATGTATTACATTGCTTTTAACAGGTGATGAGATAAGGAGCAGATTATGTAATCCAGTCTGAGACACAGCTGATCAAAGAAGAGTTTTGTTTTGTGAAGTTTGATCTATTTCCAGTTGACCTTTACTTCTATTATGTGGCCTTTCAGGAGTCTCAATAAAAAGTTTACGGTGTTTACTACTGCTGCTTCTTCCTGGACGGCCTTGAACTCTGTGTCTCTTTGGTATTTATGAGGGTGCCAATCAGTGTTTAGCTTCTCCATCTCTTTCTGTTTGGCTTCTTAGGTCTTGCTTCCATTCTGTTTATGAATGGCAAATGCATAGAGGGAAGAAGTGATGAGAATACTTAACTCACTTCCTTACATTTTCTTTTTCTCTGGGGCCTTGATCCCTCAAGTCCTGGCTGGTTGGTAGCTCTCTGATGCCTTCAAACAATTAAAAAAAAATCATCTAGCTTTTAGTCTTATTTTTAGGGTGAATTTGGTTTGATGCTGGCTAATATCTCATAATTGGAAGTCAGAATCCTCAAAGGTCATCATTTTCCCCCTACTTCTTATATCTATTCAGTTATTAAGTTCTGTCTCTAAATTCTGCCTTTTTTCTCTATTCCCAGAGCCTAGTGCTGCCATGCCCTTTAGTTTAGGCACTAACTTTTGTTTTGTTTTGTTTTAAAAGACTTGATCTTGCTCTGTCACCCAGGCTGAAGATCATAGCACACTGCAGCCTCAAACTCCTGGGCTCAAGCAACCCTCTTGCTTTAGCCTCCAGAGTAGCCAGGACTATAGGCGTGCACCACCATGAACAGCTAATTTTTAATTTTTTAACTTGTGTTTTTGTCTATTTATGTCTTGCGCTCCTTGCATCAAGAGATCTTCCCACCTAGGTCTTCCAAATGCTGGGATTATAGGCATGAGCCACTCCCAGGCCCTAATCTTTTACCACCTAATTATTGCCAAGGGCCAGCTAATAAATCTCTTTGCTTTATCTTTTTTCACTCAGCACCACTTTCAGAGTGGGCCATAACTCCCCTAATTAAACGTGTTTTGAGATTTACATTACCTGTAAAATAAAAATCCAAGTTCTACAAGGGATCCATGGCATTGCAGTACAAAGACACTGGCGCACAATTAAAAGTTACAAGATTTATTTGATGAAAAAGAATTAAACAAAAGTAGATGAGATGATTCTACAAAGCAGGAGATGATACGAAGGTTAGTTCAGGCTTCTCAGGTCTACCGGAGTGTCCTATGGAAATGTACAGCCATGCCAATACTACCAACAAGTGAAGAGTTGTCTGCAGCGAAAACTTTGCCTTTCTCAATTTTGTTGTCCAATATTATATTGAAACCCACTGTTAACCACTGACCCTTCTGCATACACTAGCTCTGGGCCCGTAAATTCATCAGCTGCAAATAATAGATGCAAAAAAACACCACTGATCAATTCTCAGTGTTTACTCTGAGACTAGGTGAATTAAATGACAGTTTTCCAAGGACAGCATTGCTTAGTAGGTCCAGCTTTCCGGACTGTGTATCTTCACATCTTGTCTTTCCCCAGCACATGCTCTTCAGTCAGTTTCACCAAAATACTTTTCTTTCTTTCTTATTCTCATATATTCACATACATTGTTGCTTCTGTCTGGAGCACCCTTCTCTTTTCTCTGGAAAATTCGTAATTGCCACTCATGAATCAGCTCAAGTGCTGCCTATTCTGAGAATATTCCCTGATCATCTTTGCCTCACATTAAAATTAGACCTTTGCCCTTCTCTGTTTTCATAACACTTTGTATAATACATCTGTCAGGGCATTTATTTCTTTGTGTTTATTTGTTTATTTCTATCTTCTTGGAAATTTCAAGGGCAGAATTTTCAAATTCTTTCTTTGTAAACCCATAATTGACACAGTACTTAGAATGTCAGGATGAATTTAATAAATATTTGCTAAATGAAAAGTTTTCAATATTCAATCAGATGGATCAACAACCAGTTAATTCCTTTATCTGAATTAGATATCGGGCAAAGAATAGGTACTCAGATAATTTTGTTGAGCTAAGGAATCATATTAAATATTAAGTAACTATTTTATTTTGATGGTGCATATTTTTTAAGTAAAATGAACTTCCAAAACATAAACTGGAAGTTGGATGAGAGAATTGAGAAGTTCATAGTTGCTGGACATAATTTTGGAATCGTTTTACTGAAACTTAGACCTAAATTCTTCTTTGCAAAACCAAGATTAATTAAGGATGAAATCATTGAGGCATTGATCATTTGAGAAAATTAATTAGCTATAAGGCCGTAATAAAAATACGTGAAATGTACAAACACATAATTTATCTCAAATTTTTGACTGGTAAGCCATGAAAAATATATTCTGCAGATGCTTAAAAATTAAAGAGAACCATGTCCACTTCACACAGCTCCTAAACCTTATGAAACCTTACCGTGCAAGCGGGGCTCAATTGCCGTGGGACTATATATGGACACTTAATCCCCGGGGATTTGGAGGAGCAAGCTCTGCTCAGTCAATGAAAAATCACTGGCAAAACTTCTGGGACATATTTTTATGCACATAAAAATTAGTTTCAGAGATATATAATTGTAGATTTCCATTGCAGGATCTGCAGGTCAAATTGTATTTTATCAGACGGTTCTGTGAGAAGTTTTTTCACCGGGAAAATGAAAAAGAGTGCCTTTCTGCTTATAAAGCTTGCAATGACTTCTTTTCACATACTAAAATCAGGACATTTAGCTGCTTTGCATCCTGTTCAGTCTCTGCATATGCAAGAAAGAGGAAACGTGTATGTTAGATTGATTGGACCACATCCATGCTTTTAACTTCATTTCTGTGTGAAGGCAATTGGAGAGTTCACAGCATATTTTGTTGATCTCACAGCTGATATAATAAAAGGGAAAACTTACCAAACTTGCATTACATTGAGAAACTTAGATACATAGATGGTTATATGTTTTACAAATGTGTAGTTAGGCACACCTCAATTTAAAATGGATTGTGTTTCAAAAGTCTTTTGATATTATTTATGATATTCTTTTGTATAAATATAATCTTATAAACAACTATTCCTGGGCCAGAGTAGCATTAAAAATCTATTTAATTCATGATATGACTGTGATTTTCATTAAAAATTACACATTTTTAATGAAAGATAATACACAAAATATAATTGCTGCATAGCAGGTAAACAAATTTAAAATAAAACTAACATTTTATTCATTTTTATTATTAAATATAGATTCTTGAGAAAAATTAAAAACAGAGTGACAGAAGTGCAAAGCTTTGGGAATTTGTTAAGGAAGTTCTAGAGCTATTAAAGGTATTTATATTTTGAGACTACCAATTCTTTATCATGTCTAATTTTATACCAAAATTATGGGGTTTTTTTCTTTGATAGACTACCATCTCTATGTTTATCAGCCATGGTTGGATTGATATTTCACTCACTAATGGGAAATGAGAGAAAAAGTAAAAGGAAAAGTGGTTTTTTCAGAAGTAGCCAGCAGAAAAAATAAGTATGCATTTCAGAAAGAGAAGAGTTAACGAAAGATAGGATGTATAGATAGGACTGGGGACACAGAATGTAAAAAGTCTTGGCAGGAGAACAAGGAACTGCCCATGTGGCATTGTGTGCCTGTAGTTCAGAAAGTGCATGTGACCGTCTGCAGCCACTCTCTGGATTCTTCTCACAGACCACGTCTATGGTGTGGCCAACTCCCAGCAAACCTTGCTTTCAGTGCACGGCCCTGGCCTTCTCTGCCTGGCGCTTGATGACAGAGATGCCTAGCTGTATTTGTTTCCTTCCATTGACGTTTCAAGACTTTCTGTTCACTTGTCGCGCAGAGAAAATCTTTGAAACCTCTTCCCTTTTCAGGATTTTTTTTTAAAATATTAAAGATGTAAAACCTTAATAGCTCCAAGTAAGTTGTTCGCTTGAATTAGGTTTCCCTATATGAATACAAAATTAGGAAATTGAGCAGCTATTCAACTTCTTCCCTGTGTAATGTGACTGAAGCTGGGTGGGGTATATCCACAGAGAGGAGAAGGGGTGGGCAGCGTTACCCCAGTGCTGTGAGGTCTAGGGGCTGGACCTAATAGAAAGCACCAAGAGTGGAAACTAGTTAACGATTGAGATTATGGATGTGGGTTGGGAGATTTTCAGGGATTTCTAGGCCCTGAAGCACATAGTAGCTGTCCAGCAAGGACCGCTTCCACTATTTCTGCTACTCCTTCCTGGAACCCCGTCTTCCACACCTGCCGCATCCTTGTTCCTGCTCTTGATTAGAATTTTCTTCCTGTTGCAGCCATCTAGGGAAGGTGAAGAAAGATTCTGAGTTATGGAGTTCCACCCGAGACTTACGTTTTCCTGTGGAAGGAGGTAAGGGAGGGCAGTCGCACAGAGATCCAACCATCCTTACCTGTGAGCAAGGACATTAGGAAACGAGCTCAATGTTCACGCCACCTTGATGGCCAGAACCTTTCAGTAGTCATACAAGTGCTGCATGAAATCCTCTGCTCTGCATGGCTGCGGTCCCAACCCCAAGGCCGAGGCCCTGAACTGCCTGTGTCCTGTGAAGAGCTAGGTGGTGCATCACCACCTGAGCTCTGTCCCACCCTGGTCTACGGAAAAATTGTCTCCCATGAGACCCATTGGGGACTGCTGCTGTATACCACTACCTGGTTTCCTCCCATCTGCTTATTTCCTACGAGTTGAATATAAGAATATTAAAAAACACCTATATTCAAATATAAATATTAGCATAGAAACATATGTCAAACTGAAAATAAAGGAATTTTTTGAATTGTCAAATCATTTGGAATATCTGTAGTGTCTCTTCTATCTCAGCATAAATAGCAGAATATGAATATATGTGTTATATACATGTGCCTATTTTTATATACCTTCTTCTCTGATGCTGGCAAAAACTCTCAAAATATTGCTTTGGAGTTGTTCTTTTGATTTTATCCCCAGAGCATTTATTCAAGAGAATAAATTTGGCCATTTTAAAGCTGTGAGAATATGGAATGCATAAATTTTCCTGCTATAAAATACTTTTTTTGGTGTATTTATGTAACTTGAAACAGATGCATCTACAAAGTTTACACATAGAAACAGATTACATAGAAGGAAGAGAGTCAGGTCTGGCTTGGAGAAGATTTTGGTATTTTTACCCTACAAATGTTTCCAATGCATAAAATTGGTACGGAAGCTTGGATCCCATGGTTGGGCTCTGAGGAGATTCCTACAAAGTGGCACAAATGAGCTTCTGACTACAGAGCATTTCAGCTTTAGGTCTGCAATTTTAGGCACAGCCATGCTTGTTTTTATTAATAAATGGAACTGGAGATAAGTCAAAGATTGTTTCTTCGAGATTTTTCTGAATAGTGGTAGCGCGGTTTAGTCTGAAATTTCACCAAGCTTTAAAGTTCAGTTTTTCTGGCACTTGATAAAATGGTAATCCTAATTGGCTGCTAAAATGGAAATGGGCCTTTTATAAAAGGTCTCTGGAGTCCAGAATTTAATATGCAGGCCACCCTTGAGATGGACTCTCTACGGTGCAGTTAGAGAGCAACCTCAGTGTTGGCTCCTGAGTGGAGGTGTCTGGGTGGATGAGCGGCTGTCTCAGAGTAAAGGCCACTGCCATGGAGTCTGTATCCCTGTGCCTTCTGAGAAGAGAAGCCCAGAAAGCACATGCGGAGGTGGGAAGGGACCGGTAGGTGTTTTGGCTCTAGCAATATCAGAAAGTAACTAAGTATGCACACGGTTGCTGTTAAGGTTAATAAAATACATCAGACCTTACTCACTCCCCCAAACTTTGTGTATATCTTTATTACATAAATTGTCATATTGTGTGCCTAAATGTCTAATGGATTATAAATTTCTTAAAAATAGATCTGGTCTCAATTTTTCATTCAATAAATATTTGTTGAAAAATTACTTTGGGGCAGGCACTTATCAATTCTGCCTGGTGGAGGCTTTTATGCCTCCTTTCGCCTCTACAGTTGATAGGATTGACAATATTAGTTTGTTTTATGAAAACCTAATTTTTTAATTTAAAAATATGATAAATTGAAACAACCATTTTTAAGAGACTTTCATATTTTAAATTTCATTTATACATTTAAAATGTTTAATTCTTCTAATTATTTCAATTATATGACTAACATAAGCTTATAAGTACTTAAGAAGTTCTTTATTACAACTCTAACAGTGTAGACTTACAAATACATAAATACCTCACTTAACTATGGAGATGCATTCTGAGAAAGGCATTGTTAAGCAATTTTTTGTGGTCGTGCAAACATCATAGATTGTACTTACACAAACCTAGATAGTCTGGCCTTAGTATGTAGCCTATTGCTCCTGGGATACAAACCTGTACAGAATATTACCGTACTGAATACTATAGGCAATTGTAACACAATGGTAAGTATTCTTGTATCTAAACATACCCAAACATAGAAAAAGTACAGTAAAAATACAGTATTATAATCTTATGGGATTAGAATTATATATGCAATCTGTCATTGACTGGAAACATCATTACACAAGATGAAAGAGAAAAATCCACAAAGATGTTGAAGTACTTTCAGAAAAAGGAACAGATATGGATGACAATTAGGAATAAAAGATATAGAGAGCAAAAGAGGTCAGCACCTATGGAATAACAGCAAAAGAAATGCCTAAAGATATGAATAGTGAAAATATTTTCTGATATAAAGAGCAATGTGGATCTTCAAATGTCTAAGGAAAATTAACACAAGGCTGACAATAGAATTTTATACGTAGTCAAATTATTGAAATTCAAAGGTAGTGAAAGAACCCTGATAGGATTGTAGGGAAGATTAACTAACACAGGTAAGGCATGAGATTTGTGCCTGAAATACAATAAGCACTCGATAGATGCTGCTGCAGCTGTTGCTGTTTCTCCTTCCCCTCCTATGTTCATGCAACATTATTAATATTATTGTTACTGTGATTGTTATTTTCCTCTATTCCACCAGCATATGTCAGTATTGCTCATGACTAGGTCTCTGGCCCTCTCTTCTCAGTATACGCTCTCTCCTTAGGCACCCACGATTTCAGTTGTTCTCTGTTCACCAATGACTGCCAGAATTAGATCTCTACTTGGGTGTCAAAAAGCATCCCAAACTCAAATGCCCAAGATACATCTCATCCCCACCCCTACTGTGATTCTCTGCCATCTGTCCAGAAAGGCTTGGTCCCCTTCCAGCGTTGCCAATCTGCACGAATGGTGTCACTGCTTCCCAGGGAGGTAGGTCAGATGCGTTGGAGTCAGCCTTGACCTCTCCTTTTACCTAAGCCAATGGCTGCGCCTGCTCCTGCCCCACCGTGTGGTCCTCATGCGATGGCCAGAATGACCCTTAACAATATAAGCAAGGTTATGAAATTCTTCTGCAAACAATCTTCAAATGCCTTTCACGTTCACACAGAGCAATGGCCTATGCTCCCCACTAATTCTCTGACCTCATTACAGTGTTCTCTCCCTTTGCTCTCTCCATGGCAACCAGAGTAGTATCTTTTTCCATCCTAAATTACCAAGAGACTCTCACTTCAGGTAACTGGCTGATTCCTCTTCGTGGAAAGCTCTCTCCGCAGCTACCCACATGCCCCTTCCCTCACTTCATTTAGGTGAAATATTACATAAATCAAATTGGTAACATGTTACCCATTGCTTTAATGTTATTTTAATGTCTGTTTTCTCTCTTCCTCCATTCTTTTATTTTTTCTAAATACTTCACCACCACCAGACATATTTCATGTGTTATCTATTTATTTATCTGTTTTCTGATTTCTCTCTTGCTCTCCAAATGAGCCACACTTTCTTATTTCAATTACTTACTTCTACCACAGGACCTTTGCATGTGATGTTTGCTCTGTCTAGAATGTTTTTTCAACCTCTCCCTCTGTACGCACTCTCTGCCTTATTACCTAGTTAACTACTTCTAGTCTTGTTATTTTGGCATGAATGTTGCTTCATCAAAGATGCCTTTTCTGATCTATAACTTTCATCAGTGTTCTTTATTTATACCTCATGAAACATTTTCTCTTTCATCCACAGCACCCACCTACATCTGCGTCTGTGCACTCGCTTGTGTATATGATTATTTGGCCATCACCCCCACCAGATTTTGTGCTCAATGTTATCATATCCTCTGTGTTGAGCTCATAACCAGCTCATTCAAGAAATCAAAATATTAATATTTAACAAAAGAATAAATGAGCCCTTGGACCATGTAATAGTATCTCATTTTTGTTTATTTGCTCCCCATCTCACCAGCAGGTTATTTGGCAATAATCTAGTAATTAGCTCCAATTTCTTTTACTTCAGCCTCCCTTACACATTGTTTTCAAATTAACCTTCCTAAAACACACTTCAAATCACATCCTGTCGGTGCTTTTCTATTCCTTTGAAAAGGAAATAGATTTGTCCTAACTTCAAGTCCCTCCCCTGCTTCATTGTCAGCCTTTTCCTTTCTGTATAAATAGTTCAAGATCAAGTGTAAATTTCATTAGTGAAGAATTTGTGTTTCATTATACTAGTGACTAACGTTTGCTTAAAACAAACAAAAAAGAGGTTCCAGGATGATGATATGGCTCATATAATCGTGAGAAAAATACTCACGATTGCAATTTCTTGTACTGTGTCATTTTTTTAAAAATAAATCACCACTAATGAGATATACAGCATTCGATGGTGCATATTGCAGATAGAGACCGTTAATTGAGTATCCTTACTTTGCAAGAACATAATTTTCCTTTGAGAGATTTTCTCTTATTTTATCGTTTGCTTTTATTATAGCCCATGATTGAGGAGAAAACTCTTTTTTAGTTTACAAATTGTATATATTTTCCTTCATTTTGTGGTTTGTTTTTTGCTTTTCTAGGTTTTAAACCTAGTGGATCTCACTCTGCTATGACCTGATATTCTGAATGTATTTTGAAAATTGGATCATGCTAAAGAATCAAAAACAAGCCATGTGTCAGGGGGTGGGGGTGTGGGCCTGGTAGGAATCAGAGTAAAACAATGACTCTCCCTGCGGTATCACTTGATGATTAAAGAAGTAGAAACAGTTTGCACTATTTAAAATTAGTCACTTTTCTTATTTGAAATAAAATAACCATTTAAAAATGTTAAGATACAATGTACACTGGGTGTCATCAACATGCTCCTTCGTATTTTTATAAAACTTTAAAATGTAAAAAATGCTGATGTGCAAAAGTTATTTTTAGATATTTGTTAGACTACATAGGGGAGGCTCTTAGGTAAATACAGCAAAATTCAGGGACACTGTGGAGTCAGAGTGGAGTCTTGGCTTAGTGTTCTTTGCATCACATGCTACATTATAGCTCTCAACAAAGTGTAACCCTCCAAATAGCACTTTGTGTTCTGACTCCTTTTGTCACTCTGAAGGTCTCTGTTATAAGCATAGGAGAAATAAAAATGTAGAAATATGAGGTTTTTCAAATATATGGGCCTACATTTTCATCTCGCCTCCCTTAGGTGTTCAAAGCAGTGAAGCAATTCTACTCAACACTAAGGTCGTTGCTCTGGCTTGGGTGTCTACACGAAGGACATTTATCTACCCAGAGGATTCACAGCACTTACTATTTAACTGGAGCTGCCTCCAGCCCATGTGGCACCTTTCTTCTTCTGGGCTCATGCAGACGTGGGCTGAGCAGACGGCTTGGCGGGTGAGACCTGGGACACAATGCAGTCCCCACTCACCCTCTCTTTCTCGCCATCGCATCTCCAAACCAACTACCGATCCCGGGTCAGTTTTAGGCAACATTAAAGGGAAGAAAGGCGCAAGTACTACCAGGCTGGGCTGTTCTGTGAACTGGTGTGGCTGCTAGTCACTCGAGAGCAGGTTTCACACTCTCCTGGTCACAGACAGCACCACCGAAGTGCTGGAGCTGGCTTCTCTGCAGAGTCATGTGGACTGGGAATTACCCAATCCCATTTCTAGGAGTCTTTATTGATGCTAAAGAAGCTTCTGGAAAGTTTTCTGGCTAATATAGTCTTACTCCTGTTTTCTGGATACCAAAGAGAATCACAGATAACCAACTGACTATTCATTTTGTTTTTGTTTTTGTTTTAATTTTAAATGAGGCTTGGTAAAGAAAATTGAGGTCACTGCTAGTTTTTTGAGATGTAATACAACTTAAACGAGTTGGGGTAGGCCAATTAAGTTTTCTCTTTCTTTTTTTTTTTTGTAGTTTAAATGTTTATTTGTTTGTTTATTTTTAGAGAAAGGGTCTTGTGCACTAGCCCAGGCTTGAGTGCAGTGGCCCGATCATAGTAACGTTGAAATCCTGGGCTAAGATGATCCTCCTGCCTCAATCTCTGGGTTAGCAGGGACTACAGGTGTGTGCCACCACACCCAGGTAATTTAAAAAATTTTTTTGAAGAGATGGGATCTCACTATGTTGCCCAGGCTGGTCTTGAACTCCTGGCCTCAAGCAATCCTCCTGCCCTGGCCTTCCAAAGTGTAGGGATTATTGGCATGAGCCACCTTGCCAGCCAATACTCAAGTTTTAAATTTTAATGAAGTTCAATTTATCAAATTGTTCTTACATGGCTCATGTTGTCTCTAAGAACTCTGCTGACCCAGAGTCATGAAGATTTTCTCCTGTTTTCTTCTAGAATATGTTTAATTTTAGTTCTTACATTTAGTTCAAAGTTCATTTTGAATGCATTTTGGGTATGGCATGACATAAGGGCCTAAGTTCATTTTTTTTGCATGTGGATATCCAATTATCGTACTGCTATTTGCAGAAAAGTTTTTCCTCATTGAATTGTCATGGCACCTTTTCTGATAATTAATTGACCATAAATGTTTGGGTTTGTTCCTGATCTCACAATTTTGTTCCATTGATCTACATTCCTGCCTTTATACCAATACCACACTCTCTTGACTACTATAGCTTTATAATGAGTTTTGCAATTAAATTAGTGTAAATCCTTCAACTTTGTTCTTTTTCAGAATTGTTTTGGCTACCCTAGGTCCTTTGCATTTCTGTATTAATTTTAGGACCAGCTTAACATCTACAAAGAGGCCTGCTAGCCTTTTCATAGGAATTACATTTAAACTTTTGGGTTATGGTTGTCTATTCTTGGTTCTTGGTGTGTTCTTGGCCAAAGAATGACCAGAGACACCAAAAGCAAGGCAAGCGTTGGATGAAGTTTATTGAGCAGAGACAAGATAGGTTTACAGAGCCAGTGCAAGACATAGGTTCACAGAGCAAGAGCAAGATATGTTAGCCACAGAAGAAGAACAGACCCCCTGTCGTAACTACGTATTTTGAGCCTCACCTAGTTAGTTATGGAAACTCTGCCCAAGGACCACAGGATGGGTCTGATGCGATTCAAAGGTGTGAATAACTCACAGAAGCATGTTTGCATGAGGATGGAGGAGCTTCTCTGGAAAGTTAATCTTTGGGGAAAAAAATACCCGTGCAGGGGCTGGGGTCCTTCTTTAATAAGAAAGAACTTGTCACATGGGTGACGGTAGTGATCTGAGTTTTATTTGTTGGTTGTCTGTTGAATTTTTCTTGGGCAAGCCCCTGGAAAAATGTCTGGATCTAGCAGAAATAGAATAATCAACAAAATTAAAAGAGTATTTAACTTAAAACTTTATTAAATTGAGATGGCATTAATAGTTCAACCAGCATAAACATGGAGCTCTTTTGATAGAATATCATATGCATGCCTTAATATTTTGTCTTAACATTACCCTAAGCTAAGATTATATGCAGCTTGAAGATGGGGCTGCTGCGCTTCTTTGCATGACTATGAGCAAGCACATGCACAGCTAAGTGCTTAACATGTTGTCCTAGTCTGTTTGGGCTGCTATAACAAAATCCCACAAACTGTGAAGCCTACAATCAAGAGAAATTTATTTCTCACAATTCTGGAGGCTGGCAAGTCCAAGATCAAGGCACCGGCAGGTTGGATCTGGTAAGGGCTCATTTTCTGGTTCTTAACACTTGCTCACTGTGTCCTCACATGGTGGAAGGAGCAAGGGGTCTCTCTTGGGCCTCTTTTATAACAGCATTAATTTCATTCCTGAGGGTCCAGCCTTCAAAGGCCCTACCTCCTAATATCCTCCTAGTTAGGATTTCGATGTATGAATTTTGGAGGAGGCACACGCATTCAGACCATAGCACAAGTCCTTCTGGATGGATATGATAAGGTACAATACAAGGGAGAGGTGGCAGTGCGTCTCTGCTCAGTAAGTGCCCTGGCCAATTAGTTTGAGGAAGAAATGAAGCTGCCTTTTCTGGCTATAAATACTGCTCTCTCATCTCAGGAATATGAAGTTAATTTCCAGTCTCATGTGGTCAACTGATGCTTCTAGTACAGGCATACTACATATAAGGCATGTGTGCCCTCCTCTCCAAACATGCAACCACGGAAAACATAACTAATCCATCATGAAACTGTTCCCACAGCCAGAATGTGACCTGAGAAGTCTCCTCAACACAGTGCTCCAGGAAGTGACTAGAAACTAACTTGCAATTTCTGTTCTAATATATTCTAATATATCTAACATATTCTAATATATCTAATATATCTAATCTAAAAATATACCATCTGGGGACATAAGGTTCTTCGTCAGAGAGGAAAGTTAAGTCCCAGATCATGCTCTATTTAAGCGGATATCCTGTATAAGGCAGCAGCTATCTACAAATGGGGGATCCTTGCAGGAGAAAGATTCTTTCCTGAGGCCAAGGCCCCCATCTAAAATATAACCAACAGTTGAAAAATCTTAGCCTTAGTGTTCAGATTATCTTTCTGCTCAAGACACTGAAAGCTTCGTTTAGCCTCCAGTTGCTAAATAGGTATGCTTTGCAATAACACAAGTCAGCTTACCTTTGATTTTCAGGAACAGATTGAATGAAAGGGACATAGTATAATTTTTTTTTAATTTCATATTTTTAAAGATACAGATAAGGAACTTCTCTGCTGCAGCCTTCTTAGTTTCTTCTTGGAGGAGGATCTTTTTAGAGGAGGTTCCATCCTTGGGTCCAACACCTATGTATTTTGTCTCAGAATGCAACCAGATGGAAGGAAGTGGGTCTCTGCTCATTGAGGAGCACACAAATGACTCTCTCTGAATGGATGACTTTAAGGTAGTGAGAGTATTTTAATAATTTCTTTAGTGTGGAGCAGAGTTTCTATTGGTTCATTCAAAGAGGCTCAACCAATTGGTGGTCAGGACAGACATTGGACTCATCTATCTGTTAGTTATTGTGAAGAAAAGCATAAAACTTTTGTTACGAGTGCTTGATTCATTCTTGGGAACAAAAGAGAGAAGGCAGCTAGGAGCAAATAGCAGGTGAGGTGCTTTAATACTTAAGCCAGGCAAGACAATGTATGAAGTGCATGGACTCTAGCCCTTAGGATGTGGGGCACATTGATCAAGGAGGTAAAGGAGGAAGTTTCCAGAATGGATGCATATGTTTTAGAAATATTAAGTTCTTATCACATTTTTGATACTCAAGGATGCTGGTTTCCTTGGCAACTAGAGCCTACCTCACGTAGCTGTGCTATCTATAACAAAGATAGATAGATAGACAGATGTCAGGTTACTTTTGGACTGATGTTCCAAGGTTTTATCAGTCATTTCAAAATATCACCTATCTATGTGCTTTATTTATAATATTTTCCATTTGACAATGTGGATGATCTCTCTGTAGCAGATGATGTATGTAGCAGTATGGAAGAGAGAATGAGCAACAGAGAAAGTACAGTCAGCCTTCCAAATCCGTGGGTTCCTCATTTGTGGATTGACCAATGGCAGATCAAAAATATTTGGGGAAAAAAGGATGATTGTGTCTGTACTGAACATGTACAGACTTTTCTTACTTGTCATTATTCCCCAAATGATATAAAATAACAACTATTTATATAGCATTTACTTTGTATTAGGTATTATAAATAATCTAGGTATGATTTAAGGTATACAGGAGGATGTGTATAGGCAAATACTACTATGCCATTTTACATAAGAGACTTGAGCAGCCCTGGATTTTAGTGTGGGGGAGGGGGTTCCTGGGACTAGTCCCTCTTGGATACTCAGGGATAACTCTATTAAAGAGCATGAGACTAAAATCAGATAACCCTTGGGGCTTACTAGTGAAGTGACACCATACGAATTACAACACCATGCTAAGCTACAGTTTCCTCTTCAATATAATGGGGCTTATAATAGCATTAATTACTTTTTAATATTGTTGTGAGGGTGAAACACACTTTTATACGTGTGTTTCAGTTAGGGTTGCCTGATAAAATACAGATTGCCCAGTTAAATTTAAATTTTGTATAAAGAACAGATTACTGTTTTTCATATAAGTATATTCCATGCAATATTTGGGATCTATTTACATGAAACATTTATTTGTTGCTTATCTGTATTTTTATTTGCTAAATCTGACACCATAGTCTTAAAGGATAAATGGGCCAAGGAGCTTCAACTCCCAGTGTTGGTACTGTGTGACCCTGGTGGCCACCAGCTGCAGGCATGCTCCGCCCAGGGGTAGCAATGCTGAGTTGCCTCCACGAGGCTTTGAAGAATCTAATGGCCTTGGCAGCACATATCTAGATAGTGATCAAAAAGTAGAGTAAAAGAGTGGGAAGGTGGTAGAATCTGTCTAATAGTTAAAAGTGCTATGTTTATGACACAGTGATTAGACATTCAGTGAGGACTCTCAAGATTGGGAGACTGGAATGCAGATTCCACAATCAACTCAGGAGCCAACATAAGAGAAAATATTGTTTGTAAATTAAAAAAACAAAACAAAACCCAAAACTCCAGTTAATGATGCAGCCTGGGGAAACATAAGTATGTAGGAAACATAGGTTTCCTGAGTGTTGCTTCATGAATGAACTGTAACTGCATAAGGAACATGCTAAAATCAAAGTGATGGGTGAATACTTACAGCAGAAATCCAAAGCAACCCTGAGCTTCTAATGTGATTTGAAATGGTTAATCCATTGTTTCTCCCTGATGAAGAGGCAAGATTTAATAATTAGGCTGTGAGATGCTACTTTCCCTGGTGCTGTCCTTGTGGAAGGCGGTCAGCGACATGACTCCCTCCTGGGCAATGTTTGAATTTAATTATGTTCAGGGACTACACAGAATGCATAAATTCATTAACCTTGCTTACTTCAAGACACTAAATTGATGCACTTATTCAAATAGTGTAGTTTCAGATACTCATCCTAGGCCATTTACTTGCAAAAGAAAAATGTCATCTTTAGTAAGTAATTATAGCCAAAAAGGCTACAACTAGGTAACAAGACTTTAGAACAGAAGCACTAAAGATTACATCACCAACCTGCTCCGGAAGAACCGGAGGGCCTGACGGATGTGCTTTGAGTGAGGTGACCAATGTGGCGCACAGTATGTGGGCCCCACACTGCCAGCCCAACCCTCTGTTGGCCATGAGACTACTGGAATTGTTAAACAAATTCAGCAAAGTCTCAGGTTACAAAATTAATGTACAAAAATCAGTAGCATTCTTAAATATCAACAACAGCGAAACTGAGAACCAAATCAAAGACTCAATTCCCTTCACAATAGCAACAAAGAAAATAAAGTACCTAGGAATATATTTAACCAAGGAGTTGAAAGACTCCTACAAGGAGAACTATGAAACACTGAGTAAGGAAATAGCAGAGGACGTAAACAGGTAGAAAACCATACCATGCTCATGGGTTGGCAGAATCAACATTGTTAAAAGGTCTATATTACCCAAGTGATCTACAGATTCAATGCAATCCATATTAAAATACCAAAATAATTTTTTGCACATCTAGAAGAAATAATTCTATGCTTCGCATGAAACCAGAGAAGACCCTGTATAGCAACAGCAATCTTAAGAAAAAAGAACAAATTGGGAGCCATCAATTTACCAGACGTTAAGCTATACTACAAGGCTACAGTAACTAAAACAGCATGGGACTGGCCCAAGAACAGAGACATAGACCAATGGAACAGAACTGAGAACCCAGATATAAAACCATCTTCATACAGCCATCTAATCCTTGGCAAAGCAGACAAAAACATACACTGGGGAAAAGAATACTTAATAAATGGTGCTGGGAAAACTGGATAGCCACATGTAGAAGACTGAAACAGGATCTGCACTTCTCACCTCTTACAAAAATAAACTCACCGTGGATACCAGACTTAAAGCTAAGGTCTGAAACTATTAGAATTCTAGAGGAAAACTTTGGAAAAACTCTTATAAACATTGGCCTAGGTAAAGAATTTATGAAGAAGACCCCACAAGCAATTACAGTAACAACACAAATAAATAAATAAGACTTCACAGCCAAGAAAACTATCACAAGAGCAAACAGACAATCTATAGAATGGGAGAAAATTTTCACAAGCTACACATCCGATAAAGGGCTGATAACTAGAATCCATATAGTACTCAGGAAAATCAACAGGAAAAAATCGAACAGCCCCATTTAAAAGTGGGCACAGGACATGAACAGAAACTTTTCAAAGAAGACAGACTAATGGCCAACAAACATGAAAAAAATGCTCAACATCTCTAATCATCAGAGAAATGCAAAGCAAAACCACAATGAGATATCACTTATCTCCAGTGAGAATGGCTTTTATCAAAAAGTCCCAAAACAATAAATGTTGGTGTGGATGCAGAGAGATAGGAGCACTCATACACTGCTGGTGGGACTGCAAACTAGTACAACCTCTCTGGAAAGTAATATGGAGATACCTCAAACAGCTACAAGTAAAACTACCATTTGATCCAGCAATCCCATTACTGGGCATCTACCCAAAGGAATAAAAGACATTCTATAAAAAAGACATCTGCACTAGAATGTTTACAGCAACACAATTCACAATTGCCAAAATGGGAAAACAACCCAAGTGCCCATTAATACATGAGTGGATTAATAAAATGTGGTATATGTATACCGTGGAGGTCTATGCAGCCACAAAAAACAATGGTGATCTAGCACCCCTTGTATTTTCCTGGCTAGAGCTGGAGCCCATTCTACTAAGTGAAGCATCCCAAGAATGGAAAAGCAAGCACCACATGTGCTCACCATCAAATTGGTATTAACTGATAAACACTTAAGTACACATATAGTAGTAATATTTATCGGGTGTCGGGCAGATGGGAGGGGGAAGGGGAGGTAGGTATATTCACACCTAATGGGTGCGGTGCACACTGTCTGGGGGATGGACATGCTTCAAGCTCTGACTCAGTTGGGGCAAAGGAAATATATGTAACCTGAACATTTGTGCCCCCATAATATGCTGAAATACAAAAATAAATAATAAGAAAAAACATTAAATCCTCCTCTGGGGTTTCTTAAGAAAATTGGTTCAGTTTATATTTTTCTGGTTAGTTTAATTTTGAATCTGCATTTGTCCCAATGCTGGGTTTCTTCAGGAGTTTACAATAGCACTGAGACGTCTCCAAGAGGCAAAATAAGGGACTTGTGGTTGAATAAATCCTGAGCTGAGCAGGCGGCACCTGTCAAGACACACAACATCTCTACTCTAGATGATTCCTTCTCTAACTTCTCCCTGCACTTTCTTTCCTGCTCTTTCTTCTTCGAAGTTGAACCTTTTCCTCTGCAGCTCTCAAGGTTCTTTTACAGCAAACTGGGCAAACCAGCCACAAGGCTCTGCAAAGAGCCAGTTCTTTATCTGGTAAAACTCTGCGGTGAAAGGAGACAGTATTTTTCTCCACTTCAGAATTTTCTTCCCTAAAGTGCTGAAGACATTCACTACCAAATAGTTAGAATTTCCCTGCTAAATAAAATGGGCTGTAGAACCAGAATCTCATCCTTACCTTGAGAAAAAATCACACCAGCCTTCTCCCTTTAACTCTGAATCTTTATTTCCAGGTCAAATCACAATGAAAACAATAACAACACACAATAATAATAATGTCAGGTGCTGTGCTAGGCAGGTCACACACATTCTCTCTGAGCATTCAGATAGTCCCACAGGCATTTGCAAAGAGGGACGAAAGGCCCACAAGGCACACAACCAGGATTTGGAAGTACTGGATTCATGCCCAGAAATGTCTGGGTCCAAAGAGGGTGTTTTACTATTAAATCATCCTTTTGCTAAAATTATGGAAACTGTTTTCTTAGGAAAAATTTGTATATGATTTTGCAAAATGGAGGTTATTTGGTTTTTTTCCTCCCTAAATAAAGAACTGTGGGGTTGGTTCACACCTCAGTCAAGTATCTTGTCAATAACCTGTGTGAATTAAGTCTTCTTGCTTTTGAGTTAATAATATAAAAAATTACTTTCTATAACATATAATTTTTTTCCCTTTAGCCTTGCCCCTTTCTTGATAGAACACCCAGACAATTCTGCCCTTTGAATCCCTTTCTAATAATGGAGGCTGATATTGCAGTTTTCACCCTAAAGAGAAAACAAAGGCAGCTTTCTGTCATTGATTTGTCTCAAGGCACATAGAGGCAAAATATTTTGGTAGAATGGAGGCATAGACCTTGAGCTTGTACATCGATTGTCACGTCCTTAGATTTCCACTCCTTTTAACAGGTTTCTAAAGATGGGTTGCAGAATATCATGGGCATATACTAAATATTTGTACTATCAAAAGGAATATGCTCCAAAAATTTGCTAATTACTGAAAAAATAAATATTAGGATAAATCACCTCTAAGTCTCAGGTTCTTTATTTATACAATAAAGGAGTTTTCAAACTTTTTAAAACCATAAGTCCCTTTTATTAAAAAAAAATCTGTGCAGAAACTCCAAAATATAAAACGAATAACAATGGAGACATTGTGGTTAAAAATCAGGATTGGTGGCCAAGTGTGGTGGCTCACGCCTGTAAACCTAGCACTCTGAGAGGCCGAGGCGGGAGGATCTTTTGAGGTCAGGAGTTTGAGGTTGCAGTGAGCTGTGATGACACCACTGCACTCTAGCTGGGGCGACAGAGTGAGACTGTGTCTAAAAAAACAAAACAAAAACCAGTATTGGGATGCACAACCACAAGCCTTACCCAGGAGCACCCCCTGGCCCACCCACCCATAGTTGCCTTGGGGACATGTGCCTCAGCAGCTCTCTAACTCACAGAGTGGCAACCACTGCACAAGGTGTTCTTGAAGGTCATCTCTACCTGTGGCATTTGAGGGCCTGTGGGTTTCCCTCCCCACCGCATGCTGCTCACATCAATGTTATGACAGGGGCCATGCTGCAGCTCTGCGTCCCTCCCAGCCCACTCAGGCAATGCTCCCTCCAGTCTCGAATGGCTGAGGACCGCTCACCCTCCTCCCAGGCCACAGGACCAGTGAGTTCGGACCCTGAGCACTTACTTCACCACCTCCACTTCCCTGCTGTTAATGACATGCTCTCAGAAACTTCTGCTGAGCTTCCACCCCCTGCTTCCCATTGGGTACAGAGGCCAGGACACCCCACGTGCTTAAACAGTTTTCAAGAAATATTTCAGCGCAGTTGAGTCTTGGTGGTGTCTGGAGGGAAGGAAGGAAGGAAGCGTTCCATATTCACTCCTGGTAGAGACGGAGACCTCAGCTCAAAGCGAGTCAATGATCGTGGCTTTGAGTTCAGTGTTTGGGTCAGACTCCTGCGACCTCCCGGTGGTCCTCCCAGTGGATCCCAGGCAAGATCTTCTGACAGAGTGATGAGGATTTTCATGAAATAAACAAAAACAAAATAAACAAACAAACAAAAAAACAATCCAACTTAATCCAAGGCAGAGGAGCCCATATCTTCTGAGAAAATATGTTCTGGAACGTGCATTTGCATCTCCGCTCCGCCAGGGTATAAGCCCAGTAAGGGAGGAAAGTAACTGAACCACTCACTCTGACCGGGCTTAGCTTCCTTCTCTGCAGTGATCATGGTAGGCATCTTGCAAGGTCTGAGAGAGCTCAGTGCCGTGGTGTGCTAATGTCCCATCAAGCGCCCGCCTTGTAATTTGGGCTCAATTAAACGGTGGCAGTTTTCCTTTAAATGGAAGGGGCACAGCTGTAGTCACTGGACGACTTTGTGAACACGTCCTGTAACCCAAAGCAGAAAGGTATTCTCATTGGTGTGCGGGAAAGGAAATGTCATCATGAATTTTTCCTGTTTTCAGCTAAATATTAACTAACACTATGAACATGATGCCGTTTTAGTACAAGAAAAAGCCAGGGTGGTCCTGAAAATTGTAAAACAACAAATGATGTCATTTCTGTCATACTGTACCATGTTTTATTCTCTTCTCAGAAAACAAAAGAAAAAATAGAGGCTTGAAAAGCACAAAGAATCACATGGTTTTTACAGTGTCATGTAATGGAGCTCAAACCATAAATTATTTTTCTTTTCTTTTAGAGAAATTTTCAAGTAAAAATTATTAGAATAATGCTGGAGAGATTTTTTGGTTTGGAGACCATATTGTGGCAATATCCTTTCTTTTTCAAAGTTCTGTCAATTTGCATTAAGTTGTTTTCTTAGCGATTTTATCATAAGGAGGAGTCAGTGTGGGTGGAAGTGCTATTTGGGGATAATCTTTCAAGAAAAATGATCCAAAATACTCCATAAGGATGAGCCAAATAAAATAGCATTTGAAAGGTAAGAAGCTAAAGTGGTAGGTTATACAATTCATATTCCACTCACTTGCTGACAAAAGCCAGCAAGCATATACAAATGATTCTTTTCACATGTTGATTATCACCTGAGATTTGATCTGCAATATTGTTCCCAGGATCATAGCAACTGAAGTGATCAGAGACGAACTACCTAGAAAGAGAGATTTTAAAGAAAGAGCATTTATAAACATGAACTTGAATACCGCAGTTCAGAAAAATATAACAGGCTGATTTTACATAAGCTCCAGGAATATTGTGTGTGCGTCTCTCTTCTGCAGCTAATTTGGACTGTACGTACATGCAGACCTATGTTTAAGAAAAACCAGTTGCCATGGTGACACAGTACCCCTTCTAAATGTAGGATGTGATATCTAATTTTGTATGTTAACTATTTGGCTGAAAAATGGGGAGCAGCTTAGAAGCTACAGACAGACTGATCGAGAATATTTCTCTAGGTTCTGTAACTTTTGCCCTATATATGTCCTGGTCAATCTCTTCTCTAATTAGACCAACTATTAATTTTTTTTTTCTGTACACAATTAAGCGGATGATGTTGTTTTGTTCTGAACCTGACTGCACATCTTCAAAAACAATGCAGAAAGGCAAGCTACTTCTGTTGTTTAAGGTAGGACAAAACTTCAACATATTAAGCAAGTAAATTCATTTTTAGAGAAATTTCTAGTTAGTTCTCATTAGGAGTGGCATTTTCAGAACAAATCCTTAATATTAGAGCTTGTTGGTCTCTCTAATTTTAGTCTTTTTCCTCCCACACTCAATCACGAGTTTTTTATTTTAGAGTCATGCTCTCTGGCTGAAATACGGGTAAGCTGTTTTATGCGAAAAATGGCACACAAATAGATGTGGAAATGGGCAGGAATGTGTACATTCCAATCTTTTTAAAGAATATTTTAAAAAGCCAATATCTGATAAGTTCTTTTAATATTCCTAGGAGCAAACGTTACCCATGAAGCACATTTTCCATGATTTTGTGGTCAGGCACTTGCTCATTTGTTGGATCCATGGCAGGGGCATTTTCAGGCAAAACTACCAAAGGGGACTGAAGAGGCCCAGAAAGATCCTGACGATGGCTGAGTCTGGCTCCAGCCTGGTCTAATGGGTGACAATTATATGGCTCATGAATTAAACATGCACTCTCTAGCCAACCTTCCTATAAAATTATTTATAAGAAACAAATAAAAAAATTAGATGAATTTTTGCCTTTTACCTTTTTCCACTTTGTAGTAGATGTCCAAATAAAATAAGCGTACAGAAAGCAGGTATTGGATGAACAGAGGGATTGAAATCTACTTCTTAGTGGCCAAAAAAACAATGATGGCAGTAAGACCAAGAAAGGGGAAGTGATTGTCTGCCCCTTCTGGGCGATGAATTTAACATTGCTGATTCTAGCAAGTGTCTGTTTTTGACATTGCACTTAATGCTAAAGAAAATTTTAGTAAAAGACTCTATCTGGCCTTCTAAACACTCACAAATTGGTATAGAAATAGGAGTATACAGTTTTTAGCTAGAATCAGCAAGTTATTAAGCAGTAATCTTTATGACTTTAATGTCTAAGCCCTGGGAGTCCATTTATGTTGAAGGTATAATTTGTTCACTACACAGCTGGGAATCTTTCAATACCATAGCTAATCACATAATTTCTTATTTTGAAAGAATTCAAGCTATTTAAATTAGATGGTAATGGAAAGTACAAATTCTAGTGCTGTGTCAGTGAACAGAGCTAATCTACAGAGTGCTGGATGTAGGGGATGGGCTGGGTGTGATCTCATGGTGAGCTCCTGCTTCTCTTCATATCAGTGATCATGAAAATTTATGATGCACCTGTTGAATTTGTTTGCACAGCTAAATGATTATTTCCAAGGAGACTGACCAATTGCTTTTCTGGTAAGATTTCACTCCAAATTTGGGGGCAACTCTAGTGGCAGAGTGAGCATCCTCAGGAAAGTGAAAGAGACATTAGGGTTTCACCTCAGGTGAGCTGAGGTTTGTTTGAACTCTTTTAAAAAAGCTCATTTTAAAATTATGGGCCATGCATGTGGAGGGAGGAGGGGTGGTAGGGGCAATGTATGTAACCCTAACAATATTTGTACCCCCATTATATGATGAAATAAAAGGAAAAAAAAAATAAAAAATAAATAAAATTATGGGCCATGGTCCTTGTAAACCACACAAGCAAGACAAACGTTTCTAAAATCCCTTCTCTTGCTATCTATCTTGCTGTGCAATCTGCAGCAGCTAAAGTTTCCCGTTTCCCCTGCAGCTAAACTACCCACTCCACAGAAACAATCGCCGTTGACAGTTTGTCTCTTTAATACATTTTTGCACGCGCCGTCACGCATGTGAACATACACTTCCTACCACTTCGTTACGTGCATCCTCCCTCTCTTCCTCCACAAGTCCTCGGTCTTCCCCATCACTCCTCCCTCTCACCTCACACCTTTGTGCTCGCATACCTGGGCGGCACCTGGAGAGGGAGGTCTGGTCTGCCCAGGGCTCCTGAGTGGGGAGGGCTGGTGACACTGGCGGGCCGCAGTCTCCAGAGGGAAACACCCACAACCCAGACTGGTATTTTTACATTTTCTAAATTTTTAAAAAATTTTTCCTACTGCCTCTAGAATTGCAGAGCAAACTAATATTTTTTTCTGTCTAATATTAAGGCCCTCTCTTAGCAAGTGTTTGTGTGCTATGCTACGAAAAGGTCAATGTCACCAAAGACCACTGCCCCTGAATATGCCTGACAAGAGCAGAGAGGGAGAGGAAAAGAGTAAGAAAGGGAGGACAAAATCCCCAAGCATTATCCACGACTCCCTTCTTCCTGTGTCTTTCTGTTTCTGTCTCTCTCTTTCGCATTCTCTCTTTCTGCCCTCCCACACACACTCACGCACTTTAAAAATGGGCTCACGCTGTACAGACTATTCTTTCTGCATTTTTATTTCACAGTGCATCATGGACATATTTACAAGTTAGGATATTTTAAATGGTGCATAAAATTCAATTTTATAAATGTACTATCTTATTTATTTAACAAATTCTCTATTTTTGGAATTTAGTGTCATTCCTGTTTTTCAGTATTACAAAAAATGTTGTAAAGAAAATCTTTGTATGCATATTATACATACTTGAATGAATATATCTGTAGGATAAATTTCTATAAATGGAATTGCTGGCTGAAAGTAATTCTTATATTTAAGTTGTTATATGTATTGCCACACTGCTAAATGATGCTGAGAGATTCTAGGAGTATCCGTGCTGATGCTATAAGGGCACTTACTTGAGTTACTAATTATCAAACAAGTTTATAAATATGTGGTTTATTAATCTGGGAAAGAAGAGGTAGAGATTAAGCAGGGAGGTAGGGAATGAGTAAACCCTGGATTCTGAGATAATATTTAATTTTGCAGATAATCATCCTGTTGACTTTACTCTGATGGCTCTCCTCTTTGGGTCTTTGGGTAAAATGCCATGTGCTTTTAGTACTATCTCTTATTCATTTATCATTCAGTCCATCCATCCCTCCATCCATCCATTCATCTATCTCCATATTTTATAAGCAAAGATAGCCACTTTGGAATAAGCTATACTTTAATGTTCAAGGAGCTTAGTATCTCACAGGGAAATGGACATTAATAAATCATTATTAATTAATTACAATTTAAGCAACACAAAGAAAAGAATACTGGGTGCTATATAATCGTGTATAATCATAATAAAGGAATCTTACTGAAGAATATTTATTCTTTGAGAGTCATGTTCTCACGTCACATGTGCACATTCCTAGTAATGTTAGCCCTGAGTCCTGTGTCTATTGTCATCCTCATTGTGCCCAGCATCCAGCACTCCAACTCACAGTCCCTCGACTCTACGCTCCTTTATTCCATCATAGTTCATCTCAACAGCTCACCACAGTAACCTCAGCTTAAACTCCAAAATCCAGAATGGTTTTACCACCAGAGTCTCAAATTATGACACTTTTTTCCTCTGACTGACTCGTGTTCTTACTTGACTAAACACGTTCTTAGTCTCCCTTGGAATTTCATAACATCGATGACTGTTCACAGTGTTAATGATTTACACGCAACTGTCTCATGGGAATCTTCCCCCAAATCCTATAGAATAGTTACTACTATTATCTCATTTAATGAACAAAGAAATATTTTCAGAGAGCCCAGACTTTCCCCAGTGCCATGTCGATACCGAATGACGTAGACCAGGCCTATTTGACCCCGAAGCTGAGGCTCTCAGCCCACACGTGATTCTGTCGGGACGCAGAGTATTTAAAATAAACTGACACTGGGAAAAAGGGAGGTTCAGTGAATGGCAAAACAGGAGCAAAATTTTTGCTGTGCAGGTTTCTGAGAGTTGGCAAACGCTCTCACAATGTTAGGGAGACGTAAGACTCTCTTTACTCACCTCCGGGAGCCCAGGGAGGGGAGAACACGTGGCCGGGCTGACAGCCACGTCAGCGTGGCTGGGACGTCCCGATGCGCTCTGTCACACCAAACATGGCGAAGTGGCAGCTGTTGGCAAGGGGCCCCTAGGCACTGCCAGCGTTATAGAGTTTTCTGTTTTCCGTGCCAAATAAAGTTTGCGCGGTGTTGTGTCTGTGTCAAGTATCTTGGATAACAGAATCCTACTTAAATTTCCTGAATGAGTCTACAACTCACTATTACTTGTTTAGTTTCTATTCAGTTGGATTGCATTGTTTATGTCTTTCTTTTTCCATAGGGATGTAAACTCTTCAAAAGTAGAGATTTTAACTCTTTGTTGTCCGTTTTTTTTTACCCATCAACAGAATAATGCCTGAACTACGGTAAAGAAATATTTGTTGGGTACATCTGTGGGATTTCATGGAACCTAAGCTTTCGCAGTCAACAAAATCCAGTTTTTTTTTTTTTTTAAATCATACTTTTGTCTATTTTTCCATGCTTTTTTGTTGTTGTTTATCTCACACAAAAATTTCTTTTTGATTCTCAGCCCTGTGCTGAGGATCGTTAGGAAAATAACGATAAATAAGATGCAGCGTTGTCCTGGTGGTCTCACAGAGACACTGACTGATGGAAAACTAGACAGAACAGAGTGTCTGCGGCATTAAGGGAAATTAGTTCATAGTATTATTGAAACTCTAGGGGAGATAAGCCTGAAAAAATCTATAACAAAAATATTAAAAAATGGAAATCAATTATTTTTATTTTAAAATGTACAAAATGTCATTTTTGTCTTTCTTTAGGGTTTTGCTTCTGTTTTTAATGTCTATTGTTTCACATTAGAGAATATTATAAATATTTTTTATATAAGACCTCAAGGATGTCAAAATGTACTTTCCCAGGGAATTTTATTATTAAAAATAGAATAAACTGTGGTAAAAAATAGGCCCTCAATAGCACATTGTTTCAAAACCAGCAGGAGCTTATTTCTTGCTCATCTGAGTTTGAGTTTGGTGTTCTCGGTTGACTGTCAGTAAGTTTCTCCAAGTGTGGTCCCAGAAGGAGTGACATCAGCATCACCCAGGACCTTGTTAATTACTTACTAATCACACATTAATTACTTCTTCCACATTTTATTGCCAAAAATCAGTACGAGGGTCACAGAATCTCTTCCACAGAAGTCTTAAATGCAAATTCACCTTCTATGTAGGAGAATTCTGTATTGGGAGTGAGGTGTTAGTGTGGAGAAATATTCTGGAATGTGATGCTCAGGATTGGGTTGGGGAAGATATGTTGTGCTTTGTGCTAATACAGTTTAATAGATACTGGGAAGATTTGGTGGTAGATGACGCTTTTCTCCTATTTTATTTTATTTATTTGTTTTTATTTCAGCAAATTATGGGGGTACAAATTTTAGGGTTT
>VBSM01000142.1:1859075-1888393 GCA_008086735.1 Cheirogaleus medius
GTAGAGTGTCATTGGATCTTTTGGGTAGATGCCCAGTAATGGGATTGCTGGATGGAATGGTAGATCCACTTGTATCGCTTTAAGATATCTCCATATTGCTTTCCTTAGAGGTTGAACTAGTCCCACCAGCAGTGTAGGAGTGTTCCTATCTCTCCACATCCACGCCAACATCTATTGTTTTTGGACGTTTTGATGAATCTCCTATTTTAATGGTCACTAGTAGGAAAGTATATTCTGCTTGAATAATGTTGTGTAAGCTGGCAAGTGGTAAATATGACTCCACCACCAAGAAGAATTATCTGAAGGAAAAGTGGAGCAGGAAGAGAAACTTGAGAAGCTACGTAAGAGACCAAGGCCAGCTGGTGTTTTGGAGGGTGGTGGTGAAAGAGGATGTGGAACTGATAAGAAATAAATCTGAGCATGCCTCAGAGTCACTGAGAGTACTTGTTATTAATAAAACTCAAATTACCTGGTTCACCACCCTCAGAGTTTCCGATTCAATAGATCTGGGATACTGAAAGATAATTTGCATTTCTTTTCTTTTCTTTCTTTCTTTCTTTTTTCTTTTCTTTTTTTAAGAAACAGGATCTTCCTCTGTAGGCCTGGCTACTGTGCAATGGAGCTAGGATAGCTTACTGCAGCTTCAAACTCCTGGCTCAAGCAAAGAACGTGCATTTCTGACCAGTTCCCAGGTGATGCTGACAATGCTGTTCAGGAGCACACTCTGAGCATCACTGCCTAGGCATGTGTAAAAGGAGCCTTTCAGATGAAACCTGGATCTAGGGTAAATCCTCCTTGCCTTGGAACTTTTCGAAAGGTGTTCTCTGTGAAATGTAGGCCAGAGATTTTCCTTTTCTTGGCAAAGTTTGCTGTATGCTCCTGAGGACTGGAAGAGTAGACGTTGGCTACTCTCCAAAGGAAAAACAAAATCAACAATTTGTACCTTTAGGGAATCTTTGTTATACCAGCAGTTTCACCTGTAGTGGGAATGAGGAGCTAAAAGTATAATTCATTTTAATAATTAGACAAATAATCTTGTTCAGTCATAAAATATTTTATTATTGTGTCTTCCTCTCTTACTCTTCCATTAACACTTTTTGACATTTTCAATACACACATAGACATACGTTTATATGCACACACACTTTCAATCTCTTTCACCTTCAAAAACAAGTTTTGTTTCATGTATTAATAGCTGTTGAGAAATCAATCTTCACTATGTAAAATAAATGCATTAGGAACATAAAATTACCTTGCTTAATTTAGCTATCTCCTATAGGAGAGTTTGCCTAATAAGTATTGTTTTTCTGCAGTTTAGGCTGAGTCTGCAAATTCATTGACTCCAGTTGTTCTTGTTACCTTCTGATCTCTCTCGCCATTGTTGACTCTGAATTAAAATTCTGTGCTGGCTGAAGCCTAGTATTTTTGCAAACTGCAAGAGGTATGTATTCTCCTTGTGTGTTAGATTATTACTATGCTATTAATTATAATATACACTATCAACTGAGTGTCCGCAGTGTCCCAGAATTGTACCGGGCGGGCGAAGATTGTGACAAGGTACCTGCCTAGGGATATGTAAAAGCCATTCAAGTAGAATTGAATTTACATTAACATATGACTTAGTTTAGTGTGGCTGAACTTGAATATTAATTCATTCTTTGGGCATGAAGTGAGTTTGTGGGAGGGCAAACAAAATGAACTCTAGAAATGTTAGGATTTTGTTCTGCAATATCCCCTCATTTCAACTAAAATCTCAGTTGTCTCAGGAGAAAACAATCCTTGTTTATCATTTTATTTTTTTCAGCTGAAATAATAGGGTTGATGGACTCAAGTTAGCAATGGGGGGGGTGACAATAATGTCTGATGTGTTAATCACCTCTCTTTTCTGCCCAGCTATGACTGTGCTCCTGCTACTGAACTTTATATTCTTCTTTCCTTTTTTGTGTTATAGGTTGACGAGATTTAGCCCTTTGTTTCATGTTGAAAAGGCAAGAAAATTTCTGTTTTACTAAGGCACTCTTCTCATCTTATTTAAAACAATTTTTTGAGGTTCATCATATGTGAGTAAAGTACATAAAGTGCACTAATTGTAAGTACACAGATTGATTTATTTTTCCTGCTATTAACAGACACAATTATAATAGATCTAATTTTGCTCTTAATTAGCTTTTATTTGCAATTCTAGAATCGGGTAGCAGTTGGAACCAAAAATGGCTCAAGATGCTTCATCCTACCACCTGTGCAGGTTATATTTATGGCCAGAGAGAAGGAAGTGACATCCAGAAAACAGAAGTGATGTACAGAGGCAGCCCGATTGGTTATAGCTAGCATATGTCTTACTTGAACATGGCTTGAACAGTTGGCTGCCTGTGATCAGCTGAGACTCAGCTATTTGTGCCTAAGTTAGGTTTTCAGCTTGTTTATGTACCGAGCTAGGTTCAGTTAGGATCTCTCACAGAGGCCTTCTTGGGCCAATCTTAGGTTGATTTAGCACTATCTATACCCTTGTATAATCACACCCAGCTCAAGACAGAATATTCTCATATCAAAGAAGTTTCCACATGTCCCTTTCCAGTCAATGCTTCCCCCAAAAGTAACCACTACTCTAATTTCTAACAATGTGGATGCATTAGTTGTGTATATTCTTGAACCTCATATAAATAGAGTCATATAATATATACTATTTTATCTCTGATTTCTTTTGTTCACCATAATGTCTAGGAGAGTAATCTATGTGGTAGCATGTATCAGTAGTCTGTTATTTATTACTGGGCAGTTTTTCATTTTATTTACCTGTTTTATTTACCCGTTTCTGGTTTTTAGACACTTGGATTATTTCCAGTTTGAGCTATTACCATGTTTCCCCGAAAACAAGACCTACCCATAAAATAAGCCCTAGCAGGATTTCTAAGCATTTGCACAATAGAAGCCCTACCCTGAAAATAAGACCTAGTGATGGGCGTGGCTACACAGCATATCTGCACAACCCATGCATTTTGTTGCAAAGCAGTAAAGAAGACGAGCAGCCCTTCTCATCTGCTCATTTAATGAGAGCTCTATTGCTTGACATGAGAGGTTGGGGCCAATGGTTCTAAAGGAAATAGAATCACAAGAAATTCAGGATGGAATTCGGGGTTTGGAGAGTGATGATGGTGTTCCAGAAGAAGACGATTTAACTATATTTGAATAAATGTAGGTTGTTGCACTGACTTAAAAAAAATAACACATCCCATGAAAATAAGCCCTAGGGTGTCTTCTTGAGGAAAAATAAATATAAGACCCTGTCTTATTTTGGGGGAAACATGGTATGACTAAAGCTGCTGTCAATATTTTTGTGTATATTTTTGGTTGTCATATGAACTTATTACTCTTGAGTCATGGAATAGGAATATAATTAGCTTTAGTACAATGCCAGTTTTCCCAATGAACATATTTATACTTTTTCTAGCAATGTATCAGAATTCCAGTTGCTCCACATCCTCATCAACATTTGGTATTGTCAATTTTTAAAGCGTGAGCTATTCTTATGGGTATATAGTATCTCTTCATCAACCTAGTTTTTATATCAATTAATAAAACTTCTTGATTAAATAAAAAATAATCTCTCAGATTGTTCAGAAAAGATTAGTTTATTCAGCTCTTAACATTTTAGAGTCGTAAGAAGCATCTGTACAGTTATTAACTAAGTTCTGTGATAATTGACAAGCTAGAAATTGCCCAAGCAAGTAATAATAGTAATGCTCATTAGGTCACAAATAATTTACTAAGTTATTTATTTATTTGTAGTGACTCACTTAAGGTGTCAGGTTTTGTATCTGACATTACTAAACACACTGTGAATTTTGGGTTGCTATTTACCACTAATATAATTCATATTTCCTTACTTGCTCTAAGTACATCTTCCTGAAACAATGAATCCACAGTCTTCAGATCCCCAATTATTTACTCTGAGAACAGACCCACAAACTAAATAGCATAATTTTGTCTTCTGCAAAGCTACTATTAACATTTTCGTACTTTTTATTGGTGATCATATACTCTTGGGTCATGAACATTTTCAATAATTTCAATTAGAAAAAATTTTTCTTTGCATCAAAATGGCAAAGTTAAAAAATTATTTTTTTTCTCTTTTAATTGCATTTGGGAAAAGGCTATTGTTTAGTCTCCAATGGGTATTCGAGCTTTTTCCTGCTTATCTCTCTTCTGGGTGCTAGAGTGTGGGCAAAACCCCTAACAAACTAGGCATTGAGGGAATGTATCTCAAAATAATAAAAGGCATATATGACAAACCCACAGCCAACATCATACCTGAATTGATAAAGTTGAAAGCATTCCCCCTGAGACCTGGAAAAAGAACTAAAATTTTATCTACCATTTGATTTAGCAATCCCATTGCTGGGGATATACTCAAAGAAAATAAGTCATTTTATTAAAAGGACACCTGCACACATATGTTTATTGCAGCACAATTAACAATTGCAGAGATATGAAACTGACCTAAATGCTCACCAACTGATGAGTGAATAAAGAAAATGTGGTGTGTACACACACACACACACACACACACACACGGTGGAATACTATCCAGCCATTAAAAAGAATGAAATAATGTCTTTTGCAGCAACTTGAATGGAATTAGAGGCCATTATTCTAAGTGATGTAACTCGGGAACAAATAACCAGATACTGCATGTTTTCACTTATAAGTGGGAGCTGGGTAATGGGTGTGCATGGTCACACAGAGTGACTTAATGGATGCTTAGTGGGGAGGGTGGGAAGGGGGTGTGGGATGAAAAATTACCTATTGGGCACAATGTACATAATTAAAATCCTAGACTTCTTCATTATGCAATTCATCCATGTAACAGAAAACCACTTTTACTCCTTAAATCCACTTAAATAAAAAAAAAATAATTCACATTGAATATGTTTACATTAGGAAATCCTGAATATGAAATGTCTTTGTATTTAAGATTTGAATAGCATTTACTACTATTGTACTAGAAATAACATACTTCTATTATATTCTATACTTCTATTATACTAGAAATAATGACTTTAGGTTAGTTATTCATTCCCGTAGACTTTAGTTTTGTTAACATAAACTAATGAGTCAATATGGAAATAATTGCTCACATTTTCAGTAGGAATCTATCAGTTTCATAATAATCTATGTTAAAATACTATAGTTCTATAACTATATAGAAAATAAAAAACATTTGTATAGCAATGTGATTGTAGATTGGTATAAAAATGTAATGTGTAAAACAAGAAAAAAAAATATTATAACAAGCTGTATATCCCATTGATTAATAAAGATTTCATTTTATTTCTTTTTGTTCTTAGACAGTGAAGTAGGACATTCAAAGCACAAAATCAGATATAAAGACTTTCTTTAGGACTTAATGATCACTAAATTTCAACCCCAACTTACTCCCCCAAGAAGAGAAATCAGTGCAAGGGATTGGTTGCCTGTGTTTGTTGTGGGGAGAGAGAAATGACAGAAAGAGAGAGAGAAAGAGAGAGAGAGAGAGAGAGAGAGGGAGAGAGGAAGGGATAGAGAAGACAGAAACTTCAAATTTTCAGAACTGATCTTTAAAATAAAGTGAGCACTGCAAATCATTCCTCATCCACATTTCTTACTATACCAAATCATCTAAATTCTAACCAACCAAAAAAATTTCATTAATTATAAATGTGGCTAGAGTTAAAGCCAATATACTTATCTTAGTTTTATTCCCCTTTAATAGTACCATGGAAGTTTTCATTTCTATGAACATTTTCACTACACTGGGGCCTATGTATAAACATTATATAACATACACTTAAGGCTATTTATTAGGCCTTAGCATGTAATTTGACAAGTACATTTTGATAAAGGGTTTATTGTTGTTATATCTTTGCTTCTGAGAAAACTGTTGGACATGTATATGATTTATTTGAATAGTGTGGAAGAAATAAAGCCTCAGACATCTATGGCAAAATGTGACTTGCTTTTAACCTGATTTCCAGGAATGCACTGGAATGAAATTGAAATGCAAAGGAAACAAAAATGAAATTGGGCTGAATGGAAAATGCAGGCAGCTCCCTGCTTCTGGGTTCAGGAAGTTCCTGGAGACCCAGTTTTATGTTCTGGGCCAGGAGCAGAGCTACGGGTCCTCCACGGGCGACACTGGGAGGGACAGGTGCGGGGTCCGTGCAGTCAGGCGTCGTGCCAACAGGGGTGTGCAAGGAGAAAGACAGATTTTTGGTTTGGATGCAAGTGAGTAATGATTAAAACAAAACGGTCGGTGGGGGGGGACATGGGCAATATATGTAACCGTAATATTTGTACCCCCATAATATGCTGAAATAAAAAAAATTAAAAAATGGTGTCTCTCTATATTAATGGGTTCCTGACTAGAAAATCTGAATTAATTTTGTGAAATTTAATTGCCATTATCAATAACCAATAGCTAGAGAAAGACTATTAGTAACACTTTAACATTATTTTAATGAGTTCTTGCTTTTATTGAGAAGGGAGGGCTGTAAGCTGAAAGTCTAGAACTGCTCTGTTGAATTGCTGTGACGAATGCCTGGGCGTTATCAATGTTTGGGGCAAAAGAAATAGTTTATTGAAAGTTTCCTATTTTCTTTGCTACAATAAAGTCATACCTGTAATTATGAGAAGTGAAGTATGTATCACTATGTTTCTCAGTGTGTACATTTATCGACATTAACCTGATCGTTCATTATGCATCTCAAATCTTCCTAAACTATACTTTTTTTGAAGGACACCAAAGGTGTTTTTGACATTTGATTGTTTTTTAAAAAATATATCTATGATTACACTATCTTGATTTGTGTTTTAGTGATTCTAAAAGGGCCTGTACGTTTTTGCAGATATGGAATTATGTGAGCATTGGCAGGACTGGTACCGATGCTGCACACGTGCAATGGGAGAGCTGAACACCAGCAGGATGGGGCTCTGCTGGAGCCTGCAAGCAGTTTTAAGAATTTTCCCAGTGACCCTGGAAAAAGGCAACTGAGCACAATAGCTGTTACTGAGGTCATAAAGATATTAATAAAATAATTATGTGACCCCTGTATCTGATAGAACCTTAATGCTTCAGCTTGTTCGAGTGATTTCCATCCTCCTGCCAATGTGCAGACTTCAGAGAAAGTGGTCTTTACACACACACATGTGCGCATATGTGTTTAGTGTCAAGTATCAGGAAATATATTAATAAAAAAAGAATAATGGGGGTACAGAAAGAAAGAACTAATCTAAGCTATTTTGGAAAGTAGCATTTCTAAAGCCAAAGACCAGAATCACTATGTACAAGTTCTGTGTTCTAGTTAGTACATTTTTTAATTTTTTTAATTTTTAATTTTTTTTTTACTTAAATTTTTCTAAGTAACATTTTTTTCTTATAGTGATATGGGTTAGCAATTCTGAAACTGATATTTGTGTATACTAGGATTAGACAAAAAAGTAAAACATATTGTACATAATGAGATTGAGGTTTCTTGCAATCGGAGAAAAATGTTCTAAATAAGGAATGGGAAAAGACTAGAATGAACCCTGTGGTGTTGGATTGATGTGGAGGTATCAGTATGAATTCATGGTTTTAATATATTTGTATAAATAGACACGTGGATAAATGTAGACGTGCGTGTTTCCGTGGTTTGGTGACTATCGATTCACGTGCTTGCTAACTCCACCCACTGAGAGGCTGCGTGGGAAGCAGGGCCCAGCAGGAATGAGCACAGCTAACACCCCATGGTTTGTGATTCCCCAGGTCTCCGGGGAAATGTTGATGCCAAGGCTGGGTTAGGGAAAGTACAAGAAGATCCTAGGACATCTTTTTGTATCAGAAAATAAAGAAGTGATGGAAAAAGAACAGGCCATGTTGAAAGGACACAGGAGCCAAACCGAAGGGGCTGCCAGCGGCCAAACCTGGAACAATGTGTGCTGTGAGTTGCATGAGAGTATTGGATTATAACCACCAGAGTACAATAAATATCCATGGGTCCAGGTTGACATAAATAAATAATCAGGCAAGTAAGCAAATGAGAGAAAGGAGGCAGCTTTTCTAAGAGAAAAATTCCAATTCATCTATGTAAAAAGGAGGAAGGAAATACAGAAATCATTAGGCAAACACCACAGTGATAAACATTGCAGGCAAGATCCATGGATGGTTGCTAAATTAGTTGGTGAAAATTTGAGGAGTAATAGGATATTTGCATAAGTTTCAAAGGATCTTACCCAATATATTAAGGGTAAACAGTGGAGAAATTTAGTAAACACCAACTTAAAAAAATGATCAGTGCTAACATCATTGTAATTAAGACACATCATCAGGTATATCATAATATGATGCAGAGGATGCTAATTCTGTGGTATTCTTGCCACAAATGCATAACCTCAGTCTAAGTGTAAAAAAACATTAGTCAAACCCAAACTGACAAACATACTGCTGAAAGTTTGACCAGTAGTCTTCAAACATGTCAAAGTTATGAAAGACAAGGAAAGACAGGGGAACTGTCACAGATTGGTGGGAACATGACAAGAGGCATGATAACTAAATGCAATGTGTGATACTCGTCTGGATCCTGGAACAGAAAAGAAATTAGTGAAAAAACTGGAGAAATTGTAATAAGGTCTGTAGTTTAGATAATAGTATGCACCAATATTAATTTCTTGGTTTTTATAATTGTACTTGGATTATGTAAGATACTAAGATTAGAAACAGCACAGTGAAGGATATGAGAAATCTATGTTGCCTATTTGCAAATTTTCTGTAAGTGTAAAGTTGTTTCAAAATAAAAAGTAAAAAAATACAACTAAAATTGTAAAATTTCACTAATGAAAAAATTTTAATATAATGCTTTATAACTTTCTATGTGTGTGTATACATGTTTCTTAACAACAAAAACAACACGATATTGCTTGGTAGTTAAGAGCACAGACACTGGAGTAAGAGAGCCTGAGTTCAAATCCCAATTCTCCTACCTGCTAGCTTTGTTACCTGGGAAAAAATTTCTCAACTGTCTTTGCACCTGTAGCTCCTTTGAAACACAGGAAGAGTAATAATAGTCGCTCTCTCACTGAGCTGTTGTAAGGATTGCATGAGTCACAACAGTTAAAGCCTTTAACACAATACGCAGCGCATAAGAATTTTTCAATAAATGTTAGTCATTATAAAGATTGTTTACTGCCTTCTATCCCTGGAGAAAGTAAGTATTTAAGGACTCTGGGTGTTTAATGTGAGTTATTAATACTTGAGTAGGTAAGAGAGATACTTTAAGACCGAAGAAGGTACAATCTTAGATGTGAAATCTGGAATTACAGATATAGCGTTAATGTAATTATCATGCCTTTTGCTTAATGGGAAAGTATTGAGTTTGATCATCTTTTGTGTTATCAGTTCAGACACTGTTTCTATACAACTGCAATTGATTTGTGTCTTACATGTTTGTTTTCCTCTTTAATAATATGGGCATTGTATTTAAATAATTATAGGAGAGTAAGATTATATGGAAATAGTAGAATAAAAGACCAAATATGTTAGACTCCCATTGACTTCCTTTCTGAGAGTTCACAAACAACAAAGAATCAAAACAGAAACGGGGAACAAACTTTACTGCTGCCAACAGCACTGTTTGCCCGAAGCCATAATCCTACCAGCCTGGAAATCTCTTGCTTAGATGCGACATGCTGAATTAGCTGGTCCCTGAGGGAAGTTCTCTAATAAGCTGAATACATTTAAGAATCTGGTCAGCATTCTTGGAAGCCAGTGAACACAGAGCTGATGCTAGAACCCTGTGTAATTACCTTTTCCAAGACTTCATGTAAATAGTGGTGCACTGAAAGAAGAAAAATCAGGGTTATTTTTCTCCCTGGGCAAAGACTGATATTCCATTCTATAAGTTGAGATTGGTGAGGACACGACACCCACATATTTAAGCACAGCAAAGAGTAAAGTATTACAGCAACTGCACCATGTCGATAGCCTTTTCCCTTGTCAGCTACCCCATCTACACTGCGCAGGCTGAAGCATTATTGAACAGATGGACAGTGTCCTGAAGGTCAGACGAAAACATAACAACTCTGGTGACGACCAGACTGGTAGAGAAACACCCTGAGTTGGAAGGGCCTTACTTTGAGAGATACTTTATCTCGAAAGTCTGTTGATATTTTAGGACCCCAACAGCTGATTTCACCCAGCCAGTCCCTCGGGGAAGTGGGTGAACCCGTCGCTGAAAAAATAAACATAGTCTTATCATAACTGATGTGAGACCATGAAGTTTTTGTCATAATAAATTGCCTTCTGTCGTGTTCTCCCCACTTAAGCTTCTGCATTCTCATGAGTGACACCAACATCAGAGACATATGTGTCACCAAATTTTACCTTTAATCGGTGTCACAGAAACCTAGAAAAACCACCTCAACCATTTTTTATGAATTTCCCCAAAGTCGGGGAGCTGTTGATTCCAGCCCTGAAATACCTGTGTGAGCTCGTCTACTCTCTATCCTTACCCATGTCCTGTCTTCTCTCCTCGGCACTAATTCACGGCTTCTCAGCTCGTCTTTTATTTCCGTCTCTTAAATGTGCAACTATGTCAAGTCCCTGAATCAAATCCTTTGATAGGTCTCCACTGTCCACACATTGAAATCTAAGCTTCTCAGAATGACTCACAGGTATTTTCACAACCTGGTCTTAACCTAACCTGCCTTTCCAGTTTCCGCTACCAAAATTATGTTTTGCATCTTAACCCGAAGTCCCCGGTTGATATGGGGACCGCACTCACCCGTCAGGCCTTCCTGGGAGGGCCCCTCTGCCAAGGCGGAGGGGCGGCCACGCGGCCACACGTGCAGGCTGTCCCTCGGTGACGAGGCGAGCTGCCACGCGTGGGGAGGGCGGCGAGGACCAGCCGGACGGGTCATTCCGACCCCGCAAAGAAGCCCCGCGGGCCTGTGCGGGAAGGGCGTTGCCCTCTGCAGGCCGGGCGTCCTCAAACTACGGCCAAGGGCCACATGCGCCTCCCAGGACATTTATCTGGCCCGCTGGGTGTTTTTGCCTGTTTTGTTTTTTTACTTCAAAATAAGATATGTGCAGTGTGCATAGGAATTTGTTCCTGGTTTATTTTTAAACTACAGTCCGGCCCTACAGCGGTCTGAGGGACAGTGAACCGGCCCCTGTTTAAAAAGTTTGAGGACCCCATAAACACAGCCACGTCTCTCCCCGCAGGGCCCACGCGTGACCGCGGCCTCCCTCGCTGCCCGCCTGATCGCGGACGGCAGAAGGGAAACGCTGCGACAGGGGCTGACACCGAGCGAGCGTGGGCCTAACACGGCGGCGCCTCTGGCTCCCCGACAGCTCCGCCAGACTGCGCTCTGCTCGGTCCGCGGGCCACCCTGCCGGTCACGCACCTCGCAGGCCGCTCAGCGCGAGTTTCAGTACAGCGCGTTTGTGTCCAGCCGCGCTCTTGCCTTCACTGTCCTTCGGTTGTGCTCCCCGGACCGTGCGGACGCCCTCTCGTCTCCCGCGACAGCAGCGACGGCGGCGACGGCGGCGAAAACGCTGGCGACGCCTCCGCGCCGGGTCTGACCGCGGCCCTCAGTCGCGCAGTTCAGAAACTGACATGCTTTTGTTGCAACTTCATGATAATCTTCTGAGTTAGATATTTTAAAATTTGTTTTCTTTAAAAAGTAATATATTAATGCATGAACATGGTGAATGATATTAAAAACAGAATTGTTAACAATAAAACTCAAACTGCCCCTCCCGTCAGCTTCCTCATGTTACCATTGGTAATGGTGGAACATGCTTCCTTCCAGATCCCATGTGTGACTGTCTGTGTGTGTGTGTGTGTGTGTTCATATGTGACGTGAACTAGCATGAGGAAAGAATAATTGTTCCTATGTTATAGGCAAGGAAACAGGCTTTGGAGAGACTAAGGAACTTCATCCTGTTAGGTGGTAGTTTCCACTACTTGACAGGTTCCTTGGGGGTAGTATAATCTTTCTATTGTATATTAAGTTCCAGTGCCTTCTACTCAAATGCCTTATTCCAGACACAAGGTAGACTAAATAGTAGACACCTAGATCAATGGAACAGAATAGAGAACCCAGAAATAAACCACACACCTATAACCAACTGATCTTCTACAAAGTAGACGAAAATATACACTGGAGAAAGGACACCCTGTTCAACCAATGGTGCTGGGAAAATTGGATAGCCACATGCAGAAGAACAAAACTGGATCCCTATCTCTCATCATGCACAAAAATTAACTCCAGATGGATTAAAGACTTAAATGTAAGACCTGACACCATAAAAATTCTAGAAGACAAGTTAGGAAAAACTTTTCTGGCCATTGGCCTGGGCAAAGAATTTATGACTAAGATCCCAAAAGCAAGTACAATAAAAACAAAAATAAATAACGAAGACTTATTCAACTGAAAGGTTTCTGCACAAAAATAAGCTTCTCATCTAGAGATTGAAGAGATATTTTGTCATAGACCTTTGAAACACTCATGCGCCTTTTCCAGTTTAGTAAATAGTCTTTCCTCATTTTTCTCAACCCTTATCAGTATCATTTCCCTTATTAGTCATGCTATGATTTCTTAATCAAAATGGGAACACGGGAATTATCATTAGCCCATTTTCCTCACCTTTATCCTCTTTTGCTGCTGCCTGACCCTGGTGAGGACTCATAAGTATAGCCGAGTTGATCTTCCAGACTCCAGTTTGGCTCTTTCTTCATCATCCTCCTTCCCCCCGGCTATGATATGATTTTCCTGTAAGTGTTGTTTTTATTATATCATTCCCATGCTCAAAGCCTAAAATGCTTCCTTATTGTCTCCCACAGATAAACTCAAATGGATAAGAATCGCTTACTCTTTTCTTCCTTGTCTGTGCTACTGTGAGTATATCAGAGTCCATCAGACAACTCCCAATTTCTGGGCTTCACTTGCAGTTCCAGTAATTACTCTTAGGAATAAATCAGAGCCCTGAATTTCAAACTTCAATCTAGTCCAGTCAGTGGGTGTGCCTTCAAGACATTTTATACTCTAACTCTATTCTGTACTATCCAATCTTATTCTCCTCTATTCCCCAAAGAGCATCTTTTCACTGTCCTGTGAATATACAATGTATCTTTCTGCTGCTAAATCTTTGAGTATGCTCTACACACCCCTGCAACAAACTATCTTTTTCCTCCTGATGGATGGGAAGGTGATTGACTGTAACATCTGTCCTATTAGGCTTTTACCAGGACATCTGATGGATCAAATACATAAAGGCACAGCTTTCCTTAACCATCGCCTCTCCCTGCTAGGATGTTTGGCTTGATAAGTTAGTAAGGGTTGGATTTTACCTGTCACTCTCTCCCTCCCTTAGCCAGGTGCCTTTGTGCAGCACACACACTTTGTGATTGTGCATAGCAACTGCATTCAACCCATCATCCTAGGGACAATTTGGTAGACCTGGCTGGTGAGAAGAATTTGTTTTTTCTCCAATATTTCCTCAGCCTATTGAAACACAATCCAAGTTTCATGGACCAGCTGATAATTTACTTACTGCATGAGGACACTAACCCTCAAAATGCTCTCTTTGCTCAATAGCGTGTACACAATCACTATCATAAAATTTAATTTTTGTTTATGGTCTATTTTAGTGTCTAAGGGTTCCTTGAGCTGGATTTATCTTTCCTGATTAAAGATTGATAAAACAATCTTTCCTGATTGTTTTAAGATTGAGAATATGACTTAGACCTTTTTTCCAGTCCATACTTAACATAAAACTAAGCACATACATAATTTGTTAAATCAAAGTTGTCATTTGTCTTAGTCTGTTTTCTGTAGCTTATAACAGAATATCTGAAACTGAGTAATTTATAAAGACTAGACATTTATTTCTTATAGTTATGGAGGCTAAGAAGACCAAGGTCAAGGGGCTGCATCTGATGAGGGCCTTTTTGCCGGTGGGGACTCTCTGCAGAGTCCTGAGTGGGCACAGGGTGTCACATGGAGAGGGGCTGAGCGTGCCAGCTCAGGTCTCTCTCCTTATAAAGCCACCAGCCCCCCTCCCATGATAACCCATTAATACTTTAAATCCATGAATGGATTAACTTATTCATGAGGGCAGAGCACCCATGACCGAATCGCTTCTGAAAGTCCTCACCCCTCAATACTGCCACATTGGGGATTAAATTTCAACCTGAGTTTGGAGGGGACGAGTATTTATACCATAGCACCATTAATTGTAATATTTATCATTGTTTCATGTACCACTAAAAAAGAAAAAAAACTCTGAAAATTGAACTATGATTTAAAATTTTTATTTTAAGTTTTTGATATTTTGAATTTATTTTTTACATAAATATAAAATGGAATGTATAAGCAAAATATACTGTCTAAGATAGCCCTAAAACTTCACAGAGTCTGACTATTTTGAATAATTTTCAACTTAGTTATTGCTGTCTGTGCTTTTCAACAATCTCTTTGTCCTATCAAGAGCAATAGTAAAGCAGCAGTTCTCTTAAGAGCATTTCACTATTGTTTTGGGAATTTTCTTTCAAGCTGCAGATACCCATCTTGTAAGTTTTAATACTGGATCTTTCTTGATCTTATCGGAGAAAGTCAATTAATCTCAACAGCTAGACTTATATTAATATTATATTAATATTAGTATATTAGTATTAATTAATTAATATTATATTAATTACTCATAAGTTGTTAAAGAGCTTTTACAACCCAATGCTGAGGGGTCGTAGTTGTCCAGTTTTGCTCCCAGAGTATCAACTAACATTGAGCATGAATAGGTAATCGCCCTTATGTCATTACTGACACTCAGCTAAAAACAACAATAAATATAATTGCTTCTTAGACTCATCCTTGTTAGAAGTGTTACTAAGTAGAAAAATGTATCCTAGTGCTCCTGAAATATAGGAGTATTTGTTCAGTTAATGTAGTTTGTTGGATTAAAAGTGAATATTAAAAATTTAAAAAAACGAGAAAAGTCATATGTATGAGGCAGCGCTGTTATGTAGAAAAATCATTGGACATGTATTATTAGGGTTTTGGTCCAGATTTTGCTATTAAATCATTTGTGATATTTTTTATTTCACCTGTCTGGATTTCAGTTTCACTGCTTGCAGAAGAAGAGCATAGACCTAAATGATTTCTAACGGCTCTCCAACACCACAGTCAAGCACCTCAAAGCAGTAAGATTGAAGTTTGAAGTCATTAACCCAGATTCTTGTCCAAGAGAAAGATCCCCTGGACCTGACCTAGAGATCTGAATTTGTCTGCTGAAATCTGGCACAAGCCAAATGTGGTAAAGGGTGGACTCCTGGGAGATAATAATATGCAGTCTTTATCCATCTAAGGAGAAATTGTCCATACATACACTCTCCTGAGCATGGGAGCCAGAAAGTGATCAAGGAGATTATCCTGAGAGTTCATTTGTATGGAAAGAGCTAGACTCGTGGAGATCTCATTTTTTCCCTCTGAGTATTGACAAAGAACCAGAGACATTCTGCTGGAAGGAAATTAGATTGCAAAGTGGTTAATCCTCCCCAAATGGAAATCTGGTAAAGAATTTACATGTGGAGCCAGTGACTCAGTCAATTTAGAGAAGTTCACATTTTAATTAAATACAATGGCAGAAAGAAAAGAGGAGAAATGTTATCCTGCTTTTCAAAGATACATAAAACCACTCTAAATATGATAGGTAATGTTATTTGCTTTATTATTCTGCAAGCTATGCAATACACACATAAAAGTATTTATTTTTCCTTATCATGGCCCTTTAGCCCCTGTAGTTAGGCTTCCTCAAAAAGCAAGAACCATTTTTTTTTTTTTAGTACATTACATGCTAAGAAAAGTGGCTTAATAATTGAAGTACAGCTGTTAAGAGGATTTAATGATTTATCATTTTTCTTTCATATTAAACTAACAATTTCAATGTTTGGGCAGGACTGTGCCCTACACATTTTTGTGAAATCTAGGATTACGCACTGGGACCATCGTGTCTGAATCCACAGATTGCACATAATATATTTCACCTAAGAAAAAAAATAGGTGGTCTGAGGGGATATTACAATTTTTCCAAAATTTCCAAGTTTTAAGAATAGGCATTTTATTCAACTCCTTAAATTTCAGTCTTCTAGGTAAGAATTTTTAATTGTTTTACTTCATTATATGTAGAATCAGTAATCTTACCACCTAGTAACTCTAGTATTTAATAAGAAAGAAGATGAGGAAAGAACATGGGTTTTAAAATCGGACAACACTAGGTTCTGTTTCTGGATCGGTCACGTGCAGATTGTGGGATCTCACTTGGGTTCTTAAACCCTTTGAGTCCTGGTTTACTCATCTTTAGAATAGGCAGTACCTCGCCCTAAGACTTGTTGTGTGGCTTAAGTATAATAACAGATGAGAAGTCCTAAACAGAGTTGGCACATAAAAAGCCTTCAAGAAGTGGTAGCTTTATAATAAGCAAACACACTGAGAATATGTGGACCGAGTATCTGCGTAGTGAGGAGAAGAAAAGCAAAGTGGACAAATAGGCTCTCATTGTGGGCATGTTTTGGTAAGTGGTGATGATATGTTATATGCTTCTAATCCTAAAAGAATGTTAATAAGTATATATACGTTTTCTCTTGAAATCATGGGCATAGTTCAATCCAATTGGTCATATGAGAAAGGGCACACATAATGCCAAAACACTCATTTAAGCAATTTTTAAAGCATGTAATTTGTCATCATGTGGTCAAGCACAAGTCAAACTGGTCTGGGGAACAAACCTGTCTGTGGAGTAGATATATCTGCCCTCACACAATAGCCATTTGCTCCCATTTAGTTAAGCTACATCTACTCAGTTTTATTTTCTTTTTTAGGAATATATATGTAGAGGAAGAGAAAATTATATTCTAGAATCAGTGTTTCAGACTTTGGACATTATCTGAAATCAATAGTAATAGATTTTTTGCCAATGAGCTTACGAACACCACTATTAATGAATCTGATATTCAATCTAGGCCTTAAACGAGCTAAAATATAGCGGTTTGAAAGTATCGCAGAGCCTGATCTTGCTGTGTTCCTCTTCTTTTGCCTTATGGCAGGTTCTCTAGTGTTAAGAGAAAACTGCATTTAGGACACAAATCCTTTCTCCATTTGACTTATTTGTGGTTCTCACTTAAGTTGTAAATGTCTCTTATTTCAAGCTATGGAAGAGTTGAGATGCCATTTATAATATATTTACTAGAACAGTTATGATAAACAAGTCGTTAGTCAGCTGCTTTGATATGGTTCTCTTAATCAAAGATTTATTGGGACAGTTTAGAAATCGTCAGATAAATGTTCTCCCTACCTGGGAGATGGGAGGCTTCGGCAGTGCTCTGTGGAAGATTTATGCGGAATCGCTTCATGCCTTCTTGCATTTGATTAACTTTTATCAACTGGAACAAAAAACTCTTTCCCAATGCATCATTTATATGAACTTTATAAATGAAGCATCTTTCTATTGCCAGCATAATTCACCATGATATAGTCATTTTAAAAGCCTCCAAAGGAGAAGCAATTAATACAGATTTTTTTTTGCGTGGTATTTCTGCAACAATTTTATGTTGTAAAACCTGAGTGTGCTACTCTGCAATCTGAAACTCTAAAGGACTGTTATCAAATTTTAAGCTTTCTTGATAACAGGTAGGAAGGACAAACGGTCCCATCCTATCCATCTTCTTGATGTTACTAATAATTTTTGATTAAACCAAGTAAAAATTTGAGTAAACCATTTGGCTTGTGAGGTATGAAATGAGTCCCAAATTATCCAAAAGACAACATGCAGGTCTACTCCATAATTTGCACAAACTTCCTTAACTGGAGATTTCAAACAAATATGACAATGGTAGTTTTAGATATAAATGGTAGATGTGCAGCTTACAAATATGTAAGAGACATAATTAAAGTCAAAAGAGCATTTAAAAACTTGAGTTCCTTATATATTCTGGATATTAACACCTCGTTGGACGCGTAGTTTGCAAATATCTTCTCATATTTTGTAGATTGTCTCCGCACTGTTGGTTGTTTCTTTTGTTGTGCAGCAACTTTTTAGCTTGATGTGATTCCATTTGTCCAATTTTGCTTTGGTTGCCTGTGCTTTTGGGATATCACTCAGGAAGTCCTTGTCCAGATCAATGTCCTGAAGCGTTTCCCCATGTTTTCTTTCAGTAGTTTCATAGTTTCAGGTTTTAGATTTAAGTCTTTAATCCATTTTGATTTGATTTTTGTATATGGTAAGAGATAAGGATCTAGTTTCGTTCTTCCATGTATGGATATCCAGTTTTGCCAGCACCATGTACTGAAGAGACTGTCCTTTCCCCACTCTATGTTCTTGGTACCTCTGTTGAAGGTAAGTTCATGATAGATGTGTGGATATATTTCTGGGCTTTCTATTCTGTTCCATTTGTCTGTGTGTCTGTTTTTTATGCCAAATATAATGCTGTTTTGGTTTGTACGTCTATGCAGTATAATTTGAAGTCAGGTAATGTGATTCCTCCAGTTTTGTTCTTTTTGCTCAGGATGGCTTTGGCTATTCTGGGTCTTTTGTGGTTCCACATAAATTTTGGGGTATTTTTCCTATTTCTGTGAAAAATGTCATAGGTACTGCATTGACTCTATAGATTCTTGGAAGTATGGATGTTTTAATGATATGAGTTCTTCTAAACCACGAGCATGGAATATCTTTCCATTTTTGTGACCTCTTCAATTTCTTTCATCAATGTTTTATAATTTTCCTTATAGAGATCTTTTACTTCTTTGGCTAAGTTTATTCCTAGGTACATTATTTCATTTGTAGCTATTGTAAATGGTATTACTTTCTTGATTTCTTTTTCAGATTGTTTACTGTTGGTATACAGAAATGTTACTGAATTTTGTATGTTGATTTTGTATCCTGCAACTTTACTAAATTTGTTTATCAGTTCTAATAGTTTTTCTGTGGTGTCTTTAGTTTTGTTTAGATGTAAGGTCACATCAGCTGCAAACAAGGATGATTTAATTTCTTCTTTTCCAAATTGGATGCCCTTTATTTCCTTCTTCTGTCCAATTGCCCTAGCTAGAACTTCCAGTACTATGTTGAATAACAGTGATGAAAGTAGCCATCCTTGTCTTGTTCCAGATCTTAGAGGAAAGGCTATGATAGTAGCTGTGGGTCTCTCATATGTGGCTTTTATTGTGTTGAGGTAAATTCCTTCTATGCCCATTTTTTCAGAGTTTTTCTTTTTTTATCATGAAGGGATGTCGAATATTATCAAATGCTTTTCAGCATCAGTTGAAATGATCATATGGTTTTTGTCCTTCATTCTGTTGATATGTATCAAATTTAGTGACTTATGTATGTTGAACAATCCTTGCATCAGTGGGATGAATCCCACTTGATCATGCTTAATAATCTTTTTTTTCAAAATATTAAGGGGATACAAATGTTTTTGTTACATGGAGTGCTTTTGTAATGTGTGAGTCAGGGCTACAAGGGTGCCCATCACTGGAATATTATTCATTGTACCTGTCAGGTAGGTTTTTGCCTGTATCCTACTTCCTGATAACTTCTGCTTGATTTCCAGTGACTTTTACATCCCTCTGTGAACATGTGTGCCTGTTGGTTATTTCCAATTTAATACTGAGTACATGTAGTATTTGTTTTCCCATTTTTGAGATATTTCTCTTAGAATAATGACCTCCAAATCCTTCCAAATTATGCAAAAGGCATTAATTCAGTCTGTCTTATGGCTGAGTAGTATTCCATGGTATATATACCACATTTTGTTAATCCACTTAGGTTGATTCCACATCTTTGCAATTGTGAATTGTGTTACAGTAAATATTTGAGTGCAGTTGTCTTTTTGATAAAATGACTTCTTTTCCTTTGGCTATATGCCCAGTAGTAGGATTATTGGATCAAATGGTAGGTCTACTTTTAGTTCTTCAAGAAGTTTCCATACTGTTTTCCATAGAGGATGTACTAATTTGTAGTCTCACCAATAGTGTATAAGAGTCCTTTCTCTCTGCATTCATGCCAACATCTATTGTTTTTGGGATTTTTAATAAAACCCATTCTAACAGGAGTAAATTGATATCTCGTTATGGTTTCAATTTGTATTTCCCTGATAACTAGTTACACTGACCATTTTTTAATGTTTATTGGCCTTTTGTCTATCTTCTGAGAAGCTTCTTTTCATGCCATTTGCCCATTTTTTATGGGGTTGTTTGACTTTTTCTTGCTGATTTACTTGAGTTTTTTGTAGATTCTGGTTATCAGTCATTTATGAGATGTATAGCATGTGAATATTTTCTCCCATTCTGTAGGTTGTCTATTTGTTCTGTTGATTATTTCCTTAGCTGTGCAGAAGCTTTTAAATTTAATCAAGCCCCGTTTATTTATTTTGGTTGTTGTTGTAATTGCTATTGCAGTCTTAGTCATAAATTCTTTGTGTAGGCTGGTATCTAGAAGCATTTTCCTTACATTTTCCTCTAGAATTATTATGCTTTCATGACTTCATTTAAGTCATTTATCCATATTGAAAGAATTTTTATGAGTGGTAAGAGATAGGGAAACTATTTCATTTTTCTTTGTGTGGCTATTCAATTTTCCCTGCACCATTTATTGAATAGGGCTGCTTTTCCCCAGTGTACATTGTTTGTCTGCTTTTTCAAACATCAGTTGGCTATAGGTATATGGTTTCTTTTATCTAGGTTCTCTATTCTGCTGCATTGATCTATGTCTCTATTTTTGTACCAATCCATGCTGCTTTGGTTACTATAGCCTTGTAGCATAGTTTGAAGTCTGGTCATGTGATGCTTCCAGATTTGTTCTTTTTGCTTAAGATTGCTTGGTTATTTGGGCTTATTTCTGGCTCCAAATGAAGCATAGAATTAGTTTTTATACATCTGTGAAATATGACATTGATATTTTTATGAGGATTGCATTGAATCTGTAAATCACTTTGAGTGGTATGGACATTTTAACAATATTGATTCTACTAATCCATGAGCAGGATATGTTTTTCCATTTGTGTCATCTGTGATTTCTTTCCTCATGGTTTTGTGGTTCTCCTTGCAGAGATCTTTCCCCTCCTTGGTTAAGTATTAATATATTCCTAAGTACTTTATTTTCTTTGAAGCTTTGCGAATTTTACTGAGTCTTTGATTTGACTCTCAGCTTGACTGTTGTTGGTATATAGAAATGCTACTTATTTATTTCTGTTGTTGCTGTGATTGTCTTTGGCGTCTTCTTCATAAATTCTTTGCCCAGGCCAATGTCTGTAAGAGTTTTTCCAAAATTTTCTTCTAGAATTCTTATAGTTTCATGCCTTAGGTTAAATCTGTTATCCACCATGAGTTGATTTTTGTGAGAGGTGAATGGTGTGGATCTTGTATCAGTCTTCTACATGTGGCTATCCAATTTTTCCAGCACCATTTATTGAATAAGGATTCTTTTTCCCACTGTATGTTTTTGTCTGCTTTGTCAAAGATTAGATGGCTATATGAAGATGGTTTTATATCTGGGTTCTCAGTTCTGTTCCTTCAGTCTATGTCTCTGTTCTTGTGCCAATCCCAAGCTGTTTTAGTAACTATAGCCTTGTAGCATAGCTTGAAGTCTGGTAAATTGATGCCTCCCAATTTGTTATATTTGCTTAAAATGGCTTTTGCTATCCGGGGTCTTCTCTGGTTCCATATGAAGTGTAGAATAATTTTTTATAGATTTGTAAAAACTATGTTGATATTGCAACTGGGGTTGCATTGAATCTGTAGATCACTTTGGGTAGTATACACATTTTAACAATGTTGATTCTGCTGACCCATGAACATGGGATGGTTATACACCTGTTAATGTCCTCTGCTATTTGCTTCCTCAGTGTTTTGTAGTTCTCCCTGTAGAGGTCTTTGACTTCCTTAGTTGAATAAATGGGACCTGATCAAATTAAAAAGCTTCTACACAGCCAAGGGAACTATGACAAGAGCAAACAGACAACCTACAGAATGGGAGAAAATACTCGCATGTTACACATCCGATAAAGGGCTGACAACTAGAATCAATGTAGAACTCAGGAAAAACAGCAAGAAAAAATCAAACAACCCTATCAAAAAGTGGGCAATGAACAGAAACTTTTCAAAAGAAAATAGACTAATGACCAAGAAACATATGAAAAAGTGCTCAACATCTCTAATCACCAGGGAAATGAAAATCAAAACCACAATGAGGTATCACTTATCTCCAGTGAGAATGGCTTCCTGGCTTTGGTATCAAGGTGACACTGGCTTTATAGAAAGAGTTGGGGAGAATTCTCTCTTTCTTAATGTTATGGAATAATTTAGGTAGTATGGGTACCTGTTCTTCTTTGTATTTCTGGTGGAATTTGGCTGTGAATCCATCTTGTCTTTTTTATTATTCTGAATGTTCAAATTTCCCACTATCTATTTTATAGATATTCAGTGGATAATAGGAAATCAAATATTTAAAAGTTGTGCTTCTAGCAATGAAATCAGAAATCCAAATTTTAAAACATACTACTTATGGTAGCATTAAAATATAAAATGTCTAGGCATGAATATGACAAAAGATGTATAAAATCTTTATGGCAAAAATATAAAACATTGCTGAGAGAAATGAATGTAGTCTTAAACAATGAAGAGGTGTGTTGTGTTCTTGAATCACAAGACTGAATATTAAGATGTCAATTCTCCTTAAGGAAATCTATATAGAGCCAATGCAACCATAATCAAAATCCCCAAACAATATTTGTATAATGTTCTTCTACAGGATTATTCTAAAAATCATGTGGAAATGAAAAAGGACTAGAGTAGCCAAATACATTTAAAAACAACAAACTTGGAAGACGTATAATATTGAGTTCCAAGACTTATAATGATATAGTAATTGGGACAATGTGCCATTGTGTGAAGATGGGCAAATAGGTCATTCAAACAGAAAAAAGAGTCCAGAAATAGACCTACACATATATGGTTGATTGACTTCCAGCAAAGCCTATGGGGAAAAGTTGGTCTTTTAAAAAAATGATGCTGAAAAAACTGAATATCTAAATTACCCCTTGTCAACAAAAACCCTTCAATTCATAGCTCACGTGATACATAAAAATTAACTCAACTTGAGTCATAGACTGAGATGTAAACCCTAAAACTAAAAAGTATCTAATGGAAAACATAGGATAAAAATCTTTGTGACCTTGGGTTTGGCAAAAATTTCTTAGATACAATGCCAAAATCATAATTCTTAAATGAAAAGGTAAATAAATTGGACTTCATCAAAATTAAGAACTATTACTCTTTAAAAGACACTGTTAAGAGAATGAAAGACAAGTCACAGACTTTGAGAAAAGATTTGCAAATTACACATGATAAAGGAACTGAATTATGAACAGTTAAAGCTAACAATAAGGCCAGGTGTGGTGGCACATGCCTGTAGTCCTAGGTTCTCCAGAGGCTGAGGCAGGAGGATCGCTTGAGCCCAGGAGTTGAAGGCTGCAGTGAGCTATGATGATGCTACTGCACTCTAACCCAGGCAACAGAGCAAGACCCTGTCTCAAAAAGAAAAAAAAATTGAACAATACAAAATCAAACAATTCAATAAAGAACTAGTGAAAGATTTGAATAGACAATTAATCCAAGAAGATATCTGCATGGCAAATGAACATATGAAAAGATTCTTCACCCCACTGGTTAGAGGAGAAATGCAAATTAAAGCGACAATGTCTAAAATTAAAAAGTCTGACCGTATCAAGTGCTGTTTAGCAGAGAGGGAGCAGCTGGAACTCTCATACACTGTCATTGGGAATGTAAAATGGTACAACTGCTATGGAAACAGTTTGTAATTTCTTAAAAGATAAATATACGCCTACCATCTGACCTACTTATTTCACTCTTAACCCATTTCATTCCAATCAAAATAAAAGCACAAGTACAAAGGCTTGTACATAACAAAGGAATGTTCATAACAGTTTTGTTGGTAATAGCCCGAATCTGGAGACAATCCAAATGGACATCAGTGGGTCAGTGGACAAGTTGTGATGTATCCATGGAATTCCAGAATGAAGAGGAATGAACAATAGCTTGTGTAAACCTCAAAACAATTATGCTGAGAAAAATAAGCAACACAAAAAGGTGGATATTATATATTCTACTTACATATAATTCCAGAAAATACAAAATAATTTATAATGACACAAAGCAGATTGGTGATTGCCTGGTGATGGGGAATGATTGGGTAAAGTAATTGAAGGATGCCCAAGCATTAGTTTGGGAGCCGAACCTACAAAGCTCTAAGGTGTGAATGCTGCTCTGTGCCACCCAAGTCCCTACTCGAGACTAAAGGATTTTCCTTCAGCTGCTGGGAAAGCCATTGACACCTCTCAACTGTTCACCTTTTCTGGGAATTGCCTCACTGAAGAGAACCACTTTACCTAAGTTTTAACTATCCACTATTAACTATCCACTATTTAACTATTGGCACATCCAATACCTCACCGATGTGCCAGCTCAGTCTTGTTGGAGGTCTGTTAGTGACAGCATCACTGCCAACTCCTCCAGCTTCCTTTCTTATTACTAATTGGTCATGTTAACCCTGAGATTAACTCCCCAATGACATGCCTGCACTCTAATCTCCATCTTGGAGTCTGCTTCCTGGAGGACCCGACCTGTGGATATGAGGCCAATTATCTGTCCTTAAGCACAAAGCAGTGCAGTGGAAAAACAGTGAACTCAGAATTTTTTTAAAGGTCTATGCTTAAATCTCAGTTTTAACATGAACTGGTGGCATGATCTTGGGTAACTTATTTCACATTTTTGTTTCCTCATTTCCTTATTTGTAAAGTGGAGGTGATTATATTAACATCAAGTCACTATGAAAATAAATATGTTAATGGATATGAAATGTCCTAGAGAAATGTCTGGTGAAGAGTAAGTGCTCACAAAAGATTAGATGAAATTATACAGAAGCCATGAGTTTACTTTGAAAATTGTGCCTCCAGATGTATACCTAAACATCAGGAAGGGAGGAGGTTATCCAGAAGTTTTGCACTGTCCTAGAGAGACATTATGTCACACTTTATGTTGAAGGGTATTATTAGGCTTAGGGGAGGAAGGAAAGTCTGGATAGAGGACCATGAACACTGGTGGATGGAAAAGCAATATATTTCCTCCATGACTTTGGTAGTCATAATGATTCCTTTATGTTGGCTTTTGGACCAGATTATACATTTCTTAAAGACCCAAGAACCTATCTTCTCCCCCTTTTGCCCTATTTCCAAGTAGTATTTAATAAAGGGGACTTGAAAGCAAGCTACTCAAAAAGTGCTTTTTATTTGATGCACTACATCCTCCTAGGGAGGTCAAAGAATTTCATAGAGAGATGCATAAACCTACATAATTCATTTCTTATTTTTTACCAGAAAGATTCTAAATCTAAACTTCCTTGAACTTGTCCTGGAAAAGAAAATACAAATACATGTTATGAATAGTTCACACAGTTCATAATTGTGTGATAAATGATGCTATTAGAAAACATGTTATTAGAAAAATATTTAAGAAACATAACTCCATTGCAGTTAGAAACATCTTGGTAGGAAACACATTAGTGACCCTCTTTATCATCATAAGATGACAACAAAGATACAACAAATAAAAGAGTCTGAAAGCTTAGCCCCACTATCTTGTTTTCTCATAGTTTATAAGCTAATTTCCCATCTCCTTCTCCTTTCCCCAACCTGTTGTTAGTAAATACTGTGATATCTGAGTGTGTGTGTGTGTGTGTGGGGGTGGGGGGGCAATGATTCCTTGAAGAAACACATTTTTTAAAATATCTTGTTTTCTTCTTAAACAGAACATAGTTTTTTTTTGGTAAATTCCTTGTTCTAAGGGAAGAAACATGATAGGATAGAAAGACCTTGAGTTTTCAAGTTAGATGGACCTCAGTTTTCTTGCCTCTGACGTTTATGTACCCAAAACCCATAAACAGAACATCTGATCCCCATAAGCTTCACTTTTTTCATCTGTATAAAGTAGATAATGTCTCATAGAGTTGTGGTAAAATTCAATGGGTTTATGGATGTGAACCCCTTGGCACAAAATAGATAATCTTTGTGATTATATAATCATCTGCAAATTCCACAGAGCCAGATGATTTTGAGTCAATGATAGCACTTGTAGAAGAAGCTGGTCTTCTTCCAGAGAAATATCCTTGGTTACATTGCCAGCCACACAATCGTTTTTGCAGAGATTTTTCTGTAGTGCTCGTCTTTGCATCTATCCTTAACAATCCATCCTGACTCCACTCTCAAATGACACTCCCTCATCCCCAGCCCAGTGGCTGTATATTTCCTGAGATGTAATTGCTTCCCTCCTTGATTGGTTCAAGACTGAGGTTTACTGACTGAAATTTCTAGGATTGGCTGTAAGCAACTTTAGTCAAACAAATTTCAATAGAACTAGTTACCATTTATTTATGACTTATTATGTGTTAAACATGTTATTTTACTCAATATTTTCAACAATCTTATGACATAGGGGTTTTTAAATCCTATTTTACTGATAAAACTGTAGTTTAGTGAGCTTGGGTTCCATGCCCGAAGTCACACAATATGTTTACATCAAAGCCGGGTGTCAAACCTAGATCTTGTTGGTGTCAAAACCATGACAGTTCCTAATGAGCCAGTCTGTTTTTGGCCTCTTTACTTCTGATGATGAATGAGGTATTGGATACATGCTCCTCTGTGTCCTCATTTTTAAATGAGTATAAAAGGTCACTGCCCTATCTTTACAGTACATGGTGATGCCAATATATGTAGAAATGTCTTGTCGGAAATAAGATGGCAGCCCTTAAACCTAAGACTACTATTACAAAGAGAGGAGAGAAATGGTTTTTAAATGTCCACTTTATATTTGATGACATTGCTTATGGTTGATAACAGATCTGAGAATTCATCTATTTAAATTTACTGTTCATAATTACCATCTTATTCTAAGCACTTTCATAGAGAAAGGCTGGTTAATAATTGTGGACCAATTTGCTGGCTCTTATAACAGGTGGCTGCATAAAATATCCTCATGTTGCCTCAGAAAGGGGCCAGCTCCCTGTCAAAAACTGTAGGCTCACTTCTCTTCATGTAATAATGGCACTGAATGTGCTCAGTTAAATTGGTACCTAGTGCAGAGAGGCTTGGTGATTTTCTTTGTTTGGAAAAAGTAAGACTTTGCATAGTGCCATAAAACAACTGCAATGCAACATGAAACAGGAGAGCTGTCATCTCAATTGCTGTTTATGAGCTCTGTGTTTCCAATAGTCAAATAAACTCCAAATTTTACTTTTCCATCTAGCTTTTCATTAAAGTTATTACACGCTATTTGCACTGTATTTTCCCAAGCCATGTGAGGCTCTTGTTTATCTATACAGAACACAAAGAGAAGCAGAAGGAGAAATGAACACCGTGCAATAATCATGATTTCTAAAAGAGACGCAGTGTTCCGTTACAGGTCCACGGCCAGTGTGGCTGGGGTATCGGCCAAGTCAGGAAAGGCTGGGATTAGGATGGGTTATACTATCTGAGGCAATCTGCCCAGGAGAGAGTCAGAATTTAGACCAAAACCTCTTAGGCAGAGCTGAGAAGCTAACTCCAGTGAGACCAATTACAGACACCACGTCAAAATTGCCAGAGGTGGGATCAGACACAAGCTGCCAAGAATTTAGGGTCAAAGAGGATGGAGTGAGATTAGGAATGTCTCAGAAACATGAGGGAAGGGTCCAGGGCAATTTCCAAGAACACCCTTGGAACATTCATATACGTCTATATCCCTCAGTCCATGCATGCTGTATGAGATGTTAGTCTGGCTGGAAGAAAACCAGAATGCGTACATTGCTCATTCTTCTCTAGAAAAACTGTGTATAGGCAGCCGCTTGTAAGATGTAGCTGAAAGAGAGTGTGGTAAGAGGTATCATCTATCTTTATGGACCCTCCCAGTGCAAACACAGTGCCTTATCCTTCCCCCCCCCCCACCGTGTTCTTACTGCACAGTGATAGACACAGAACAGTTAGGCAGCAAACACCCCCAGACTAAATGCATCTTCAGGTAAGTAAAGCCCCTTTAAAGTAGGTTTAGCAGAAATTTTATATTTAGGCATTGTACTAAGAGATAGGAAAAAATACTTAACCCTCAAAGATGAATTTGTAACAGTAAGTCACTGGAGAAGCTCTGGAAGAATTTACTGGCTAGTGCAATGCACCTTTTAAACCCCCAGTCTGCATCTAATGTTGTTGGGGAGACTCAAATTCAAGTGAAACTGGCCTTGTCTACCCACCACACATTTGTTCTGGTCTAGTACATTGTCAAGGTTGACTATTTAATGTGGAAAGCAACCCTAGAGAAAAAAAATATCAGTTAGATAAGTGAAAATGCAAAAATAATGTCAGTTGAACTCTATCCTAAGAAGTTTATTGGTAAATGGAAAGTAAACTTTGTCCATCCACCTTTCACAAGCAAGCTAAAGGGTGGGTCTCAAGAGTCACAATATTGTAACGCCATGAAGGAATGGCTAATTATTACAATTTATGATCTTGTGCACCTGTGGTCACTAACTAGCAATGATTCTTCAATGGCCATTGGAAGTCTTTCTTTTATGCCTTTTCATTCATATTGAACACTGACTTGTCCCACTGTAGGCTACAGAAGGTAAAGAAGTCAACATGTTGACAAGTTACCTCATAGTGATGATTTTGAGGATAATCCGGTTTTTCACTTTTATCTTTCCTGGATCTCCCCAATTCTCTCCAACAAACAAGCATTAGTTCTGTAACTAGAACAAAAATAGATGCTATAAAAATATTACCTTGCAAGGGAAATGAGAATTTATGAGGATTTGCTACAATATGTATATCTTCTTGAAACTCTTCTTCCTCCCCCCAAAAGAATGAGAGAATATAAGTGAGTAAGGTGCGTGAGGGTTCGGATGGTGGGAGTTGTAAGCAATAGAGCTTAAAATAAACAAATGGATCTGGTCAAATTAAGAAGTTTCTGCACAGCCAAGGAAACTATCAGTAGAGCAAATAGAGAACCTGCAGAATGGGAGAAAATATTTGCTCTCTACACTTCCAATAAAGGTCTAATAACAAGAATCTATCTAGAACTCAAACGAATTAACAAGAAAAAAATCAAAGAACCCCATCAAGAAATGGGCAACAGAAATGAACAGAAATGTCTCCAAATAAGACAGAATAACAGCCTGCAAACATATAAAAAAATGCTCATCATCTCTAATC
>VBSM01000142.1:1899592-1922807 GCA_008086735.1 Cheirogaleus medius
TTTTTCTCACAGTAAAAGATTTTCTCCAAGCCGTACAGAGGCCTCACATGCCTTCCCATTTTCTCTGGTGTTCTATGCACATAATACAGTGTTTTTGGTGTGATATGATGTGAACAAGTACAGGGAGCACACAAGGAAAATCAGTAACCAACCAAGTGCTAGCAACTGAAGGAGCTACCGTCCCCTCTTTGTCCAACTGCCTCAACCTAAAAGGAGATTTGCACTGAAGGCAAGCTGCTGACAGACTGCCTCTGTCCTGCAAACTTCTTCATTTCACACCCTGGAACTGCGAGTCTAGCTTGAGCAGAGGAGACAGGATGAGTAGGGGTAAACTTCGAATTGAATAGATTTAAAGTTAAAATAAGTGTGTTTGTCTTTTAATTACTCAAATGAAACTGTCTAATAGATGAGATGTTAGGGAACTGGATACCCAGTAGGAAAGGAGGTGCCATCGAACATGGAAGGTATCAATTACTGGATTAAGAGAATGCTTTTCATGTCTGTGCCCCGACAAATTGAGACTTTGCAGTAAACCAGTCATATAGATTTGCAGTGTTTTGTAAAATTCATTCAAAATTATTTTGGGTACCCACACTAGACACATCTTTGCAAAAACTTTAAATCATATAAATGAAAACAGCCTATGTGTATCTGAGTTTGACTCCGTGTCCCTCCCCCCATAAAGTTATGCACAAAGAACAGACTCAAGTTTGCCCCTGTCTTCTACACAATAGTACATAAGAGATTTTGTCTCACATTTTGAGGGCATAGTGTGAGGACCCAGTGGTTGTGTACATAGCCAAGATGAATTTCATGCAATACGCCGAGAGAAAAAAAATATTTCACATATTTGGGTAAGATCAGGGAATGTATTATCTGTGAACCATTCTTGAAAACTTATTTTAAAAACTGCTCCAATAGACCAAGCTGTGCATTAACATTAAAAGCTCCCCCATGGCAAAGGCATAAACAGACTGCTGGGTAGTAACAATGCAACCGAACACAGGTTAAATTCCAAATAACAGTAATAAATTTGAGTATTTTTAATTTAAAGAAAATATATCTGAAAAATTAAAAATTTATTAGCTGTGGCTTGGGTTTAAAACTAATTCAGTGTTTCTCATAATATGTTCTGCAAGAAACTAGTCTCATGAGATGCCTAGTGAAGACGGCTGTAGTGGTTACATAACTTGTAGAGGCAATATCCACTCTATCCCCTCTTGGATGTTCATACTGCATATTCAAGGGTTCAGAAGGCTTGCATCAAAGCAATTTAAATTTGTGTAAAAAGTGTTTTCTACACTTAACTGAACTTAGAATACTTTCTTGAAAAATACTTATTAAAATGTTAGGAAATCCTATCTGAAATAAAACATTTGGACAAAAATCAGAAAGCTTATATTAGCACATACTGAGGGTGTGGAGAAAAGGGAACCCTTGTACATTTTTGGTAGACATGAAGATTGGTACAACAGTATGACAGTTTCTAAAGAAAATATTAATGGAACTACCATATGACCCAGAAATCCCACTTCTGGATGTGTACCCAAAGGAAATGAAATCACTACCTTGTAAACATGTCTATACTCCCATGTTCCTTGCTGCATTCTTCACGACAGCCAAGATATGGGAACACCTAGGTGTCCATTAGTGAATGAATGGATAGAGAAACTGTGGTGTGCACAACACAATGGAATAGTATTCAGCCTCACAAAAGGAGGACATCCTGCCATTTGCAGCAACATAGATAAACCTGGAGAACATTATGCTAAGTGAAATAAGCCAGACACAGAAAAACAAATACTGCACGATCTCTCTCATATGTAGAGTCTAAAAAAAATAGGGTCAAATATGTAGAGCTAGAGATAGAGAATAAAACAGTGGTTAGCAGGGTTGGGGTTAAGGGAAGGAAATGAGGAGATGTAGGTCAAAGGATACAAAGTAGCAAATATGTAGGATGAAGAAATTGAAAGAGCTAATGTATATCATGAGGACTCTAGTTAATGAAAGTACATTGGGTTTCAGGAATTTTGCTAGAGTAGATTGCAGCTGTTCTTGCCACAGGGAGAAAAAAATGTGTAACTAAGTGACATGATGAATATGTTAATTTGTTCCACTGTAGTAACCATTCTATTATATAAATGTATCTTACCTAAAATATACACAATAAAAAATGTATCTTACCTAAAATATACACAATAAAATTTATTTTTTTAAAAAAAGAAAGATTATATTAGAAGAAATAACTGCTTAATCATTTTATTTTGGTGCAATCAACAGTTGTCATGTAGTTCTTGATGTTGATATGTTAGTAGATATACATGATGTAGGCAAATATTTACAACCCTGCTTCAATCATGTGGGAACACTGATGCATTCATTCATTTATAGTTAATGCTCTGATGCCCAAAATTCCTGTTAGTGAGAATTTCGTTAACTCTCCCTTCAGGTTTCCCCAGTCCCAATTTGTCCAAGAACCTGCCTTTTTGCTCATACTACCAAAATGAGTTAGGGTAGGGGACTCAGCCTATTTCCAAACACAGAAAGCAAGTAGGGAGTTGTTGTTTGGTAATTCTGCTGCTGCCGTGACTTCCTCTATGTTCTGCACAATTTGAAAGATGATACTCTTTGTCCCCCGGCTCTGGCCGTGCTCTTGCTTGTTCACATTCCCTTCACATCAACACCGAGGTTTCCAGATTTCACACTCAACTCTTGTTTCCTAAATTTCAGTCACTGGTATCAGAAACTACGGAGCTTTAAGCTTGATCTATACTGAACAGTAGACCATGAAGCTAGCTGCTCTCTGATAAAGTAATTTTATTGTCGATGGCTATGGCCACGTTGGTGCAAATTAATAGTTTTCCCTTATTTTGAACTTTGGAGAGCAAGAATTGGGGGACTTTTAGTCTCCCAGAGCTAGCCTTCCTTGAACTTTGTGTGCAAATTGGCTACTTACTCAGTAGAGCTGCTTACTGCAGTCTTTAGTACATAACTTGGTCAAACAAAAAGTCTTATGTGTGTTTAGTCCAGATCAGGAAGCCTGTGTGCATCATATTTATGTAACTAAAGGAGACTACTCATATTATTCTTCTTGTAGCTTTGATTGATTTTTTTTGTCCTGAACTTTCATGAAAAAGCAACTTGTATCTTTGCTTGCAAAAATAAATTTAATTTCTATAGAAAAATGCTTATAGTTTCCTGAGGTGGCAGAATTGTGTATATGCATGTGTGTGCGGCACAAATACCAGCAGTTTATTTATTATCTCACTTAGGAAGAAATCTAGGAATAGGCAGGCCAAGGGTTGTTGGACTTGCAAGAAATGCCATCAAAGTTGCAGGCACTTTGCATTTGTCCCCATCTTCAGTGGCTGGAACAAATGCCATTGTTGCAGCGTCCTGGCCACAGCAGCCCAAGCATCATGTGCTCATGTGAATCTGTTCAAAGGTGGGAGGACAAAGGGGCAGTCCCAGTGGTGAGGAAAGATTTTTCCCATATCTCTCTGTACATGGAGGGAGAATCTTTCCTAGAAGTTCTCTAGCAGATGTTCTCTAGACTTCATTGACCAGAAATGTTTCACATGGTCATCTCCTGTGTCACATTGCCACCCCAGAGCTGTGCCAAATGAGCATCCAGGAATATTTTGCATAGCCATTCCAGAACTATGTCACATTGTCACCCTAGGGCTGTGTTCCATGGCCACCAAAGACCTGTGTTACATTGCCACCCAAGCACTATGTCATATGCCAAAACAGTGTCACACAGCCATCTCAGAACTGTGTCACTTTACCCTCAAACGTTGTCACATGGCCACTCCAGCAATGTGTCACAGCATCACATTGCCACTGCAGGACTCTGTCACATTGCACCCCACAACTGTGTCACATTGTCATCCCATAACTGTCACATGGCTGCCCTAAAACTGGGTCACATTGCCACCTGTAGAAGAAAGAAAGCTGGGAACGTAGATAACTGACAGTTTAGCTTCTCTTGTGCAAGACGAGCTCTCCTAGCAAAGAAGAAGAAGGAGAAAATGGCCAACTCTTGGGCAGGCAACCACCCCAGTATCGTCTGCCATGAAAACCGTGCGCGTGCCTGCGTGCGCCTACATGCAGCAGTGCACGGATGATGTTAAGGACAAGAGACAGAGAGAGAAACAGAGTCACCTTAAGATTCAGGGAACCGATTATGTTACACGTTTAGCTGAATTACAGAATGTGCAAAGGCTAAATCATTATCATGAGAAGAGGAGAGTACATTTGCTGAAAGAGATGAGAAAGGCAATTGACAGAGTAAGACAATGAACAAGTGGCTGTGTTTTCCTTGTTCCAGTACCTCTGTGCTAGGTGGGCTTCTAGAACCATCAGAAAAAGCTCCTTGGGTTTGCTTCCCACCCCAGCGTAGGGCTCCAGGGGTCAATTCCAGTGTGTTCTTTGTAACAGGGTAGGAACAAGATTCCATAAGTTCGCCCAGCAGGGCATAGCAAATGGAAGTGGAGTGTGTTTAGCCACATCACATAGCTCTCATTGCTAATGCAGAATGACACAGATTCTTCTTTTAAATTTTCTTTTTTAATTTTAGGTGATGGCTAGAATTTTAGCACAAAAATCAAGAAGGGTTATCCAGATCAGGCACCATCATCCCCATGGGGAGGGAGCTAAGAAACCCAGTTTGTTATCAGAGCAGCAGCTTGCTGGTAGCTCAAAGGAGACACTCAAGATGTAGCATTCTGCTTGACTGTGATTGGCTTGACGTTGGTGATCACAGCTTCCTTAACTTTCTTTTAAAAATCAAGGATTTTAATTGAAACCACTAATCATATTTATTTCTTATGATGCTCCCTAATTAATTGACCTGACTGGTATTTTGATTTAATTTTAAAAAAATTTAAATTTCTTCAACTCATTTCTCTTTTTACTGAATTTTTACTATTTATGCAAAAACTCACTGGTAATTTGCTACTGGAATTGTCTCATGGTTATGAAATAAAACACTTTCAGTTAGCTATACAACAAATGGAGACACACGTTTCAAAGGCTACTAGAGGGAGTGATATGTTTTTCTCAGTTGCATTAACTAATTCACGTTACCTGTGTAATGGCCACAGAGCTCTTCTGATACGGATGGAAGGCGGCAGTATTCAAGGAACAGTGGAGGCCGGGGTATTGCCTGCAGCCTCCCAGAATCTCGCACTTTTGCAAGTCAGCTGAGTACAGCATTTGAGAAAATTACAGAGCAATGTTCTTGCAAGGAGCAGGGACCAGCCCTCCTTCCCACTGCCTAATTCCAGGCTACAGCGCCCACTGTGTTCTCCTTCATTTCTCTTCAGTGACAACCTGACTCTCAAAAGTGTCACTAATAAGCCGGTTCCCAATTAGCTGTGGAGGTTTTTCAGGGCTCTTGGCAATGTTCCCATAGCTTCTGGAGGCTGTTGCTGCCTACAAACAGAGGATCATTTCTGCTTTGCACGATTCAAAGGCAAGAGCTGCTGGGAAGGCAACACTCGGGTTTCATTATTCTTTGCTGGCAGGAGAACAGAATACATTGCTTTTAATGCTCAAATATGTCATTTGAAAAAAAATATATATGGCCTCCTGCCTGCACCAGCTCTCCATTACTTATTTGTGCAAGTGCATGCACACAACCAGCAGCCCGTGATGTTCCCACAGACGAGTCCTCAGAAAATCCTGCATAGCAATTTGGAGACTGCAGGGTGTAATAAAGGAAGCTGGAAGTTGAGGGTTTGGAATGAGGCTGCAAGTAAGGCAGAGGCAGGGTCTGCCACTTAGCTGTCAATGGAGCAGTGACAGTAGGTCCACTCTTGATGGGCCTTTGTATTTGACCAGAGCTCTGAGTGGGCAGGCAGCTCCATTTGAGCATTTAACAGGTGCAATAGCAGACAGCCCCAGGCCTCCTCCATGAGCCACTTTGCTAGTAGAAGGCTAATCACTAGTTTGTGTCTGTGCTTAGAATGTGCTTAGGACAAAGAAAATCCCTTTATCCTTGGAAGGTATCGGTGAAAGGCTGGTTTGGCCTCTGTGGGCTCTAAACATAGGATCAAATCTTATTTGTCCTCAGAGAATAGCTCAAGCATCTCAGTCCTCCCTGTCGGTGACTGTCATGAGTCCTCTTGTATGCATTCTCACCCTAGGCTCATGGATGTTGTATGCAGTAAATACGATTATTTCTGTTTCAGGGATGGTGTAAATTTACATGGCCGAATCGCTGGCAGACAGCATTGCTTAAACCCAAATCTAGTTAACTTTAAAAATCCTGTTCTTGCTAGTATATAATTTGGCATAACCAGGGATTGAACCTGTAAAAGACTCTGTATAATATGAAGTGGGTAATGAGAAGTAAGAAGAGAGATCCCTGCCATCAGTTAAGACCCTTGACACTTTTTAGGGGGTAGCTCACAAACGCTGTCAAGGTGGAATGGCTTCTATAATACTTCAGAGTCTAATGTGAGTGAGATGAGAAGTAGACTTTGGAAGTGAAAATGCGTAATTCCTTAATAAGAGGCTATTTCTACATTTCTTGTCATTTATTCAACACTTAGTATGTGCCAAGCATTATGTTAAGAGATTTTAATGCAGTATCACTAGTAAGTGCTCAATAAATGTGCCCAAAGCTGTCGTCTTGGCCCACGGGAACTCACACGTAAATGGAAAAGGTTGACTGCAACACCCGTGTGTGGTATTTTTCTTAAGTAACATTTTGCACACTTCCAGTTATTAAATTATTTGCATGAATACTGTTTTCAATGTTAAGAGTGAAAGTTCCATGAGGGCGTGGCCATTTGGTTCTTGTTTAAATCCCTAAGGGCTTGCATCTTCCTGGTGCATCAGAGGCAGTGATTGAATGTTTGTTGATTGACTGATGGACTGACATGTTACACACAAGGCACGGTGTGTGTGTGTCCTGGGAGATTCTAGGACGCATTGTAACTTCAGGGGAAGAAACAGATGACTGGAAGATGGGGGTGGACCTCCCTCCTTGCCTGCTTGCTGGTTGATAGATCATTTACTAGCTTCATCTTGGGAATACAGAACAGAATTCAATCTACCTGTTAAAACCTGCACAATTTTGCCGTGTTCTAGTGTCTCCTGTAGAATGTAGAGAACAAAACAAATGATGGAACTAGAAAATGTGGAAAATGGTAGTTTTCCCTTTTCTTGCTTGCAATCCTGGATACTACACCTCAATTTTCTCTTCAGGAAGTGCCAACCAAATTTATATTCTTTGTCCTACAAAGCAGCATGTTATAGAGATACAGAAGAAATTAGTAAATGAGGAACAAAGGAAAGTAGACTTTTGGCCCTTTGGTATGCCCAGTTTTTCTTAATTTATACTCCCTTCATCCTTCCTTCTCATTTGATCATTTGAAGAATTGAATGAGAAAATATTAAAGGAGAAACTTAATCATTTACCTGCTCAACATTGCTGAGGCACTTACTCCAGACAAGGCACTGTGACCTGCAAGGGGTGAGCATCTATAGAGGGTGTTGGACACAGACACAGTAATTATGGTGCCCGTTGGAATCTGGGACCATTAAAGTATTCCTAAGACAGTAACGATAATGATGGTGATGATGGTGATGATATGAGGATGAGACAGAGAGAGAGAGAGAGAGAGAGAGGGAGGGAGAGAGAGGGAGAGAGAGAGGGAGAGAGAGAGAGAGGGAGGGAGAGAGAGAGAGAGAGAGGGAGACAGAGAGAGACAGAGAGAGAGAGAGAGAGGGAGAGAGAGAGAGGGAGAGAGAGAGGGGGAGAGAGAGAGAGAGAGAGAGAGAGAGATATGCAGAACATTTTCACTTGTAGAGATCAGAACATTTTTCATGGCAAAAACATTTGGACCAGGCTTTGAAGGACTGGTTGAATTTTTTATGGTGGTTCTGTTGAGGACTATTTCATAAAGGAGAAAAATCTAACTTGTTGATTCTGAGTAATTCAAATAACTATAAAGAGTAAGACCCAAGGAGATCATCAAAGGTAGTGCAGACAGTCTCTGTAAGAGCTTTCATGCGTGGGATCTGTGATGTCTGGCGGAGGGGCTGGTTGGCCACACCAACATGATTGAGGTGGTGAGTAGAGTAGCCTGGAGGTGGGAGAAACATACACTTAGGAGATTCGGCACTAGATTCCTCTTTTAGTTGTTTACCTAGTAGGGATATATCAGTAGGCATGAAAGAAAGTGGGCCAAACCATTTGATCCAGCAATCTCATTACTGGGCATCTACCCAAAAGAACAAAAGACATTCTATAAAAAAGACATCTGCACTCGAATGTTTATAGCAGCTCAGTTCACAATTGCAAAGATGTGGAAACAACCCAAGTGCCCATCAATACATGAGTGGATTAATAAAATGTGGTATATGTATACCATGGAATTCTACTCAGCTACAAGAAACAATGGTGATCTAGCACCTTTTGTACTATCCTGCATAGAGCTGGAGCCCATTCTACTAAGTGAAGCATCCCAAGAATGGAAAAACAAGCACCACCTGTACTCACCATTAAACTGGTTTTAACTAATCAACACCTAAGTGCACATATAGGAATAACATTCACTGGGTGCCGGGCAGATGGGAGGGGGAGAGGGGATGGGTATATTCACACCTAATGGGTGCGGTGCACACTGTCTGGAGGATGGACACGCTTGAAGCTCTGACTTGGGGGGTGGACAAGGGCAATATACGTAACCTAAATGTTTGTACCCCCATAATATGCTGAAATAAAAAAAAAGATTAGGGAATTTTAATGCATGCAGGAGGGAGCACAGCGCATGAACTTATGCGGAAGCAGATCCCCTCGCCCGGGATGTGAGTCCTCTCAGTGTCCTCTGCTGCTTCTGCTGCTCCCTCCGGGTGTGGTGTGTGGCGCACTGTGGGGACAGGGAGGGCGTGTCCACGGCCACTGCAGTGTGCCCGGCCAGGGAGGGCAAATCCCCTCGGGACACGAACCAGGGAAAAGGAGGGTGGCTCGTGTCGAAGTCTTTCTCATGTGGGAAGTCAACATGGAAAAAACTCATTATGTGCAAGTAGAAATTTAAAATGCATCATAAAAATAAAACAAAACAAATATGGCCTTTAGGGTTATATTACTCACTTGGAAATGAACATTTTTTAATTTGTTCTTTTGTATTTAAGCCCCTCATCTCAGTAATATAAACCAGTTAATTATATCTCTTCACAATCATCCAGCACGCTAGACACTTCAGTTGCCCATTGATTGTTTTCATAATGAACATTATGTCAGGTACATAATTATACTGGACTCAGCTATTGAGAGAAACTGGCAGATGTCTTTCACTCACGTGACTTCAGAATTGATAATATTTTTTATTAGGAATGCAGTCGGTGTGCTGGAGGAGCAAATTATTCTCATGTTGTTTTGGAGCAAAGTCAAGATTTCATTAATAGTTTAGGAAAAATCCTGAGTTCATGAAATCCCTTTCTCCAAGGAAAAGCACTTTCCAGACTTTGTGAATCCTTCCGTCATCCCTGCGTGGACCATGCGTTCACAGACGGGACAGGCGAGGCACTGCCTGGTTCAGGGGGTGGTTTCACAAAAATGCAATCAATTTCTCAATGCAGCGTGGGTTTATGTTGCCGTGTTCCTCACTCGTGTTGAATCCCATTGCCTTAGGAACAAGAACAGGTGTGAAGGACGCTCACATTTAATTGGCCACGTAATTCACATAGGAAGTGGATTTTCAGCTCCCTGATGACTCGCAGCAGAGTGGGAAGCTGGCGTGGACTAGACTTTGAGCGTCATCTCTCGCTCCTCTCTCCGCCACCTGGCTCACCGGGCCTCCCATGTGTCCCCTGCTGGGATTTCTCTCATTGCCAGAGGGAGTGTCGCTTTGCCTCCTCCCTCTCCCCTACCTACACTCCGTCTATGATAGAAAGAAACAAGGCAAGCAGAGGAAGTTTAGTTTATTAGATTTAAGTACTTTTTGCTAGAGGCCTGCCTACTTGAAGTTTTTTTTTTTTTTTTTTTTTTAACTCTAAACAGAAGTACGTTGTTACTGAAACCCATTTGATTCAAATATACGCAAGACTGATGCCCTAGACACACAGGGACTTTGGAATGTCCCTTTGAAATTTGTGTTCAGATATGGCCTCAGAGAAGGCACAGTTCTGTTTGCACATAAGGTGAGGCTGGATTAATACTGTTCCTGGGACATCTCATCAGGCACTCAAAACACTGCTGTTCTGTTGCCATTCGTTTTATAGCCTGCCAGCTGATTTTTAACCCGACTCAAATAAATCGAATAAAGTCTTAAAGTATTACTTTATGAGACTGTCACAGGCTCGCTAAAGTCAGAATTCATCTTGCAGTTTTTTTTTTCAAAAATAGCAATTAAATGTCTTGATTACAAATTTTTATTCATAAATCTCCAAAACTAGTTCTCATACTTAGGATATGATAAAAACGATAGTGTTTTATTTTTGTACTTTATATTAAAAGTCTCTTTTTTATTTGTGATACAAATTGATTTTGGTTGGCTATATAATTCAGAAAATGATATTTCTTATATATTTTTGATGCATTATAATATAATTCCTCTAATTTATGAGGATTCCCCTCAAAGTTTTTTAATATATATTTAAGGTATACAACATGCTGTTTTGATATACATATATACAGTGAAATGATCACTACATTTAAGCAAATTAAGCTATTCATCATTTTACATAGTTACTTTTCCTTTGGTGATAAGAGCACCAAAAATTTACTCTCTTAGCAAATTTTCGGTATGCAGTACAATATTATAACTATAGTCCATATGTTGTACGTTGGCTATCTGGACTTACCCATCCTGCCTAAGTGCAAGTTTGTAATCTTGCACCTGCATCTCCTCATTTCCTCCTCCCGCCCAGTCCTGCCACTCTAACCACCACTCTACTCTCTGTTTCTGTGTATTCAACTGGTCTTTTAGAGTCCACACAGAAGTGAGGCCATGTGCTATTTGTCTGTCTCTGTCTGGCTTATTTCACTTAGCATAACGTCCACCAGTTTCATCTATGTTGTTGCAAATGGCAATATATCCTTTTTTTAAGGATACGTATTCCATTGTGTGCATATTCCACAATTTCGTTATCCACTTATTGATGAACACTTAGTTCGTTTCCTCCTCTTGGCTATTGGGAATAATGCCGCAATGAACATGGGGGTGCAGAAATCTCTTCCACATGCTGACCTTGTTGCCTTTGGATATACACCCAGCAGCGGGATTGCAAGGTCACGTGGTATTTCTATTTTTAAATTTTAAAGGAACCTCCATGCCGTTTGCAATGGCTGCACGAATTTACATTCCTGTGTACTTGGGTTCCCTTTCTCCACACCATCACTCCTCTCAATTTTGTGATGCTTCTAGTTGGTCTCACTTTTCTGTTGTTTTTATTATACGGAACTTTAGAACTATAATTTTAAGATATTAATGGTTTGGAAAGTGTTATCTATCTCCCTCATCTTCAAATACTCTCAACACAAGTGATCTCACTTCCATCCTTTCCTATTTGCACTCTCTTTCTTTATCAGTGGCAAGTCTTATAAATGAAGTTTATCAGCCCCTTCACTCATTCTTCATCTATATTGGTGATTTTCCATCCTCTCACCCTGTGTCATATATTAAATGTTTCTTTCTCTCAGGCCCTGCCTTCTCATTCGGCTCCGCACCCCCACCCCCACCAACTTGCTTATTTTACTTGATCATATTGTCACCGTGATCTTACCTTCTAAGCCTCTTCTTTATAAAGCAGTTACAGGTTAGATGACTTTATGGAAAGTGTAATTTCTTTCTCTATTTTCCCCTGCTTTAGAATTAGCTTTAAGAGATGGTTCTTTAAATGTATTAACTTACCTCATTTAAGATCACAGTTCTTAAACTCTGTTAAAACCATTGGGGGATGTGAGAAGTTGTGAGTCCTCTCAGTGGATTTGCTACTTGAGATGGTTAGTTAACCATACTTTGTGAATAGTTTACTGTTTCCACCATTCTTTATAATGGAATGAAATTATGGTCTACAGTAATATCACGGCTATGTTTCAATGCATTCTGAGCTCTGGTTAGCATGTGGGGAATTGCACAGAATCCTGCGCACACTCAAGATCTCCTTCTTGGTCGTTTCCACCTCCCGTTCTGCCCTTCATAGAAACACACACGCAGATGTCATCTGTTATCATACCCAGGGCAAGAAAGGAAATTGCAGTTTCTTCTTTTGCGTTCATATATTAAATATCATCTTCACTTTATTGATAGCATTATTCTCCATTTGGTTAAAGTCTCTATCGGTAAGTACCTAAGTATCAGTTTATGCTGTGGATCTGGTTAGGATCCTTTGGTTCTCTGTAGCAAAATCTAACTCAGTTAACACTACTTGGTTTCACAGGACTTATGAGAGACTGGAGACTCAGTCTTGAGTATAGACAGGTCGCAAGCACCCCTGAAAGCTGTGTGGCAGGAGCCATGATGACGCTCTCTTGCGAGAGCGGTGTGTGCTTGGAAAGGCCTGGGCGAGCTGGGACTGGCGAGCTGGTTCCTTTGCTGGAGGTTTCAGTGCTACGAAGGAGCTATGGGATTTATTGACTGGCCTTGGGTCACGAGCCTACCCTTGGCTACGGATGGGTGGCCTCCCTCATTACGGTGCTGGCACAAGGTACCCAGTGGGGAGGGGGTGACTCCTGATTAGCAGGGATGTTATTAGGAAGAAAAACATTGATACTGAGTAGTCAAAAATCAAACAGCGTTGGACTATCTCCAAACAGAAACAGCACTCCCATTTGAGGGAAACTATGGTGTGATCTTACATTTGAACGTTCAGAATTACTCTGTACTGTGCTTCCGCAAATCCCTGAACTCTAAACACCCAGTGCGGTGGGGGCTGCTGGGGGTTTCAGTGGAAAGTAGAGGCACTAGTGTCTGGTTGCCATTCTCAGGCCCTGTCTCTGTGGGCCCTGGGTGGGTGGAGGATGCTGTTTGTCAGTGTGCCTTGGATTCTGCGTGGAGCTGCTCTCAGGCGATGTGCAAAGTCTCTATTCATTGCTCTTCAGGTCAGTGGAGGTCAGGTAAGTGCACGGGGAATGTGGTTTATTGCAGATGCCAATCCATTTTCTCTCAATGGTATTAGTTACCTAGAGAACGTAAAGTTAGAAAACAGCTCCCATGCTGAAAAACTGCTAGAAAATTCTGAAGGAGCCAGATCCTGGTTAACTATATCACATTTAAACATTTTCATCTCTCTCTCTTTTTTTTTTTTTTGCACCATAAAGAAAATACAAACAGTCCAAAACTTACTGATAAAATTTTGATTCTAAGATATATTTTATCATATTTAATCTAAATAGTTTATTCAATAAATGTTTATTAAGCAATTACCATGCTCATTTTGCAACTTCTTCTTTTTCTCTTTTAAATTAGCTTTATAAAAATAATCTATATGTATGAAAAAATTAAATGGAAAAAGAGACTCAGAAATGAAAACAACTATCCTCTGGTACATTCCTTTCTAATGCTAGACCTCAGCTTAGAAGCAACACCTCTTACCTCTTGTGGATGGTTCTGATTCTTCTAGTTGTTTTATAATTTTCATAAATATGCGGATATTGCTGTTTCTTATTGATCAGTTTAGATTTCTTGTTCTGAGGAGTATTTGCCTCCTTATACCATCAGCCCAGCTCTCCTTTCCGCATCTCCCTAACAGTCATACGGTTAGTTTTTAGATTCGTTTTTGATTGCTTTGCAACTGAGTAATTTAATAATGCAATTATCTCTCATTTCATCAAATTGTCTTAGATTCTCCTGAATTCTGCTTTGCATGTTGGTGATATTTATACCCATATTATTTCCTTTCTCACTTCCCCATCTTTCCTGCCTGTAGATTTCTGTCATCTGACATTTTATTTTTATATTTTCAAGCCTGAAAATATTCACATTGAAGTTTTCTAGTCATTGCGTATAGTTTATTTCTAATAGAAATTAATACAAAAGTGGTTGAATTACTTAACAATTTCAAGGTATAGGATTTAATTACTTATAGAAAATGTACTCTAATTATAATTGTTTTATGTAGTATCTAATTTCCCTTTTTATTTCCTATACTATTTAAATTTATCGTAGCCTCTATATTTTAAACTCTGTATTTCAGACACGTGTTCTATTGACTCATTTTTTCCCTCCTCCTTTTTCCCCCCTCTCATGGGTTCCTCTCACCCTTTCTCTGATTTGGACGGGGCTTTTCTGGGTTGGTGCCAATATTTGTTGGATTCTAAACCTTTCTTAATCTTGGTTCATTCCATTGTCTCACTTTGAAATCCTCAAGTAATTTCTTAGGAAAAGGCGTGTGTAAGGTAAAATATCTGAGTCTGTGCATGTTTGAAATGTCCTACTTTCCCCTCCCACCTGAGAAGGAACAGGTACTGTAAGTAGGTGGCAGGCCTGGTACTAACAGGTCCCCCATTTATCATAAAGAATTGCACAGAATACCAACATCAGCCGACTCTGTGACCATGATAGAGCAAGCAAAAGCAAGATCACTCCATAATTTTATCTGAGCACAGACAACAGTAAGAACACAAGGAAAACCATAAAAATGTACAACATCCTCTCTTCCGGGTGGCATGAATACCGTTGCTTCCATACCAATTAAGCTTTAGACCTGACTGTTCCATTTTTCTAGACTCCTAGATGGAAGTTATTCATATGTCTAATCATAGGATCATTCCTACCTCCTGACAGCACCTACTTTCTTGAATTCACTCAACACAAGCCTGAATTCTGTAGCAAGAGCTCTCCTACAGAGTCACCCGGGGCTCCCCACGGGCTGGGGTCTTTCTTGGTGCAGCAGGTATCAATTAACCCAAATCCTTTCAATCACAGATTATGTCCCTGGTGGTTTTGGCTGGTGGACATTAATATGTCTTACCGATAATTTACTGGATATAGAATTCTAGGATAAAAAGTCACTGTTTTAGAACTTTCAAATGATTGCTGTGCTCTCTGCTAGCTTCAGTCTTTCTGATGAGAAGTCTGGTGCCAGTCTGGTTTTTGTTCAGTGATGTGTGTTCAGTTTGTTTGAAAGCTTGAGAGAGGATGACATGAGGCAATGTTTATTGAATACTCACCATGTGTCAGGCATTAAACAATGCAGTCTTCACACCTTAGTGTGTTTAATCCTCACAAGAGCCAAATGAGAGAGCCACTACCTGAGGTCCGCACAAAGGAAGTAGACGGGTCACGGTGACACAGCTAGTTAGTGGCAGGGCTGGACTCCAGCCCAGACTTGTTCTGCCTTAACCCCAGGGCTGGGCAGTTATGCTAATGACGCCTCAGGGCTGTCTCACGAGCATTCCGGCATAAAGATGTACTTAGTGAAAAAGCTGAAACTACTGATTAAAATCAGGATTTGAAATTACATATGGGTTTCATTAGCAGGCAATTCCCAACTTATAAAGGGGCTCAGTTTTTAAATTTCCTCATGTTTAGCTGAATGTAATTCAACCTTGGGGAAAGGAAGCTGGCAGCAAGTCCAGAGAGGGTAAAACATGATGAGCTTCTCTCCACAAAAGAAAGTTGAAATCATCTGCAACACTGACATTTGTGACTAGCATGCTGGACCACAAGTGAAATTTGCATTATAAATACCCAGAAATTTCATTTAGAATGAGTTAAGAACCTCTGTATTTATTTTTTTTGTATTTGAAATGCAAATATTTGGTCATAACAAATGAGAATGCAAAACGATTAAATCAATCAAAATTGACAGTTTACAATTAACAAGCAAGAGGTCCGTGTAAATGAAGGTGGAGTTGGAAAATGGATAGTCGTTAAAACTTGACCTTTAGCGGTGAAATCTCTGTGTCTGAAGCTCTCACCAGGGTTTCCAGCCACCTACCAGATCATGCAAAGCCTGGAAAACTAATCGACTCTCATCAAAGTCTTAGAAACATTAATTTATTTCTTTCCTCATTCCAAATTCCTTGGGTGGACTCTAGTTGTCTGTGCATCCATGAAAATACAAAACAAACATGTTTGCGGGGCGTGCATGTGTCTGGATCTGTGTGTGGAGGAGGGGAGAGATTGATTTCCAGAGTGCCTGTCCTACTCACAGCCGGTTGATGGCTGTGGTGGGTGTTGTGAGTGACAGGAGATGCAGCAGAGGTGAGGACCGCCGCGTCTCGGTGTCATTGATTCGCTGTTCCCTAGTGGCTGGGGAGCTCAGCGTCAATACTAATACAGCTCGTGGCTTCTGCTAACCCTCAACCCCGTGCACACACTGATTAATAAAACACAGCTACAAATCCCTACTACAACCGCAAGCAGGTCAGTCAGCCCCATTTCATATACCACATTCTTTTGTGGGGACACAAAATTCCTGAAGATGTCCAGACAAAGAATGTGGCAAGCCACCTGTGAATCCCACACCTTTCTGTTCTGAGGGAGGGAAACACGCAACGATTTTTCTTCTTCTAGGAAGAAAAACCAAGCGTCATCATTATTGTTTCTACTGCGTGCTTTAGGTCTCTGCATCACCAGGCTTTCTTTTGCTCTCCCGCAGGCATCTTGGGATTCAGAAGAGAGAAAACAAGGTTTCCTTGAGAGCAAAATCTCCGCATATTTCTGTTAATAGTATGCTCCAACTCCATTTTACCAGCAATTTCCGAGGCAACATCATCAGAGCTCGCAAGCGCGCCCCGACGGCCGTTCAGATCACAATGCCAGGCTGGCTGGAGGGAAGCCACTGTGCTGCCAGCGTGCTTTCCGCTTGTTCTGTCTTAAAAGTTTGGAATTAACCTGCTGCTTGCTCACACAGCTGCGGGGCACAAGATTAGAAAATGATGTTGGAGAAAAACAGATCGAGAGATTGGAACAGGTGACCAAAGATTGCTGACGACCAGATCCAGCAGGTGACCCGCTGTTTGCTGATGACCATCAGGCAGGTCAGGATGACTTGATGGAGCTTGCTTTCCGCCACAGACTCCCTTCCCCTTCCCCTTTATGAGTTTCTCACTCAGCAGAGAAAGAGGAGATGGCTGTGAGACAACAGTCTGCCGTCTCCCCTGGCTGCTGGCACTTGGATAAACCACCTTTCCTTCTCCAGCGTTGGCCTCTCATGCTTGGTGCCTGCGTGGGGGGCGGTGGACCTGCAGGGGTGAGGGGAGAAGAGGGCAGGGAGGTGCACTGGAACCCACTGCGGGGAGACGGAAGGCCTGTTGAGTTTCTCCTAACAGAGACACTGATAGGCCAGAAAGGAAAAAACACATCACATGTAGAACTGCCCATCTTACTATTGATTAAACTTCAGACTTCTACTGATTTTATTTGCCATTATCAACATGACTTCTCCCGCCCAAACAGCCAACAAACAAAATAGACAGAATGCACAATGCTCCAATCTCTGAAACAATACCTAAATATATTTTTTTTCAAAATTCAACAGTCATTATTATCGCACTGAATAGGGTTATAGGCTCGAACATCCTGCCTGGAAATTCCCTGCTGCTGTCAGGGCAGTCCGGGTGCAGAGGCCGTCGCTGTTTTATGTGCCATGCGGCAATATCACTGCTCATGAAGGAGGGGGCATTTTGGCCAATTCTTGATTGAACTACTGCTATGAGATTATTTGCTGATTCCTGGAAAGTTTCTTTAGACTCATCTTGAAGAAGATGGCCTTTAATTTCTGGGAGAAGATGCCAACAGTAATCGTACCCTCACTGTCTTTATATAATGTCCCTTTTCAATGTAGATGATTTGTCCAGTAAATTCTTCTAGCAGTAGAGTGGCACGGCGTCTGAGATCAGATGGAGGAAAATCAGCTAACAGGTCATTTCCGGGTTCAATCCCAACTTCATCACAAACTAATGGCTTCAGTTTTTATATTGATAAAACAGGGATATTAATTATAGTTACCTCATGGAGTTATTGTGAGAATTTGTTGAGGGTATGTAACATGGTTAAATTGTGTCTTACATAGATTAAGTGCCCAATAAATACATTGAGGTTCACCCCTCAATCTAGGCGAGTGGGTTTTAAGGACAATACAGAGAATAGTTGAGATCTCACTTGCATCTTAAGTGGATTCAGATTTTATTAAGTCTCAGCTGTGTTAAAACCTGCAGTAGAATCTTAATGAATGTAGCACATATCTGTGTGAAATTAACTACAAAGGCTCCCAAAAGTAGACCATTTATTTCTAAATAAATGCCCTAAACTCCTGGCTACAAACTAAAGTTGTCCTTTCTAAACAGAGAATCTTGTTTGATTAGGGAGATTCAAATTCTCCCAAGTTCTTGCCATCTTTAAAATGTGTTTGACTTTTTGACAATTGTTAGAAAAACAATAATGGCAACTTCCACATATGTACAAAAGGATTGAAAATGCTTTTGGAGATAGCTTTTCAAATTTGAAAACCCCTGACAATGCTTCTAGAATGGACTAGTGAGATACCTCAATGGCGATAAACAATCTTCTTCCTGTTTTTCTTCCCAGTATCTCAAAGATTCAACAGAAAGGGTACAGATTTTCCAACTCCTATGAGCCCACCTAGCCTAAGGTGACTTCATGAGTAGGTAGGGAGCTATCTGAAAGCCGACACACAATAGGTAACTATTGAATATCTGTTGAATCCATGAAGCTTCGTGAGCCTTTTAATGCCTCCCTACTAGAAAATGTCCATATTCCTAATCATCTATGACAGATCATACTATTGAATGTCACTTCTCTACCATCTATCATTTGCTATAAAATATAATTCCATTCTGCCAGCAAATCCTTAGCAGTATCCTTCTACAAAATCCATAGGGTTCAGTCATGAAGGATATAGAAAAGTTCTGGTAACAAAATTCTCTACAAATCATCAGAAGTCTGAGGTCTTGCCTCAGTGGTTAGAAGTCATTGGAACTGGGCGAGGTGAAAGTACATTTGCAAATAACAAAAGCCCCCTAAACATCAATGCAGAGTGTCTTTTCTCCTTTATAGATGCTGTTAAAATCTAAGCATTGCAATATGAGTGCCTTCTTTCTACTGAGTGAAACCTGGAAGAGAAAATTGGATTTCATTGAAGTATGAGGTGTTCCAAACACTCATTGCTTCTGTCTCACTTGAAAAACAGCTCCCTCACTGCTAAGAGATATATTAATATTCCTCCCCTGTCAGTTCTTTGGGTTGCAACTAAGCCAAGAATGAAATTCACTGGAAGTTGTAAGTAACAGAGGATCTTTGTCATAAATGCCAGAAGATTATTATGGAGAAAAGTTACATTTCATCAGCATCTTTCAAAGGTTGTTTCTTTTCAAATTTTTCCCCTCAAGTAAAAAGAATTTCATTTCTAGACTTCAGTAAGTTCTGTACTTGCTTGGCCTACGCTAAAACATGGAGTTCAACTAAGAAGTCTGCAAAAGCTTTGGAATTTTGTACCTGGGAAGGTAACATCCAGATGATTTGAGATTTAGGGTTGTTACATAATAACAAATTATGACTTTATTGCTTTTGGGGTTTACATTGCTTTGTCACTTTTCAAGTAGTGACAGCTTTTGAAATATGTCCAGAATCTTGATGTTTACGTTTCCATGAGTAAATGTTTGCTACATATAAAGTCTGTTCTTTTTCAAAATCCTCAGTTGCCCCTGACATTTGTCTAGCCTTTTCTTGCTTTCTTTAGTTGTTACCTTTTCATCTTCTGCATTTTATTTGCATCAAATGAGTCCAAGGGAAGAAAGTGACAGAAATGAAAGAGGACTTACATAGTTACATACTTCTGAAAAATGTTAAGATTATTGATTTAAATATGTGAAGTCAGCAATCTTCTCATTGTAACACTGACCCTATGAATCTTGGTTTCTATGATAAACCAGTCCAGCTAACGATAATTTAACATTTACTAAGCCTCATGGTAGTCTTGGAAAGTACTGAAGAATTGAGTCTTTTTTGATTTTGTTTTTAATTGTTTTTATTTGTATAAATGGATAGGGTACAAGTGTGATTTTTTTACATGCATGGATTGTGTAGTAGTAAAGTCAGGGATTCACTGAATAAAGTCCATGGTACCCATTAAATAATTTTTCATTATCCACCCCTCACCGTTCTGAGTCTCCAGTGTCTACTATTTTACACTCCACATCCATATGTACACATTATTTATCTCCCACTTGTAAGTAAATACATACAGTCTTTGTCTTTCTGTGTCTGACTTGTTTTGCTGAAGATAATGGCCTCCAGTTCCATCATGTTGCTGCAAAGGACATGATTTCATTCTTCTGTTAATGGCTGAGTAGTATTCCATTGTGTACAGAAATCGCATTTTCCTTATCCAATCATCTGATGATGAGCACTTAGGCTGAGAAGCAAGGCATTCATAATATAGTTCTAGGAAACGTGGTATTAATGTGATTGTGTGGAAATGTGTGTGTGTGTTGTGTGTGTACAAGCACACACTCATACAGGAACTGCCCGGAGGAGCACTTGTGCCAGTAACACCAAGTAAACATAACCAATTTCTTCTCCTAATATAAAGAAAAATGACATTCTTCTTCATCTTCTGAAGAAACTATGAACTCCTCTCCTCAAAAGAAGAGGTCAAATACTTTGCATATGATCTTAACAAACAAGAACAATCCATCTAAATACTCTAAATTGTGCTGAACTCATTTAATGTATCTGAGGTAAGATTTCTAAAATATATGTAGAAAACAGAAGTGTGTTATTAGTAAATATTAATGTTTCATTAGTCACTATTAAGACTTGTGGAAAGAGCATGTGTTATGCAGAGTAAGCTACTTATTATTTGTCTTCTTTTTCTTTTCACTATAAGGTCAATCAATTTTGCCTCTCTCATTGAGATAATCCAAGTTCTTCTTACATTCTAGAAAGATGTGTTGATTCTGTCTTCATAAGATTTTTCACATAAATTCTTTGTTTTTTGTTTTTTTTGAGGCAGTGACTCACTATGTCACCCAGGCTAGAGTGCCGTGGCATCAGCCTAGCTCACAGCCACCTCAGACTCCTGGGCTCAAGTGATCCTCCTGCCTCAGCCTCACAAGTTGGGACTACAGGCATGCGCCACCCCCGTGCCTGCTAAGTTTTCTATTTTTGTGGAGAAGGGGTCTTGCTCTGGCTCAGGCTGGTCTGGACCTCCTGACTTCAAGTGATTCTCCTGCCTCAGCCTCCCAGAGTGCTAGGATTATAGGTGTGAGCCACTGTGCCTGGACCACATACATTCTTTATTTCTGATTTCTACTGCATCATTATTGTCTAAGTTTTCAATACTTCAACCCTTGACTATTTCCTAACCTCTCATCTGATCTCTGTGCCTCCAGTCCTTTCTCCAATTTACCCTCAAAAACTATGGCCAAATGTATTTTTTTCTGAAAGACTGAATCCATTATAGCACTCCTTCCAAACAAAAGAAAACACCAACAAGCAAATCCCCTGTGGCTGCAGGATAAAGTCCAGATTTCTCCAAAGTTCCCTCCAAATATGTCCAAATTGGTTTTCTAAACTTATTTCTTTGGGATATTAACTCTCTCATGAATTTAGACTTTTTTTTTTCAATTTGCTCATTGATGCCCAATTCGTCTAGTATGTCAAAATTTGTACATCTTTATTTATTGCTTTTTCTCTGTGTTCATCAAATAGTTGCCAGAATTGTATGTAAGGATTTTTTTCTACAGGGATTCCAGTGATAGGGCCATGGAACGATTACTGATAACCCAGAGAGTCAATAAGTTTTTTTAAATAAAAGGCATAAACAAGGAAGGAATAAAATTTCCCATAGAGAACGCTAAGGTTGTAATTGGTCTACCTAAGGTTGAAAGGGAGACAGAGACAAAATTCTAACCTGCAGAATGACTGCAATGACTTATCAGACAAAGACTATGCAGAAGAAAAGTTGGTGGTGCATTAGTTTGCTAGGGATGCCTTAACAAGTACCACAAACTGAGTGGCTTAAACACAGAAATTTATTGTCTCCCAGTTCTGGAAGCTAGAATTATTGAATAGAAGTGTTGGCAAGCGTGGCTCCTTCTGGGGGCCATGGGAGAAGGATTTGTTCTGGGCTCTCTCCTTATCTTGTAGATGACAGTCTTCTCTCTACATCTCTTCACGTCATCTTCCCTCTATGCCTGTCTGTCTCTGTGCCAAATTTCCTCCCTTTTATAAGGATATCAGCCACATTGGCTGGGGGCTCACCCTAATGACCTCATTTTAACTTGATTTTCTCTGTAAAGATTCTATCTCTAAGTAAGGTCACATTCTGAAGCACTGAGGGTGAGCATCCCAACATATCTTTTTTTGGGATCACAATTCAGCCCATAACAGAAGGGGAAGTGGCCATGGCTGGGGAATCTAGTAGGAATTGGCATAAGTAACTCAATTTGAAATGTCATGTGAGCTTGAAAGTAAGGTTGTATACATATTTATTAGTGAGAAATAGGAGCAGTTTGATAAAATCTGTGATTAATTAGGTTATAGCCAATCTGAAGTTGTAAGGAAGGTATGCTCATGTAATTAGAACTGAACATAAGTTAATGTAAGATAGATACGGATATAAAGGCCTGAGCTTCCACTTGCTAGCTCTGTGACATCAACCTCTTCCAATTGCATTTTCCTCAGCTGTAGAGCTGGAATAATAATACTTAGTCATAAGGGTTTTCTACACATATAATAAAAATCAATTGAGAAGAAAGTACCTGGAATATAGCAGGTGCTTAATGAAATATCATTCTCTGCTATTATATTTGTGAAAGAATCCTCCCAAAACATTAACCAGCAGTTACCAGAATCAAATTGCTCTAGTTTACCTGGCATGGGTCTTTCGTCTCCCCAGGGAAAAGGAGCAAACATCTGAAACACATTTATCTGGCCTGTTGAACTTCCTGTCCTCTAGGGGCAGTGCATGAGGCAATCAATAGGCCTTACCGTACTTAATTCTGAAAACAAGCATGCCATCTAGGCATCACCATCATCACATCATCTCTATCATCTCAATTTCACAAGTGAAAAATCAAGCTCATAGAAGTTAAGTAACTTGCTGAAGTCGCCTCCAAGGCCTGCTTCAAACACTGACAACCCAGCTGAGACACACATTTTGATAGCATGTTTACCTGCTTCTGTAATTGGGAAAACTATGGTTCCTGTTTGTTATATATTCTAGTAAAGTATGTCATTTGCTCTCTTCACCACTGATAAAGGCCTAATAACAAGAATCTATCTAGAAC
>VBSM01000142.1:1922907-1956017 GCA_008086735.1 Cheirogaleus medius
CCATTATATGATGGAATAAAAGGAAAAAAAAGAAAAGAAAAAAAAAAGAAAAAATAAAAATAGATAGATAAAGGGTTGCATTGCTTACCCTAAATAATTTATATTTTTTGATCAGCTCCTGTCTTCTATACTAATTTATGATGTCAAACGTTGTTGCAAATGGCAGTAGACATTTCTTACACATTTCCTGTTCCTGGAAGTTTATCCAGCAGCTGACTTTGTCACCACCTTGTTTTGTGCTAGTAATTGAAGTAGCACAGGCCCTGCAGAGAAGACAAGGAGGTAGAGGGGTTCCTAACAGCAGCACTTCGAGGACCAGAATGAGTGGCGTTCTTGGGCACCATTGCCGCCACAGACAGCTGTGAGGTAAGACTGGGATATGAGTATACGTAATGGAGGGTTCCAGGGCCCAGGAAATGGGGCAAAAAGGGTATGCACCCTTGGTCAGTACTAACAGCATCCTTTACTGTCCTGAGTAACATAAATATTCTTGTTCTTGATTATCCTCTCATGGGCAAACAAAGTGGAAACTGAGAGAAGTTGAAAACATACTGTATCAGATTATAGGCATCTAGCACGGAGTAGATAAAAACCAATACAGGATAAAACATTAAAAAACTGTGTCAAACCCCTAGAAATGCTATAGTCATGAAAATAGTAATAATGAAGCACATATACACTGTGGTTAAAGCTGTGTGATACCATGGTGAAAACAAGACTCAGAGAAGGAAAAAAAAGAGCTCTATGGGATTTTCTGTTGCTGTGTGACAAAATATCACAAATTTAGTGGCTTAAAACAACACTCATATTTATTTCACATTTCTGTAGGCCATAAGTTTGGTCACTACATAAATAGGTCTTTTTTTCAGGATCTTGCCAGACTGAACTCAAGATATCTGCTGGGCTGTGGTCTCAACTGGAACTTAGAGTAAATTCCAAGCTCATTTGGTTTGTTAGTAGAATTCAGTAGTTTGTGGCTGTAGGATTGAGGTTCCTGTCTTCTTCCTAGCTATTCGCCAGGGTTGCTCTCAGTTCTTAAGAGTTGTCTCAGGCCCTGCCCATGTGGCTTTCTCAAAATGTGGCTGCTTACATCTTCAAAGCCCATAGGAGAATCTCTTTAGCCTGCTAAGACTGAGTCTTGGTGTAATGTAACATAATCATATGTTGTCAGTGACTGTCCTATTACATTCACATGCACAGGTTCTGCCTGCACTCCGGGTGAGGGGATTATTAGACAGGGTGTATACTCCAGGGGATAGAAATATTGAGGGGGAAGCACCTTAGAATTCTGTATATCAAAGCATATGAAAAGAAATACTAAAATGTCATTAAAGGTCAGATCAATAAAAGAGCAATGAGGTAATATTTTAGAAACTCTTCCTACTTTGTCAAAGGTCAGATGGCTATAAGAGGATGGTTTTATATATGGATTCTCAGGCCGGTTCCATTGGTCTATGTCTCTGTTCTTGTGCTAGTACCATGCTGTTGTGGTTACTATAGCCTTGCAGTATAGCTTGAAGTCTGATAAATTGATGGCTCCCAGTTTGTTCTTTTTGCTTGAGGTTGCTTTGGCTATATTGGGTCTTCTCTGTTTCCATATGAAGCATAGAATTGTTTTTTCTAGGTCTGTGAAAAGTGATGTTGGCTTCTAATAGGGATTGCATTGAATTTGTACGTCACTTTGGGTAGTATAGACATTTTAAAAATGTTGATTCTTCTGATCCATGAGCATAGTATGTTTTTCTATCTGTTTACATCTTCTGCTGTTTCCTTCCACAGTGTTTCATAGTTCTCCCTGTAGAGGTCTTTCACCTCCTTAGTTAAATATATTCCTAGGTATTTTATTTTCTTTGTTGCCACTGTAAAAGGTATTGAGTCTTTGATTTGGCTCTCAGCTTGACTCTTGTTGGCATATAGGAATGCTACTGATTTGTGTACATTGATTTCGTAGCCTTAGGTTTTGCTGAATTTACTTATCAATTCCATTAGTCTCTTGTCAGAATCTTTGGGGTTTTCTAGATATAAGAGTATATCATCTTCAAAGAACAATAGTTTGACCTGTTCTGCCCTCATTTGTATACCTTTGCTTTCCTTCGCTTATCTTATTGCTCTGGCTAGGACATCCAGCACTATGTTGAGCAGAATTGGTGATAGAGGGCAACCTTGTCTGGTTCTAGTTCTAAGCAAGAATTCTTTCAATTTTTCCCCATTCAGTATGATTTTGGCTGTGGGTTTGTAGGATATGGTTTTATCATTTGAGGAAAGTTTCATCTCTGCCTGTTTTGTTAAGTGTTCTTAACAATATAAGCAGGCTGAATTTTGTCCATTGCTTTTTCTACATCTATTGAGAGGATCATACGGTCTTTATTTTTACTTCTATTTATGTGGCAAACTACATTTATAGATTTGTGTATGTTGAGCCATCTCTGCATCTCTGGAATGAAGCCCACTTGGTCATGATGGATTATTTTTTTTTGATGAGCAGCTGAATTCAGTTTGCTAGGATTTTATTGAGAATTTTTGCCTCTATATTCATAAGAGATACTGGTCTGTAGTTTTTGTGTGTGTGTGGCCTTTCCTGACTTTGGTATAAGGGTGATGTTGGCTTCATAAAATGTGTTGGGGAGGATTCCTTCCTTCTCAATGTTATGAAATAATTTCTGCAGGATAGGTACTAATTCTTCTTTGTAGGTCTGGTAAAATTTGGGTGTGAAACCATCTGGTCCAGGACTTTTTCTAGTTGGAAGGTTTTTTATTGCCGCTTTAATTTCAGTACTTGATATTGGTCTAAGAATTCTGTTTATTCCTGATTGAGCCTGGACAAAAACATAAACCAGGTAAAAGAATCCCTATTCAGTAAATGGCGCTGGGAAAATTGGATAGTCACATGTGGAAGACTGAAATAGATTTCGCACCTCTCATCACTCACAAAAATCAACTCACAATGGATAACAGACTTAAACCTAAGACATGAAACTATAAGAATTCTGGAAGAAAATGTTATAAAAATTCTTATAGACATCACCCTACACAAAGAATTTATGAAGAGGACCCCAAAAGCAATAACTGCAACAACAAAAATAAATAAATGGGACCTGATAAAAATAAAAACTTTCTGCACAGCCAAGGAAACAATCATTAGAGTGAATAGACAAGGTACAGAATGGGAGAAAATATTTGCATGCTACACATCTGATAAACGGCTGATAACTAGAATCTATATAGGACTCAGAAAAATCAACAACAACAAAAAAAATCAAACAGCCACATTAAAAAGCAGGCAAAAGACATGATCAGAAACTTTTCAAAAGAAGGTAGACTAATGAATGTCCCCCATAATATTCTGAAATAAAAAAAGAAACACAATGAGATGGCACTCCACACCCATCAGGATGGCTATTATCAAAAAGTAAAAAAATAACAAGTGTTGAAAAAAAAAACTTCTTCCTAAAAACCAAAAAATATTTCTTTGTGTGTAAACACTATAAATCTTTAGAGTCTGTAAGATATTGTGGGAGGTGAGGGTTGAGAGTTTTTAAGGGTGGAGGGTAAATGAGGAACGGTTGTCATTGTTAGCATAATTAAAATTCTATTTTTTGTTTTGAAAACTTATATTTTCCTTTTGCTTCCACAGTTCATGGTCCACTCCTGAATTTTGCTGGTAACCAAGTTTCTGCAAAAGCTTGATTTTAATTAAAAAGACTGGGGTGAAGTGTGGAGAAATGGAGTGTGATGTGAGTCCCTTCTGCAGGCTCCTTTACAGACGTGGCCTCAGAGCCAGATGTTTGGAGCACCCTCTTCCCCATCCCTGCCAGGTGTGCTCTGGGCTGGGCTCATATTCTGTTCTTTCTCAAGGAGAGAGCAAGGCCAGTCTCATGTGAATGTGGAAATTCCCTCTGTCCTGCAGGAGCAGGTGCATTTGTTGGTGTGCAGGTGACAGGGCGTGAGGCTGTTCTCGGGAGATGTCACGCACTGTCACTGTACTTGGTGGTGCCCTGTGCAGCAGTGGGAAACCACCTTTATGTGGTTCTGGCAGTGCTGCTTCCCTGATATCTTCCCTGGAGAAGTACAGATGAAGCAGCTTTGCTCATTTAAGGTGAGTAGAAGTCCCCTGTTTTATTTTCTCTCCTGGTAACGACACATGCATGATCTCTGTAGTCTCTCACTACCTTAGCATTCCATTTTGCCTTTGCCCTCACATTAGTTCACCTGGCGGTGCTACCTGCTGAGGTGTCAGAGGATGTTCCTGTCCTCTTGTGCTGGCTCTGAACCAGTATTCCTGTCACATCTCTTCCATCTGAACCTGACCACCAGGAGCTACGTTTCTAGTTCTTCTCACCCCCCGGGATCAGACCCCATGTTTAAAGGGTCTACTTGTTTTTCCTCCCAACAGGCCTAGCCCTTTAAGTTACAAAGAAGTTATATGACAAAGGACCTAATGTCTGTGGGGAAGTAAACAACTTCATTAGATGAAGTCATGAGCCCAATTCTATGGTTCAAGGTGATTGCTATTTGGCTAACAAGATGCTATTTAGGTATGATTTTATTATCTGAAAATATTAAAATGATCTCCTCCTAAGTAATGTGAAAAGTTAAAAATTTACACATATTTTTAAGATTTCAAGTTTCTTATAATGTTGCTGATTGGAATTAGGTTTACTACATCAGAAACATTTCAGCTTGAAAAGATTAGATTTATAATGGAAATATAAAATATCTTAACAATTGTGTATGCTTATATATATTTGAATTTTTTCTTTAAGAATATATCTAAATGCCTACTTTCTCTCACATTTAAACATCTGTTGTCCTATCATTATTACTGTTTGTTATCTTTTGATGCATAGCAAGCCATACCAAAACATAAACAAGTGGCTTAAAACAAGAACAGCATTCACTTTGCTCATGAGTCTGCAGTTTGGACAAGGCGTGGTGGGGACGGTTTGTTTCCATCCCACTGGGCAGCAGCGGGGGTGACTGGGAAGCTGGGGGATGGAACAGCTGAAGCTCCAGGGGTCTCTCTATCCTTGTGTGCTCTTTCCACGTGGTTTTTCTAGCATGATTGCTCCAGGGTAGCTGCACATTGTATTCCTTAGCTCAGACTGCCAGATGCATGGAGAGAGAAAGAGAAGGGGACAGAGAGAGTTAAAGGAGTGTGCGCACACGCGTGTCAGAGAGCCCATGTATGCCAGGGGAGGCTGTATAGCCTTTAACTACCGGCTTCAGCAGCTGTGCTGTACAATGTCACATTCTATTTGCTGAGCCGATCATAAAGGCTGATCAGGTACCAGGGCGGAAGAAATCAGCTTCACACCTTAATGGGAGAGTGGTGAGGATCTGGGAGAGACAGTGGAACCAGAAATCTTTTGTTGTCGTTTTTCAGAAATACAACCTGCCAGTCTCATTATTAGATTTAGGCAGGCGTGAACATGGACTGTTTCTGGAGGAGTGGGTTCAGAGGGGAGGACTGGAATTTGAGTCACAAGCCGAGGAATGGTGTAGGCATGTGAGTGAGTGCAAAGTGCTTGCTGAGTCCAGAGTCCAGACATCTGAGTTTGAAGCACAGTGCCATGACACCCTGAACGTGAAGTCATAAGGATGTTATTAAACCTCAAACAGTGAGCCTCAAATTCCCCACCGATGAAATAATAATGCTTACTCCTCAGTATTATTGCAAAGATTAAATAATGTACATAAAAAAGTACCTATTATATTATAAAGTGCTATAAAAATGTTAGTGTAACCCAGATATGAGACGCTTGGCATCTTTAGTCCTCTAAGATTTGAGAATTATGCTTCTCTCAAAATATTTCAAAAACTGTCTTGAGCTCTGTGCAGAAAAAAATTAACACAGCAGGCCTGAGTCTTCTATCCTTAGAAAGTCTGCTTGCAAGGTTGGTCCTTGACTGGCATCCCATGACTTGGATGTACTGTGTCTAAACTGTCCAAACACCTACTTTCCTTCTGAAAGTCTGGAATTTCAATATATCCTAGGCAAAAGGTGCCTACATGCCCAGACTCCAATAAAAACCTTGGACAAAGAGGCTCTAATGAGCTTCCCTGGAAGACAACATTTCATGCATGTTGCCGTAGGATTTAAGCACATCCTTTGTGATTCCACTGGAAGAGGTCTCTTGGGAGCTTGGTTTCTTTTAGACTTTACCTTGTATTCCTTTTCCTTTGCTGACTTCATTTTATATCTTTTTGTTGCAATAAATCATAGCTGTGAGTACAACTATATGCTGAGTTCTCTGAACCCTTCTAGCAAAACACTGAACCTAGGGCTGCTGTTAGGGACCCCTGACACAAGCCCCTCGCCCATAATGGGCAAGGATCCAGTTCTCAGGGGTTCTTATCTCTTGGCCACATCTTGCTCCATTGTTTTGCTTCTACACATTTTTGTTCCTTTCTGCATCTTTCTGCTTGAACTGCCCTCTTTCAAAAAAAAATCATCAAAAAGAAAACAGGTTGTAAAATGGAACTCTGTGCTCATTTATTTCTATATAGTACACTGCTATCTGAAGACAATGTGTAGAATAGATTTTTTCAAAAGGTTGGAGGTAATACAGCCCCAGCACACAGTGTGACATGTCCTCTTAGACAACTCAGATCTTAAGAATCCCTCAGCCAATATTGCCACCAGAATGTTTTTGCTGACCATTGTGTTCTTTATAATGTCACCTTGTGTATTCTCTCCTCTCCTGCACTTGTCCCTCCATATCCCTCAACAACGCCCCTGTTTCCTGTTTAGGCAGGAAGAGCACTTGGGCTTGCTGCTTTTGTGTGTTCTAGACCCTCAGATCCTGCACGGGGCACACACAGGTGTGCAACCAAAGTGGCTAGCCAAGATGGCTTTTCCTAAGCCAACAACAACTGAAGTAAGAATTTTATTTTTCCCACTTGACTGATTTTGGATGTTTCTATTATTATCAGATTTTTATGATTTAAATATTGGTGCATGTATATATATACACACACACTCATTTTTCAAAGCAATGTGAACACGTATTTGGTCTACGAAGTTAATATTACCTGTTTTGTAGTCCCCTGTTCTTTTCTTGCCGTTAGTTGTAACCTGCTGAAGAACAGAATGAATTTCATTATGTTTTCCTTTGAAGAAGCTTTGAGGAACAGAAACTTTTTTTCTGTTTTCTTCTTGCTTTCAATATCAATATTTTGATCAGCCTTTTGCCAAATTTCAAAATGTCCTTCTGTCCTACATCCTGGTGTCTCTCTATTTTATTTTCCTTTGTTCTATTCATTTTTTTTTGATTCTGCCCACTGCAGTGTAGAGTGAAGAGGGACCCAACACTTATCTAACACCTGTTATGGACTAGGAATGAGTCCATGCTCTGTGTGTGTTTATATCACTCCATTTAATTTTCAAAACAGCCCAGGAGGACTAGGCATTATTCTCAGTGTTATATATATGGAAACCAAGACTGAGAAGTTAATAAAGTTGGCCATGACCACATAAACTAGTAAGAGGGGCAGAGGGATTTATAATTTAAGTCCTCCTGATTCTAGGAGACCTACTCTTTTCTCTAGCCCATGCTAAATAGGAAGAGCACAGAACTATGCTAAATAGGCTTTCTTTTTTCTTTTAAAACTGATGGAATATGATTTTTTTATGCATAGACATCCTCATCTGCAAATCTGAGCAGTTCTTTTTCTCCTTAAAAGTTATCTTTGCACAAAGTTTTCATAAGATGTGAAATCTCTATTTGCAGTTTTATTTTACGTGTGAAAAAGTAAAGTCTCATGTATTAACATACCCTCTTCCTCCACTGCACTTAATGTTCAACTAGAGCAATTAACTCATCAAGATGTGACTTGTTGCGTGTAACGTTGGCGCTGTCTTTACCGTGTGTGTCTCCGGTGTGCTCAGCCCTCTCACAGAATCACTGAATTTGGCTCAGGTATTTTTAGTCCATCTTTGGATGTTTTTTTCAACTATATTCTGTGGTGAGGTGGGAAGAGAGATTCACAGTTCAGCTCTGAGGAGATGGGACTGATGGTAATGAGTCTTTTGAAAATAACAAACCTGATGTTCCCTTTGAATGTGTAAATATTCCTGGGCTATGCCGTGGGGAGGGCTGCAGAGCAGAGAAAACCGTCTTGCCCTCTGCCAGGGTTCTTTCCCTTGGCTTTAGTCGACCAAGGCTTATGCAGAAGGGAGAAGGTCAGAGCCTGGAAGAGTTCTGCTTTCTGAGTTTGGAGCTGTGAAAATTAATTGCACAAGCCATATCGATTGCTACACAAGCCAAAGAACAAAGAGAGAAGAAGGGGCACCTGGCAGGTCTGGAGGGACCTGGGTCTGGCAGAGGCAGCAGAGAGCACTGCTCCTGAGTGGGCTGGAGGGAGGGCAGGGGTGATGCCTGAGCACATTCTTGACACAGGCTGTAATTATTTTAGGTGTAGGTCAGCTTCTGTCATGCAAAACAGTGCGACAGTCAGCCCCATCGATTTGTATCACTGCAAACTTACTAGGATCTTTGAGAATTTATACATGCAGAGGTGCCGTAGTTTTATGATGGATTTGGAGTTAAGAGGCCAATGTTTATACCTCATTTTATTCAGCTGTTGCTAAGTTACTTAACTTCACTGATCCTTAGTAATCTCATCAATAAAATCATCTCAGTGCCTGTATTTGTCTGACACTGAAACTATACATTTAAAAGCACTTTTTATCAGCAATGTACCATGTGTTTATTGTTGTTATTTAACATTATAGTAATAAATTACATATACTATTGTTGCTTTCCTGCTTGAATATAGAGTTTCTGTTCAACCAGGGAGAATTAGGCCTGCCCTAATTCCTTAAGTCTCTGATGAAGACGAGGCCTCGGGAGACTTCCGAGCAAACAGTTGCCACCCGGAACATGCACTTTGAGAATATTTCCTCGGCTCTGCCCAATCTCAAGCCTGATTCTCAATTAGAGGTGTGAGAGCTCCAAGGAGAGTTTATAAGACCATTACCAACTTCATTAGAGGCTCCAAGCATACGAGCCACTGGTTCAATACCCCACAGAGAGAGAAGTAAAACTGACAACAGACTTCAGAAAATCAATGACAGTCCTTGAGGCAAAATTGTCTCCTTAATAAATTGGCACTGCCAGAGATCATGTGACGGCAGCTGTGTGAACCACCAGGCCTGTGAATTGGCCGATTCACTTGCTTCCGACAACAGTGCAGCTCAGCTGTGCCTAGATTCAGCCTTGTCCCCTCCTAGCATTTACTATACTGCATAATTTGGTGGGTGGCTAAAATCGAGCCACTCTTTTCTCATAGTGAAGCTTGATGACCGTAGAGTTTAGTGATTGAAACACAGGCTTTGGAAACCTGGACTGCTTGGTTCCCAATTACAAGGTGTATAGACTTGGGTAAACTGCTCAACCTCTTCAGTGAATTAATTAAGGTCAGATTAGCGACTGTAACACATGCATGTCAGAAACTTAATGCAACAGGGATTTACTTCTCGCTTATATAAAACCCAAAGTGGTTATTTCTATTCTGCTGGTGGCTTTCCTTTGAGAGGAGATAAATCCGGGCTCCTTCCATCCTGTAGCTCCTCCATCTTCAACACAGAACTCTCAGGTGGCCACAGGAGAGAAAAGAGCAGGGGTGGCCACGATGGGCGCCGATGGGAGAAGTCGGGAAGTAGTGAGATCGTTCCCTGTCACTTCCCACTCCACTGAGTTCGCGGCCACTCCGAGGGGCAAGGGTGGTGGTGCCTCCAGTCTCTAGCTGTGTGTCCAGGAAAAGAGGAAATAGGTTTGGTGATTAGATGAAAGAGGAAGATAAAAATAGAAACTGTTTCAGAAGAGTTGTGAGGAATATGCATGATAATATAAGAGCATGTGGCACATAGTTAATGCTTAATTAAATTTTTATATAATAATTTTCAACATTAAAAGTCTAGATTAAAATCTTTCATAGTGTTCCAGTTGCCATGGGGGAAAATCAGCATTTCATGGGTAGTAATTCAGAAATAATAAGAGAAGCTCGACTGTATTGGGCATACCATATGGCAATGACTGTAGTAACATTTACGTGCATTTCTCACTTTATGCTCATAAAGACTCTCCTAGTTAAGGACGATGCTATTGTGCTCATTCACAAGAACAAGGTTAGAGAGGTTAAGGGACTTGTCCAGGAGCCGCCGACCAGTGAGTAAGAGGGTTGGGTATCAGGGCTCTCGCTGCTGGCCTCTGGGCTGGATCGTCTCCTCATGTGCTGAGTGTAGGGAAATTTGCCTATTTCCTGGTTGAATAATCTCAAAACCAGACATGTTTTAAGTTAATCACAATTATCCAGATATGTTTCTAACATCTCTGTGGATGCAGGGTAGAAAGCAGACACAGGCTTTGGTTTCTAGGTATCTACAAACTGCAAGAACATGAACAGAACCATACTACTGAGAACAGGCTTCAAACATGTGCACCATATGTAAAGCGTGGTAGAATACTTTTTGATAAATTAATCAATGTTCCCTTCCCTGCTGCCATTTCCTTCTTTCTTTTTTCCTAATTCAAGTAGAAAGTTGGTTCTATTAAATCATTTCAGCTCAGTGTTGAGGTGAGATAGAAATAGGTTTCTAAACTCTCAGGCTCTTTTGTTCCAAAAGAATTTAAACCCTTAGTGAACCTAAGTGAGGACAGATAAAATGTTTGGGACAAATCTTCTAAAGCGGCTACAGTCCACCCAGACTAGAAAAGAAATTGCTGTGAGCGGGGAAGAGGCGAAGAGGGACAGGTGATGGGAATAAAAGGGTTGATGGTTCCCAGGCAGAGGAAGCTGGGTTCTGTCTACTAGGCTGACTTAGGGAGGCAGCTAGACTGAGAGCTTGCCAGGTGGCTCATACAGATGAGACCATAGACAGTGTCACAAGGGTTTCTTCTGTCTCAAACCTGGTACAGAAGTAATACATGGAAGTGCTTCTCAACTGTATCGCGCATACCAATCACTTAGCAATCTGATTAAAATGCAAACACTGATTCATGAGGTCTGGGTTGGATCCTGAGATTTTGCCTTTCTACCAAAATCCCAGGTTGTAACAAAGCTGTGCACTTCGAATAGCAATAGCATAGAGTGTCACTGGTCTTGAAGGGGCCACATGAGCAGGAATGAGCATCCAAGAGTTGTTTGTGAGCTGAATCAACCTCTGCAGACTGTTCAGATATCATTCAAGTAAATATCATCCATCTCCTCTTTCCAAGGCCCAGTGCAAGATACCTTCCCTTTGGTCCACTCTTCCCTTTGCCAGCAGCCAGCACTGTGGCCAGTGGCATCCAACAGAGGTCAAGGTCATTAGAATCCTGAGCCTTTGCTCCATCTCAATCTGACTTGTCCCACATGGAGACCATTAGGACATCTTCCAGTGACACTCTCAAGCCCAAGCAAAGGAGCTCAGAGCCTTGACACCCCAGTGAAGCGGTGGACGTGGAATTCCCCACACTACGACTGTAAACAGACCCCCAAACTACAGTAGTTAATATATTTGTAATGAGCAACAAGAATAAGGCGTTGGCTCTGGAGCTCAACAGACCAGGGTTCGCGTTATGGCTTTGCCAACTCGCCAGGTAAGTAATCTTAAGAAATATCTTCAATATTCCAAAAGTTCATTTTCTTCATTGGTGAAATGAGGCTTCTTGTGAAGAGTAAATGAGGGAATATTTTAGGCTCTTTCTACATGGTATGAGTGCCAACTGAGTCAAGTGAGGCAGAGAGAGAAGCTGGATAATACCCAAGGTCTTCTTAAAATGGTTTAGAAGAGGCTTTGTTGAAAACCCCAGTGTTTAATTTCAGGGGTATGTTCAGGCAGTTTAGTTCCCAAGACGTAGAGATCCTTTTATGCGTGATGCTGCTGAGGGGCATTTGGTATGAAGCCTTAAAGGGGGCAGGTTGCAGCCTTCCTTCTCCATCAGTGACCCATTAGTCCCTCATCCTCCTCCCACCTTCAGGCCACTTACCTGTAAAGCAAGCTCACTTTAACTTCTGCTATGTAGTTCAAAGTCAAGGCTATTTCCCTTGGTGACCTGGATCTAAAAGGAAGTAATTACTTGATGTCGAGGCTCTCTAATGATTCAGATTTAAATCAGATCTAGACAGAACTGTGAGTAGAGAGTGTTTCTGGACTCTCTGGAACCCATTTCCCTGGTCCTACTCCTGTCCTGTTTCTGGAGCATGTGAGCACCTTGCTCAAGAGATTCTGCCACACTGGTTTGGGGAAGATGCGTTTTGTTATAGATGCATAATCACTGGCATTTAAAAAAAATATTCACAATGTTCTCATTACATATTAATAATTAGGTTACAAAGGTGGCGACAGGGATAGGAGCAGCAGCAAAGATACCTGCAGCGGCGAGACCAGTGACCTAGAACTTTTGACGAAGTACAAAGTTTCTTTTTCTGAGTGAGAAGAAGGCACTTGCACCAACAAAATTAGTGACTAGCAAGTTCAACTTTCTCATGCCATGCTAGGGATGAGATCATTTAGCACCTTTTCATTTATAACAATAGCAGCAGCTAGACCAGCAATGACCATTTACAGAGTGTTAATCGTGGTCCAGGCACCAGGCTAAGTCCTGTAAAGGCAACATCTAGTTCAAGTTTCACAATATTCTTGCAGAGGTAGCCCTAAACCATATTACATCTTCTGCATGAGATGTTTGCTAATTCCCTCAAGCTACCCTGCAAGTTTAGCTTAAAATTATTAGCTTATGTTTATTTAGTACTTACTATGTGAGAAACTTTGTGGTTAGGCATTGACTATCTCATTTATCCTTCCTGCAATCCGCTAAACTGTAAGCTCTATGAGGTTAGACATTTTTATCTTTTCTTTTCACTGTTGTATCATTAGTCCTGAGAATGGACCTCATGCTACCTTTCTTATTTTACAAAATGACAAAAATTAAAAATTAGATAAGTTAAATAATTAGCCTAAGATCCCATAGCTAGTAAAGAGTGAAAACTGACTCCAGTTCTTCATGTTTAGTCACCATTCCATACTTTTAGTTGTATCATCCCTGTAACCCTGTGTGTAACTGTAAGATATAAAACTCTGTGTGTTCAGAATTGCTGAGATGATGCTTATGGCCAACGAGACCAAAACCTTTGCTGTTTGGCTGTGATTTCTTCTTTGAGATCTTGGGTTTTGAATGATGTTTTGAAGGAGCAAGTTGGCATCATTTTATGAAAAAGGAATAAGAAAGACATTCCTGGGAGAAGAGAGTGAGGAAAAAGTGGGCCCAAAGTCAGAACCGGGCGTGGTATCTGGGGTGATAAGCAAGGTCATGTAACTCCAGACGGACTCAAACAGAGTAGAGAAGAAGAAGCTTAACTGAAAATGGATAAGCCAGTAAGAATCCTTTTGCCATTAGTAAGAATTTAGAATGAGAAGAAGGAATGACTGAAGCCCCCTGTAGGCTTTCAGGCAGGGAAGCAATATTAACACTATATATTAGGAACAATTGTTTTTGTGGATGTGTACAGCACAGAGTGTTGAAGGTAGAAATATCAATTAGAAGGATTTGTGATAGACCAAAATGCAAGGTGATTAAAATCTTCATTGCAGTTGTGTCTTAGAAACAGAAATGATTGTCTGAGAAGTGTTTCAGAAAAAACTGCAGAACCTTTCCTTGGACTGGAACTTGGGTGTGGAAAGCAGAGTACTTTCTTGGCATGAATGTAATATCAGTATTTTGTTATCTAAGACATGCTGGGGAGAATGTATTCTGCAGTGAGGGTTAAGTAAATAGGAGGAGGAGATCAATTTGTCCAGTTATGGGTCACAAAGCTGGCCTGCACGACGGGCAGACTGTGGGTCATGTACAGGCTTGTTTGGGTAGTACAGTGTTTTAATTGATTTCAATGATTGCAGTCAGTTCACCAGAGGCCTCACTCCTCTGATGCCTTACGTATAACCACATTGCATGATGATTTTACCTACCTGGATGCAAAATGCATTTGAGCTGGCGACCTCTGTCTTAGATATTTTATGAGGTCCTGTTTCTGCAATTTTATAGTGCTGTGCTTCTAAATGTTAGCAGAATGACAAAAGTTGCCTTTGCCTTCCATCCTGCGGCAGCATGGCTACACAGCGCCCACACACCCACAGCTCTTGCAGTTATGCAAACTTTTGGGAGCAGAAGAAAATAGTGTTGTTTCTATGTCAGTGTGTGGGCTACAGATGGAACATGAGGATTCTCTTGAACGCAAGCTGGAAAGGAAGATGCAGAAAAGTGACAAATCTTTGGTCATGAGGTCTTAGTCAAGAGCAATTTTAGAGCAAATCTACTCCAGTGAACATGGAGTAGATTTTACCTGTGGGCATGCCAACAGGTAAAATTAGAGAGCGGGATTTCATGTGGTTTTATGGAGAAAACTGTCACATTAATGACCAGCTGTGGTCTATGGGCCTCTTAGACAAACTCAGTAAAGTACCTGAGTTTGAGAAGGTTAATGTCCAGGAGAGGGCCAAGACGAATAGTACTTTTTATTAAAATTGGCTTAAATTTGCAATTGTACAGTCCTGTCTTTCTCAACTGAAGTGATGTATAGTAGGCAGCTGCTGATGGCTTTTAACATCTGGAACGTATAAAGACATAGCCAAATCGAGAAAGGTTCAGGAAAACCAACATGAATACAAGGTTGACTCACAAAAGCTTTCAGGACAATCAAGGGAATATAGCCAACATTCTTCTTGCAGTGCACAAAGCAGATGTAGTTTTAAAAAAGATTAATTTGTTAAAACACATCTCCACTGGAAAGAGTCTCAGGGCTAATTGTGCATCGTCTCTTTCTGTGCTGGCAGAAGAGCGTCTAATTTTTATTCTGAGAAAACAAGTGTAAAAGCAACTAACTTTTTTGTGTGTGTGTAAAACTCAGCACATCTTTAAGTACATTTTGTAGAATTTAAGCCACCCCCTCCTGCCTCCCTCTGTGCTGTGTTTCAAGCTATTGCCGCACGGAACTGGAATTTCTTTTATTAACCCTTGCTTTTGTTATTCACAGAACAACGAGAAACCATATTTCCTGACGTCAAGCTATATCTTCACAGAAACTCTACAGCTTCAGAAATGCCGGGCTGGTACACAGAAATCTTGTGTTCAAAGAGTATAATTATTTTGTACGGAGGCAATAATATAGGAGTATACAATGTAATCAAAATTCTTTCTAAGTACTCTATTTACATGCTCAACTTTCTAGTACTCTGAGTGCTTAAGTGTTATAGCCTCAGTATTGTCTCAGGATCAAGGAAATGTTATGGGGAGCCAAGTTATAGCTTTCTAGGACAACAAACACATGATTTATCCAAGAAGAAAAGGGGAACAGAGGAGACCTTTCATTTGAAGATGATTTTAAATGATAGCATCTTAATTTGTGGATCTTGTACACTCTTATTTTCAAAATACAATCAACACATATTGAGTGCCTACAGTGTGTTAAATGCCATGATTAGTGCTTTTGCATACATAAAGTAATTATTCTCTTTCATAGCCCTGCGGGGGTAGATATAATTAGTGTCATTCTCATTTTGAAAATGAAAAACACTGATGCTTATAGGAATTTGCCTAAGATTGCACAGTTAACAAATGACAGAGAACTTAAACTCAAATTCTAATATTTATTCTGTGACATACAGATAAACCGTTGTTCAAAATGCCAGTACTTTGAAAGAATTTTCTAGCAATCTTCTGATGAATAATTTCAGTGCATTAGATTTCTAACAACTTTAATATTTAATAGCTTCTCTAGTTGTATATTCTTTTGAATGTAAGTATGTGTTGCAGAATTTGAAGAGTCAACTATTTTGTGAAACAAAATATTTAATACTCTTTGGAAATGTTTGCTTGATCATCATCTACTCCTGATCTAAGGCTGTCAGCTTATTAAATAAAATACTTTCTAAATTCAAGTAATACCTGCTGATTTATTTCCAAATCAAATGTAACCAATGTAGTTTACTTCACGCATTGATTACTACAAAAGCTTTTTGTCTAGATTCTTACATCGACTTTTCCCCAATATACTTTGTATGCTGCTATCATATGAGTCTTTTTATAAAGCCCCATTGTCCTCATTTTACTCTTCCACTCAAAAATTTTAATGGTAAAAAATCATCCCCACATGAGAGTTCCTAGCCCTCCCCCAGTTTCCCTACCCAGTAAAAAGATTTTTGTCTTTGCCTGTTCAGCTTCTCCTTTCTTCACCTTCTAAAGAAGGAGTTTTTAGCTTAGATCTAACTGGAATGGTAAAAAACTCTACCATTGTCTTCACTGAACGCTAATTAAAATTAAGCATTTTCAGTTATGAACATAAGTAGCAACAAACTATAGTAATAGCAACCATTTATGGAGATTTTCACCAATAGAAATCATAGATATTTATATATCGTATTTGGATTGTTGCAGATATCTTGAATTGTTTGATATTGACACTAATCATAACTTCGTAATTGTAGCAGTTATCAACTCTATCACTAGATTTTGTTACTTAATGTTAATAAGAACATATATTACTATGACATAATTTTTGTTTTTAATAGTTTAATAACTATACTTCCATATATTTGGTTTCCCTTATGGTCTTAGGTATTTCATTTTAGGTATTTAGACACATTGTTCTGAGATCGGGTACATAGGATTCACCAAACTGCCTCAGAGTCCCGTGGCACAAAAAAGATCAAAAACCCCTGCTGTAAGGAGAGTCCATCTTTTCCAGGGTCCCCAAGACTATATAAATCACAGATGGTATATTGATTAAGAAGGGAAATCAGAAAAAGGAGGGGGCTTGCTCCTCATTTAGGGGCTCCTAAAGGAAGGCAGTATGAGGAAGAAGATATCAGTGCATGTGAGTTGAGAAATAGATGGAGAAAGTTTAGGGCTAGGGAGAAAGTATGGGAGATAAGAAACAGAAGAGGAGAGGAAGGGAGATTTTAGAAGTATTAGTTTTGTTGCAAATGGGATCCCTTTGAATGCTCTTAGAAAAACATAAAGAGTAAAATTTCTTTAATTTTAATTTTTAAATTTTTTGTTTGTTTCTGAACTATTTTGGTTGAATGTATTCTATTCAGAGCTGGGCTATGAAGGCACTGGGATTTAACCAGGTGACACTTTGAGTGGTTTGCCAGTGAAGTCCTTTAGGGACAAGTCAAATTAATTACTCTGACATCAGATTGTACCAGCCTACCCTCAGCTCCCATCAACCGTCCTCCGTGTGAGCCCAGCACTTCTTACTGCCCCGTGACCATTCGCAGTCACGGCCTGCTCACATGCCTCCGCCCTTTCCGAGTCCTCTGCCTGAATAGCCTCATTTCCACCCTTTCCACATCCTCCCCAGTTACCTGGGCATGACTCTTCTACCACTACAAAAACTTCTTCAATCGCTATGTGCTAGTAGTCAACAAACTTAATCTGGAAAGGATGAGAAAATGAAGATTAGACTTTGTGTGTCTAAATAAGTCTCTGGTGCAGCTACCCAGCTCGGCCCTTCTAGCATGAAAGTGTCCTAGAAAACATGTCAACAGAGGAGCATGGCTGAGTTCCAGTTAAAGTTTATTTACAAGAGCACGTGATGGGCCAGATTTGACCCGTGGGTTACAGTTTACTGATGCCTGCTCCAGACCACAGCAATCTCTTTCTTTCCCCGAACTTCACTAATAGCTATTTTCATAACCACACACCCAGTTCTGTTACAGCCTTACACTGTTAGTTATATTTTTTACCATAAGCTTCTTCAGGGAATAATTTGGTAGTGGGGGTCCTATTGTTGAAGACAGAAATGAATAAATTATTGCATGTCAGTGAGATAAAATGTGTTGGAACTGCACACATCCATATAAATATTTCTAGCCCCCTATGTCTGTCAGTAATTCAACTTCAATCACATGTAATTTCCAATTTGGAGAAACCAACCTCACAACTGTCAGGAAATGTTTAGAGCTTTTCAAAAACACTGGTATTGTTGACTTGAACTTCAGAGATGAATTAATAACTTTTTACCGACAGAGAAATGTTTTTCTGCTCTTTACATCTTATTTTTAAAACTAATTAAAGCTCAATTATCAGAAACTGAATGTTTCACTAACATGTTGGAGTGAATTTAGCTGAAAGATTTATTATATTTGTTATATGTGCTGATTACTTTCCAGAAAGAAGAGGTTGGGGATTAAAAGCTTGAGTTTGAGACACAGCTTCATCAAGTGACTATATACCACTGGGTAAATCATTTAATATTTCAGATCTCTACTTTTCTGTAATAACAGGATAATACACGTATTTACTATCTTACAATAAACAATGGACAATAAATGTGAAAGTACTTCATAATTGGAAAGTGATGCAAATGCCACTTGACGATGTTATAATTGCATTAGGGATTCTTTTGTTTAGTATACACATATTTACATTTATTACTTATAATGCATATAAATATATGTTTATATTTGTAATATATACAAATATATATAATCACAAACTTCATAAATAACTGCTTCTAGAATAGAGTAAAAGGTAGTTCTAGCCTCATTGGTTTGGCATTCTGGAAATACTTGGTCTAAGAAAAAGGAAATTGTTGGGGGTAAATGAAAAATAATCAAGGTCAAATCAAGAACTCTCTCCCTTGCCCCTTGAGATTTAAATAGATTCAAGAAAGAATGAAAAACCTGACCTGAGGTCTATGACAGTACCTAAGGGGGATCTAGATTGAACAGGCCAGATGGGAAACATACACTAAAACCTAGCAAAGATATACTTGGAGTGCAAGGTAGAGCGCTTGGATTGGTCCAGGAGATCATCCTGAGAGGAGTAAACAAAGACTGAAAGCAGGATCAGCCCTGGCAGTGCCAGAGCACGAGGGGCAAACTACAGCTGGAAAAATGATTCACCAAAGTAAGGTTTTCTTGCCCATTAAATTTTCAGGAGAGAAGGACACTTTTGGGTGGGCAAGACCTGGTGGCAGGGGCAGGCGGCTGCCGCTCACGGCTGCCACATCCTGGTGGAGACAGTGTGACACGGTGGAAAGAGTAGGGCTGGGGAGCCAGGCAGTTAGTTGTCTGAGCCTCAGATCTGTCCTCCTGTTGTTGTGTGACAGCAATTTTCTCTAAACCTGACGGTCTTCATCTGCAGAGTATTGTGAATAAAGTACCTAATGTAGGGTTGGATGAATAGATTGCATTAAATACATATTAGTTCTCTTTAAGACAATCTGTACCTGGATTTAAGACAGTAAAATATTATCTCCAACTTGATTTGCTGGTTTGGTGGCAATTCCTGAAATTTTGTGAGACTGGCGTGTCATTTCTGAGCAGACTTCAGGTGGTTGGCTGAGCATTACGTGTAGCTGGGAGGAATTGGATGAGATGAGAACATTTAGATTTTAAAAAGCTCTTAGTGATTTTAATTATAGTTTGGGCAAACTGATTTCCTGTTTTTAGGTAAGTACACCTATTGGAAAATGTGTTAATTTATGCATATCAATTGCAACATATCAAATTCCCTTCACACATTTCACACAATGGGCTTTGGTATGGCAGCCATTTCCTGGATTCAAAGTAAATTGAAAATTTGAAAGCCTAGTGTGAGTGTTTGTGTTATATAATAATTTTCCATCTGTTAACTTAGAATTATATACATAGATTTCCTTTCCATTTTTCTTTTCTGTCTCCCAGACACTGACTATAAATAGACTTATTAGGATTAGCTTCTATATTTATTTCCTGAAGTTTTTGAAGCTTATTTCCTTTTTTGAACTTAACCATTATGTTAAAATTATTAGTTCATTTTCTTAAAAGCATCTCTGTGTGATATTTTCATGCATTGGAGCATATATATTGCTCTGTATATAAAATAATGTATTAATTGTCACTCCATATATTAATCAGACTGAGTCTTCTTAGTTGAAGACAACAACTCTTTAGACAGAATGGAAATTACTAGGGACGTTACACAGTTCACAGAGTCAGTGGCGGGTGTTGCCTCAAGGCATGCTAAATAGCCCTACACTGTGTCAAGAATTTGTTGATCGTGCAGTTAATCCTGTCCCTACGGCATCCTTCTATCATCCTATACCATTATATGGATGATATTTGGAGAGCTGGAGAAACAGGCTCTACATGTTCAGAAGCAATACAAGAATCTCATTCTTGAACTGGCATGATTCGGTTGCTGCCACCACCATCAACTTCAAAACAATGTCAGCACTCCGGAAAACTGACGTCCAGCTTCCTGCTTTCAGTGGCTGGATACCAACCCAAAATCCCAGCAAACACATCTGATAGATGGAATTTAAGGCACATGTCTGCACTCTGCCTTTGAAAGAGACTGGGAAATACTTTTTCTTAAAATTTTAACTTAAGGAGGTGGGATTCGAAATGCAGGAGTCTATCAAAACGTGGAGAGTATTGACCGATCTGGGAGAGGCTTGAGTGATGTGAGTTTATTGCACTCTACTCAGCCTTTGCAAGACTAGTGGAGAATATTGTTTTAAAAATGCATTTGAAGGCTGGCGAAAGTCTTATTTACATAGTTTTGTTTCCATTTTTACGACTCATATAAATTCTCTTTCTGTAAACATATCCAAAATCGAGCTCCTCACCCTTGCCTACTGCACCGTCACCCACTGTCTCTCCTGTCCTTGTGCCTTCTCTGAGTAAATGGCATCGTTATTTACTGCGAGTCATCCTTGCCATCTCTTTCTCCTTCATCATTCTTCTCTATCCAATTGCAAAGTCTTACTAATTCAAATTTTGAAATACGTATCGAACGTACCCACTGCACTGTCTATCTGCCTTGCTACAGCTCCAGCCCAGGTGAGCTCTCTCTTCCTTGGTCTACTGCAGTACTTCCTTATTTTACTTCCCAGCTTTTACCTCATGCTATTGGCTAAGATCATCCCTTCCCCAAAGACGATGAGTTCCTTCTGTTATATGCTTATAATATGGCAATCCATATTTTTCCATATAGAACTTATCAAAATTATATTTTTCTACACTGGTAATTTAATGATTATTTTTATAAATTTGAAAATATCTGTCTTTCCCACTGGATTTTGACAGAAGGGACTGTGATTGTTCATTGATAGGCTCCTTATGTACAACACAGACAATAAATATGAGTTTCAAGAATGTATAAATGGGGTTAATATTGTGTACTGATTTTGTAAGATTACATTAAGTTTTTCAGTGGCTTGTCTCCCTGGCTTAGAAGATCCTAAAGAATCTTTGCCCAGGGCTTGGTCTTTTGGGGAATGGCACCATTATAAAATATAACCATCTAGAAAATAACCACAAATACACAAGAAGAAAGAAAGAAGAAAGAAAGAAAGAAAGAAAGAAAGAAAGAAAGAAAGAAAGAAAGAGAGAAAGAAAAACTTAATTATTTAAGCTGGCCTTTGTTCCTGAATAGACTTCCATAACTACTTAAACCAGAGTTAACTACAATGGAAATCTTACTCACTTTTTAAATTTATATGTTGAATATCTACTATGTACTAGGTAGGCACGGCAGCCAAACTGAGGATTCAAAGATGATCTGGACATCTTGAATTATTCACAGTCTAGTAGGAAAAACACCTTTAACTATCTCTCTGTAGGATGAATCTAATAAATAATCTATTTATAATAGAGAATACATAAGACAATAATGGAATGATTAGTTTTTCTGGCAGACTGAAAACCAGGAAAGGCCCAACTTGAAGAATAATCATAACTTCACCAGGAAAAATGTTAAAGAAAGGTATTTCAGACAGTGATAATAGAAGGAGTAAAAGTATGAGTGTTCAAGTGGATGAAGATGATTGTGTCTCCTAATCAATGACTTATAATTAAAAAAATAAAAGACCAGCTATTCCTCAGGCCAGATGAGGGTAAATGGCTTGACCACTCTGTACTACATTGACAGCTCTTCGTCCTATGCTTTAGGTCACTTAGTGTTGATAGTTTTGTAATCTCTGTTAATTATTGCTGGCCCCACCCCCTTAGTGATAATCCACAGGAGTTGTAACACAGCTGGCCAAGGAGAAGATGACATTTGCAGTCATTAAACATGAGTTGCCTGCTTCCTAGCAAGACTCCCCATTCCTCCTGCACCCACCCCAGATGTGGCTTCTTTAGGAGCACACATTGTAATTCACATTCCTATCAAGGCCAGAATAATACAGACTCAAGTTTTAATCTCATCTCCTTTGCTTCTCAAACCAGTCACTAGCGCTTGTCCACAGGAGGGACATAGAATGTGGAATCAGACAGACCAAGTAGAAATCCTGGCTTGGCTACTTATGGCTTTAGAAATGTTACTTCTCCTCTCTCTGGTGGTGTCCTCACTTGGAAAATGAAGAAAGAAAGACTGCCTTACAGAGTTGGCAACACGATCATATGAAACAGCATAAGCAAAAGTGCACAGAGCAGGCAGTCAGTATAGGTTCCTTATTTTCCTGCTTCCCTGTACAGGTATAGCAACTCTATTGTAACCTAAGTAATACATATGGTGGACTACCCTGTCCCACAGCTAGTGCTACTATTATCACCCAACCAGGTGCATTGCCCATTGCTCAAGAGGAGACAGTACACTGAGACAGCAGGCTTTACAGCAGAGAAAGCAGGTGCCGTGAGAGGAGGTGGGAGGAATTTTTCAAATTCATCTCCCTAAAAATTTGGAAGAAAGAGTTTTTAAAGATAATTTGGTAGGAAAAAGACTAGGCAACTGGGTCTGCTAATTGGCTGGGATCAAGGTGGAACTATAAGGATGTAGAGATTGTCTTCTTTGCTGAGTTGGTTCTTGGGTGGGGGTTGCAGTACCAGTTGAGTCAGTTCCTCAGTATGAGCCACTGGTCTGGGTGGATCAGCTGTTGCCCTGGACGGCAGGGCCTGGAAGACATCTCAGAAACTAGACATCACAAGGGCGATGTTATCGATGGAGAAAGTTAAAAATCTTTATGACCATCAGCTATGTGACTCCTGAATGGCAATTATAGAAAAGCAGACTAGGGGACAGTGACTGGTTATTATTGTTTTTAGCTATGCCTGTGCCTTGCAAAGTTTAGGTCCTTACCACAGTTCTCACCGTATACTGCTTTGTTAATTTGTAAAGGGCATTTTCACTACTACCTAGAAGGTTAAGACAATCTCACTTGTGCTTTAATAGTTAACATAACCCCAGTATTCTTAGGTCTGCTGGACCTTTGAAATCCAGGTTACTGTGGAGAAAGCCCGATAGCCCAGCCACAGGTCTCTGAAAATGCCTTATTTTCCAATCAGCAACATGAACTCTAAGGGCAGAGATGGGTGAAGTTTGTATTTCTCTACTGAGCTGCAAATGTGTGGTGTATCCTGTGTATCCTATCGGTGCTCAATAAATGACATTTATATGCACATCTTCTTACCTCTTCCCCAACCCTAAACAAATACCTACTGCTCTCTAGCTGTGAATTATTATAATGCACCAACTCTCCATAATAGAACTAATAAATAAAAAAGAAACAAAGACAAGTTGTGCTTGCCCTCATCAGGAGATTTATGCAAGCAATTTCGTCTTTCCTCCCTCCTCTGTGTTCTCAGTCTCCCCCACCCTCCCCTTTTCCATAAGTGAGGAATAGAAGCAAGACCCTGCCCATTTCTTTCAAGTTCATTCTTCTGACTGCCAGGCTCTTGTGTCCTGCTGCTCCTTTTGTGCAGAGAGCATTGAGCCTTGCTTCCATTTGCTTTAAGATGCTTTAAGAGTCATGTCAATAGGATGCAATTAAAAAAGACAAGAACAGCAGGGAAAATGCCACACAATTAACTAGGAGACACAGGGTAAAAACAAGGTTGAAACAAACGAGTTTATATGAAAAGCAATTCTGATTACCACCATAGTTATTATTGGTATTTAGCACTCATTGAGCACCAACATGGAGTTACACGCTGTACAGAACATAGAATTAGACTCTTTTCTAGCCAGGAAATAATATTTAAAGAGCTGTGAGCTGCTTCCAAAGCTCCTAGTCTCAGATGATACTCTCCCGTGAGGAGGGATGGAGGCTTCTGATCCTATGGAAGTTTTAGCTCTAATGAGAGAATAAATAAAACAGTGAACTTGACAATGAGAGTTGCTCATGGTGAGCACTCAATACCAATTAGTTACTCAGAGGGGAAGGCCGGCTTAATTCACAGCAGCATTGGATACACAAGCGAAACTGCTGGCCTGCTTGAAGTGTTGTTTCCCATGTACAAAGCTGAGCTCTTCACACTGTGCCTTGCTTTTATGAAGTCCCTACTGTAAACTACCGTATTTTAGTTTTTCTTGAGAAAATGTTCAAGCATTTCTCAAAGCATTTGAGCAATATTATCAAATGTAAATATTTAACCCTGGGTAGATCAAATATATCAGAAGTTCCTTGAAGGCACAAATTTATCGTTTTTCATCTGTGTAGATCTCATCACACCTGAAAGAGATCCTGGTAAATAATAAGTGCTGAAAGAATGAATTAAGGAACAAATGAATAAAAACAATAAAAATATTTCAAAATCAAAATACCAAAATAATTGAGTCTTGAATTTTCTATACAGGAAGCTATTTAGACCAAAAGAAAGGCTTTTAGTCAGCCACACAAAGCTGTGACAATGTGTGGCGCAAAACGTAACCAATACTCGAATGTGGCAATGATGTGACATTCTAGAGCCAAGAAATCGTCTCTCTGTGACGCTCGCTATTAGCCCGACTATGGTTAATCCTGGTTAATTCAGATTTATCTGGTCACTTTCAGAAATGAACTTATTCTTATAAGTGTATTTTCAGACAAATACAACTTACTCTCTTACCCGCTGAAACTATTTTGGATAGATATTTTTCCAAAATACGTATATACCTCCTTTCTTTCCAAAGCAGAGCATATTCTGTTAAGTTTTGATCTGCAAATTCTTGGAGTAGTGTTGGAAAATTGAAGCAGGCTTCGAAAATAACTTTCCACAAGCTTCACAGCCTCAGACACGAATCCTGAGCCTGTTGCTGTCCCAGCATGCAACCTAGACATCTAAGAATTCAAAATTCCAATATGATTTTCTAGGTGGTTTTCAAGGATGTTTACCTAGGTAGGAACTAGAATACATTTTATTTTAAAAGTGTCTTTTAAAACTTGACTTATGTGTTTAAAATAATGTTGCCTTTGTTTGTATTCTTGTGCTGGGATCAGCAGAAGGTAGGTGGGCCTGCACTGAGGCCCTCACCATAGACATCCCCAAGATGGGTATGATGAGCCGTCCGTGCCATTCCGGGGACAGCCTTCCTCTCCCCACCTTCTCATGAATCAAAGGTGACTAGAAAAGACTGGAGATTAGTTTAGCAGAAACCATCCCCACCCTGAACGTATTCAAAATTAAGTGATTGAATGCTACTATTTCTCTAGTTCTGCAGAGAACATTCTCTTGGTATGACCGTATACCCTATGGACAATCACCATTAGGAAAGGCACAACTTAGGAAAAAAAAACAGTTTGACAGGGTGAAATTCATATTATTATAAATCATGAAGATTTGCCACTTTTGCTTGCTTCCTTGTTTTAGGACAAACTTGAATGTCTATGCTCACTATCCACATAAAAACAGGGTAAAGCAACTGGTTTCTTTCTCTGCTTATGCATAAAAATGAAGAGGTGGCTTTATTTTCTCACCTGGTCGAGTAGATGGAACTGAATGTCTCTACCAGCGCTTGTGACGTGATTTACCCTGAGCTTTGCCTCCTCCATTTTCTTCCCACACTCACTAGTAGTCCAAAGTCAATGTGTAAATGTAGACTTGGCCAAGGAGCCTATTTCTCCCACTTGATGGCTTGCCTGAACTACTATATCTGCTCTTTAAACTGTCCCCAAGATTCAAATTCAAGCCAAGCAATCTACTCCTCCTATCGTCAGCCCCTCCCCATATGATTCTTTCCCCTCAATCAGGGCCTGATTTCTCTATGAGTTTTCTGAGGCTGGGCCACAGCCTGAAATTTCTTCTTTCAAATTCGAAACTTGCAAAACCTCCAAATTGTTTCCTGTACTTTTCAACGACACCTTCTCAGATTATTATTTGCCAATGATGTCATGTGAAGGCATAGAAAATATACTACTTTAAATGCAGTTTGGTGGAGATTAAACATTTTCTAATGAACTATAAAGTAAACACTTAGAAAAGGAATTGGAAGAACAATTTTCACAGAAAATGAAAATGTGTGAAAATTATTTTTATTGCATTAGTTTCCACTGCTGCAATGTTTTGAATATTTGCCAAACTGTGTGAATAATTAGTGTGGCTTAAAAGCCAAATATGTTGATTCAGTTGTCTGTGAGAAATAAATTTACTGTGCATGGCTTATTTCTTCTTACATTCTTACATAAAGTAAACATAGCCCAAATAATGAAATATTGCTATGATCTACCACGCGGTGGTCCTAGACTCATAGAATCATAGATCATGTTTAGCTTCTAAATGCATAGATAATTAGTAACTGTGACAGGTTTACATGGAAGCTTGACTTAAAGGAGTTTAGGTGGTGGACATGAACAAAAGCCAATTTGATTAAAAAAAAACCCTCTGTGTTTGATACAATTAGGGCATGTGTAGGGTTTTTGTTCCCCTTGCTTTGACCAATGTAGAAGGAATATTGTTGATTCAAGACCCACGGCTGTAATCATTGCAGAGATCATTTAGAAGTCCCAAGGTTGCTGCTGGCTCTCGCATTGTTGCATTGTGCTTACTCATGAATGCCTCGGGTTAATGGTTCAGTCTTCTTTCAGTTGAGCTGCTGGACTGAGCCTTCTGCAGAGCACTATGAGGCATGCATGCCCATGACTGACTCTCAGTAAAGCCTAGTGAACGTAGGAAAGCAAACCCTGAGCACTCCCAGAGGACTTGAGTCCATGTCCTGACCATGGACACTTTGTGTTTGTTTGACCACGGGTTTCCATTCAGCCATTAAGATGAGCTTTGAGGTAGCGAATTCTACTTCAGGGTGAGCCATGTGATTCTTAACCAACAGACTGCAGAAGGCAAGAATGCCCTCTTAGTCCCTGTTTCTTTTGCTCCAGATAATTCTATGGTTTGGCATAAAAGTTGGGAAGATATAAAGCACAAATGGAATGAGATGGAACTTGAAAGACAAATCAATGATTGTGTCCTCATCAGAAGTAGCACACTCTGATTTAGAGACTGCTGTAAGATGCAAAGGTCACTCAGTGCCACGTGTTGGATATAACAGTGCTGACGTCAGGCAGACCTGTGCTTGGGTCCTGACCCTGCTACCTGCAGTGGCCGACCTTGGCCATGCCACTTAACATCTCTGTTCCTTGGTGTGTTCAGCATGCGTGAAAAAATGTGTATAATAATACTAACCAGGCAGATTTATTGTAGGATAAAATGAAATAAGGTTCAGCACTTAGAATAACTAAGATATGCTACTAGCAGAAGTTATTATTTTTCCATTAATACAACAGTAGTGATAAAGAATAAAAACCTCTATCAAAATTTAAATAAATCTGCTCTCCCTAAATCTAAGACGGCCATTCAAATGGATGGAAAGACTATTATATTTCTGATAGAAACATTATATTTCAAAGCTTACATCATTACAGGTAGACTCATGGGAGGGTAATCCACTTGGGAACTTAGTTTAGCCAAAAAGTCATTTCTGTGGATATTTTAATCTTTTAAGTCATTAATCATCTCTGTAGATGGGAAGCTTGTAGGAAATTTATTATGTTAATGGACATGTTTTTGCTTATTCTGGCAATTTGGGGCAGTTTCAGTGAACAATGAAATTTTAGAAATCGTGAAAATAATAATATGTACTTGGACTGGAACTCCAATGAGTCACCTTTAATAAAAATCTGGGTGACGGCTTGTTAAACAAGCTTGAAATCCTATCAGAGAATAGGGAACACAAGCTTTAGGTCTTATTTCCTTTGTAACTCAGCCAAGAGCAAGCATTATTTGTGGTTCTCACAAGAGTAAGTGCACAACGTGAACACGACCTTTACTTGCTGTACATTTGGTAACATCTTTTATATTTGTCTTTTTTCTCCAGTAGTTACTTATCTGCCGCCTCTTTTCTCCTTCAGAGTCTTGCCTGACCACGAATAGCCTGCACATTTCATTCCTGCTTCCAGCACCATCAGCCTCTCTCTTCCGTCATCATCTCCTAATGCCTATGACCATGTATTGTCAGCAAATGCCTGCAGTTGGGTCTGAGATTCATTATTCCATGGTAGTAGCTCAAGTTTCACCTTGCAATAATTTATTACTTTGAAATATAGAAGCAGGAATATTGGATGATATTTATATCCTAACTTCCAACAGTATTATTTACTCCTGGTACCTGAACTTGTAAACACACAGAGAGGAGTACATGATACAACCAGAGGTGTCTTACCATTTCAAGGAGTTGGTGGTGGAAAGGAAGGTATAGAAATAGGAAAGCATCACTTCAGTAAATCACAAAATATCTGCCTGACATTTATGTCCATGCAACACATTTATCAGTACATTTCTGGTACTGATAAAACTCTGGCGAAACTCTACAGCATTATATAATAGCCTCTCTAGGCTCTTTTTCAGACTTGATGAATACCTGTCTTCTTTTTAATTTTGGTTGATTGTTAGAATTATTTGCACATTAAGCACAAGGTTGCTAAATCACTTCCCCATGACCGCACAGAACAAGGAAGAAGGTGTTAGGAATAAAACCTGGGAAGGACTCTTGATGCTTAGTTTCTTGCACTAATTATTAAGCACATATCCTCTCTGTTAACCATACAAAAGGCATATCTGGTGTTGCTAAGTAGACCATATGTTTATCAGGCAGAAAATGTGCGACCTAGTTTCTCTCCTTTTGCTGTCCGTGAGTGCAGTGCTACAATTTTGGAACAGAAAAGATTCAGAATGCCATGAAGCTCTTGCAGATACACCAGGTTTGGAGCCCTGGAGGGTTGGAGGGAAGAATCCGCTCTGGTTAAATGGTCTTAAGCACCAGCACAAGCTGACATTTCACCCCTGCCTTCTGGCACATCCTATGGCAAGAAGGCTCGATCTGCACATGCAAATAATATTAAAATATGTATATTATCATGATTGATTTATAATGCTGCAATCTATTTCCCATTCAACTCATCCTTTTTAGCAAAAGTAAAATAATATGTGGCAGTGAGGCTGTGAGAAGCCGCTGATTACAGGGTACGGTGACATAATACCCCAGTTAGAGTCTGGTGGTTTGTTAGAGCAGGGAACACCCTCAGCTTTGCTTTGAGCTATTAATTAACCAACCAGTCATTAACTGCTGCTAACAATTGATTTGGAAGAAATTATTGCTTAAATAGCAGGAGGTATTTAGGAGGAAAATAAATTAAAACAAAGAACTGCTGGATGCTAAAGAAAAAAATAAGAGTTCTTCAAATATAGAGAATAGCTTCAAGGACTCTGTAATTATCAAGTGATAAACAATTCTTGAGAAGCACATTCTTTTATTTTATTTTATTTTTTTCCAGAAATAGTGACAGTATATCGTATAATCAAGGATCCCACTGTCTTTACTAATTGAATGATCTAAAATAAAATGACGTTATCAGAAGCATAACTGAAGTACTAAATTGTTGTTTTAGTGGGTTACTAAAAACATTTACATGGATCACAACTGTAGTATCTTGGCAATACATTATGGAAATTTGGCTTACAAATACAACTTATAAATAAACAAACAACAACAGTGTGTCTATTGTCCATGAGCAGAATCACATGGTGCCTTTAATGCATGATTCCAAGGCCACCATTTTTACTTTCTATCTGTCGTTGGGTTTGTTTACATTAAAGGCAGTAGTGTCTCCTGATAATTCTCCTTTGCTTATTTCCTTGAGAATGGAGTTTGCAGGAGTTACTGATTTTGATGTAAAGCAGCAGCAAAGAGAAAACTAATAGTAATCAAAAGAAACTAAAGAAAATATGTAGATTTTTGGTGAATTATTTCCCTTTTACTAAAGTTAGCTTAGGCATTACCATACCCATATTCCCAACAACTTTTTAAAAATCAAAACCAAATTTTCCTGCCTTAGATTTCAACTAAATTTATTGAACATCTATTCTATATGAGGAATACAGGAAGCCTTTCCCTGGCATGGATTGCTGATAAACCAAGATCTTATGAGCAATTTAAACCTGAGGGTTAAATGTCGGGAATTCCTAAACCTGTTGCTTGTTTTGTCCAGTCATTGTATGTATATGAAAAATAGGTGATCTGAAATTTAGTTGTATTAGGACTTTAAGTGGGTAGTCTTTATGATAAGTTCTTAAAGCTGTAAGTGGTGATTCTATTGGAGGGCGTCCTTCCTTAGAAGCATTTTGGAAATTTGGGGGGATATTTTTGTGTATCACAGTATGACGGTGGTGGTTTTACAGACATTTAGCAGACAGGGATCTAAGGATATAAATATAAATGTAAAGCATTTTTTATACATTTTAAGACATACCAAATTTTTTAGGGATGCAAACACTATAAAAGCAAACAAACAAAAAGATTGTTCTTTGTTTTGTTTGGAAATTTACCAAGAGCGATTTTCAATTGTATAAACTTACATCACTGACAGCAATGCTTTTGTGGTCTTGGAGCTGCTAATACATATACCTGTGTCAGTTTGCATTTGTAGCTGTCACAGCCTAACATCTACAGGCAGCCCTCATCTTGCATGGCACCATGTTAACTGAAATCTGTGCATGTTGAAGCCGTATCCTTGCGTTGTACAATTCTGATCTCCCCAGTTTCAGTTAACACAGTACCACACAAAGTGAGGACTGCCTGCAATGAAGATTTGGAAATTTGAGATTTCATTAACAGATTAACTTAAAACTAAGTATTATTGTATGAGCACACAGACAAAATACAAGAGTACCACTAAATTTCACTAATAAAACTTGTTTCAAAAATTCTTTATTTTTCCAGCATATACTCTTTAAATGTTAAAGTAAAATGATGACAAATATTGTGAAAGTTACATTGAAATTATTTATTTATTTATGTTTGGTATGTTTCTCAGTTTGACCCAACCTCTTACTTTACTTTTTCATTTTTCCAATCTACTGTCAATTTCCATTTGCATATTGAGGGATATGGCATCCAGGGAGTATTGAACAAAATCGAGCACCTCCCCTCCATACAGGCCCTTTTAGCATCTATTTAGCTATAGCCCCCACCTCATGATCACGAACAACTGGGCCAGGGAAGCACACCTAGTCTGATGTCTGGTAGAGAGAAATATTTAGAGAGTTGAAGCCAAGAGACATGGAGACTATTATGTCAGTTTGCGGCTGGAGGGAGGACTGTGCCAAACCACTGGAACCATCTCAAATCAAATCCAAACGTGAACTGGACAGTTTCATGATGAGTAGAAACTGTGAGGAACCAGAGAGAACCAAGTGGTAGAGAAAGAGAATCAAGCAGACACGTGGCCTGAGATCTGACTTGAAGGAGCTTCTCATTTTAAGAACTTGGGGATAAACATTCCAGGAAGAATGACAGCAAGCACAGAGGATCTGAGACAGAGCACACTTGGTGGCTACAAGCCACAGGAAGAAGGACAAAGAGGTCGAGCAGCAGGAGAGCATGGAGCATGACTCTAGATGGGGTCGGAGAGGCAGGCTGGTGGGGCTATGGTGAGAGGTTTGGATTCCTTCATCAGGAAGCCCAGCCCAGCTCTGTTCTGTCTCCCGCTGAAGCTGTTCCCACTGGCCTTGCTGAATTAAATCTCACCTTCTATACAACATTCATAGACATACACCTCTAGCGATCCGTGTATGAAGCCTGAATTGCAGTTTTTTTTTTTTTAATGTGCTTTATCTTCCCAAGGATGTTAGGTCTTAGAAGTCAGGAGTCGTGAATCTCCGCATCCTCTACTGACAGCAGCAAGCTGGTAAGAACCTGGTGTACAGTCAATATTTGTTGGCTCAAGAACAGGGATAAGCATTAAACATTTCCAGGTCAGTGGCCAAGTTTCCTTACTGTGATCTCTCCATGGATGTCTTAAAGCCATATCATGGGGCTCAAAATGGTTAACTGGGGCTTCCTGTTGTCTAGTTGGCTTCTTCGTGAACCTGATGCCTAGGGATTAATAAATCTTTTGTTAAGGGCTTGTATGCCAGAGTGGCTGGAAAATGGGACCACCATGTTGTAAATCCAGGCAACGTCACACAGCCATGTAAGTCACATTTGTTGAGCCCCGACTATAGGACAAGGGTTGTGCTTAATTTTTTATAAACATTTCTTGTTTAATCTTCAAACAAAGCTTAGAAGTCACAACTAGTATGTGGGGAAATCGGTCACTCAGTCGGGTTGCTCAAACTCTGAGCCCAGGCACCTGACCAGCAGGCTAACGTTGCTCCACCTCGTCTGGTGTAAGAAGGTGATGCTACTTTTACTTTTGTTCTCAGATCTACTTATACATCCAACAGCGTCACCCCGGTGCAAGCTTTGCTTTACAGATGGGCGAGATTCTGATTTTACTCTAACATTTATGAGTTAACGTATTCAAACATGTAGAAATAAACTTAACCAGCAGTCTTGTTCTTCCTGTAGCACCTTCCTGATCTTCAATGTTTTTCTCCTGATATTGACTAAGAAATTTTAACACACTTATCTCTGTTTCGTACTCACAAGTAAAGTACATATTAGCAAACTAAACTGTTTCATTATGCTGCGTTTACAAGAAAAGAGGTGGCAAATTTGTGTACACATTTCTATTTGAGAATAAAAATTATTCCTAAGATCATCTAAATTCTTTGACAATGGGTAATATTTGGTTTTTGCGTATATCTGAGGTCTGGATTAAATATTTGAATATTTGATAACAACCGGATTAATAATGATAGTTAAAAGCTATCCAAGTGGGTGGCCTCATGATGTGTAAACTTATTTTTGTCTTTGCAAATGCTAAGCAGTAAGCAGGATTTGCAAGAATACTGGTGGTATAAAGTAACAGTTGATTTTATAAACAATAAAAGCAATATGTCAAACAAGAATTTCCTTTACAAGCTTTTTCAATTTAGGAGCAGATCCACCATACTACTAAGTGAAGTAGCCCAAGAATGGAAAAACAAGCACCACATGTACTCACCA
>VBSM01000142.1:1956117-1987929 GCA_008086735.1 Cheirogaleus medius
GAACTTCAAAAAAAAAAATAGTTACGCTCGGAATCCCTAGATGTGGGCTTCAACTCTCTCTGGCACGTGGGGAGCAGTTGACCTTACTGTTTAAGACCCGGACTTACTCAGACTTCCGCGACTTGCATCCTGGTTTTGCTCCTTCCCGACTGTGGCTGCGGGCAAGTTACTGAACCTCCCTGTGTCTCAGTTTCCTCCTCTGTGAAATGGGTTCATATTATTACCTGCCTCCCAGGCTTGTTAAAGGGATTACACGAGTTAATATTTGTAAAGTGCTGAGAACTCTTCCTGGCACATAGCAAGTGTTAAGTGTTTGCTAAACGAATTAAATTAACTTAAATTGGGACCACAGTAGTAAATGCCGAGAAAATTTAACTGGTACCACCCTGGGGAATACGGGCTCTGAGTGTGGTCGAGGGATGCCCGAGACCCCCTTTCTGCTGCCCCGGGGCTGCTTTTCTTTCCTTCCCTCACATGGGGAACTTACCTGGGATTGTAGTTATATTGTCACCCTCACTAAGCACCTGAGCCCGTCTTTTGAGTTCAAATCCTTTGTTGTTTCAGTTGCCCCACACATTCCAAGTCTCCGAGTACTGCTTCTCAAACTTTCATGTGTATATAAATGACCTGGAGATATTGCTAACATATAGACTCTGATTCCATAAATCCGTACTAGGGCTTCAAATACTGCATTTCCAGCAAGCTGCCAGGTGATGCTCTTGCTGCTGGTTCCAAGATCACACTTTGAGCAGCAATGCCAGAATGTCCTTTACCATATTAAAGTATATATGTGTGTGTGTGTGTGTGTATACCTATTATATATATTAATATAGAGCACCGATTTATATATATGCTTCTACTTTGAGTTCTAGTCCCTTTAAAGTTATCACACAGTACTTTTGCTCAGAGAACACTCTCTTCTACTCTTTAATGTGCATGATTATGAGAACACTGGCCAGAGTACAAGATGACATTTTAAATGCCCACCCATCTGCTCCTTTTCTGGCATCCAATGCTGGGAGGTGAGCAGAGAATTTCGAAAGCCTCACCCCCAAGTTGATCTGCTCCATGGAGATTTGGCCATGGGATCCTCAGAGAATTTGTGTTCTGTAGTCGTGGGCAGAGAATCTCTCCTGGACCCGGCAGCATATGGCTGTCCTGTGGGTGGTGGCCCAGGTGGGTGGGGAAAGTGTGATTCTCTGACAACCACACACAGGCTTTGCCAACCTGAGGCAGGCCCTCGGCAGGGGTTGCAGAGATGGGGACAGGCTCGAGAGGAGAGATGGAGCAGCAACCCCGCTCCGTGTGCTGCGCCAGCATTTCTGGGCTCTGCCCAGGGCTGAATTATTAACACAATTCAAAAAGAAATTTCACAAAGATTTTCCCTGTGGGACATTCACAGGAACCCTCTATCCACCCTTGCCACCCTCCTGGGGCTTTGTGAGAACACATCAACAACGCAATGAGGTTAATGAACCCATAAAGTCATTAGTTTTTCAACTTTTAAAGCTATATGCAATAATTGGCTCTTCAGATGTTTGTCAAGGGACCAGCTGCCAAAACGTTTTCCAAGGAAGAGTTTTATTCTTCCCAGGAAAAATTTGAAATCTCACCTTCCAAATAATAGTTTACTTCCAATACTTAAAAATTTGAACATTAAAAGGAAACATTACAAAATGCTCCTTTTTAAGAAAAGTAGAGATGAAAATATAAAATACAGAGCCAGAAAACATACAACAGAAGATTATGTACCTTCTATGCACTGGGCAGACTCTAGTGAACCTAATATAATATTTTCCTGATTTGAGGGCTTCCTGAGTCTGCCCAGAGAGGCTTAATCTAGGGAGTATCAATGAACACTGCCAGGCGATTCTTCGGGAGTGGGTGCCCTGCTGATGGGCAGCTCTGTCCAGCAAGTGCCATCTGCTGCCCTTGGCAGAGGCCGGGGCTGCTGGTTGAAGCCCTTCTGCAACGCCCCAGCTCCCAGGTGCTGGCACGGGTCACGGGGCCACAGCTTGCTTTCCTGTGCCCTGGATTCTGCACAAGCCCTGGGACAATTTGTTTCATACCTCACCATCTTTGACCACTTTCTCTGATTGCTGTTATGGCTTTAAAATAATCAATAATATCATCCCAAGTATAAGAGGCCGTGCCCCAAAGAAGCCAGAGCAATCCACACACCGAGGTCCCTCTGCCACTTTGTAAGACCAGCCTGGAAGTCAGGGCTTTCTCATTCCTGAATGCGTTTCTTGAGAGAATCTCCTCTCCCCTTTCTTTTCACTCTGCTCGCTTCCCCTCTCCACTCTCACCACGGAAGCAGCCGCCACGCAGTAGCTACTCACTGAGCTACTTGGGCCTCGGGTTTGGTGTCTACAAAATGGGGTGATATGACGATATTGCAGGATGACGTCAGTGAGATCACTTTTAACACAGTTAAATGGTCACATAGTGATTTCTGCTGCTATTATTTGATTAGGAAACAGTAAACCAGCAAGGCTCTTCTAAGAACCCTAGCAATTCTAGAAATTTCTAAGAAAAGTTGGAGTCCCTAAAAATGCTGTTGCTACCTGTACCCTTTCAGTGGATGATGAATATTCTGAAATAATTATATTTTCTTTGATTTGCTTCTTTCCTACCTTCCTGCTTTTCCTCCTGACTTTTCTTGCTTATATCTATCTTCTCTCTTTTCCTTCTCCTTTCTCCATTTTTTTCTAACCATCTCTCTCCCCAATCTCTTGCTTCTCTTTCTCGTCAGAATAAACACAGGGAAGTCTTTGCTTAGTTTGCACCAAGATTTCTCAGTGGTTGAATGATGTAAGGGTGAGTTGAGATTGTCTGAAACAATCGTACTTTATGCCTCTACTGTACCATGACAGTCCTCAGTACAGCTTGCCAAGTATTTCTGCCCTCTGCATTCTGGGTACAGGGTGGGGTGCCCTTCCTAGGCCAGTCTGGCTGGCCATGTGACTAGTTCTGACCAATGAGATGTGAGCAGATGAGATGCATGCTACTTCCATGCAGGGACATCTAATTGCTAATATGAGACCCTCCGGAACTATAGTGCCCTGGGACAACAGCTAGAAACGTTTGAGACGATACCTGTTGGGACAACAGCTAGAAACATTCGAGATGATACGGGTTCTATCAGCTTGGGCCCATGATTAATTGCAAAGAGCAGAGCTAAGAGACCTAGAAGAGACATAGATCATGAGTAAGAAATGAACTTTAGTTACTTTAGAAGACTGCAATTTTAGAGTTTTTTGTTTTGGTTTGCTTTGTTTTTGAGACAGAATCAATCTCTGTCTTCCAGGCTAGAGTGCAGTGGCCCGATTATAGCTCACTGCAGCCTCAAACTCTTGGGCTCAAGCAATTTACCTACTCAGCCTCCTGAGTAGCTGGGACAACAGGCACACACCACCACACCCGGCTAATTATTACATTTTAATTTATTTATTTATTTATTTATTTATTTTTATTTTAGGGTATTATATGGGTATAAACATTTTGGTTACATTTTATGACTTTGCCTCACCCAAACAAGTATTAGAGGCATGTCCTTCCCCTCTACAATGCTCACCGCGTCCATTAGTTGTGAGTTTATGTTCCCCAACCCCCTAATCCCTGGAGAATATTACTACCATGTGAGCACCATAATGTTGATCAGTCAGTGCCAATTTGATGGTGAGTACATTCTTCCATTCTTGTGATACCTCACTTCAGAGGATGGGCTCAAGCTCTACCTAGGATAATGTAAGAGGTGCTAGATCACTGTCATTTTTCATAATTGAGTAATATCCCATTGTATACATATACCATATTTTATTAATCCACTCATGGATTGACGGGCACTTGGGTTGTTTCCATATCCTTGCAATAGTGAATTGTGCTGCCATAAACATTCAGGTTCAGATATCTTTATTATAGAATATCTTTTGGTCTTTTGGGTAGACGCCTAATAGTGCTATTACTGGATGGAATGGTATTTCTATTTTTAGCTTTTGAGGTATTACCAAATTCTTTTCCATAGAGGTTGCACTAATTTGCAGTCCCACCAGCAGTGTAAGAGTGTTCCTGTCTCTCCATATTGTTGCCAGCATTTGTTGTTTTGGGATTTTTTTGATAGGGGATGCCCTATTCAATAAATGGTGCTGGGAAAATAGGATAGCCTCATGCAGAAGAATGAAACTTGATCCTCATCTCTTACCATGCACAAAAATTAACTGATGATGGATTAAAAACTTAAATTTAAAACTTGAAACCATAAAAATATTAGAAGAAGACCTAGGAAAAACTATGCTTGACATGGGCCTATGTGAAGAATTTATGACTAAGACCCTGAAAACAAATGCAACAAAAACAAAAACAAATAAATAGGACTTAATTAAACTAAAAAGCTTCTGCACAATGAAAGATATAATCAGAGTAAATAGACAACCTATGGAATGGGATAAAATACTGAAAGCTGTATATCTGACAAAGGCCCAATATCCATAAACTATAAGGAACTAAAACAAGAAGTCAAAAAGAAAAATGAAATAACCCCATTAAAAAGTGGGAAAAGGACATGAACAGATGTTTTGCAAAAGAAGAGGAACAAATGGTCAACAGACATGTGAAAAAATGCTCAATATCACTAATAATTAGGGAAATGCAAATTAAAACTGCAGTGAGAAATCATGTTACCCCTGTCGGAATGGCCATTAATAAAAAATAAAGAAACAATAGATGCCGGAGCAGATGCAGTGAAAAGGGAATACTTACACACTGTTGGCAGGAATATAAATTAGCGATAGTACAGCGACTATGGAAAACAGTATGGAAATTTCTCAAAAACCTAAAAGAAGATTTACCATTATATCCAGCAATCCCGCTACTGGAGATCTACCCAAAGGAAAATAAGTCATTTTATAAAAAAGACACCTGCACCTGTATGTTTATCACAATTGCAAAAATATGGAGCCAACCTAAGTGTCCACTAACCAATGGCTGGATAAAGAAAATGTGGTGTGTGTATATTCCATGGTGTGTATACACACCATGGAATACTACTCAGCCATCAATAGCAGTGAAATAGTGTCTTTTGCAGCAACTTAGATTGAACTGGAGGCCATTATTCTAAGTGAAATAACCCAGGAACAAAGAACCAAACATCAAGCATTCTTGCTTATAAGTGGGAGCTAAGCAGTGGGTATGCGTGGTTGTACAGAGTGACAATGTACATTGCAGGGGGAGGTTGGGAGGGGGCTGGGAGGGGCTTGTGGGATGAAAAATCATTTATTGAGTATAATGTACACTCTTCAGGTGATGGGTATATTAACAGCCTAGATTTCTCCACTATGCAAGTCGTCCATGTAACAAAAAAAAATTTGTACCCCCTTAATCTATTTTAAAAATAAATAACAATAAATAAAATGAGATATTTTACTCCATTCCCTAAGACCCCTACAATCTCTAGCACTCTTTGGTGGCATATCGATCAAACTTCTAGCAGGGTACAGAGTTTGCCACAGATGGTTCAAATAAAAAGACTGCCATGAGAGGGCTATTTTCAGAGTTTTGAGCAAACAAATAATGATTAGGTGCTCAGGAACTAGCAACAATGGGAAGCTTTTTCCAACCCTAGATTTGAAGGAGAAAGGAGGAAATAGACCCAGCAGAGCCCAAGGAGGGCTACGACTCTGGGTGAGGGATGAGGGCTGCAGGGAGGGCCCTGGAGACATATGTGGAGGATGTGACCAAGCCAGAGGTGCAGCCTCAAAATGGGGAGGAGTCAGGAGGAAATGCCCTGGCCTCTGTCTCCTCCAGCTTCCCAGTACCCAGTCGCTGCCAAACCCAACCAGAAGCAAGGATCTTGCATAGTGAATTTCTTCATTTCTTCTTTGCCGCCATTACCATGTTTAGACCCTTTGTTGTCTAGCTCACCAGTGAAGACTTCTTAGTCTCTGACCATCGGGTTCATAAAACAATGCCTTTTACGTACCTCTTTCATTTTGCTTTGTTCATAATCCAGGCACCATTTCTAAAAGCCACTATGCAAGCAACACATTTAAAAAATTATACCCCTTCTGAGGGGAGAAATGAATGACATCTTTGAAATTTAAGTACAGTCATGTACTGCATAATGGTGTTTTTTCAACCACCACCACATATACAATTGTGGTCCCATAAGATTATAATACTGTACCTTTCCCATGTTTAGATGTACAAATACTTACCATTGTGTTACAACGGCCTACAGTATTCAGCACAGTAACGTGCTGTACAGGTTTTCAGACAAAGAACAATAAGCTACATCCTGCAGTCTAGGTGTATAGTAGGCTGTACCATCTACATTTGTGTATGTGCTATGGTGTTCACACAGCAATGACATTGTCTAGTGACACATTTCTATGAACATATCCCTGTCGTTAAGTGACACATGTCTGTGATTGTAAAAACAGCAAAGATGGGTACTGTTTACCATAATCAGACTATAAGTGTGTCGGGTTTCACGTATAAATTGGAACTGGAATGAAGCTGTGTCAAATCTCGGATCACATGTTTTGTGCGTGCCAGCAGGTGGCCTTCGTGACAAGGGTGGCACAGCGGCATCTGCCTGGGAGTCCTCCTGAAGGCTCCCTGCAGGGGCCCACCCTGGCTCCAACGGAGGCAGGTCTTGCAGAGAATTGCACTTATCTCTCACTTTGATTCAACTCCCAACAAAGGTTTTTTCAGAACACAATGTCACTATTACCAGGTCAGACAAAATCCTCCTGCCAAGCAGGGTGCCACAAAGAAAATCCAGCCTTAGTGGGAGCCAAAATAATCAAAGTGGAAACATAAATGTCAGAGGACTGGAGAGCAAATGACATGTGTCTCCATAGTCATCATTAGCATCAATCTTCACGTGCAGTGACTTTATTCCGGCCCACACAAGAGAGAGAATTCTTTGTCAATAGCCTGAAAACTAATACAGAGAAAATGTCACTTTGTCCTTGGATTAACTCCAGAAAGGTATGCACAATGGGATAACTTCTTTGTTGTGTCTTTTAGAGGGAGCATAGGGACTATTATTGAGTTTGGGGACAGAAACTGAATTTGTATTTTCAGAGTGCAAGGGGTAAGGCTCTACTTTTAATAGGAACATTGAAGTTGGCCTTTACAACTATGCATTTGAGTCTACTTCTGATCTCCCCGGGGGATGAAAGGCATCCAGCGCACTATACATGAGTCTCATGACCTGACTTGTGCTTTGCAGATGCAGTTTAGCTCAGCCGCGGGCCTGCTGATTCCCAGGAGGACTAGCGGTGCTGCTGGCCTCCAAGTCGCCACGTAGACGTACGAGCGCCTGCTCCTACTCAGGACGGCATTGTCGCTCGAGTGATGAGGAGACCATAATGATTGCTTCACGCTTGTATCTTTAAAACAGCTTCCGCATTTTTGAAAAAAATCTATTTTGAAACGAGGACTGACTTATTTGGATATTTTTTCCTCCACTTCCCTCTCTGAGCAATCGTCAATAGCAGACTGTCCATGTTTGTCCCGTCTTCTGCCCATCTAAATCTTACTCATTTGAAGACTCAGTTCAAGCCCCTTCACATTCATAAAAATTTTCCTGAACACTGCAAGGCATTGAATGTCTGAATTCTGTTTGATTTTTAGTTGCACTAAAATATTCTCTAATAATTTCGGGTACTACTGCATTATTTCCCCAGGCAGGTGGCAAGCTACGGGATGCCTAGGTATGTGGCTGTATAATTTTCTTATCTACTGTGGCAGATAGCCCAGCGCAAGGAACATAATAAGCAACACTAATTTCTTATTATTTATTTTTCTTTCCTATAATACTTTTTTTCAGAATTTCCACATGGTCCTAGATTATTTTTTCACAGTATCATAGTATTCTTTACCTAATCTTCCTCTAATAACTAACACTTTTATATATTTGGATTCTGTGTTTGCAAGAGCAATAGAGGTATAAGTGTATCAAACAGACAAGTAGATTTCTTCTCTAGCCTCTCTGTATGAGTGTGCAAGTGTGTGTGTATCTTTTTGTTTAAGCAGGGTATGGGGAAGAGAAAAATTGAAAGATTGCGTGACTGATTGTTACATGGATGAAGGTAAGGATACTATTCAGAAAAGAAGGAGTTAAACCTTTGGGAGTCCTCCATTAGTGGATAAAATAACAAAAGAATGAAACTTCTTTTTTTTCTATCAAAGAAAAAAATCAAATTTTAGACAAAAATGTGAGAGCATTTTTACTAAGTGTGACATTTTTCAGTTTTGGAATAGAATGTAGTAAATGAAGAAGTGGAAAGAAATTAGAGAATGGAAAATGAAAATGTATACTACTTGCAATGTCTGATTCACATTTTTAAACTACAGAAGCTGTACAAGCTCTCTGAAGACATGGAAAGATAGCTTGGATATTTTTAGGATTGGATTATTTTTATCTATTTATTAATATAAAAATGCATTGTGACATGTGGATCTAATGAATGCGAAACACTTGTCATAAATACCTGGTAAAAGAGTTAGGTTACTTTTGGAACCTAAAGGGATAATTTTGTTTAGGTTAGAAGACCCAGCATTGGATCCTAGTAGTGGTACTAAGAGTCTATCTAAGGATATCACGGAATCTAGAAAGGCTAGATTTTCTTTTCTGACTGTAGGTGTATTACCATTTTATATGACAAAATGTCTTGTTCTGGAACATGGCTGTTGAGATCAGTTATCTGACCCATATAAGAACACTTTTTTTCCTGGATCTGAATCAGTTTTCTTACTAAGTATATTTTCATCTATACACAAACATAGCTGTGTATGTCAATTGTGTCTATGTATATGTTTGTGTGTGTGTGCATTTGTGTGTGTATATTTGTGTGTGTGTATATATTTGTGTGTGTGTGTGTCAAGTACACAGTTTTTCCTTGGCATCTTGAAACCAAGTTTCTAATATTTTCAAATTACATAACTAATTGTTCATAATTGGATTTTTAGGTTGTTCAGTGTGTTTCTCTCCAGGCTGAAGCCTAAACTTTCAGACCCACAGAGAAGAATACCTGGTCAGGTATGTTTATGTTCATAAGATGAGACAGAGCTGCCATTAGCCTCGCTGGTGCCACTCGTTAATGAAGAAGAGGCAATCCCTCTGCGTAGGGACAGCCCTGCGGGCCACAGCAGTCTGGACCATTGTATAGTTCACATACTGGCAACCGTACGTGGGAGCTCTGAATGGGAAGATGTGAAATGGCTACCAGGGCTTGCTTACATTTGAAATCGAGAGACCAGTATTACTGATAACTTAATAACAAGCCCTGGTTACTTAAACCACCCTAGAGATGGGTAGGAGATGGATGGAGTTGTTCTCAACCTTTTTTTTTTTTAATAAAATAAAGCTCCCCTCTATTATATTTCACTCACAGGGCTTACGTTTTGAGACACTTGATCTAACAAAATAAATTTAATTCCTTAGTAACTATTTGCATATTCTTATCTTTTAATCAAATAGAAATAACTACCAACAGAGCTTTTGATCAGTGCATGTGAGTATTGTCATATTAGGCTCATAGGATTTTTAGCCCACAAAAAATAATCTTGTCCTTTTATTTAATCCCTGTGTCTATACCCCAAGCAAATGTGTGATTTTCACGTAGATTTTGATTTTGATATTTATTTACATACCCTGAGAGTCTGAATTTTAAATTAGAAATAACTACCCTAAACTGTGCCATAAGGAATCTGTTGCCCTTGAACTTACTCTATTCTCTATTATTGATAATCCTGAGCTACAATGTAGGTGAAATTAAAAGGGCAAAATATGGGGATAAAGTCATTAAGAAGTGAGGCTCTCTCCAATTCTTTGATCTTCCAATGTGTAAATATTTGATCCAACTCTGCCCTAACTTTTTATTTAGTTTAATTTTTTATGAAGAGAGAAAGCATTCTAACTACAAGCCAAAGATGGGATAGATGCGAACAAACCTTGACTGCTTCTTGCCTTATCAGTGAAAAACCTGTGGATCTTATCTGTTTATTTCATTATAAATCAGAAGGTATGTAAAATGAGAGTCCCAACATGTTCTAGTAACGTCATCAGGACCCTGAATGAGTTGATGATATTTAAAGAGAGAAAAATAAATCCCTAGGGAAAAATGTTGAAGGCATGAAATATAATGACTATGGAGAAGAGTAATATTTTACTTATTCAAATACATTTTTAAATAAATATATCTGATAACTCTAGGAGATATCTATCTCTATATATGTATGTTTGTATATGTATGTACTCTACAAATATATGTATGCATTTTAGGAAAAAAATACACGGTGGTATTCAGACTTTGTCCTAATAGAAAGAGAAGAGCTACCTTTTGATATCAGGTTTACTTTGGGCAGGTGACGTGACAATATTGGAAGCAGGAACTGTCCAGCAGTTCCCTTCAGGGTCCTCTGTTTCTGTGTGCTCAGCCCCCATCTTCGATGTGCTCGGCTCCTGGAAGCTGGCCCCTGTGACACTCTTTGAAGGACTGCCCTGGACATCGGCACTGCAGTTCCTGCAAGCACAGACAGCCTGCATCCCTGCGGATTTACATGTCCTCAAGGATGGATTTACATGTCCTCCTTTCCTCGGTACCCTCGTTTATTCACGGGGTCCTCCTGGAAGCCCAGCTGCGCTGAACCACGTGCACACAAACCCTGTCCTGTTGTCTTCTTCTAGGGAACCTAACCTAACACGATACCCAGCTGTCACTGAGGCAGAAACTGTTCACAGGCACACGAAGGTGTATTATATCTTGGATGCCGTACTAAATTTAAGATAAAATATAGAGAAAGGACCCCCTCCCCATGCCCCGGTGAAGACTGAGAATCATGCCTGACATCTGGGAAAGCAAGCATCAAGCCGGCTTTTCTTTCCCAGCTAGAACCATAGGAAATGGTGGCATTGTTTTTAATTATAGACTTCCTAATACATCAGTGGGTAGATTAACCCACGGAGGCATACATTACCAACATTATGAAATGAGGTAATTCATAGACACACAAGATCAAAAGAACTAGCCAGAGACCTTATGTTGCCTGTGAGAAGAAAGCAGCAGAGCTGGCAGATGCACAGAGAAACGAGCCATTCCATCTAGATTGTCAAACTGGGGGCACAGAGCTGTTCATGGCATTCCTTTATTATCTTTGTCACGTCATGGGTCTGCAGGGATGGCATCATTTTCACCTTTAACATTAGTGATTTGTATCCTCTCTCTTTTCTTCTTAGTCTGAAGAGGAGCTTATCAATTTTATTGATCTTTTCAAAGAAATAGATTTTGGTTTTACTTATTTTTCTCTATTGATTTCCTGTTTTCAATTTTATTGATTTGTACTCTATTTTTTATGATTTCTTTTCTTCTGCTTACTTTGGATTTAGTTTGCTCCTCTTTTTCTAGTTTCCTAAGGTGGGAGACAAGATGATTGATTTTAGATACTTTTCTTTTCTAATATATTCATTTAATGCTATAAATGTACTTCTAAGCCCTTCTTTTAATGTATCCCATAATTTTGATAAATTGTGTTTTAATTTTATTTGAGTTCCAAACACCTTTAAATTTCCTTTGAGATTTATTCTTTGACCTATGTGTTCTTTAGAGATATGTTGTTTACCCTCAGTTATTAAATAGTAGCAAATAATGAAATATATTGCTTCGTTTCCAAGTATTTGGGGATTTTCCATCTATCTCTATTATTGACATCTAGTTTAATTCCATCGCAGTCCAAAAGCAGACATTTTATGATTCCTGTTCTTTTAAATTTGCTAAGGTGTGTTTTATGGCCCAGCATTCAGTTTGTCTTGGTGAATGACCCTGTGAACTTGAGATGAATGTTTACTCAGCTGTTGTTGGATGCAGTAGTCTACACTCATCCATTATATCCAGTTGATTGATGGCACTGTTGAGTTCAACTAAGTCCTTCCTGATTTTCTCTCTGCTGCATCTGTTCATTTCTGATTAAGGGGTGTTGAAGTCTCCAACTATAATCATTGACTCATCTAGTTCTCCTTGCAACTCTATCAGTTTTTGCTTTAGTTATTTTCATGCTCTGTTGTAAGGCATATACGTATTAAGTATTGTAATGCCTTCTTGTAGAACTGATCACCTTATTATTATGTTGTATCCTTTTTTTTCCTCATAATTTTTCTAGCTTTTGAGTCTGCTATGTCTGAAATGAATATAGCCATTTCCTCTTTCTTGTGATTAGTATTAGCATGGTGTATCTTTCTTTAGACATTTAGTTTTAATCTATACAAACATACCTCGGAGAGATTATGGGTTTGGTTCCAGACCACTGCATCAAAGCAAATATCACAATTGGGCAAGTCCCATGAATTTAATGCTTCCCCAGGAGATATAAAAGATATGTTTACACTATATTCTAGTCTAGTAATTGTGCAATAGCATTAAAAATACATATCTTACTTAAAAATACTTTATTGCTAAAAATATTAACAATCATTTAAACTTTTAGTGAGAGATAATCTTTTTGCTGGTGGAGGGTCTTACCTTGATGATGATGGTGCTGACTGATCAGGGTGGTGGTCACTGAAGGTTGGGATGACTGTGACAATGTCTCAGAACAAGACTGTAATGAAATTGGCTGCACTGATGAACTCTTCCATTCACAAAGTTCTCAAAAGATTTCCCTGTAGCATGCAATGTTTTTTGGTAACATTTGACCCACAGTAGACTTTCTTTCAAAATTACAGTCAATCCTCTCAAATCCCGCTGATGCTTTATAAGCTAAGTTTATGAACTATTTTAAACCCTTTGTTGTCATTTTAATGACGTTCACAGCATCTTCACCAGGAGTAGATTCCACCTCAAGAAACCACATTCTTTGCTCATCCATAAGAAGCAACTCCTCATCCATTCAAGTTTGATCATGAGATTGCAGCCATTCAGGCCCGTCTTCAGGCTCCACTTTTAATTCTAGTTTCCTTGCTATTTCTACCACATTTGCAGCTACTTCTTCCACTGAAGTCTTAAACCCCTCAAAGTCATCAATTAGTGTTGGAATCAACTTCTTCCAAACTCCTGTTAATGTTGATCTTTTGACCTCCTCCTATGCATCACAAATGTTCTTAATGGCATTGTAAACTAAAATAAAATCCTAACCCCTACCCCCCAGCTTACCAAATGGACCCCATCTTGGCCAAAGGGATCCCAGAAATATCCTAAAGGCGAGTTGATGGCCATGAAAAGGGAGGTCAGACATGCCTCATCACACTCCCCTTCCTTCTTGGAGATATACTTTGTAACTCATAACAGGCCTAAAGCTATATAAGACAAACCTTAAACCATACCTGTAGGCTATCAATTTCCCCAACAGACCTCTTGAGTTTTGGTAAATGTCGGGTGGCTTGTCTCTGATTAACAGACTTCCTTATCTTAAGTTAAAACATTTCAAACCTTTTGACGAAGCTTCATTTATTTAGTAAATTACAAATCAAAGAATTTTGCAACATACCTATCACCTATAAGGCCTCACTTAGAGATGTCCTGCCTTTTTGGGCCACAACAATGTATGCCCTCCACGTACTGACTTAAGGTCTTACAGGTAATTCCTGTCTCTATGAATGTAGGAAACCAAACTGTAACCTACACACCAGGGGTACATTTTCTCAGGACCTCTTAAAGCCCTGTGCTCATAAGGCCAGTCACTCACATTCATCTCAGAATAAACCTCTTTAAATCATTTTACAGAGTTTGGGTCTTTGTCCATTAACAACATGTAGAATGGTGAATTCCTTCCAGAAAGTTTTCAATTTACTTTGCCCAAATCCATCAAAGGAATCACTATTTATGGCAGCTATAGCCTTACAAAATGTATTTCTTAAATAATAAGACTTGAAAGTCAAAGTTAGTCTTTGATCTATGAACTGCAGAATGGATACTGTGTTAGCAGCAATGAAAACAGCATTAATCTCTTTTCAAATCTCCATTAATGCTCTTGAGTGACTACGTGCATCGTCAATGAGCAATAATGTTTTGAAGAATTTTTTTTTTCTGATCAGTAGGTCTAAACAGTGGGCTTAAAATATTCAGTAAAACATGCTGTAAACAGATGTGCTGCCATTTAGGTTTGGCATTCCATTTACAGAGAGAAATCAGGAAAAATAGATTTAGCATAATTCTTAAGAGCCCTAAGATTTTTGGAATGGTAAATGAGCATTGGCTTCAACTTAGGGTCACCAGCTGCATTAGTCCCTAACAAGAGAGTCAGCCTGTCCTTTGAAGTTTTGAAGCCAGGCATTGACTTTTCCTCTCTGGCTATAAAAGTCCTAGATGGCATCTCTTCCAATATTGGGCTGTTTTATCTACATTGAAAATCTGTTGTTTAGTGCAGCCACCTCCATCAGTTATCTTAGCAGGATCTTCTAGATAACTTGCTGCACCTTCTACGTCAGCACTTGCTGCTTTCCCTTATGCTTGTATGTTACAGAGATGATCTCTGTCCTTAAACCTCACAAACCCTCCTCTGCTAGCTTTCAACTTTTCTTCTGCAGCTTCCTCACCTCTCATAGCTTTCATGGAATTGAACAGGGTTAGGGCCTTGGTCTGGATTAGGCTTTGGCTTAAGGAATGTTGTGGCTGGTTTGATCTTCTATCCAGACCACTAAAACTATCTCCATGCCTGAAATAGGCTGTTTTATTTTCTTATCATATGGGTGTTCATTGGAGCAGCACTTTTACTATCCTTCAGGAACTTTTCCTGTGCATTCACAACTTGGCTAAGTTGGGGTGCAAGAGGCCTAGGTCTTGTTATATCTCAGTTTTCAACATGCCTTCCTCACTAAGCTTGATTATATCTAGCTTTTGATTGAAAGTGAGACATGTGTGACTCTTCCTTTCAGACTTACAGACCATTGTAGGGTTTTTAATTGACCTAATTACAATATTATTATATCTCAGGGAATAGAGAGGACTGAGAAGAGGGAGAGAGATGGGGGATCAGCTGGTCAGTGGAATAATCAGAACACACACAATATGTATCAATTAAGTTTGGCCCCTTATATTGGCATGGTTTGTGGCACCCCAAAACAATTACATGTGTAACATCAAAGATCACTGATCACCATAACAGATATAGCAATAAAGACAAAGCTTGAAATATTGTGGGAATTATCAAAGTGTGACACATGGACACAAAGTGAGCACATTATGTTGAAAAATTGATGCCAGTAGTCTTGCTTGACACAAGGTTGCCACAAACCTTCAATTTGTAAAAACATGCAATATCTGCCAAGTGCGATAAAGCAAAGTGCAATAAAATGAGGTAAGCTTGTATGTGTCTTTATGCTTAAAACAGATTTCTTGTACCTGACATATAGTTGGGTCTTGTGTTTTGAGCAACTCTAACAATCTCTGTCTTTTAATTGGTGCATTTAGACCATTGATGTTTAAGGTGATTACTGATATAATCAGATTAATATCTACCATAGTTATTACTGTTTTCTATTGGTTGCTCTTGTTCTTTCTTCCTATTTTGTTTTTTTTTCTTTCTTCCTTTTGTGTTTTTAGTTGAGCATTTTATAAAATTCTATTTTTCCTCTTTTCTTGGCATATCATTTGCACATTTTTAATTTTTCAGTTTTTTTTAGTGGTTGCCCCGGAGTTTGCAGTATACATTTACAACTAATCCAAGTCCACTCTCAAGTAACATTATATGATTTTACAAGTATGTGAATATTTTACAATAACAAAATAATCCTAATCTCTATTACCATCCCTTTTATTATTGATGTCATTCTTTTTACTTATATACAAACATGCATTATGATATATATAAGCTATGTAATTAAATACAATATTACTATTGTTAATTATTATTTTGAACAAACTTTTATCTATTAGATCAGTTAATAAGAAAAATAAAAGTTTTATTTTATCTTTACTTATTCCTTCTTCATTGCTCTTCCTTTCTTTATGGAGATCCAAGTTTGACTTATCTTCCTTTTCTCTAAAGAACTTCTTTTAACATTTCTTTCAAGCAATTTTTGTTTGTCTGAGAAAGTCTTTATTTTTACTTTACTTTTTGAAAGGTAATTGGGCAAGGTACAGAAGCTACATTGGTGTTTTTTTTTTTCTCTCAACACTTAAAATATTTCACTCCACTCTCTTCTTTCTTCCATAGTTTCTGAGAAGTTGGATGTAATTCTTTGCCTTTCTAAAAGTAAAATGTTTTTTCCTCTGGATTTTTTTTTCTTTACCTTTGATTTTCTGTAGTTCGACAATGATATACCGAGGTATAGTTTTTCTGGCATTTATCCTGGTTGGCGTTCTCCGAACTTACTGGATCTGTGGATTGGTGTCTAAAATGAATTTAGCAAATTCTGAATCATTATTGTTTCAAATATTTATTCTATTTCTTGCTCTTTATTTTACACCTTTTGTAGTTGGCCCACAGTTCTTGGATATTATGTTCTAGGTTTTTTTCCCTAGTTTTTTTCCCTTCATTTTTGTTCTTATTTTGGACGTTTATATTGAAATATCGTCAAGTGCAGAGATTCTTTCCTCAGCTGTGTCCAGTCTACTAAGAAGCCCATCAGAGGCATTCTTCATTTCTGTGACAGTGCTTTTGACATCTAGCACTTCCTTTGGTTTCTTTTTTAGGATTTTTATTTCTCTGCTTACATTCCCCATTCGTTCTTGCATGTTGTCTACTTTATCCATTACAATCCTTAGCATGTTAATTATTATTGTTTTAAATTTCCAGTCATATAATTCCAACATCCCTCCCATTTCTGAGTCTGGTTTTGATGGTTTACTCTGTCTTCAAATTGGATTTTTGTTTTGTTTTGTTTTTGCCTTTTATTATGTCTTGTAATATTTGGTTGAAAGCCAGACAGGATGCACTGGGCAGTAGGAACCACAGTAAATAGGCCGTTAGTGATGTGGGGTGAGGTGTGGGGAGGGAAACATTTTACGGCACTGCGATTAGGTGTCAGGCTTTGTGGGAGCCTGTGTCCCTGGGCTTGAACTACACACGTGGTTCTCAGTCCCACCCTAGGATGGATGGCTGGCAGGGGCTGGAATTGGGTATCTTCCTTCTCTCACTTGGAAGGTTAATGGGGGCTGGAGTTGGGTAATTTTCTTTCTCCAAGTCAATTAGGCTCTGATAAAACTCAGTAGTTTAGGCTCTGGTTAAATAGTTTCTCCTGAGAGTGAACCTTGTTAAAAAGAACAGAATGCTCCAGCATATTTCAAAATGGTTCTTTTTTCCTTCCTCCTACCAAAATCATGAAAGGATTTTTCCCAGATTTTCACTGTGAGAACCTGGTATATCTCCTGCAGATAAAACCCACAAAAGTCTGGAGATCCCTGAGGATTGAGTCTCCCTGAACCTTTTCTCTCTCAGCCTTGTCCACACTGAGCATCCATGAAGCTGTTAGTTACAGCTCTGGTTTCCCTCCCTGGCACGAGTTCTCATGAAAGTTTCTGTTTGTGGATTTCTGCTTGGGTAAGTTGTGACTGTCAGAATATTCCTCTCTCTATAGTTTGGGGAGCAGTAATTTGCCCTGTGATCTTGGTTTTCTGACAAATCTAGAAAGAGTTGTTTGTTTTCAGTTTGTTCAACTTTTTACTTGTTAGGGCAGAGTAGCAACTTCTAGACTCTTTATATACCAGATCAAAAACTAGAAGTTCTTTATTTTATTTTTTACACACAAAATCTTGGATAGTCTTTTTTTAAAGTTAATAAAATAGTTTCTACAGCTTTCTTGCAGTTTACTTTTTAGAGTTAATAGTTAATTAAACCTACTAACTTATTTTTCAATTTCTATGGAAACCATCCATGTATGTTATGATTTTCCTTCAGATTAAACAACTTGTCTTTTTGCTTAAATGCATCCATTAATTAATTTTTAATAAGGGACTGTGAGTAGAGAAATCTCTTGATTTATTTTAATATTTAAAAATATATTTATTTTCCTTGAATATTTTTTGTAGCTCTGGGAGGAACCCAGGGCAAGTGCATTCAAAATGTTAAAGATCAATGTATACTGTAATTCCCATTAATTCTCATCAACTCATCACCCTCATGGGCCAACTGAGAGTCAAACTGTCTTGACTTTTCAATGACATTATAGCTGCATTTGTAACTCAAAGTTGGTAGTTATTTTCCTCCAGAAATTCAAGATATTACTCCATTTTATCTAGCTATTTCTTTCCTGCATTATATGAAGGCTATTTCAAGTGAACTCATAGATGCAGGGAATGGCTTGATTTTCTTACTGGTTCTGACTTCAAGCAGTAAGTCTAGGTCTGGTCCTCATCTGGCTTGAAGCTCTTTCAATAGGAAGCCCTATAGACCAATGGCGTCGCCAATTTTCTTTTCTGTTTTATTTCTTGTATACGAATTGTGTATATTCTTGGTTTTCTTTTTCCTATTATTCTCACATAATTAAAGCAGAGGTTTGCTTCAGTTTACTAACCCATCTTTAGCAGATGCTGAATTATTTTTTTAAAAAGTTTATGACCATGCTACGTCTTTGCTTAGAGTATGTGTGTGGCTTTCTTTGAGAATCATGTTGATAAGTTTTAATATGGGACACAAATTCATCCAGATCTGACCCTGATAAAGCTTACACCTCATCTCATACCATTCCTTTGCATACATGCTCTCTATTAGCCACACTGAATTTCTTCCTAGTTCCAAAACACACATATGTCAAGCATGTGAGCCTTGGCACATGTTGAAAGTTCTGCCTCAAATGACCTTCTTTTATTTTCTTGGCTATCTTCTACTTAATCCTCTCTGCATTCCTCTAACTCCCCCAAGCAAAGTTTATATGTCACTGACCCTCGGTACTTTCCTTAAGATTGTTATTACATATTATTATTTATAAATTTATAAATTTTGTTATCTAGATACTACACTACTAATAAAATTTTCTGTGGTGTTGGGAATGTTCTATAACTGCACTGTCCAATAGAATTGTGTAGAATGATGTAAATGCTTTATATCTGCACTGTCCAATATGGTTACCACTGGTCATATATGGCTATTGAATACTTGAAATAGGTTTAATGTTATTGAGGAACTGAATTTTTTATTTTATTTTAAGTAATTTAATTTAAACAGTGACAAGTGGCTAGTGGCTACCATACTAGAAAATACAGTTCAAGATTTTGTTTTAAAAACAGAGAAGACATTGTGGTATCTGGCTTTTGACCTTTAGCTTTTGAATGATTTGACATTGGTGAGTGTTTATCATGGTGATCGGTGTGTAATAATCAGGGAAATGCAAATCAAAACCACAATGAGATATCACTTATCTCCAGTGAGAATGGCCTTTATCAAAATGTCCACAAACAACAAATGTTGGCATGGATGCGGAGAGATGGGAGCACTCATACACTGCTGGTGGGACTGCAAACTAGTACAACCTCTATGGAAAGTAATATGGAGATACCTGAAACAGCTACAAGTAGAACTACCATTTGATCTAGCAATCCCACTACTGGGCATCTACTCAAAGGGAAAAAAAAACATCCTATAAAAAAGACATCTGCACTCGAATGTTTACAACAGCACAATTCACAATTGCAAAGATGTGGAAACAACCCAAGTGTCCATCAATCTATGAGTAGATTAATAATATGGGGTATATGTATACCATGGAGTTCTACTCAGCCTCAAAAAACAATGGTTATCTAGCACCTTTTGTATTATCCTGGAGAGAGCTGGAGCCCATTCTACTAGGTGAAGTATCACAAGAATGGAAAAACAAGCACTACATGTACTCACCATCAAAGTGGTACTAATTGATCAACACTTAAGTGCACATATAGTATTAACATCCATCGGGTGTTGGGCAGGTGGGAGGGGGCCGGAAAGGGTGGGTAATATTCACACCTAATGGGTGCAGTGCTCACTGTCTGGGGAATGGACACACTTGAAGCTCTGACTTGGGTGGGGCAAAGGAAATATATGTAACCTAAACATTTGTACCCCTGTAATATGCTGAAATAAAAAAAATTAAAACAGAGAAGATATATTGACTGCCTTCTTGGCATACTTTGTATGCCAAGTATATACTCAGTATTCAGTGATTCTTAAATACAGGAATGAATAAATGCTGGAAGATTGAAGATTTGGTGTTTCTGCAGAAGAGCTGAACAAATCAAGGGAGCACTTTGGCAGAAAATAAGCTCTAACTCTTTTCAGTTTGATCTAAACTATGTCGCTGATTCAGTTATTCCAGGGTTCTGAGGCAAAAACAAACAAACAAAAAATAGAAGAATGAAAGATTGAGGTGGCTTGGAAAATCCACAGAAATGTGGTTCTGACAACTGAGAAATCATTTCATGTTGTTTTTTTCTTATTATGGTTTTAGAAAAGGTCAGTACCAAATAGAAGTGTAAACTGATGTTGTAAAGTTTTCCTTATTTAGAAACCTGATTCCTAGCTGAAAAGAGGAACTGTTTTATATCTTCCTACATAATACCAATTCTTCCAGTTTATTCAGTAAAGAAATTGGAACTCCCATTTGGGACTGGAGCACAAAATAACAACAACAACAATAATAATACTAAAATAGTCTATTCATCACTGTCCAGGAAGCAAATGAGGAGAGCTAGTTTCTCAGGAAAAAAAGTTACATTAAATTGGCCTCTCCATCAAGTCCATAGGCTGACTTACACATTATGAATTTTCAATCCTATGAGTGTAGCAAGAACAATATGGGATTGCGCCGGTGGGAATGGCGTGCAGAGAGAAACGCTATCGCGTGCGCAGTGACTGCTCTGTTATATTTGTATCCTGCAAGAGTTTACAGTTTTCAGCCCAACCACGAGCAGAGGCCCTCTGGCTCGATTACCATTTCACCTAGTGAGCATTCTTGATGTGTCCCATTTTCCTTTATTAAAATGTCTAAGGTTTTTAAAGACAGCAAAGCTACTAGAGAAAGCCCAGTAAAAATTATTTCTGGTACTATGAACTCATTTTGGAAATCTTCCAAGTCCTTTGATACTTTTCAGTTTTTTGCTGCATGGTCCAGTATATTATTCAGAATGAGCTCAGTTATGCTGCCATAACAAATAACCCCAAATCTCAAGGCGTAATCCAGCAAAGCTGATTTCTTGCTCACTCTTCGCCTCCGCCAGGTCTGCCAGGGGCTCTCGCATCGCCCTCTCTCACTGCGCACGACCACCCCGGCTACACTTCGACGTGTGCTTCCAGTCTGCCCAAGGCAGGGAGAGGGGACGTGGCAAATGGCACGGCGACCCTTAAGGCTTCAGCCCAGATGATGCCCCACAGGTCACAACTGCTACATTTTTGGGACAAGTGTAGGCAGTCTGATGATGCCTAAGTGTGAAGAGGTAAAGAAGCACAAGCCCGTCACGGGCCTTGAGACGGGAGATGCAAATGCCTGTGAGGACCCCAGGGGCCACCAAGTGGCTCAGCTGGACGTTAAAAGGCATTCAGAAAGGACAGGATTCCACAGTCCAACAAATTTGGAAAGTTTGGCTCAAACACAGTGGCAGATATTTCTTCATTATGGGATTGTTAGTATTTGATACTGTAAATTGTGAATTATGAATATGTAAGAAGGGCTATAATATGAGGTGTTTCCCAAATCCATTAAACTGTGGAATTTTTCTTTCTTCACAGAGCAAATGGAGAAACATCCTGTATCTGTTGCCCTTTCCAGGACGGATTTGATAGTGGAATTTTGAGCTCCTCCCCAATTTTATCTAATTTCTCTTTACTTATCTGTTACTCATTTTAATAATAAGAGTAATAAAACAAATGTTTGATTTGGAGAAATAGTAAGAAATAATTTTTCTAAGTAAGGTCATGGATGTCTGAATGAAGCTTTTCCTTTTTTATTACAAAAACGTTATAGATTATAATTTTGTTGATGAATGAATTAAAGTCTATAGTAGCAAATAGACTCTTATGTCTGCTTCAAATTTCTTTGACGCTCTGGAGTATTGTCAATGGCTTTTCCCAAACTACCTGAATATGATACTTCTAAGTTAGAAGTTTGGAAGTAATTTAGTTTTTAAGGGCCTGCCGGATATCAAAGTGTGATTTATCTATGACTACAATGAGTTAAAAATTAGTATTGGGAAATAAAATTTTTAGTAACTGTTACAGGACATACTTAAACTGGAATTGGAAGATTTAGAGATGATAACAGATTTTCAAATATTTTTAAAATCATAAAACTTTTTATTAACATTGACACTATTTCAAGGGTGAAGAATTATCACATATGAAAATAAAAATTGAGGAAAAGGATGAGAGAAGTCACTAATCACAAGAAGTCATTCAAATAATGAGAAGTAATTCAAGTAATGAGAACCAGTAATGAGAAACTCAAATGAGAAGCCATTAATGAGTCACCTACCCAGAACTCTTATTCAGCAACGTTACCTGTTAGGAATCCACCCGTGTATCAGCAAGCAATTATCAACATTTTATATGAGAAAACAAAATAAGAGCCACAAAGTCCCTATGGTAAGATTTATAAATTCTTTGTACATAGTTCTAAATTACCCTTTTTTTGCAAACAACTCTAACTAGGGCAGTTATTTGGTTTATAAGTTCAGAGAACTGGTACCGAGTTTCCCCGAAAATAAGACCTACCCATAAAATAAGCCCTAGCAGGATTTCTAGGCATTTGCGCAATAGAAGCCCTACCCGGAAAAAAAGACCTAGTGATGGGCGTGGCTACGCAGAGTATCTGCACAACCCATGCATTTCCTCGTGGTAAAGAAGATAAGCAGCCCTTCTCATCTGCCCCATGAGAGCTCTATTGCTCGACATGAGAGATTGGGGCCAATGGTTCTAAAAGAAATAGAGTCACAAGAAATTCAGGATGGAATTCGGGGTTTGGAAAGTTAGGATGATGTTCCAGAAGAAGATGAATTAACTATATTCGAATAAATGTAGATTGTTGTACTGTACTTAAAAAAAATAACACATCCTCTGAAAATAAGACCTAAGGTGTGTTCTTGAGGAAAAATAAATATAGACCCTGTCTTATTTTCAGGGAAACACGGTAGCAACAGACACAAGAGTGAATTGCCAAATAGGAATATAGACCATGTACAGTGAAAAGAGAATTGAGCTCCATACAGGTGACTGGATATTCTACTGAGTGAAATACTGAAAGGAGACAATGGTCTGAGATGCTTCTTCCCAGAGCAAAATTAGCATTTGAAACATACTTCTGAGCTAGCATAAAAATTTATACTGATGATGATCACCCTTAGTCTTTAAAAGATATTAAGTATTTTCAGTGCAGTAGCTGAGAAGTCAGAGACTTGTATAATGTCTTTGTATAAATAGGCTTTCCATCCAAAATTACCAAAAATAAAAAGGGTGCCTAAAATAGTGGATCCTAAGTAACTGTCAAACTCAACTATCCAGAACAATCCATTCTCCAGGGTTTTTTATTTCTGCCTCATCTTGGTCACAAAAAACAATTCAAAAAAATCATTTTGACCTATAGGTGGCGATATTGCTATTATTCAAGTCAAGCACAAAAAGATGGGGTGAAGGAACATCATTTAGTGGCTCAGTGAAGGAAATGATTGCATCTGAAATCCATCTTTGATGAACATAAAATAACTTGAAAAAAGAGGCAAATTTATCAGACCCTATAGAATGTAGCCGTTACTTACAAAATACCCTCACTGAATTATATTAATAGGTTTGAATTTGAAAAAAACAAAAAAACTTTCCTATATGTCCTGAAAAAGGAGTTCCAGTGTTATTGTCCTTTGAATGTACTTTTGCTTATTCATAGTGGTCTGTTAAGCTCTGGATCAGACTAGTTTTTCACAGCTGTATTCCTGACATCTTTGCTTACATTTAAGAATATCAGGATAAAATCCAACTCATGTCCAAAATATACAGCTCACAATTGCGTTGTTGACTCTGTGGAGGACTCAAGAACCACTTCTGGATCTACTGTGCTGGTCTCCAGAACACTCAGAGGATTTCTGATGTCCACTGAGATAATGATTATATGTGATGGCTTATGTGGTAAAAAAAACCCTTCAACCATTTGGTGCAACATGTTGTAACTGTTTTTAAGCTAAGTTAGTTTTATTAAAATTGTAAACCCATGCACCTATTTGTTCAGCATGAAAACCTCACAGCATCTCTTCCATCCCGTCCTAGATTCTGATACTCCCCCCGGGGGAACAGGTATAAGTTTCTGTTGAGAACTATTTGTGTCCCCCAAATCCTCTCTCCAATTTATCTTTCTATATTGTGTACGTAAATAATTTTTTCATTTTCTTAGTATGAAACCATAAAATTGATTACACAGCTGTTTTCTTTCTTTTCCCCAGAAATTCTGATATGTTCCAACTGTCCAAGCTGATCATCACAGCCTTGAGGAAAATCAGGTTAAGCTGATAAACATTACACTGAATAGGAAATAAAGAGATGTGTGTGTGTGTGTGTGTGAGAGAGAGAGAGAGATGGGGATGGGAGGGGGGAGAGAGAGAGAGAGAGAGAGAGAGAAAGAGAGACATAGAGAAAAACAGAAAGACCTAGAGACAGAGAGACATACAAGTATGACATGAGAGAAATATTGACAGACAAACGTTGGAAAATTTTAAGTAACAAAAACAAGCAGTATACAGTTTCTACTATGTTCTATGCTCTAGACCTGAGATATCGAACACAACAACCAGTAACCACATGTGGCTATTTAAAGTTAAATTAAAATTTAATTTCCTCTATCACATGAACAACATCTTGAGTGTTGAATATCCGCATGGCAACTCTAACTGGATAGTGCAGATGGATGTAGAACATTTCCATCATTGCAGAAAGTACTACTGGAAAGTGCTGCTCTAGACTCTAAGTTCTTTTGGATGATGACCCCTTATCTTTGCACTTTCCTCAGTACTTACCTAAAACCTTGTACGTGGAAGGCATTCAGAAAATATTTTCTGATTAAAAATATGAAAGGGAAATATTCCATAGGTAGTGTATGGAAGACACAGATAACATCTGTGCTCAGTGATGCTTCTCGTCTTGTTTCTGGCTCCTCTTTCTCATACATTACGAGGCCACCATGGGAAAGCCCTTTGTCCAAAGTGGCATGCTGCAAAAGGACACCTACCCCCAACGATGACTTTACAAGCTCACGCCAAAGACTCACCTAGCATCCAGGCCATGCTGTACTCTCTAATTAACATTAATTAATTCACTCCTTTTGGGGTTTTAAATTTATCTCAATAAGGCATTCTAAACCAGAAAATGTAACAAACTCAGGTTATAATTTAAAGGGCTCTCAGCTGATAGTTAATCAGCTTGATTCAGGAAGGATAAACCAAAAGAGTGAATTTTTAATGCTAATTTAAAGGACATTAGTTGCTATGGGCAGAATGATTAAAATGCCAGTTTGAAGCAGAAAAATGCAGTAGCATTAGAATGCAGTAGCAGTGGCGACCATAGATGATCAGCAGGATTTTTGTTTTGTTTTGTTTTGTTTTTTTTATGCCAGGGTTAAAAGACACTCTATCACGTGCCTGCAGAAAAGCTTGACAAGTTCTGGAAGGTTATTTTGGTGTGATCAAGACACATGGTAGGTAAACCTTAATAGTCTGATCTTTTAACATGGGTCCAGCCATATCTCCTCTGGAATGCAATAGGCAGGATGATATTTTAGGACGAGATGTATTTCCCTGCCTTTGTGCACTCATGACAAGCAACAGAGGGTTGGCACTAGACTACCCTTCCATCCTTGTTTAAACACCACTAACATAGCACTTACTGGGTACCAAGCACTGTCGCAAGCATTTCACAAATACTGACTCAGCTAATCCTCATTAAAAATCTATGAGTTTTGTACTATGTTCGTGCCCATTTTGCAGATAGAAAGCTGAGGCACAGAGAGTTTAAGCAATATGCTCGTGGTCGCACAGGTGGCAGATCCTGAATTTGAGCCCAAGCGACCTGGTGTCAGTTGACTACAATGATAACTAGACAATAATTCAAATTCAGTAGATTATTGAGAGTTAAATGGGGGCTCTCAGTTAACATTAAATGCACTGTTATCACCATCCAAAGATTATCACCAAAGAGGCCACCATTGGGAACTCTAGAGCACAGACGTGGTGAAATGGAGGAAGAGGGGGACCACTTACTCTATGTTTACAGATTCTCCATGGGGATCTGCAAGGTATCTCTAATGCTGCCAAACGATCAGTGGGAAAGCAAAGGCATAATACTTAAAACAAGATTGTTCCTTTTAATTTAATCATTCAAACATTTGAAAAACACAATAAGCCAAGTATCAGTCACGGTGCTGGACAGACATGGATGAAAAGGCACCGCTCCTGCTCACCAGGAGATTACTGGGGAAGGACAAAGACAAAGGCAATTTTGCTACAGTGTGGAAACCTCAAGGGAAGGATATGATGTCAAGTACTGAAAGGGAAAAGAGGAGGGATGCTAACCCAGCTCCTACCGTGAGGAGTAGCAGTCAGGGAAGGTGTCAGGGGAGGTGAGACTTAGATTGAGATGTGAAGAATGAGGAAGATTTCAAGGTCTCCCAACCTTGGCACTTTGGACATTTTGGACTGGATGATTCTTTTTCACGGAGGACTCTCCTGTATATTGGAAGATGTTCAGCAGCTGCCCTGGCCTCTACCCATTAGATGCCAGTAGTACCTTTCCCCAGGTTATGACAAGAGTAAGTGTCTTGAGATATTGCCAAATGTCCCCGGTGGTGGGGGGTGGACAAAATTGCCCAATGGAAAACTGCTGGGCTGGGGGCAAAGGTGGTGGGAGCTGGCTTTGGAGAGTGGAGAGGGAAGGAGTCCTGTCAGGGAGAGGCCACACTGGGAACAAAGGCCTGGAAGTCAAAGAGCTGGATGTCTGTAGGGCTGCCGGAGCAGGAGTGGGAGATGCAATGCGGCCGTGGGTGGTTGTGAAGATGACGGAGGAGGAAAAACTGTGTGATGGGCTGGAGAGAACCCATGGCAAGCACAGAGGGGAAGGATACTCTGAATCATAAATGAAGCCAGGCTGCCTTGCTGATGGTGGAGAACCAAGGCCAGTGTCCACACCAGCTAGGGGGGTGCACACAAGCCAAGGTGACTCATCTGAGTAAAGGAGCCACCTTCTCCTGGAAGGCAGGTTGGAGACATCCTAAGACCAGACAGATCTCTTTGTAAAGAGAGCCAGATGTGGTCCAGCATGGGAGGTGAGGGACTGTGGAGTTCACCCCAGTCTTTAAGCCACGCCAAGGAGAGCACATAACTATGTGATGGGATATCTTCGAATCTGACAGCACCAGGGGACTCTGCAAGGCCCTACTGAGAACTAAACTCTTTGATGAGTGAGCTGCCCTATTTGAGTAGACTTTCCATGATAGTTAATGAAAATCCTACTTAGTGCTTCATCTACACCTTTTAAACTTTCATGTTTTTTAATGTTACCTTGCATTACATTCTTAGCATAAATGAAACCTAACTGGACTTTTCTTTGATGACTCAATGGTGGTCACTGTGATCGCCAGGGCAGTGTCTCTAAAGGGTGACCTAATTTATTTCACTTCCTTGGGCTAGTTAAATGGGCCAACTACCACAATTGTGTTTTTTAATTTTTTCTCTTATTTTTATAGGTAGCTATCAGCTATAGACTTTGAAAACATTCTCATTTTATCTTCTGCTATGATTCAAAAATGTTGTTGGTAATCTTTTCCTTTTCTCCTGAGAAACATGATAACCAAGTGTCTCAGCATTACTATAAAGAGAACACCGGAAGGTGGGTGATCTTAGAAGAAAAGAGGGAGCAGGAGGGGAGGAGGAGGTGCCATGCTCTTTTAAACAACCAGCTGTCACATGAACTAAGAGATTACTACAGGGAGGGCACAAACCCATTCATGAGGGATCTGCAGCCATGACCCAAACACCTCCCACCAGGCCCCACCTCTAACATTGGAGATCGAATTTCAGCATGAGATTTGGAGAGGACAAATATCCAAACCATATCACCAAGCTTGCTAAATTTATCTCTAAAAACAGCCAATAAGTTCTAATAATACCATAAACACTTATTGATTGTTTAATATGTGCTGGACAATGTTCTAAGCCTTAAGACTTTTCTATACGAAAAGTGCTTGGGTCTTAGCGCATGGAGTTCTTACAGCTATGTTAATTTTTACTCTGAAATCCATTTCTGTGTTCTGAAGAGTTAAGTTGCTAGAATTTTGATATTTAACTAAATGAGATTCTATATACACATGATATAACTCCTTTAGTAATTGCTAAACTCAGAAAGCAGATTATACTTTAGCAATCTAGAACTCTTTTCAACAAAGTAACAAGAAGCAAAGTGAGACTCTCAGAAAAAGACAACATACTAGGCCTAAGATATGTACACACATTCCATTCAAGACTCTTATCTTTCTGACCTCCTTAAGGCAGGAAGCCACTCAGGCTCCCGTATCAAGTGACTGAAGCATGCACGTTGACACACACAGCCTGTCAGTCCAGGTGGGTCAAGAAATTCAGTGATTTGAAGAAAAGGAGAAGTGCTCCAGGATGGATGTGTTCAACAGGCTTGGAAAGAAATGTTGGGAGGGTTGCCCTTTCTTCCTATGACACATCACAACTTCTGGTCGGAAATCAAGACAGGAAACTGGGCAACCACGATGATTAGTCATAAGGAAGGAGACAACGGGCGCTATGAAGCCAACAGCTGCAGAACAATGGGAACCATGAGAGGCTATTTTTGTTTGGTTTCAACAATTAATTGAACCTGACAGTGTACTCTGCCTTCTCTCAGTCTTCTCTTACTAAAAGTGGAAAGTTTCCATGCCAAAAAGTAGTTATCTCTTTCCTGCTTAAGAATGATCAAAATGCCATTCTGCTCTTTCATCTTCATGTGTTTATCTCTAAATGAACTTATTACAAATATAAAAATATTCAAACTTATAAAATGACAAGTATTTGTTATTGTGTTTCCACTGCTACTGTTTTGCTGCTATTTAAAAGGCTGCCATTTGGAATCCTGAACTTGGAATTATACTGTCTTTGGGACTCCCTTGGCAGTAGGTACGGAAAAGAATAGCCAAAGACCTTCAGTAGCAGATGGCTTATGTGGAGGCCTTTATGTTTTTTTGTGTTGTTTTTGTTTTTGTTTTTTTAATTCCAGATGGTGCACAAAAATAAAAATTCGCCTAAAAAAGATTTGGTTACCTTCTAATTTTTTCTAGTACTTTACAAACTACCCCAAAGTGGAAGCAGATGGAAATTTTACAACTATCAAATCAGAAAATAAAACCTTGTACAGAAACTTATGTGTGAAACTTATGAAAAAACTGTTGCCAACTTACTGGGCCTTGGACAAGCTGTTTATGGGTTTGGCAGTATCTTCCCACCAACAGTGGTTCTTTGGAGCTTGTTGTTCTGAACAATGATTCTCCTGACTAAAGGAGATTGAATATATTTTCATAAACTTAGAACATTCCTTTGATCTGAAAGTCCCACAGCTTCAAGGCAGCTTTCAAATAAATGGGCACAGGTACCATAGAGGCTTAACAGATGACTTTGATAGGCATCTACTACTAATTAATGCCATGAGAAAGATGGGCAAGTTCAGGTGCATTCTCTTAAAGGAACTGTTGCAGAATTCCGGAAAGGTGGAGACAACTGGAAACATTTTATGTCCCTGAGCAAGAGTCATGCCATTCCAGTGGGAGAAAGAAATGAATAAGCAAGAGTGAGTGTGAATACAGAGTAGCTACATGGGATAAAGAAGATGTTGGGAAAAAAAATAGTGAACAGGGGTGGAGATGAGCAGGAAGAACTCCCATAAATGACTTCTAAGTCTTATGTCTTCTTCAACTCTTCCCTACTACTTAGCTTCTCTAACATCTCTGAGATTTGAAAAAATTGCTCTGGTCCCTTTCTTCCAATCTAGCAGTGTAATCACCAAGATCATGACATTTCTAATGGACATGTGTTACTTTGGACCTTAGCATTTATGCCATCTTTTCCTGCTTAATTGTTTTTCCATTTGAGCATACTGTATTGTACCTACTGGATACAATCTGGTGTTATAGCATTATGATCCACACAGTTTCTTAGAATTTTACCTTTGAGCAGAGCATCAAAAATACTACAAAAAGTAAGATTTCATTTCCCTCAAAGGTGGCACTCTGAAAAGACTGTTCATTAGTTCCTGCTACATACATGTCCCTGAGTTTTGTCCTTCCTTAGCCTTGGTCTGGAGCTATTCCAATACATTCTCTTTCTATTTGCCAATTTCTGCTGCTATGATAACTTAGAAGATCATGTTATCTTTCTAGACAACCATTTATACAGCCAAAGTGCAGTTTTACTTGCAATATTCTCACCTCAGGCTGATGTACATAGTGTCAATTTTCAGTGGGTTGTGTAGAAAAGAATATGTGTTGGGTAGGGGAGAGAAAGAGCGGGAGAGAGAATGCACTCAAGAGCTCAAGAGCATAGGTGAAGAAACAGAGGTTAAGAGACAGTTATTCTAGGACCAATAAGGTTTAAATTAAATTTAATAAATTACATACCACTTCTGATATGTAAATAACCTTATTTTATTACTATCAACCTATAAAATCAATAGAGTTTAACTGGGTAAACTATCAAAGGAAAATGCTTAACATTTATGTGATTTGCCAGTTTTAAAAGACATAATTTAATTTTTGTATATTACAGTATATTACTGGTGAGTGTAGGCCATTTATCACCTTCCTTCCCCTTTCATTCCCATTTTTTATACTATTTAAACATTTTCAAACTACTTTACATTTTTTTCATTTTATCACTTTTAACTGTTTGCTTTTATCTTAATTATATTGAAGTTTTAACACCTGTCCTTTTCCTGCTGTTTCTTATCATATTTTAGTTAGTTGTGTTTCATCTCTTAATATTAATAGTATTCTCAGGAGACAATTGTGTGAAGGATGCTCCTCGAGTTCTTGCAGATATGTATGAAAAAATTATATTTGTTTATAGCGTTTATGCTTGAAGGATAGTCTGACTAGGTATAAAAATCTTAGCTCACACACTTTCCTTTCTTAAGAATTTTATTTTATTTTATTTTATTTTTTCCTTAGAAGTATTTTTTTTCACTGTCTTCTGGTAGAAAACTGCTGGGGGAAGTCTGTTATAGGCTTGATTTTCTTTCACCTGAAATTATCTTGAAATTTCTTCCTTCTGCCCAATGATTCTTTATCTTTGAGATTAAATACTTTCTTCAGATTATGTTTCAATGTTGACCATTCTGTGTTATAGTGTGCCCCTTCGCTGGTCTATGGTTTTCTCTTTAATAAGTGGATTCAAGCCTTCTTTTAAGAAAGTTTTTTGAATTGAATTTTTAAATATTGGTTCTCTTTCACTATTTAGTTTTCTTTGGAGTTCTAATTATGCAAATGTTGGATATCTTTTGCCTGTCTTTCATGCATCTTATTATCTCTAATACTTTTTATATTTTTTATTTCTGTTAATTTTTGTTTGGTTTTCTCATTTTCTCATCTGTATATCTTATTGTGCTTTTTATAGTCTCAATATCTCTTATGATCCTGCAGTTTAGTCTTCATTCCTAAAATAATTATCTTTTTCTTTCATTTTTCCCTGAATTCTACCATTTTCCACTTTACTGCCATATGTCTAGATAGCAGCTTCTCTTATCCAGTCATGTCAACCTGAGTCCCTATATTTCCTTCATGGCTGTAATGAAATCTATATTCATGGTGACAGGTTGTATTGTAATTTTCATCTTTTTGTGGCAACATTTTTCTGGTGAGTTTTTTTTTTTTTTTTTTTT
>VBSM01000142.1:1992761-2016955 GCA_008086735.1 Cheirogaleus medius
TAGAAATACCATTTGACCCAGCAATAGCATTGTTGGGCATCTACCCAAAACAGCCTATGTCTCTTGAGTTCAAGCTATTCACATTTATTGAAAGAATTGATACATGGGATAGATATCTGTTCTTCCTGTTGGGTAGACACTTATCACTTTGTTTTACCTCTTGAGCCATTGTGGTATCTAGGCTGTGAACTCTAGCTTTTGGATGATTTTACACTTGTGGGTGTCTATTGTGCTGATCAGTATATAATGTAGGTTTGAGTACTCCCTGCAAGGCAGATCTAGTCTTCACAAATTCCCTCAGCGATTGCTTGTCTGAGAAAGTCTTTATTTCTCCCTCATATAAGAAAGTTAGTTTTGCAGGATACAAAATTATCAAAATGTCCCAAAACAATAAATATTGGTGTGGATGCAGAGAGATAGGAACACTCATACACTGCTGGTGGGACTGTAAACTAATACAACCTCTGTGGAAAGTAATATGCAGATACCTCAAAAAGCTACAAGTAGAACTCCCATTTGATCCAGCAATCCCATTACTGGGCATCTACCCAAAGGAACAAAAGATATTCTATAAAAACATCTGCACTTGAATGTTTACAGCAGCACAATTCACAGTTGCAAAGATGTGGAATCAACCTAAGTGCCCATCAATCCATGAGTAGATTAATAAAATGTGGTATATGTATACCATGGAGTACTACTCAGCTATAAGAAACAATGGTGATGTAGCACCTCTTGTATTTTCTTGGATGGAGCCCATTCTACTAAGTGAAGTATCACAAGAATGGGAAAACAAGCACCACATGTACTCACCAGCAAATTGGTATTAACTGATCAACACCTAAGTGCACATATAGGAATAACATTTGTCAGGTGTTGGGCAAGTGGGAGGAGGGAGGACGCGATGGATATATGCACGTCTAATGGGTGTAGTGCACACCGTCTGGGGGATGGACACACTTGAAGATCTGACTTAGGTGGGGCCAACGCAATATATGTAACCTAAACATTTGTACCCCTGTAATATGCTGAAATAAAAAATTAAAAATTGAAAAAAAATTCTAGGCTGGCCATTATTTTGTTTTAGAGGACTGAGGATGGGTCCTTAGTTCCTTCTGGCTTGTAAAGTTTCAGTGGAGAAGTCTGCAGTTAGTTTGATAGGTTTTCTTGGCACTGAAGGGACATCTGTGCATTCTCTTTTGGGCAAAGCTGGCAGTATTAGGTCCTTTCCTTAACCGAATGGGCAGATAAATTCCAAATTTTGTGTGACTTTTCTGTATTACACACTTTAATCTACTTATGCATATTATCTCATTTAATTTTCATAACAGCCCTGTGAGGCTGATGTTATTATTACATTTCAGAGACAAGAAACAGTGGCCCTGAGAGTTGTTGATATAACAAAGGCAAGGTCAGATCTTGATGGGGGTAGGACTTGGAACACAAATATCTCAGGCTCTTATTCATTTCATACCATTTCCTACTCCACAATCTTGCCTCCTCTGGCCCAGTCTTTTCTGCACATTGCACTTGACCTCCTTATGTGTTACTCTCACTCCAGTTTAATTCAGAACCAGAGAAATGATGGCAAAAGCAGTGAAATGAAATCCCCCTTCTTCCTTACCAAAAAAAGAGAAAAAAGCCACCCACCCACACACCCATATCAAATAAAAATCCTATTAGTTATCTCTACTATTTTAAAACGGTGCTTGCTATATTCTTTAACATGCTCCCTTTTCTTCTTTTTAAATTAAGTACACATTTAGGCTTAGAAGATAATACTTGAGATATTTTCATATGTAGATGCCTTTTTTCTGTATCACAACATTGGTTTACTTTATCTAAAAACATGAGCAAAGTCTCAGTGGCTTCCAAGGACATGAATTATTTAATATTTTACATTAGTTCCTCTCATTTACTGGAGTGTCCCTGGGACATACTCATTTACACAGGAAGGATGTCAGGGGAAGCATTTTGAAAACTATGATAATAATAATGGCTAAATAGAAACCTGAAATCATTGTAAGCCACCCTCTCCTCTCAGATTTGCATTAAAGTGCATGGAATATTTACAAAATTTTCACGAGGCCTTTAACTTGGCAGAGCTCACTCAAGATGTCCAAATTACTTACTTGCATCCTGCTCTGAATAAACCGACTGGATTCAATTACCTGATACCTCAGTCTGAATCACTGTCATCCAGGTCCCTGGTTAATATACTCCTTCTGTTGTTTGATTATCTCCATTTTCAAGAGCTGAAATTATAAAATCAAGCCTGAAAGCACAAATCGACTTTCCTCATATGTGCAATAATGTCGAGTTAGGGAAATTCGCTTGCAGTAGATGGGAGTTAATTAGGAGTTTCCCACGTGCCTCTCATTTATTTACCCTTCATTCTTGTCGCTGACGGTGCAGCGCATGGTCATTTGCATTCAGACCAGGAGGGCTCGTTTTCTTCGTGAGTCCATCTCGTCGCCACGCCAGGAACAGAGAATTGGAATTCCAGTCCGCTCGGTCTGTCATGGCAGATGATTTCCAAACCATCTGCTATCTCAGAAAACAATCCGTCCTGACAAACCTCCCAGCCAAGTCGCAACTCTGATATTGTACTTGAAGTCAACACGAAGATTAATAACCTGCCATGACGAGCTGACATGCTTTGCAACAGAACTAAAATAAGACTCCAGATGGTACCATTTGGCAAGACGTTCCAAGTGACAAGGTGAACTGCGGTGTTAATTCTTCATTAGGATGGGAAATACCTGGAGAAATTGCTAAGAATACCTATTTCATCCCATCAAAAAGGGGCTGTTAAATGGGAATTACCCTTTATCTCTTATCTTAGAGAATCTTGTCAGGCCTTAATTAAGTCATTCATTAGCTTCCACAAATGGACTGACTACATATCTACCTGAGAGAGGTAACAGGTGCTAGCCATGCTTGTGAGAAATAGAGTTTCTAAAAAATGGTGGGTTTTTTTTCTTTTCTCTTTAATAGAATGGAACAGAGAATGGTCTCTCATGTGTTCTTATGCTAGAGCACTAAATTATTTCCAGTCACCAAATTATTTTAACTCAATTTAAAGTTTTCTGCGCAGCCTGATCTCCCTCTCTCCACCTCAGCCCTCTTCACCTTCTTTCTGACCTAGCGAAACAGCCTCTTCATTGCTCTTGTTCCTCTAGTCCAGCTTTCATATGCCATACCCTGCTATCTTTTCTTGGAAACAAACCTATCCTGCCATATTACCCCTTAAAATTCCCTGTTGACTTTCCATTCCCTAAATGAAGCTCCAAACCCTTAAAATGCCATAAAAGAACATTTATAATGTGAAGCAAAAAGGACTTTGGATTCTTCTTTCTTGACATGCCGTCATCAATGTGCCAGTGGTCCGGCCTCACCAAACTCCTCCTTGTGACCTGGCACTACCTGGTTTCTTCTCTCTGTGCCCTCTACGTAGTTTTCCTATGATCCACTCTGGTCAGGAAACTATTATTCATTCTTCAGAACTCAATTCATAGATTCCCTTGTAAAATATATCTTATTATTTCAGCAACTCAGTAACTCCTTTTTCTGAATACCATAGCACTTTCTTCATAGTACTTACTGACATTTTTATAGTGGGAGGACAAGTTAACATGAGAGCTACCCCTTTAACAGATCCCAAGTGTACTGATACTGTAGGTACAGTGTTGGTCTCTGGGGCTTCTTCGTCTTGCTTAACTGAAACTTTAGGCACATGAATTTGTAACTGCTCACTTCCTCTTCCCCTAGCCCTTGGTAACCACTATTTCACTCCTTGACTCTATGAATTTGAGCATTTTAGATATCTCATATAAGTAGAATCATGCAGTGTTTGTGTAGTATGGTGGTTCCTCAAAAAATTAAAATAGAATTACTGTAGGATCCAGCAGTCCCACTCCTACATATTTATCTAAAAGAATTGAAATCAGTATCTTGAAGTGATATTAGGAACCAACTGTTCATTGCAGCACTATTGACAATAGCCAAGATGTGGAAACAACCATAAATGTCCAACAATGAATGAATGGGTGAGGAGATGTGGTATGTACACACAATGGAATACTGTTTAGCCTTAATTTTTATTTATTTATTTATTATTTTTAGACAGAGTCTCACTCTGTTGCTGGGGCTAGAGTGCCGTGGTGTCAGCCTAGCTCACAGCAACCTCAAACCCCTGGGCTCAAATGATCCTTCTGCCTCAGCCTCCCAAGGAGCTGGGATTACAGGCATGCGTCACCATGCCCGGCTAATTTTTTCTATATATTTTTAGTTGTCCGACTAATTTCTTTCTATTTTTAGTAGAGATGGGGTCTCACTCTTGCTCAGGATGGTCTTGAACTACTGACCTCAAGCAATCCTCCTGCCTCAGCCTCCCAGAGTGCTAGAATTACAGGAGAGAGCCACCGTGCTGGTCCAGCTTTTAAAAGGAAGAAAATTCTGCAATATGTGATAACTAGATGAACCTGAGGACATCATGCTGAGTGAAATAAGCCAGTCACAGTATGTACCAATTTTTCTGGTAATAATCTATTTACATATTTATCTCTTAGCACACTATAAAATCTTTGAGGACAGATACAGGGCTCTATAGGTCTCAACATAACTAAGACTTAAAAGATATTCATAATATATTAGGTATCTAACAATTGTTGTATTGCTGTTGATCACTCCAGGAGAGTAGGCATTTATCTGAGTTTTCAACATTCTGTCTCCACTGTCTTGAAGAGTTCCTGGAATTTGATGGTTTTCATAGATATTAGTGACAGGATTAATAACCACTTAATACATTCATTCATTCTTTCCTTAAAAAGCATTTACTGAATAATTTTGTGTATCATTGATGCAACATTATGATACATAACGCCAATGCATAAGTACCATGAAGAATATCAGGGACATAAAAATCAGAAGAAATAGGGAAGAGAAAATATGAGAGCTGAAATTCTTTTAAAATTCTTTTTAACTGACTAATGTGTCCTTCAAAAGAAATATCATATAAAATTGAATATATAAGACAGATAGTAGAATAACTGTTCACTTGGAAGTAAAATGCGAAAATGGAAACCTAATTTTCTGGTCACATATTTTTAGAGACTCCTGAGGCATACTTAAAAAACCCCAATACTCCAAGTTACAGGGTTTAAACTGGTCTAAACCAACCTCGTTTTCTTTTTCTTTTTCTTTTTTGAATGAAGTAACTAAGACAGAGGTGAAGTGATTTGATAGCCACAGGGTTAGAAAGAGAACATTGCTGGATCCATTGACTTCCGGTTTTGGGGGTGGGAGTTTAGAAGCATGCAAACCAAATTTGGAGGATCAAGAGTAAACCTGACATTATAAAAGACTTTGGGTATCTGCAAACTGCTCTTACAAACTACAAATACACAAGGCACCGGTAGATAGCAAATTAAAAAAATCGTTGTGGAGGCAATAAAAAAGGCTTCTATTATAACCTGACTCTTAAGATAATAATAAAAATGTTTTGGAAGAGAAGAAATGGGGAAAGTTCCAGACAGAGTAAGAGTAAAAGAAATCAGACAAAGAAAGTTTCTCAGCTGGAGTGATGCTAATTTCTACTAAGGTCAAGGTTAAAGGAACCATTTGTGAAGAGTTTTAAAATGCCATTACCTTGGAACTAACCATTAGGAGATAATTTAACCGTTCTTTAGTAAAAAGGCATATTGAGGTTTGTGTAATAACAAACTTGAAGTGGAATAAGGCAATTTAATGTCATCCCTCAATACCTCTTCCTTGCTCTGCTGTCTTTGTAGAAAGCACGCCGCTAGCCCGCTTACAGTCCGCCGACAACTGTCCATTGCCTTAAGGACGGAAATAAAATCCCTTAGCAGAACACAGAAGTGGCACCTTCTCTACTCCTCCAGCCTCGTTCCTCTCAAAATTTCCATTTACGTTCCCAACCGTGACTGTGCCGTTTGCACACTTGTGCATTCTCTCAGTTCTGACACTCGCATTTACTGGTCGTTCATCTTTTGTTTCCACTAAAAAGTATGACTATTATTCTGCACTCTTATTTTTTTAAAAATCTTTGCTGATTTGGTAAGTAACAATGCTTTAATTTATATTCTTCTGATTGGAAATATTCTTGAACTTTTTTTAAAAGAACACAAAGGTTGTTATGAATAGTTACTTTCTATTCTTCATACTGTTTGTTCATTTTTGTACCAGTGTCTAGTGATTTTCTTACTTCTAGAGGTACTTTATATATTAATAATTTAACACGGAGTGTCTGAAAATACATTCCTCATTATTTAGTTGACCTTTATGTTTTCTGTAGAAAAATTTAAAGATTTGTGTAGTTAAGTCTATTGTTCTTTCTTTATTTCTTCCATTGTTTAAAAGGCCTCATCTACCCCCAAACTTAGTAACATGTCAAATTTCCATTGTTGTTAATTGTAGGGCTTTGAGGAGAGAAATGGCATGATCAGACTTGTACTTTGGAATGGTGACACTGGCAGGAATATGAGTGACACATTTTTTTAAATAATGTTTCCTTGGTCTGATCCTCTCAACTTCCCTCACTTCTTCTCCATACATTCCTGTTAACTAAGTGATGGACTCATCAACTCCATCCAAGTTTGTTATTGCCTGCTATTATTATCTTATGCCTTTGGTTTTCCACCCCTTTCTCGATCCATATGGCAACTATCAACTGTTTCCCTCTTTGTGGTTGGCTTTTCCTGCTCTTCATACAGGTCTGGTGCTTAGGAATCGGTGTGACTTAAATTCTCTCCCACATGTAGGTAACAAGATGCAGATGTCTCCTGACAGTAGTTAGGTATTTAACAAGGCCTCAGAGGGGGCTCACACGAGATACCACCATCTGTTATCTTTAAGGCAGTTGGGTTTATTGCCTGTGTTCCCGACACGTTCAGCCAGGCATGTGGAAAACAAGTGTTTATTGAGTGCCCACGGGGTCCAATGTCTTAGGTGTTTGTCAGTGCTTTTTGCCACAGTAAATTCTCTGGAAATAGAGAAGTTCTTCAGAATTGACAAGGATTGATAGAAGCAGCAAAAGTCAAAAGTGCACATCAGCAATACGGCAAGGCTAAAAGTAACAATCCTGACAACTAAATGGGTAGCAGAGGAGAGCGTGCAGAAACTCCAAAGCACAGCATTGCTGTCTTCTAAGCATTGTTTCCGTTTATGCCTGAACTCCCCGTGGTAAAGTTTATTGTTTAAACATAAAAGGAAAGAATCAGAGAGGGCTCAGAAAAAATAACAAAATTATTTCAACTTGCCTCCTTTTTAAAACCAAGCAACTCATTCTTGGCATACCCATTTTTCCCAAAATTTATCTTTCTTTTGTCAACTAGCAAGTTCTTTTCTATACTTCCTCCTATATCCAGCCTGGCCAAACTGCGTCATTCTCCTGTTGAACAACCTTTAGGAGACAACTCCTCACCCTCCTTCCATCAACCCACCTTTCCTTTGGTCGCCAGCAAAAGTAAACTCTTTGCTTATAATTGTGAATTTTATCTTCACACCACTCTTCATAGACTGTCCCAGAAATACTTTTATCTTGTTGATTAAGAATTTAAAATATTCCCTCCATAGCCTTTCAAATCGGGTATTGTGGTGTTAGTGAAAAACTGTTGAGATTTTAGAAAAGTCTTATAGATTCCAAGTCATGCCCAGTTTTCACATGGCTGCTACAATAGGGTAGCGGAAATATTTCAACTACTGTTATTTAAGTATAAATTATATGAAAATAACATGAGTATAACATTCATTGCTATTCTATATGTATGCCCATGTTAATGTATGGATTTACTTTGATGAATGTATATCTAAACAACAAGGAATCTGTATTCCATATTTCTAAAAGTTGCATTTGTAGTTATTTATTTAAACTTGGAGATTGGGGCAATAAAATAAAGTAATTGTCAATCTGTGTTCCCTGGTTTGGAGAATGAATATGTTTTATTTCTAAAATACGCAATGGATCAGAAATAACTTTGAACTGTAAGTAAGAACTGACCAGAGAGATGTTTCATTTCCTACTGTGATATAACCCAGCCTCCAACTTGGAATGCAAATACAGATATGGAATTTACAATTGTCTAATTAATTGCTTGAATTGCACATCCCATAATTTTAGGAAGTTCCAGCCTCCTCTACTGCTACTCAAAATCACCTGTGTCTCAGCACTTTACAATTAAAAAAAATTAATCTTATTTTGATAGTCCATTAAAAATATAATTAGATTCTCATTAGTCTACCAATACTGTGCTTTCTTCATTGTGTCACTTTTGAAGTGATGTTGTAAATTAAAAGACAATGCTTAAGAACTACAACTGGGAAGATCTTGAGGGGCTCAGGAAACGATAGCCTCCCTCATTGTGTGAGTCAATTCTATTTAGGTTTCTAAAGTCAGATATTAGACTCAAGCCTAATCATTCTGCCAGAGTGACTGGGATCAAGGAGTCTTCTGTTAGATGCTACACGTTATTCGAAGACCAATCCTTCATGTATTCATTCATTCTTTCAACACATGTTTATTGGGTGCTGATTTTGTATGTGATGTATTCGCTGTATTATTTAAGAATATTCCATTCTACTCAATAAATAAGAAACAGATATATAAGAAAAGTAGATGAAATTAACTACAGAGGCAACAATTTATATGAATTGTTCGACATAAAGTAAGAAGAGCATATATTCTATGAATTTATAAAAAGGACGTAAAACCAAGTGGGCACCAAGTATACCTGAGCCACCCAGTGTTCTTAAATCATCCAATATTCATATGGAATTAAATTGGCTACCCATTCTTGACTCTTCTGTTCTCCACCTTATACATACAGATAAAATCTATTGCTGCTTTTTGGTCATTGGGTAAATCATAGCTGTGTTCAAGTATATTTACCATTTTTTTTTTTTTTTTTTTGATAATGCAAGTTCCATCTGCTTCCTCAGTTCTGGTCCTCGTAACCACGCCACCGCTGGGAAAGACCAATGTGACGTAGCAGGAGATGGGCATAATCAACCCCATCGTGTTTTCAGAGGCTACTGTTGCATCAGGGAATTCCCCCCTTAACACAAGGCGCTTCTCTAGGTGCTGGAGAGGCAGCAATGAACAAAACCAACAGGACCTCTGGCTTAATGGAGCACACATTCCAGAGGTGATGAAATTTACATCTGAACATGACCCTGAGCAATCAACCCTCATCATCAGTGGAATATCTACTCTAGATTTTTTTTTCTACCTTGAGGAATTTTAATTTCACTTTTTTGTTTTTGTCATTCTTTTGCACATGGCCTTAATTGAGACCATTCTAATTGGTCTTCCTAATTTTTGTTCTCCTGGGATTAGGTTGCGATTTCTTTCCTTCTATCAGCCCTGTGATTCTGAAATAAATCCATTCACTGCTTCTCTACTTTGGGCTTGATAGTAACAGACCTTGGTTAATTTTCCTGAATCTGTTACATTCTCACATCTAGCCTAGACAGTGAATGACCCTCACTTTACAATTGCAAAGAAACAGAGAGCCATTCAAGTGGCTATTCTCTAAACGTAGATTTGCTGCAGGTTAGCTATGAATTTATGCTGAGGCACAGAGGAGGTTCTATTGTTTTTGACTGTGTCCTCTGCTGCTGTCTTATTTTATCTGTCTCTTAGCAGGTATTCTGTTTGATTAACATCATTTCCCAATTAAGCGAGTGCTATGTTTTGAATGTTTATGTCCCCCCACCCCCAGATTCTTAAGTTGAAACTTAATTATTAATGTGATGGTATTAGGAGGTGGAGTCTTTAGAAGGCAATTAGGTTGTGAGGGCAGAGCCCTCTTGAGTAGGATTAGTGCTTCCGTAAAAGACGCCCCAGAGCTGCCTTGCCCCTTCCACCGTGTGAGGACACAGTGAGAAGGTGCCATCTGTGAACCAGAAAGCAGGTTCTCACCAGACTATGACTCTGCTAGTGCCTTGATTTGGACTTCTCAGCCTCCAGAATTGTGAGAAATGAATTTCCTTGTTTACAAGCTACTCAGTTCATGGAATTTTGTTATAGTGGCTTCAAATGGACAAAGACAACGAGTTAAATTTTTTTAACAGTAAATTTTTTTTTTTTTATTAGCCCCTCATCCCTTCTACTAGGTCTTCTTGTAAATAATTTCCCCATCTACAGTATTCTAAAATAAAAGTCTTAGGGCATATTGCTCAGTCAGGAGCTGGGTAATTTCTGCTGCAGAAATGCCATAGTGTGGAAGCTCTATAAGAGGGGTAGAGGTTAATGCAATATATATCTCCTTTGCTCAGATGATATGGTAAGACTCAACTCAACCTCCTTGGATGGCTACTCTCAAAACAACTAAGAAACAGAAAGAAGTCCTGCACAACCATATCTATGCCCAGAAGAGTTGTTGACATCGTCCAGTCCCCTTACCTCTTAGGAAAAGTATTCAGCTCTTAAACTCCTCTAACTTATAGTCCAGAGTGGAATACTAGTGGGATGAGAGTGAAGGATGTCTCCTTAATTTTATATTCAGCACTCTAGTAAGTAGGCCTCTTTCCATAGTGAAACTTGTGAGTGGTTGAGGAAAACTTGCAAAAGTCTTCCATAAATTATTCAAGGTAGCTCAAAGGCCACTTAGCAGGAACACTCTAGAAAGCTAAAAGGGTTAAAAGAAATGCCTCCTAAGTACTAATTAAGTACCTTCTCATTAACTTGTTTCAGATTTCTGAATCTTTTTTAAAAAAGCTTTCTTCCTTCATAGAAAGGCTTTTGTACCTTTTAATAATTTATTTATTATAGTTTATATTATGCATATGTTTAAAATTTCAGTGATAATTTCATTCTCAACCCTGTCCTGCTACTTATTTCTAGAAGTAAATGGGCCCAGCAGCTTTCTATTTCCCAACATTTAGAGGAAGTGTTTTTGTTTGTTTGTTCTTCCTATTTCACTTCCTGTCCCTCCTTTTACTTCCTTTCACTATTATTCTTTGAATTTCTGAACTGCTTTCAAAAATAAGTTCACCCAACAGAATAGTAACGACTTCAATTGTGCTTACATAATTTATTTGGCAACCCTTTGAATCTATCATTTTTCCATTTAACTGCTTAAAGTAGCTTTATACTTCTAATTTCTCTGATATTTCAAAGCCACAAAATGAAGCAAAAAAGGATTAATCATGTTTAACAATATTCTTCCTAAATCTAACCTCTTCATCCAGACATTTCACACCTTCCATAAGTGTGTCCAGCTTTATTTTTCAAACCTGTTTGCTCAGTTTAATCCTGGCCAGGGTAATCTCTTGATTATCCCTTATAAATGCCACCCTCATTACAACCTCTAAATATTATCTGAGTTGTATGCTCTTTCCTACAGTCTTTATATTCAAATTCTACCAAATCTTCATAATTCTAAATATATATATAACTTTATTTTCTATTACTTTGATATATATTGTCTGATGTATTAGAATATGATCTAACTAATAAGTTTTAAGGGGGATAGTATAGGGATCATGCCATATACTTCACTTATATTCCTTAGGGCTGTAGCACAATGAAAGGGACATACTGGTAATATATAAATAGTTGCTTACACATAGAAGAACAAGGTGCTATAATGACTCCTTTTAAAAATCTGATGAGTTACAGTTTGGAGAATTTAGGTAGTAAAGAAAACAATAAACTAAAATAGCTAGAGGAGAATTTTAGAAATGTACAATACAATTTTGTCAACTATAAAACACTTAGCAGGTTACAGAGGTAAAGAAATTTAGGTCTGGAGATCCTTAAGGAAAATACAGAGGTCTGTGTTTTAGTTCTTTGTGAGGTAATAATAACTGAGGCAGGATAGATGGTATTTTGATATCCCAATAGTCCTATTATATCAGAGAAATACCAAGAAGCCATTGCTTCCTTGGCCAGTGTACAAAACTGGGAAAATATATAAAACTACAATGCATATAGCAAAGGCATCTTTGAGAACACCTGATTTTAAATTTTAAACAAGAACAAGGTAGCAAAAAATGGTCTATAAAAACAAACCAAAAATATACCAGAAAAACTTAAACACTGTTCTTGAACTGCTTAAGGAGTTTCTATTAAAAACAAATGACTGATAGGTTCAATCATATCTTTCTCCTCTGTTAAAATATTCCACACAAATGGAAACCAAATGAGGACAGTTGGAGCCATTCTCATATCAGATAAAATTGACTTTAAGGCAAAGAAAGACAAAGAGGGTCATTATATAATGCTAAAGGGAACAGTTAAACAAGAAGACATAATAATCCTAAATATATATGCACTCAACACAGGAGCTTCTACATACATAAAGCAAATTTTACTAGAGCTAAGCAAAGAAACAAACAGCACCATCATAATTTCCAGGGACTTGAACACCACACTGTCAGAGCTCAACAAATCATCAATGCAGAAAGTAGATAAAGCAACAATGGTCTTCAACCAATCTCTAAATCAAATGAACCCAACAGACATTTACAGAACATTCTACCCAAACAGTACAGAATACACATTCTTCTCAGAACCACATAGGACATTCTCCAGGATTGATCATATCTCAGGCCACAAAACTGGTCTCAAGAAATTTGAAAAAAAATGAAATCATACCATATACCTTCTCCGATCATAGTGGAATAAAACTGGAACTCAATCACAAGAGAAACACTCAATCCCACACAAAGTCATGTGAATTAAGTAAACTGCTATTGAATGATTATTGTGTCAATAATGAAATTAAGATGGAAATAAAAAATTTTTCTGAACTGAACTACAAAGGGGACACAAGTTATCAAAATCTATGGGAGTCAGCAAAAGCATTCCTCAGGGGAAAATTCATAGCCTTAAATGCCCACATCTAAAGGCACAAAGATCACAAATTATCTTCCTAATGTTACATGTCAAGTAAGTAGAAAAGGAAGAACAAACCAAACCCAAATCCTGCAGGAGAAAAAAATAACAAAAGTCAGAGTGGAACTGAATGAACTGAAAAAAAAAAAGATACAAAGGATCAAGGAAACAAAAAGTTGGTTCTTTGAAAAGAAGCAATATTGACAGACCTCTTGCTAGATTAACCATAAACAGAACAAAAAAGATCCAAATAAGCTCAATCAGAAATGAAAAAGGTGAGGTTACAACTGATACCACAGAGATACTACGTAAATCTCTATGTACATAAACTAGAGAACGGAGAGAAAATGGGCAAGTTCCTGGGCATAACCTGCCAAAACTCAAACAGGAAGAAACAGAACTCCTGAGCAGTTAATAATGAACAGTGAGATCACAACAGTAATAAAAATCTCCCCAAAACAACAACAAGAAAAGCCCTGGAGCAGATGGATTCACAACTGAATTCTATCAGAACTACAAAGAAGACCTAGTACCATGCAGAATTATTCCATCATATTCAGAAGGAGGGAATCCTTCCCAACTCATTCTATGAAGCCAGTATTGCCTTGATACCAAAGCCAGGAAAGGACACAACAAAAAAAAAAGAAAACTACAGACCAGTATCCCTTATGAATATACATGTAAAAATCATCAGTAAAGTACTAGCCCACTGAAATCAATAGCACATCAAAAAAATAATCCACTAGGATCAAGTAGGCTTCATCCCAGGGATGTAAGGATGGTTAATCATACATAAATAAATATATGTTATTTACCACATAAACAAAAGCACAAACAAAGACCATATGATCATTTCAATAGATGCAGGAAAGCATTCAACAAAATTAAGAACCCTTTCATGATAAAAACCCCCAACAAACTAGGCATAGAAGAAACATATTTCAAAATTATAAAAGCCATATATGACAAACCCACAGCCAACATCATACTGAATGGAGAAAAGTTGAAAACATTCCCACTAAGAACTGGAACAAGACAAGGTTGCCCACTGTCACCACTTCAATTTCAACATAGTTCTGGGAGTCCTAGCCAGAGCAATCAAGCAAAAGAAAGAAATAAAGGATATCCAAATCTGGAAAGAGGATGTCAAATGATCGCTCTTTGCTGATGATATGATCTTATATCTAGAAAAGCCCAAAAATTCTATGAAGAGTCTCTTGAAATTGCCAAATAAATTCAGCAAATCTCAGGATACAAAATCAGTGTACACAAACCAATAGTATTCCTGCATACTGAGAACAATCAAGTCAAGAGTCAAATCAAAGACTCAATACCATCCACAATAACTACACAGAAAATAAAATACCTAGGAGTATTCTTAAACAAGGAGGTGAAAGATCTCTGCAAGGAGAACTACAAAACTCTGAGGAAGAAAATTGCAAAAGATACAAACAAATGGAAAAACATATCGTACTCATGGATAGGTAGAAGCAACACTGTTAAAATGTCCATAATACCCAAAGTAATTAACATATTCAATACAATCTCCATCAAATTACCAACATCATACTTCACAGATCTAGAAAAATAATCTTGTGCTTTGTTTTGAACCAAAAAAGAGCCTGAATATCCAAAATAATCTTAAGAAAAAAACAAAACAAAACAAATTTGGAGGCATCACATTACCAGACTTCAAACTATACTACAAGACCATACTAACCAAAACAGTATCATATTGATACAAAAATAGAGATACAGAACAATTGAATAGAACAGAGAACCCAGATATAAAAGCATCTACCTACAACCAACTAATCTTTGACAAAGAAGACAACAATGTACACTGGGAAAAAGAAGTTCTATTCAATGAATGGTGGTAAGAAAATTGGATAGCCAAATGCAGAAGAATGAAGCAGGGCCCATACTTCCCACATCTTGTAAAAATTAATTCAAGATGGACAAATTATTTTAATTTAAGGCATGAAATGATAAGAATTCTAGAGGAAAATGTAGGAAAAACTCTTCTAGATATTGCCTTAGCGAAGAATTTTTGACTAAGACACCAATGGCACTCATGGCAAAAACAAAAATAAATAAATGGGATTTTATTAAACTAGCAAGCTTCTGCACACCTAAAGAAACAATCAACAGAGCAAATAAACAACCTAGAGAATGGGAAAAAATATTCAGAAGCTATACACCCAATAAATGGGTAATGTCCCGAATTTACAAAGAACTCAAGCAAATCAGTAAGAAAAAAACAAACGACCCTATTAAATAGTGGGCAAAAAACATGAACAAAAGCTTCTCCAAAGGAAAAAGGCCAATGGACAATAAACATATGAAAAAATGCTCAACATCACTAATCACTGGGAGATGCAAATTAAGTCTTCATTCAAAGACTAAGATCTAACCCCAAGTGTATTTCTGCTGAAATCCTGTTAATAAATTTATATGAATGCTCTTCTCCAGGAAAAGGGAGCCAGCAATTCCTGAGCTCCAAAACCTACCTTAGGATTTCCAGCATCTACCCTTGTGCTCAATCTATTTTATTATACAAGAGTGGTCCCTTTCCCCCAAACAAACACCTATCAAATCAAACTCAAGCCTTCTTAAAATGTCGAGTTTCTATCTCATCCTTTCCAAGCCTTTCCTATCCACCTCTGCTAGATGTAAAGTCTTCCCACGTTCCACTTCTCTAGTAATCATTGATCAGGTTACTTAAATGACACAATTTATGAGATAGTAGTATTAATATTGTTTTTAAAAATTTATTTGAAATACATTTTATTTCTCTAATTAGATGGAATGCTCTTTGAGTTCACAGACTGTGTATACTTATGCAAATTTGGATCAAAATGTTGGTTCTATCATCTGTAAATTTTGGACTGCATTCAACCTGTTTAACCTCTGAATTTCCGTAAACCTCAATTTCCCCTTCTCTAAAAAGGGAGTGATTGTACTGTACTTTAATTCATTCTTTGTCCATGATTCATTCATTCAATATTTAGTAAATATGATCCCACCACACATTGTGCTATTTGTTGCATAGAAACAAGGGAACAGAACATAAATATTTCCCACCTTCATGAGGCTCTAAATAAAGACACAAATAAAATAAAATCCAAAACAGTACTCGACATATTTTAGTAGCCTTCCCTCTTTAACAGTATTGTGATAATAAAAGCTAATATTTATTGAATTCTTATTGTGTGCCAGGCATGTAAAACACGGTTCTTAATGTTTTATCTATATGAGCCACTATGTAAGGAAGGTACTATTATCAATTTTACTTTTCATATTAGGAAAAAGAAGCCTCCAAACGTCGAGTGTTTTATCTAAGATCACACAGTCATGGATGAACCTAACCACTATGCTATGCCACTTCATGGCGTACAGAACATCCCACACAATGCCCTTCTCACACAGGGTACACAGTCATTGTTTATGGTCAGCTTTCATTGTATATTACTATATTGCTATCCGATAGAAATATAATGCAAGCCACAAATGTAAGCTGCATATGTAATTTGAACTTTTCTAGTAGTCAGGCTAAAAAAAACCTAAAAAATAAATAGATGGCATTAATATTAATAATATATTTTATTGAACCTAATACAGCCAACATATTATTTCAACATAATTCATATACACATGATTAATATATTTTTCTTTCTTTTTTTTGACTATCTTCAAAATCTTGTGTGTGTTTTACACTTATAATGCATCTCAATTCAGACTAGCCACACTTCAAACACTTGAGAGCCACATGTGGATCATGGTTACTGTGTTAGATGGGACAGGATTAGTATTATTGCTGACCAATAAGCTTACATGTCAAAGAAGCATAGCATTTGTTAAACTGGAGCCATAGGGTCCAATCTTACAGCACAGCTATGATACAAGAAATACAGTCCTGAAAATCAAAGTAAACTTAAGATGATTCAGACATTTTACTAGTATTTTGTCAAAGCCATGAAAGGTATCTAAATACATAGGCTATAGCAGAGCTTGTTAAAATTCTCTTTTATGCCTGGCTAATCCCATTTCATCCTGCATTTCCTCCAATACCTCCCTGAGACCCTTGCTGCCTAAATTCTTTCTTATCTGCTCCCATCTCATGTGGCTTCTCTCTCTTCTTAATTTTCCCAGCCTTCTCTCACTATTGGATCACATAAAACAACTGAACAACTTTGGCTAATTCTTATTCTTTTCCCAATTACTACCTTTGTGATTTCCTCTATTGTAGAATCACAAAAGCCCAAGACCCCATCAATCAAAGGGCTTTCCTCAGGAATTTGGAGAAATGTGGAGAACAGAAATAAGAAAAAGCTGTTCTTTCTCTTTGGCTGATTGCTTTGAGGAGCACAAGGGTGGAAAGCTCTTATTATTCTCTTGGAAGCAAAGAGCTCCTGTTTAGTGACGTCTTTTCTTTTTCTCTGCTGACATACAGAGTTGTTTAGAGTGAGGTTGAGAGGAACAAATCCCATCAGGAAAAAACACTTATGTTCTTCATCTTGTTAGGTTTAAGAAATAAAGAACAAAGCATTCCATTGGATTTACATAAAAACTTCAGCCCAGACAATGGGCAAATGTGACTTTTTAGATTTTGCTTCTGCTAGAAAATGCAATTTGTAAAATAATCAAATGGCAGCCATTTTCACCTCCTCCCTGTTACCAAAAGCAGCCATTAAGTATTTACTTTCTTATGATCCTTAAAAACAAAAAACACCCTTGTTGAACTAAAGCTTCAAACTTAAATTCTGAAGACAGATGATACTGCTGTGTAAGAACCTGTGCATCATGCTCAGATAATTGTGCAGTGAACATTTCGCTACACTCTTGCATGTGATGGTCCCTACGGGATGAGAGCTTCTCTTTCCCCTTTCCACTTTTTCTTTCTCTTTTATTGTTTCTCTGTAAATAATTTAGTTATCTTTCAATCCCAATCTAGGAAACTTCTAGGTAACATTTTCCGATTCTCAAAGCCCGAACCAGTACTGAAGCCCCCACGTTTTGTGCTTTGTCCCACATGTGTGATAAATATTGACATCATTATAGCACATTTTATTTTCATCATTTCTTTGTGTCTTCTTTATTTTTCTATCTCTGGCATCCAGAGCATTACCTGACATTTATAGTAAGCCCTCGAAAAATGTTTATTGAGTGAATAAAGGCTCTCTTCCTTAAGTCCCAGACATCTTTATCTCAAACTATCAAAGTTTTTCAAGTCTTTGGATGTCAGTGATATTTAATAAAATAATTCATTATTCTCTATTCCTCTTGGGTCTTTCCCATATCTAGGAGCAAGGATATGGATGGATAGTTATTTTGGATTGTAATTATTAAAAATATTAAGAGGTTTGAAAGTCTGGCTTCTAAAATGTTTTTACTAAATAGAGAAAAACCATAACTTTTAGAAGGAAAAAAAAGTCCTTTTTTATTTTATGTCAAAGAAGGTAATTAATAAAGGAGAGAAAGAGTAATATTCTCTACTTTAAGCATTATATACCCTCCAAACCTAGTGATAGGCATTTTGATACCATAATAATTAATTTGCTGTATATTTTTTGCTTCATTTTTCTTTAGAAGGAATTTAATGTCTAAAAAAAATCTAAAGACTTAGGTGGATATTACAGAGTTTAGTAAAAAATAAGAAAAATATTTTTATGACAAGTAATAAAAGGGAAAGTTAAATCACCAAAAAAATTTTCTTAGATACATTTATATGAGTTTTCCTTGGAAGGTTTTGGAAGCATTATTCTTTACATAGTCATTATAATGATATAAGATGAAAAACACACAAGCATATTATAGCGAGCTGTCCCCAGAGGCTAGCATAGGTGACCTAACAGCAAGTATCAGCTTCTTTCTATGGTCATCTCTCAGAAAAATAAATCGACTTTGGTCTTGGAAGACAGTCAAGACTGATGTTAGTGTCAAAACAGATTTCTACTTCATAAACGTTTCCAGAAAGATGCAGGAGGCAAAGATGTGCCTTAGTCAAAGCCTTCCCAGGACTTTTTAGTGACCCAGTGAAGCCTGGGACAGAACCCCTCATTTGCAAGTATAACAATCACTTCCTTGCCCTGGTAACAGTCTGTATCACCTGATAAGGTTCCTGCATTAAGTAATGTTTCCCATCTATAATTTTTGTGACTCCCCAAAATGGACTGCTGACATTCCACCCTTGATCTATCAGAGAAGAGCAAATTGACAGGCAATATTGGTGGTAGGTTTACATGCTACATATTTTCTCAGATAAATCACTCAATTATGTAAGGTGGCTAAGCCCATCAAACAAAAAAAGGGGGGTCTATTTCACAGGAGATTTTGTAGCAGAATGTTTTCCTTTGTAAATTTATTTCATCTTCTCAGTTTCTAGAAATATAGATGTAGATATGCAGTAGTGGAAAGATGTGATTGATACGAAATGAGATTGTGCATTATCAGAAACAACATGTTACTGTGATACAGTAGAATAAGAAAGACCGTGTGGGCAGAGGCTTTCTCGTCTGATATCTTGCTTTCAGCAAAACTGATTTCTGCCATTGTCAATTTTGGACAGGATGACTAAGGCACCCAGGATAAATTATACGTGGATTTTAGAGAGTTCATAAAATGTGCAAATGTTACCCAGATACCAGCTAATGTAATCACTTCGTCCCTAAATATTAAAGGAAGGATGTTCTGAATCCCCATTCCACAGATTGTGGAAACTGCATTCCGCAGATTTCTTTAAATTGTTTTCATGGCTGTCTCTGTCTCTGAGCTTGTGTGCCTACTGAGTAGTTCAATTTTAGGGACCATTTTCCATACTACTCCAGTGGTCCTTCTATTAAACTGTGTCAACCTTGGAGCAGAATAAAATTTTATTTCTCAGTTTCCATAAAGTGCAACTCACACAACTTTTGCATGTATAAAAGGTTTTACTGAATGTGGAGATGCAGAACCTTAGTGTGAGAAATGTGAATTGAGAATTAATCGTTTGCCACTTATCTTTCTAAAAATCTTTTCACCAGCCCACCTCAATGTTCCTTGGCCGTGAGCTAGTTCCAGGCAGAGATCCTATATTTCCTTAGCTTCCCTCCCTCACAAAACTTCCCCACAGAATGGAGATGCATTCTTTGTTGAATCTCCAATGGCTTGGAGGGGTACCTGGAAAATACTGTGTATTTAATAAATACTTTGTTAATGAACATATGAGGGATTTCTGATGGGAAATGTAATTGGTAGAGGCTTTCTGGAAAGCCATTTAGAAATACACATCAAAAAGATATTCATCAATTTCTCATCCACTATTACTGCATTCTTAGGAAATTATCCTTAAAAAAGAGCCAAAATACTGGAAAAAATTTAAATACACAAGGATGTATATCTATGAATTTTAATATATCAAAATGCAGAAGTAACACAAAGGCCCCAAAATAGAGGAATGGTGAAATGAAATATAGTACTTCCTTCCATAAGATAGAATATTATTTAGCAGTTAAAACCATGATATGGGGAAAACATTGGTGAAAATATGAACAATTACAGCCATTCTCAAAAGAAATCTTTCAATGTATTCTTAAATTAAATATTCATATAACCTATTATCCAGCAATTTCACTCCTACTGATACCACAAATCAACAAGGGAATGTGCACAAATATAGATTGGAGGTAGAATAGGGGCCCATCCCTGGGGAAATATAACACATGTGCTCCTGAAATAAGCAACATAACTGCAGATTCAAGCACTAACAATAACAGGGCTCATGAGAGAAACAGAATTGAAACAATTCACTCCAAAGCTTAACAATTTTATAAAAAGAACTCTAACTTATACAATAATAATTCTAATAAAAACATTGGTACCATTTAAAAAAGAGTTGTTTAATTTCTAATTAATAAATTAAAAAAACACTATTGTAAAATATAGGTCCTTACCATGAAATAAGAATATTGCCTGGTGGAAAGAGGTATGAAGAAGGGGAGAGGATGAGTAAAAGAGACAAGGACAGAGAAACAATTTTACAAGTTGCATATGGAGAAACAATTTGCTCAGGTTTTGAACAAAATGAAAGATTCCTTTGACTCTGTCTTGTCTTTGCTTCTTTTGTACAACGGTGGGACAAAACCATGCAAAACACTTTCAAGATAGTGCCTGTAGTCAAAATGAATCAAAAGGAAAAGCACTGGGGAATGGGCATTATGAATAATGATGTATTCCTATGTGGCTTACTTCATTGAATTGTATTAGCGTACTCTGTGCTTCTATATAGTGTACTTTGCTAATATACTAAATTAACACATATGTACCTATAAGCCAAAATTATATGTTTTATAGGATATATTTATATTAAATGTATTATAGGTAGTGTACACATAAGGGGGGTAGATGGGGCCAGGGATCGAGAATGAAGGTGCAAATAAGATTAACCAAGAATCGGCCGGGCGCGGTGGCTCACGCCTGTAATCCTAGCACTCTGGGAGGCCGAGGCGGGTGGATAGCTCAAGGTCAGGAGTTCGAAACCAGCCTGACCAAGAGCGAGACCCCATCTCTAAAAAAAAAAAAAAAAGATTAACCAAGAATAGACCTTGTATTGCCCAATGATGACACAGTGCCTTGAATGAAGATATAGTATTAAAACTCTAAATTTGCAGTAGAAAATAAACCAAATAACCATAAAACCTTTTTATAAAAACAGAAAAGAGATACTATGTGTCTATATTTATTGATATGAGAAGGTAAACACGAATACTTGTGAATGAAAAAGAAGTTACAAAAGAACATTGAAAATGATTTCTGTATGTGTGAAATATCTGGAAGCATGTTTTTAAAAGGTTAATTGTGGTTATCTTTTAGTGTGATATTTAAGGTAATTTTATTATTAAAAAATTTTCTGCATGTTACAACTATTTTAGATGGAATATGTAATCTTTTTATAATTAAACAGAAAAAACTTTTCATGCTTTGAAAAGTTAATAAAAATTTTAAATATTATATGAGATGTTGTGAGTCAGCTATTTTTGCTTATGTAAAATATATTCAAACACAATAAGATGTAGTGTGAAAAAAGTCAGTCTTCACTGAACAAATAAATAGTACTTAAATACCCTGATTAAAGTGGCAGAGTGTTTCTTTTGAAAAATATTGACATTAATATATTTTAATCCACAAGAGAATGTTATATGGCATTTTCTACCTTTATAACTTTGTTACAAAAATTTCTGAAAAATTATTCAATATAATTTATGATATTTCAAAGAGATGAAACTATTTCTTTTATTAAAAAATCGCTATGCCTTTTGACATTTGGGGAATTTGGCATAAGGCTGGTAAATGAACGAGTGGGTCAGTGCTTACATTGTTTTGCGAACATGTACAGGTATAATATTTTCTTTATTGAAAAAAAGCAAATCATAGAGTAGGATCTTGCTCTTAAAAATGCAATGTGAGCCTAGCTGCGCAGATGGATGGAAGAACTGCAAAGGCCTTAAGCTTTAAACTACCCACCTGGGTCATTCAGGCCAACTGGAAAAAAATGCAAGTAATAGCACAAAATAGCCTCCTGAAACTTTAAAATCTTAGCTATGGGAAAAAGATGTTGAACTTTTGTAATCCTGAGCCTTCTTAATGAGAACTATTTATTTTATGAGGACACCTGTCTGAATGGCCCTATAAATGTAAAATAGCAAGGTTTTCTGTGTGATAGGGGATAATATAATTGTCCTAAGAGTAGCTGTGCTAAGATCTCCTGGTGGAGAGGTAAGTGCACAGGCCTTAGGGTGGCAACCAGAGATCCTGGCTCTGCATCTTACTATCTGTGTGGTTTTGATTTCAGAGGACAGTCTCTCAGAGGACAATAACATCCCTGTGTTCACGTAGCACTACCTACTCCACTGCTTGTTAGAACAAGTGGGATACATTATGCGAAAACACTTAGTAAACTCTAAAGAAATATTCACATATAATTTATTATTCTTTAATATCCAACATTAGCTCAGTAACATATTCAGTGATATAGTACAGTTATTCAGTCAGGAGATTGGGTTCTAGTCCTAATTCTGTCACTACTTAATAGTATGAACATAGATAAGTCGACTGCTATGTGCCTCATTTTTGGAAATGCTCATTATAATGTCACCCAATCAACCTACTTCACAGGGTCATTATAAACAAAAATAAGATTGTATCTTTATATGTGTTTCATTTAAGATCTTGAGTGAATTTATTTCTTCGTAGATATCCTATCTATAAAATGTAAAGTGTGGAAATAATTGAATGCTAAAGTCAGTTATACTTCTAACTGCCTACAATTCTATATAAAAGCCTTTCATTAAAAATAAAAATTATATATTTTGTCTAGTTACTACATGTGGGGTACTCTTCTAAAAACTTTACATAAATTAATTCACTTAATATTCTCAACCTTTTGAAATAAACACAGTTGTCTGCATTTTAAAATGAGAAAAAAGAACATAGAGGGATTAGGTAAATTATTGAAAATCATGTGTCTAATAAGTGGCAGAAAGAACCACAATTCAAATTCAGGCAATCTGATTTCAAAGTCTATTTCCTGTGCTTCTCCACTGTGCTGCATGTCTTACCTCATAGAATATTTACCTCAAAGTCGGCATAGATAAAATTCTTAAAATTAATTCAAATGTAAACACATACTTATATTTATTTATTGCAGATGAAATGAGTTTTTACCCAAAAAGGTTAAATAAATGAGAGAGGAGAGACATTAGCAAAATAGCAGATAGGAGTTTTCTACCATTACATCTCCATAGGAACATCAGTTTTGACAACCATCTATGGACAGGAGTACCTTTATGGGAGTTCAGGAGTCTAGTGGAGAAGTTCCAGTATACAGTGAAATCAAAAAATCTGAGAATAGACACATTGAAGAGGGTAAGAAGAACAGTTTCACTTTAGCCACATCATTCCTTCCCCAAGGTGGCACAGCTCAGTGACAAGAGAGACCCTCTTTGGCCATGATTTCTTCCATGGGTGTAAGTGAGAGCATAGTGAGTGAGCACTTAGCATCCCAAGCCATAAAGACACTGCCCCAAAGGCCCACTTACTACTTGCCCTGACCAGAATACCGAGGTGATCAGCATGGCTGAGTGGTTGAGAGAGTTGGGGGTTTGTAGCAACTAGGGCTTAGAACTTAACAAATGACCATGGATTCTACAAACCGCTTCATGAACTTCATAAAGAAGCTCATTCATGGCCTTTATCAAAAAGTCCCCAAACAATAAATATTGGTGTGAATGCAGAGAGATAGGAATACTCCTACACTACTGGTGGGACTGCAAACTAGTTCAGCCTCTGTGGAAAGCAA
>VBSM01000142.1:2017055-2062885 GCA_008086735.1 Cheirogaleus medius
AATATACGTAACCTTAACATTTGTACCCCCATAGTATGCTGAAATAAAAAAAAAGAAAAAGCTCATTCATGAGCCACTTGGGACACCTCACCTGTAGCCCTTCACCAACTGGCCCATGGACACCCTTAATGCTCCATTCCCCCCATTCCCACCCCTGTAGCCAGTACTCACATGCACCCCCATGGATGGCAAGTGTGAGCCTCTACAGATGGCTCCTGAGACCTGCAGATAGCTGGTCTGATTGTAGGATTGGGAGAAGGCACACAAAGTGAGCATTTTAGGACACTACCCTAGGATAGACAAATGAGAGGCTCACAGCAGTGACCTGGCTTAATGAGATCAAGAGGAGGCATATATTATTAAAAATTTCCCCAGCCCTGAGGGAATAAGATGTGTGGAGCAGATGCATACATAGAAAAGGTCTGAGAGAGCCTAAGAATACCTAGCAAGGATGACTGATGGAAGTATTTCTTTTCCAAGCCAGTAAAGACTGGAGGAGGTGACTGCTTCTTGAAATGTGAAGATAGCAACACAATACTTCAAGGAATAAGAGAAAAATCAGGCCATCACCAAGGAAACACAACATTTCAGTAATTATTCCCAAAGAAATTGAAATCTATATATTTTCTGATAAAAAATTCAAAATAATTGTTTTAAGAAAGCTCAGTGAACTACAAGAGACACAGATAGAAAATTCGATGAAACCAGGAAAACAATACATGAATAAAATGAGCAATTTGTCAAAGAGATAGAAATCATAAAAAAAGAAAAAGAAAAATTCTGGAGCTGAAGAATATAATGAATGAAAAAAATAATGTAGAGTTCTTGTCTATGAATAATTACTTTCAAGGTAAACGTATTAAACTCTCCAATCATAAAACATGTAGTGTCTGAATGGATAAACCAAAACACAAGTATATGTTGCATACAAGACACTCATTACTTTAGCCTTAAGGACACACATAGGCTGAACACGAGGGATGGAAAAAAACATTCCATGCAAAAGGAAACCAAAATAAAGCAGGTGCAGTTACACTCATATCAGACAAAATAGATCTTAAGACAAAACTATAATAAGAGTCAAAGAAGACCATTAAATAATGATAAAGAGGTCAATTCATCCATAGGATATAGCAATTATAAAAATATGCACCCAACATCAAAGCACCTAAATATGTGAAGCAAATATTAACAGAATTGAAGGGAAATATAGGGAGTAAGACAATAACAGTAGGGGATATTAATACCCAACTTTCAACAATGGATAGATCATATACACAGAAAATCAATAAGAAAATATTGGACTTGAACTGCACTTTAGACCAAATGAACTTAACAGACATACATAGAGCATTCCATTCAACAACAGCAGAATATATATTCTTCTCTAGCTCACATAAAGTATTTTCCAGGAGAGATCACATGTTAGGTCACAAAACAAGTCTTAACATATTTAAAATAATGGAAATAAATTCAAGTATTTTTCCAACCACTGTGGTTTAAACTAGAAATAAATAGCAGAAGGAAAACTGGAAAATTTACAAATAGTGGAAATTAAATAACACACTCCTTAACAACCAATGGGTCAAAAAAGAAATCTAAAGGGAAATCCAAAAATATCTTGAGGGAAATTAAAACTAAAACACAACATACTAAAACTAATGGGGTACAGCTAAAGTCAGTTCAACAGAGATGTTTATAGCAATAATGCCTACATTAAAAAAAAGAAATTTCTCAAATAAACAACCTAATTTTAAACCTCAAGAAACTAGAAAAAAAAGTTGCTATCATTTTTAGGAATTAAGTAGCCCTGGGATGGACTTATCTCTATAGGTTTGTGAAGATCCCAAATGCCAGAGCGAGAAGAATACAGAATATAAGAAAGTACAGTTAATAGAATATGAGAAAATATAGTTAATTGAATGGCTCTGTGATGAATGAATGCCAAATAGACAAAGAATCTAAGAAAACACAACTAGAACATTAATTTGCCCACAGATCCATTAACACAATAAGGCAGAAGCTTCACTGGCATGAGATACTTAAACAGAAACTCTCACTAAACACTAACTGAACAACCTAGGCTTAAAAATAAAATTACTTGTATCTCTGGCCATCTGAAAGATTGCCAGCTAAAATCTTTGTCAAGCTAAAAGATTAAAATGAGGGGAAAAATATGAGCAAGAATATCAAAGACAGCATACTTCACACAAAATAGACTTTGTAAAATCAGTTAAGCCAAGTCATTAAACAAATAAACCACCAAGCAAACAATAATGACAACTTCCAACTTGAGGGGAATCAGTGTCTTAATTTGCTACAATATATCATCTAAAATGTATAGTTTTCAATAAAAAAGTTATGAGACATGCAAATGACAGCGACAACAACAGCAACAAAACAACAACAGAAAAGTGTGACCAATATATAAGAATAAATGAAGGCAATAGAAAATGCTTTTAAAGAGGACTAATGTCTATATTAGTGGATGAATACTTTAAAGCAAATATGATATTTATGTTAAAGCTGTGATATTTATGTTCAAAAGAAACCATGCTTAAAGAATTAAAGAAAGATATGATGATAATGATGCTTTATCAATCAGAAAATATCAATGAAAAGATAAAATTTGTAAAAAGAACCAAATGAAATTTCTGGATTTGTAAAGTACAATAACCACTAGAGAACCTCAACAGTTGATTTGAATGGGCACAGGAAAGATTCAACAATCCTGAACACAGATGAATAGAGATTATGCAATCTGAAGAGCAGAGAGAAAAGAGGATGGAGAAAAATTAACAGAGATTAAGAGGCATGTGGAACACTGTTAAATGCACCAACATATGTGTAATAAGATTACCAGAAGGAAAGGAATGAGAAAGGTATAGAAAAAAATATTTGAAAAAATAATGACAAAAATTTCCCAAATTTGATGTTGAGCATTAATCTTTCCAACCAAGAAACTCAACAATTTTCAAATAGGATAAACTCAGGATAATCCATACTCGGACATATCATAGTAAAAATGTTGAAAGCCAAAAATACACAAAAGAAACCTTAAAAAGAATAAAGAGAAATATGACTCATCACATACATGGGAACACCAATAAGATTCATCACTGAGTTCTCATCAAAAGTAATGAAGGCCAGAAAGCAGTTGAATGACATATTCAAAGTACTGAAAGTAAAAAAAAACCCTGTCAATCAAATATATTTAATGCAGAATAACTCTTTCAAATATGAAGACAAAATAAACACATTCCCAGATAAGCAAAAACTGACAAAATTTGTTGCTAGCAGACCTACCTTAAGATATACTAAAGATGTCAGGCAGATGGGAGGGGGGTGGAGGGGAGGGGCATACTCAAACTTAATGGGTGTGGTGCGCACCTTCTGGGGGATGGACACACTTGAAGCTTTGACTCAGGTGGGGCAAAAGCAATATATGTAACCTAAACATTTGTACCCCCTTAATATGCTGAAATTAAAAAAATTAAAAAAAATACTAAAGGAAATTCTTTTAATAGAAAGTTAGTGAGAGCAGACAATAATTTGAATCATATGAAAATACAAGGAAAAATGGTAAAGATTATTATATAGGTAAATAAAAAACACTATAATTGCATAATTTTTCTCATTTTTTCTCTTGCTTGAGAGGGGTCAGTTACTACAAAAATTGCCTTCTTGCTTATAAATGACTAGAATATCTGAGGAGATGTAAAAAACATGAGTTGTCAAGCATTAGCTAACAGACAATTCAGGCCATTATTCAGGAGAGAGAACAAACAAACTTGAGGAGTCCTATGATTGCACAAGCTTAATTCCTGGAGACAGTGCCCAGGCCACAGAGCAAGGAGGAGGAATTGCAGAGAGATCACTAGATCTCCCTGAATTGAAGAGGCTGAGATCAGAGTCTGGGGGGAACCAAAATGAATAGAATTTGTGGGCAGAGTATCAGAGAAGAGAAAGCTCTCCCAGAGAGAATCCCAAGCATCTGCAGACAGGTCCTATTGAATCATTATACTTATCTGCATATGGTGGGGTGAAGCTCTCCAAGGCTTGAATGGGGAAAACACAATGGAAACCAGTAGGTAGAATAATTTTCTGAATTTACACTGGGAATGGTTTGTGTTCCCACCAGCAAGAGTAAAGAGAGCTCACAATAAACAAGTCATTAGACATAGTCTTCAAAAGGGCAATAATTTAATAATAAGACTATATTATCCCCAGAAGAAAAAGCTGTTCTGAGCTCATTGCAACAAAACTTAAAATGTAAGTCTTGACATGATCTAACTGATTTGAAGGGTGTTTAGTTCTTGCCAGAACAAAAATCCAGTGCTCAAAAGAGGGAAAACATTACTAACAAAATTCATTGCTCAACAATGTGAAATTCACAATGTCAGGTCCCCATATAGAAATTACCAGAGGCATGCAAAGAAGCAGAGAAACGTAACCTGCAATCACAAGGGGGAACATAGTCTATCAATAGAATAGAAACATAAATGGCAGGATTGATAGACTTAACAGACAAGGATCTTAAAAAAAACTGGTATAATGCATATAAATACACTCAAGGATTTAAAGGAAAACATAAAAATAACAAGTAGAGAGTTGTAAGGCATAAAAACACAAAATAGAATTTCTGAATTAAAAATTCAGTATTTGAAATGAGATATACACTAAATGATATTATCAAGCAAATTTGAAATTTACAGAAAGATTAGTATATTTGAAGAAATACCAATAAGAAATGTCCAAAATAAAGCACAGAGAGTAAAAAGATTGAAAATTAATGAACAGACCCTCAAAGACCTATGGTAACTGAAATAAGACAGCACAGAAGACCACAGTCTATATGCATACTGATGTTGTTTATATGAAATTCCAAACAAAGCAAGGCTGTAGTTCTAGAAAGTAAATCAATGATGGCCTCAGCCTGAATAGGGAGAAGGGGTGCTACAAAGTTCTACCGGGGAATATTTGGGGTGATGGAAATATTCTCAATCTTGATTGTGGTGGGTTTCATCAAACTGGTCCTAAAAATGGGCATTTTATTCCATATAAATTATTCTAAAATAAAATTTATTTAAATTAGGGAACATATTTAGTAGACTTCCAAGTGTTGGAGAAGAAGCAATAATAGTTTTTATATTATGGCAAATATAAATGGTTTAGGAGAAAACCTGGAAGTTTTTAAAAATAGAATAAGATTCTATTCTGAACTAGACAAAGATGATCTCTCTTGCTAGCTTAAAAATAATATTTAAAACACTTAAAGTTAATAATTTCTTATTTTATTTGCTCTTTTATTTTTAAAATAATCTACTAAATTAGTGAGAACTTACTTATAATTTAATTTGAGAGTCATTTAGTCAGCAATTCCTTTAATTTCCTTCAGAAAAGGGACTTCCAATATGAGTAGGAACTACACCGATCTATCTTAGATGTGCTTTTTTTTCTTTTTTTAGAGACGGGGTCTCGCTCTTGGTCAGGCTGGTTTCGAACTCCTGACCTTGAGCTATCCACCCGCCTCGGCCTCCCAGAGTGCTAGGATTACAGGCGTGAGCCACCGCGCCCGGCCTTAGATGTGCTTTTGATACCATTTCAGCACTAAATTCACAAGGAGGTCCAGTCTCTTCTGATTTCTGCCTGATTCATAAGACTAAATTGATGTTAGAAAACAGTGCTATTAAGAGCTGGGAAAACCTGGCCAAATCTTGGTTATATGCCATCAATAGCTTTTCACTATCATTAGGGCAAAGCCCAGATTTCCTAAATGACTTATATCAGTTGTTCCCACCCTTTTTGGCACAAGGGACTGGTTTCATGGAAGACAATTTTTCCACCCACGGGGAGAGGGGGTGGATGGTTTCAGGATGATTCAAGCACATCCCATTTATTGTGCAGTCAAACCTCTCTGCTAATGATAATCTGTATTTGCAGCCGGTCCCAGCGCTAGCATCACCACCTCAGCTCCACCTCAGATCATGAGTCATTAGATTCTCATACGGAGTGCAACCCAGATCCCTCACATGCGCAGTTTACAGTAGGGTTCACGCTCCTATGAGAATCTAATGCTGCCACTGATGTGACAGGAGGTGGAGTCTATGCGGTGATGGGGAGCGGCTGTGAATACAGATGAAGCTTCCCTGGTTCACCCGCTGCTCACCTCCTGCTGTGCAGCCCGGTTCCCAACAGGCCATGGACCAGCACCAGGACTTTACACTATGCTCAGATCTAGCTACGCCGTAATGCTGTCTCTGTCCTACTGCCTAGAGCATTTCTTTTCTACAACTTCACTACCATAATTCTTGCTCATACTCAGGTATTAGCTTAATGCAATTTTTTCATGGTGACCTTCCTTAATCCCCTGATTAAGTTATGTTTTACCTTGTTCTCCTGCCATCAAACCCTACATTTGTCATTGTATTAAGATTTATTACAGTCAGTTCTCATTATTCACCATAGTTATGCCCTGAACACTGAATTATTGAATAATGAAATATTGTTTCTAGAAGAAAACCACTATCAGGTGGCAGAGTTGAGATTCAAACCCAGTACAACTGGCCGCAGAGCCAGAGCTTCTTGCACTGCACTTTCCTATACTGTCACCATCCTCTGGTCATCTCTGTGCGAAAGTACAAACAGAAAGGCACCACATCTCCTTGTTCAGCTTCAGCTGGGAACTTGGGCATCTGTTGAGTTCAGTGTTTTGCAGCTCTGTGCCTGTCCACCAGTCACCTCATGGATAAATTAACCTGTCTAGATATCTATTAACATTTGAGCTATTATCTAACTTTCTCTTCCTGTACTGGTCACCCAGAGGTCCAGCATCCAATCTAGGGAACTCATCCTTGCCAATCTTTTCTTTCAGAGATGAGGCTTGTTTCTATTATACCTGATACAGCCTTTCTCCCCCATGATTCATGACCCAGCCTACTACTCAAAGTTCTTAAATTCATAAAAACAGAAACTGACTCAGATTAACTTAAGCAGAAAAATAATTTTTTAGAAGGTGTCATATCAGAAAAGTTTTGGGAAGGATGGAGAAAAAAGCTTGAATTGTAACCAAAGGAGTCAAAGCACAGGTAAACTTCTTTTAGAAAGACATTCGGCTTAGGATACTGCTGCTAGTGACAACACTCTACCACACTAACCACCATCACTCTGCAAGCTATTGGAGTCTTCACTCCATCACAACTGCTTCCAAAGAATTTGAAAGAAAAATGACTCTAACAAAAAGAGCACTCAGATCTAGGCAACAGAATCAACAAAAGTCAAATATATCAGCTTAACTCTTTAACCCCTCTGTTATGGTGTGAATGATTTTGTCTCTCCCACCACCAAATTCACCTATGGAAACCTAGTCAGCCATGTGATAGTATTACAAGGTGGGACCATTGGAGGTGATTAGGGCATGAGGGCCAAAGCCTTGAGAATGGAATTAGTGCTCTTATAAAAGAGACCCCAAAGAGCTGCCTTGTCCCTTCCACCATGTGAAAACACAGTGAGAAGCTGTCATCTAGGAACTGGGAAGAGCCCTCAGCAGACTCCAAATCTGCCAGTTCCCTGGTCTTAGACATTTTAGCCTCCAGAACTGTGAGAAATAGATATATATTGTTTATGTATAAGCTACCCAGTTTATGCTATTTTTTTGTAGCAGCTCAAATGGACTAAGACATCCTCCCACCAGGAAATCTTGATGGTAAATCTTGAAAGAGAATTATCCCACAGTTCTAGATTGTATTTGAGTTTTCCATCAGGCCTCTCAAATAGCTTCCTACCCTCAGATCCTCTTTTTCTCCTCTCACCATCCATGATGGGGAAGTTTGAGGTCCTGGTTTTGATAAAAATCAATTCATATTTAGGTTGTTTGGTTACTATAGAATGCATTTTTATCAGGAAGCTAGTCACACAAGATCTGTAGTACCCTGACAAGGCCATTTTTTTTGCCATTTTCTGTCCCCCATTCCTGGTCCAGTAGAAAAACAAGGTGTGGGGTACAGAGAAACTCTGAGATGTAGAATAGAGCTATCTCCTCTTCTGTCCCAAAGTATTTCATATTTTTTTAATATTGTCAAAATGATTTAACCATCCTTTGTTGGATCTTTAATCTTTCTATTGTATGTTTTTGATGGCTCTTGACATCTTTTCACAATAAAGTTGAAAATAAATATGAATAATATAAAGCAATTAATTTTTATTTAGAGAGTATAAAATCCAGAATAAAAAGTCTTTCAACCTCTAAAATTTTCTTAAATTTTAAACAGTAGTCTTGATAGCACTCATCTTAAATGTTTATTGTGTGTTTGTCTTTCCCAATAGGCTGCAAGTTTCATAAAGATGAAAGCAATTTATCTTACTCACCTTATCTCCAGCACTTAGCACAGTGCCTGAAACAGAGCCACCCTGTGTTTATATGTGTGTGTGTATAATACACACAAAAAATTCATTTAAACAACAAATGTGTGTGTATGTGTGTGTATATATATGTGTGTGTGTGGACACACACATATATATGTATATACACACACACATTTGTTGTTTAAATGAATTTTTTTCTGGTATCAAATTGGGTTGAAGGAAAACATTATAGGACCTTTAAAATGAAAATTCTCTTATCCACCAAAGGAAGTCAATGATGTTCAGCAAAAGAATAGGGCAGACACCATTAAGAACACTTTTTACAACTCTCAGCAATAGCTCTCAAGAATCACCGGGGCAGATCTAGAACATTAAATTGTGGTATTGCAGCCCAGAAATAGGCCCAGAAACACAGCTGGCCCTCAGACACTCTATGAACAACAAGGCAGTAGGGCATGGACCAGCACAGGCTACGATTTGTTTTGCAGCTGTGGCCAGTATCTACAAAGAGTAGGGTTTTGTAGACTTGCTCCTTGAATTTTATGTTTATAATTTATTTGTTTGTTTATTTATGGGAGTAAAAGTTTTAATTCCATCCATCCCCAAAGTTGGGATCAAGTTTTCATGAAAGAAGAGCCTGAATCCGGAGCAGGGTTGGGGAACCTACAGCCTTGGGGCCACATGTGGCCTTCTGTATCCTTGAGTGTGGCCTTTTGACTGAATCCAAGTTTTACAGAACAAATCCTTTTAATAAAGTAGTTTGGATTTGGTTGAGGGGCCGCACTGGAGCTCTGGAGGCCCACATGTGGCCTTGGGACTGCAGGTTCCCCACCCCATAGTCTTTTTTTCTTTCTTTTTTTGTGTACATTATAGACCCTTGGCTACTGGGTACTGTTGAAACCCTAAATTGCTTGTGGGGGAGTTGAACAATTTCTACCTTAACCTTATGTTGCTATAGCATTTTGCATAATATATGTAATTTTTAGTGAAAGCTTTTCATAAATCTGAACACGCTACAGGTATTCCGCCTACATGGCCATCTAATTTCATACCCTTGATGGATTTCCCTACAATGTTGCTAGGAGACCAAGACACGTTTTAACAAAGGAGTCAGAGTGTGTCTGTCAACTATGAAGATATCTGCTCCCCCAGATTCACTTTCTTGTGGTAAATGTGGCTTCATTAAAATGTGCTGTTTATGACAATACAGGTAAGTGAGTAAACTGCTGAGCACACAGAGATACGGGTGCAGTTTTCCTCTCAGCAAGATCATCAACTTGCTCTTCTCCCTGTTTTATGATCATCAAGGTGGAACAGGGATATGGGATTTTATTTCTTCATGGGGCAAAGATTTGCGTTCTGTTGCTGTTCTACTCTATTTTAGAACTATAGATAAGACAGAATAAGTGTAAGAGTCAAGAATTGTTGGAAAATAGGTTTCTCTTAACATTTTCCAAAATTTACTCCAAAAGTTTTTCATTTAGTAACCTTTTGGGGTACATTGTTAGCCACGATATGCCAAGATTCTCTATAGATGTCATAATTTATATTCTAAGATGGAAATCTAATTAGCAAAAATCACGTTAGCAATTTTTAGATTTAAAAAATTTTAGAAGCTTTTGGTAATAGATCTTGTTTATCATCAAATGAAACTCTGGAGAAGGTCAACAAGATACCAGTGCAGAAGGCCTTTTGTGGTCAATTACAAGTAGAAGCTGCCTTTATGACCATTGTTATGGACAGAATATTTGTGTCCTCCCTTTTTAGATTCATATGTTGAGGCCTTAACCCCCAACGTGATGGTATTTGGAGATGAGGCCTTTAGGGTTAGATGAGGTCATGAGATGGAGTCCCCAGGATGAGATGAGTGCCCTATTAGAAGAGACTAGAGACACTATGCTCATGCCCTCTGTCTCTTTCTACCTCTCTGTCTCAGTCACTCTCTGTGTGTGTGTGTCTCTGTCTTTCTCTGTCTCTCTGACTCTCTCTTTCTGGGCACTGCAAGAAGACAACTGTCTGCAAGCCAGGAAGAGAGCCTTCGCCAGGAACTGAATTGGATGGCACCTTGATCTTGTACTTCCCAGCTTCCAGAACTGTGAAGGCTGTATAAAAACAGAGGGTTGTATAAAAGAGGAAGAGACAGTGTCCTAACCCTGGAACCCAATCCTGAAAGGAGAAAAACAGAACCTATGGAGGTGGGGAAGGGAAAATCTATTGCCTTCCTTCTGTTCTGGGATTTCTCTGGGCCATGTTTCATAACAAGGTAAATGGGAAGGAAACTGCTAGCAACTCCTATTCTCCAGGAAAAAAGTCAATAGAGAAAATAAAATCCTACCAGTGGAGTCAAATATGTGGAAAAATTTAGTATGAGAGCAAAGAAAGTCATACTTCCTAACTTCGTTTGTTTTTGTTTTCCTTCCATTTAAGGCAAGTGAAATAAGGAATAGATTTTCCCCTTAAAATCATAGGAATTTATTACACATTGTATATGTGTATCAAAATATCACAGGTATCTTATAAATATGTATAAGTATTAGGTATCAATAAAAAAGGTATTTTATTATAGTATCCAAAACTGAGTAAGACAACCATAAATGTGGAACCACTGAGAGACTGGATAGCCCATGTTCCAGAAAGAAGTACTTGATCCAGAAACAATGGCTAGCTCCTGGGACCCTAATCTGGCAAAATATCACTGGGCTCTTCTTCTCTAAAGAAACTGCCTTTTCTAGTCTGAGTCCCCCTCTGCTTATTCTCCCTAATCTCTGTTCCTTCTTGACAGTCACCTTTCACATATGTTCCCTCCACACGTCAGCAGTCCCCTTTGCCTGAAACTCTTTCAGTTTAACGTCCAGTGGACCTTTCTGATGTCAACTCGCTTGTCTGCTAGCTGGCAACATACTTGCTGAATAAATAATTGAGACACATAGTGCTTCATTTTCTAGCACTCTGTCTCTCTGATTTTGTCTTATTCTTCACCTGTCCCTCTCTACTTCGCATCCATCACTGTAGGTAACTTCTAGGATTTTTGTTTTGTTTCCTTTTCTTCTCCCAGATTCCTCAACCCTGAATTGATTGCCTACTTTCAAAGCTCAGCTAATCCTGACGACTGCCAAACCCAAATATTCAGTTTCCACCTTGCACTCTGGCTCTCGTCCTGTTTGATGCTGTCTGTAAGACACAGTGACTGGAAGGTCCAGCTGTCATTTTAAATGTCACTTGAGTAAAATGGATAAAAGAGAAAAAGCTTTGCTTCTGGGAGTTATAAATATTTAGTGCCATGTGACTTTGGGAAACTTATTTAACCTCTGTAGGCCTCCATTTTCTTATTTAAAAATTTAAGTATTAATACTTGTCTTTCAGTATAGTTTGAAACATTGAGAACATATAGATAGATAGATATAGTGGGTGTGTACATTGTTTAGTACTCAATACTTGAGACAGTAAGCAGCCAATAACAAGGCATTATTACTTTACATATTTATTAGTATAAATCATCTCCCAAACTTTATATTCTTTCTCGTCTCATTTTTAAAACAATAAAAACTCATACTTTTTTAAATCACTTAACCTCAAAATCTTAGACTCATTTTTCTATTTCACAGATAAGTCGAATCAGAAATCAAATCCTACTACTTCTTCCTTCAAATTGTGTCTCTAATTCAACATGCTGAATTCAGACTGTTCTAATTTTCACCACCATGATCCAGGCCACACACTAGGCCTGGAACTGTTCAACTAGTCTTCTAATCAATTGCTCTGCTCCACGTCTCTTACATTGTGCCCGTCACCCGTGTAATCTTCCTAAAGCATGTGATTTACGAACAAGATCCTCCCGAAAAAGCCTCCTGGCAGAATCAAGTCCAGGTTTCTCCTCCCACTTACAGCTCTTCTCCGACCCCGCTAGCCTTTGGTCCTTGTGGATCACGTGAACCCAGTGATCCCATCAGGCCCTTCTTCTTTCTGGACTCCAAGACTTCGGACGTCATGACAGCCCCCAGTTGTCTGCTCTTCATCACGCTGTTCCTTCTGCCTAGGAGAGCTTCATGGCCCTTTCTGTGAATCCTTTCTTTTACATTCACATCCAGGTACTTACTGAAATTTCTGTAGATTTCTTCGTCTATCACTCCATGATGATCTAGCACTTAATTCTTTGCCATGTTATTTGACCCAGGTTGTTTTATGTATGACTTTATTCTAAATTACTTAAATACAGAGACCTTGTCTTTTGGTTTTTCTTTCCTTTTGCTGGTCTCTAAAAAATTCTGGATTTATGTACAGAATTGTTAATTTGCCTTGTTTACTGTACAAGAAACTGAGAGCCGTTATGTTGAACCACTTGGAATTATCAATATTTGACCAGGTTTGATCTACAACACTGGCAATTTCACATTGCTCCACAGTGAGCAGGTATATACCAAATCCACCCCCAAAAGCTGAAGGAGCTGAGAGGCCAAAGAAAAAGGCTGAAAAATCCAGTTTCTCATAAAGAAAATATTTAATTGGGACTTATTATACAAACAGAGGCGATGTCTTGGGTAGCCACAGGATGGTGGATTCCCATACTCACCCTCCAGAAAATATTCTTTATATAGGAGGATTTTTTGGTAAAATGTGCAGCTGGCACATTCAGACTTTCTTACAAAACTCATGACCAGTGGGGAAGTTAGATGAGCATCTTTATCCGGGGTTATCTGTGCTACAGGCGTTGTTTAAATACCTTCCTGTAGAGCACCTTGGTAAGCAGGCGTCAGACATCAGTCATCGTGGTTGTTTCCCTTCAAGATGACATGACTCCTGCCACATAGGAGGCTGCTTTCCTACATTCTACCTGTCAAACCTGGCTCTTGCAATCTCACATGCCACCTCTTGCACAATAGTCCCTGGGCCTAGAGGGACGGTGCTTGATATTGCATAGTTTCAGCACAGTGCATTGGCAACGGGAGCCAGATCAGGCCCAGTGGGATTCCAAACAAAGCGCATTTACAGGCTTTGTTGAATCATCTCTAGTCTTTACAATACCATGATTTTAGTGTTTTAGGAACCAGTGAAACAATGAGAGATACATAGCATTAATAATTTGAATTTTAGATATATAATGCACACAGAATTATTATAAAAAGATAATTTGTATAACAGAACAACAAACAAAAAGAACCTATTCCATTAGGAAGCCAACTAAAAATATCCTGAATGAAATTAAAACCATTTCTTTGTTAGAGACTTGTTGCAGTAAGGAAATAATTCAAGATGTGGTCCAAATTATGGGCAAATGATAAAAACTAAAAAGCAGTGGTCAGGACTGGAATTTAATAATCTAATCTGTAGGTGTGCTATAGTTTCCTTCTGAAACATAATTTTTCTTTCTCTAGTTTCCCCCTTCTACCAAAAAGAAATCATAGTAAGAACAATTTACTTGCAAAATAAACTTTAGTCTTGTTATATTTGGCTTATTATTTGTGTAAGTGCAAGAAGAATAGCTATTGGCCATATAGTCTCCTTTTAAGTTGGATTTGCTGGAACTTTTTCAGAAGGAATTTCATATTCGACTTTTAAAAGCCTTTCAAGGGTAGAAAGAAAGCCAAGGTAAGGATTTGCCATCAAACTGTGCCTATAATGCCTGTAAAAATTGGGTAACTTCCTCTCTTCTCAAGATCCCAAATATCTTGAAATTCCTGGGATATCAGAAAGTGACGTTCTTTTTTTTACCATAAGGCCAGGAACCTTTTAAAGGAACAATATAGACAAGGTATCGGGCTGATTTTTCCAAGAGGCTTTTTATTGGCTCCATAATTTCAGTGCCAATTCCTCAAAGCAGTCTGATTGTATCTGAAAATGTGCCATTTCATTCAACCTGTTGGTAAAATTACCAGTGTCTCTAATGTATTCTGTTACAAAAGAAAATATATTCTTCTTGATCTTACGTAAATAAATATATTACCATAAAACAAGAACATCTACAGATAGTTTCCAAATTTTGGAGAATTCAGGTAGAGAGCAAGGTAAATGTTTCAATTTTGCTCACAAAAAGTATACTTTAGCTGATTCCTATAAGCTAGAAATTGCTCATAAATAATTTCTTGACTCTGGAAAACAATGCATAAAAAGAATCAACAATGTTTCAAACTAAAAGAGTCATAAAAATATTTTTGGTTCTTCATCTGTTCAGTCCACTGTGATTCTTGTTCCACTTGATATTGGATTAGCAATCTTCATGAATGTCTCAGTTTTTTATTAGAGTTCTGAAAGTCTTTACCTAGTCTAATGGTATAATCTATGATCTCCAGAGTTATCAGAAACTTGTATTCGGGATTACTTGTCAGGGTCCTTTCCATGATTTTTTGGAGAACACAACACTTTAGGATTCGCAAAACTTTTAGGAAAAAAGCATTTTAATTAAGCAGTTAACTGCATATATCAAGACATGGTAGATTTTTAGGAATCTCATACAATTTTGGAACACATATTAATAACATACAATACAAATAGAACTCAAAGAAAATTAAATGCTATTTCTTATTTGACAATCCTTCCTGTACAATTTTAACACACCAAATAAGACTAAAATGTCTCTCTTGGCCTTTCAGGGATCATATTTGTTAAGACAAAAAGACTTGACTTTGGAATATGAAATTTTATTTTGGAAAGTGTGTCAAATATCAAAGGTTCAAAACACTCGATATCAAAATATGAAAAGTTTAAAACACTTGATCAAAATAGGATCGCAGACCACTATAAATTTTTACATCTGCCTCTGCTGCTAGCTGGGCTTCCACCAGCAAATGGGCAGCCCACAGAAGCAGCCTCCCTGGGTGGCTGCCTGCTGCCCTTCCCCACCTCCGGGCGACACACAGCTCTCGGTGAACAGTCACTCGACACCTGCTGGTGTTCTCAGGGCGTCTTCGTATTCACACGGTGGTCCCCAAGCATCTGAAAAGTGAGCCACAATGTTCCACGTAGGAGTGGGCGCCCCCTGGGATTTTCCCCATGAATGCCTCACTCCCTTCACCCGTTTCTTGATCTCTCAGGCTCTGGCTGGGTCACCAAATGTTCTGTGGTCAGCAGGTACATGCAGACCTGCCCCCAAAGGATGAGGGGACTGAGAAGCCGAAGAAAAGACTAAAAAATACAGTTTCTCAGGAAACAAAATTTAATAGGGGTTTATGAACAGAAGTGATGGCTTGGGTGGTGATGAGACAGTGGATCCTCACACTTGCCATCTAGAAAATGTCCTTTATATTGCAAGCATTTTTGGTAAAAAAAATGTGTAGCTGATCACATCTTAAATTTTCTTGTGAAACTTGTGACCACTAGGGATAGGCATCTTTATGAAGGGTTATCTTTGCCAGAGGAATTGCTTCTTTATGAGGAATTATCCGTGCTACAGGCGTTGTTGAAATACCTTGCTGCAGAACACCCTGGAATGCGGGAGTCAAACATCAGTCATCATGGCGGTTTCCCTTCAAGATGGCGTCACTCTTGCCATCTGTTTGCTGTTCATATGGTTCAACCTAATAATAACTTAAGGTTCTTATCTCAGATAACCTGCTAAAATGTCAACTGAACTCTTTCTCAGGTTAGAAAATTAACATTTTCATTTCAGAAACCAAGAAAATAGGTTACTCCCCTCATATCTCATTCCACATGGTCTAAAAGGGACATTTTCTATTGTTCTTTTAAATGGTAGTCTAAGCTTACTTTCTATTAATAAATGAAGTGGTAGAGGAAATATTTGAGCTGCTTAACATATTTTAGATCTGTATTTGTTTTTGAAAGAGGAACAGCTATGATGTAAAATGGAGTTACTAACATGTACACTAGAATCAGACAAATCAGGTCTCAGCTCTGCCACTACCTGGGGTGACCTCGAGCTGCTTATGTAAATTTTCTGTGTTTGGTTCCTCATCTGTAAAAAGACATTGATAACAAAAGTACCTGCTTCTCAGAGTCAAGGTGAGGATTAAATACGTTAATCTAAACAAAGCCCTTGGAGCAGTGCTGGCGCACGGTAAGCAATCAATGAATGTCAGTCTCTTTTATTACTTTTAATTTTAATAAAGGAAGAGTTCTTAATCTCCTATACAAACAATACCTTTCTGTTTGTGTTATGGGGTAATGGATTATCTTGATTATTTTTCCTGAAAAATATTTTTTTTTTGAGATTTGAGTCTTCTCAAAACCAGCCAGAATAAGTAAATTAATGGCCTCTTCCTATAGGATAAATCATTATAGTTTCATTTTATGTTTCTCATATCAGTTCAAAGAAGCAGAGTTAATCGAGACCTCTGTCAATCACTTGTTTTTAGAAGTATCCCGAGCTTTCTACCATATAGCATTTCTCCTCATCTCTTCCATCTCCTACAAAAACAAAAAAATAGCTTGGAAACAAATTACCTGAGCAAATCCCAATTCTTCCTGGACTATAAAATAAAAATAAATTGAAACATAATACTGAGCAACAATAGAGATCATCATGAATTAAGAATTTGTCTGGTTGAAAAAGTGTAACAAAATGTTTGCAAACAAATTTAAATTGCCCAATATTTTTATAACAACAACATGTTTATATAGGGTTTATTTCTAAATGACCGAATGTATTTATAGATGTAAAAACTTACTATATCTAAGCCATTTGTTAAATACTCGAATAGATTGACATCGCCTCTGTTGATTCATCTATTTATTAATTCAACATATTTATGAAAGGATTATTATGGGCTCAGCTCATAGGGATTTGCAGCTTATCCAAATTAGTGCTGCGTTTCCTCTTTGGGTAAGACTGCTCTGATTCTTTCTTATTGCAATGCATAAAAAATTGTAAGACATTTAAAGGCAAACACTGGCCCAAAGGGTTTTATTATCTTTTTATTTCCTATTTAAAATGGTACCAATGTGCCCGCTATTTGTGTCTTTCTCCTCGTTAAAGTGACATGCTATAGTTATAGGACTAGCAGGGCCCCCAGAACTGGGTTCCCCACCTTGGCAGTGGGCAGGAATACAATGGGGCTGCCTCTTGGATGGTTAAACCTTCGAGAGCCTGCCTGGGCAACTTTTTCTGGGGAGTGTCCCAACTCCTTTTATTATGTCTTCTTAGCAAAAGTTACTGTGTTTTGGTGATCTCCAGTCAAAATATTCTTATCTCATCTGATTCTGTTTTCCCTCTATTCAAACAATCATAATTTCTCAACAAAAGCACTTGAAACAGAGGTTTCTATACACTGCGTAGTCTCTCCCCTTGTTAGAGATCTTCATACCATCTTTTGGAAGGGCCCAGAAATCCAGAAATCTTGCTTGAGAACAGTTAGCAGTCCTTTAATTTCATCTCTTCCTGAGACAAGGAAAAATTGTTGTATGGCGGTGGCAGGGATTTTTGAACCCACAAATGGTACTTTGCAAAAGGGTCTTTCGTAGTGCATAGTTACATATATTGGATGAAAAAATAAAAATCTGAGTCAACTAGATTTGGTAAATGCAGCAGATAACAAGACAAATAGATCTCTACTTTTAAGGAGTTTAGAGTCTAAGAAAACTAGGTTCTGAAAGAGTGCACAAAAAGGAGTAAAAAAAGCATTTCTGGCAGTGTTCAACAGAACCTAAGGCCCAAAAGAGCGTTGCGTGGTGATTTTAAGGAATGAAAGAGTCCCTGCAGCTGAAATGTGGAATGACAAAACAAAGAGACCCTGATTCTGCAGGCTTGTGAATTGTTTAAGAGGCTTAGACTTTACCCTAAAGGCCAATGCAGTCAGGGAAGGTTTTAAACAAAAGAGTGAGACATCACATTTGTGTTTTTCAAGAGAAGTCTAGCATTGAGGCATTGGAGGAGGGAAGAACATATGTGAAGGAGTTAGTTTATATATTAATGCTTACTGAATTGATCTTTCGTTTAGTTGAGATTTTGTCTGCAATTTTTATTTGGTTGAGTTTTAAAAGGCAGTTCTAAGATTTTTCCTTTAGTTTCCCCTCTCCATTCCTCCCATATCCCTTTCTGAAAGTTTCCTTCTGTTGTGTTCTGCAGTCCTACTTATCTTTCAAGGACACTGTGGAAAAGCCCCTTTAGAAAACCTTTCTTGATCTTACCATTCATATATAATCTTGTGCTGTTTGCTATTTTGTATTATTGTAGCACTTTATTGGTGTGGCTTTTTAGGCACTCTTTGTAGATTATAGGTATGGAATACCTGTAATTGTGAAGACTCTTGAACCAGACAGAATGAGTTTCTGCTTTCTAACTTTCTAATTTAGGGCATGTCACCAGCTCATAGAACTTCAGCTTATTTATATGCGTAATGGAAGAAAAATACCTTTTTCTGATTATTATGATAAGTAAGTGATAGGATTTATACATATATAAAGAACCTAGCACAGTGTTTGAAATATGGTGGTTTCTTAGCAAGGTGGTTTCTCTCTTCTTCTTTCACCTTGCCTTCTTTAATTAACTGAAGAAGGAGATTTCTTTCTCAGCTGTGCCCCAGCCTTGCCAACAATAGCAAATAAATAATTGATAAATGAAATGGAAGTTATCTCATACACACACTCTTGATAAAGTAAGTTGGCCCATCCTGTGCAACAGTGGTATAATGCGTAATTAGTAATGTTCTCTTCTCTTATCCCATTGTGTTAGATGTGGTTTTACCCACATGGGTTGCTCATAAAATTTCTTTTTAGTGAGTCTGGAGGAGCACTAGTAATTATGATTTTGGAATTCTTCTATGCCCTAATCTTATATTCTTCAGACAGTAATTTATTACTCTAGAGGCTGGTCTGATTTTCTTTAATATCTACTCTCTTTAGATTTTGGACATTTAATCCATATTTTGCAGGTTCTTCATAGTTTCTGAGAGATTCCAAGTGCACCGTGGATGTGGGTTTCGAAGCATAAGCTCTTTTCTGTGTTATCCCCATCATGTTTACTAGTTTCTCTTTGTACTCGTAAGTAATTAATATAATTAAATTATAAAGCAAGATGAATGATCCTGTGATGAAAGTGATAAATATATACTTTTCTTCTGTGTGTAAGTAAGTGGACTTCACCAGCTTCCAAATGTGAGCTAAGTGAACAATTACATGCAACATTACGATCACTGAATTGTATTAATAACTTTTAAATTACATTGGACTTAAAAGTGATCTAAACATTTAAGTTGAAATATTTAAATAATCTATAACATTTAAATAATATTTAAATCATAGTTGAGAAGCGTAGATTATTTCCCAGTAATAAAATAAATAGCAATATATAACACTCTTATGACATTCTTTAACAATCAGGATAAAAAAATCTCTGGCTTGTGAATCGGCTTAGAATATTGACATTTAAACAATGATAAAAATTAGTGTACAACTGATATAACTTCCTTTAATTGCCTAAAGAATGGTTTGTCAACATTTTTTAATATTATTTCAATATATTAAGGGGGTACAGGTGTTTTTTGATATATGGATTAATTATATAGTGCTGAAGTCAGGGCTTTTAGTATATTCATCACCAGAATAGTGTACATTGTACCCGATAGGTAAATTTTTATCCCTTACCCTCTCCCACCCCCTCCATTCCTAGTTTCCAATGTCCATTGCACCACTTTGTGATTGTATATGCCCATGATTTAGCTCCCGCTTACTAGTGAGAACATGTGGCCTTTGTATTAATATTTCCATTTCCTAATACTTCACTTAGGATAATGGTTTCCAGTTCCATCCAAGTTGCTGCAACAGACATTATTACATTCTTTTGTCTGGCTGAGTAGTACTCTGGGGTACATGGATACCACATTTTCCCTACCCACTCATCCATTGGTGGGCTCTTAGGTTGGTTCCATTATCTTTGCTGTTGTGAATTGTACTGAAATAAACTTAAGGTAGAGGTGTTTTATTTTGTAAAATGACTTCATTTCCTTTGGGTAGGTACCCAGTAGTGATATTGCTGGATAAAATGTTAAGTCTATTTTCAGTTCTTTGAGGAATCTCCATACTGCCTTCCCTAGAGGTTGTTCTAATTTACAGTCCCATCTACAGCGTATAAGTAAGTGTTCCTTTTCTGCTATATCCATACCAACATCTGTTGTTTTTTGGTTTTTTAATAATGGCCATGCGTATGGGGTAAGGTGGTATTTCACTGTGGTTTTAATTTGCATTTCCCTGATGATTAGTGGTGTTGAGCATTTTTTCATATGTTTATGGGATTTGCCAACTTTTATGGCATCCTCAAAAAACCATCAGGTCTTCTGTAAAAATCTACTATCATTTAATTGTATATATAGATAAAAAATAGAAACATCAAAAAAATTTTTTATCTAGTTCACTATAAATATTAAAAAATTTAGATGAAAAATATATCTAACTTTATTAATATTGGTTTATAGTAACTAATGTATACTAATTTACATTAATATTGATTTAACACCAGGATAATTATTTCAAATTCTGGGAGAAGACATTACTTTTTCTGAGCTAATATCTTTACATAAGGAAAAGGAAACTTGTAAAATTGAAATATCTGGTTAATGTCCATGGAAGCCATTATTCCTGCAGAAATCATCAAGGTTTTTATGCATTTTAAGTTATATCTGGGTGTCAGTGATGCTCAGCTAAGAACTTCCATCTGCAGAGATGACCAGGAGCTTTCCTGAAAATAGGTATGCGGTGAGAGCATTTATTCTTCAATTTTTCATCACTAGAAAAAATATGAAGTGAAAATATTCTGGCAATACATCATTTTCCCCTATACCAAATGGAAGACAAAAGTGATGAAAGGAAAAATTTGTTTTAAGATTTGAGCATGTCATGAATGCATATATATTTCTTTAATTATTGTGCCCAGAAATTATTTTCATGTTATGTAACACAAGTCAAGGTGCGAACAGCTCAGCATAAGACACATATCCAAATTCCTTCTGGACTGTCATCATTAAATATTTTGACCAAGAATATTTGAGTAATAAAACAGCTTTATTGGAAAACTTATGGAAGACATAGAAAGAATTTTGTAAAAGTAGTATCTATAAGGAAATGTTGCTAAATTGAACTACACAAAAATTAAGACTTTCTATTAATCCAAAAGACACCAGTTACTGAAAAGGAAAGCTGCAGAATAGAGAAATATAGAGAATCTACTAGAAAAATGAGCAAGTACTTGAATAGGACCTTCACTAAAGAGAATATCCAAATGGCTAGTAAAAAATAAAATGGTGACCAACTTGATTATTCATTGGCAAAATGCAACCTTAAACACAGTGTGTTATTACAACACCTTGAAGAGAAAATGAAATAGACTGAGTACTTAGCGTTGGCAAGAGTGTAGGGCAATAATACACTGCCAGTGAGAAGGCAAATATTGGAAGATTCTGGTTCAGGATGATGACTACAGCATATGTTCACCCTCTCCAAAAAGAACTAAAATCATGAATGGATGATCATACCTGTAATAGAACATCTAGGAGAGAACATTAGAATCCAATGGAGAAATCATGGGAAACACTGAGGCGTGGGAGATGCGAGCAAGTAGCCAGCTCCGCTGAGAGCAGCAGGGAGCCCCCTGGGGCTCAGCGTTGTGGGGAAAGTGTGATAGTGCTTTCGGAATCCATGTCCCTGCCTCAAACTGCTGTAATCCAAACCCAGATGAACACTGAACTAGCATGGGTAGTGACCAGACATTGCACCAGACAGGGACTGGGTTTACTCGCCCACTCCCCTCCGAGACCTGAGCAACAGCAGCAGGGCACCTTTGTGGGGGCAAGGCCATCATGCAACTACATCCTGCCCTGAAAACACAACCCCTGTATTTCCACATCCTGGGAGCTCCTATTGACATTCCTGAGGGTCTACCCAGAGGGCTTCAGTGGCACAGTGCTGGCTGGACCCAAAGGAGCTGCAGGGCCCCCAGCCTCTAGTCCACAGGAGGAGTATTATTCCCTAGGAAGAGAATGGTAAAGCACACCAACAGGTCATCTCCTGGGAGAAAGGAAAGCCAAGCTCACTCTTTCCGTAGCCCAAGAGCTTCCTGTCTGGGGCTGTGAGGAGCGACCCCGCCTCCAGCTGCAGCACAAGCTCTGGGCTTGGTTTTGCAAGTGAAGAGTGAAATCCCTTCCCACCAGCAGAGCAGCCTCTGGCTCATGCATAGGGATGGGATCCTTCCTCCCCTTCCACACACCTATTCCTGCTGCCACCAGAGGCTGGGACAAGCCAGCTAGAGGACTGCCTATCTGGGGTGGTGAGTGGTAACTGCAACCCCACTGGCAGTGTGGCTTCTGTGCAAGGCGCATGCACAAAGACAGGGTCCCTCCACTCCTCAGTGTGGCATAGTGGCACTGCTTCCCCAGAGAGCAGGAAAGCCTGAGAGAAGCAAGCCTCGCATTACTGGGTGCAAGTCCACACCAACACAGCCACTGCCACCACCCATACCATGCCAGCTGCCCAGGGACCCCAAAACAACTCACATGCCCAACCCACTGCTGCCAATACAGACATCTGCGCAAGCCACCTGGAGGCTCAAGAATTGGCCTGCTAGTAACTGCCAACACAGGTGCTAGCATACACTGCCCTGGGGAACACGATAGGTACACTCAGTCCACCACTGTGGACTGAAGACGGGTCCTCCTGCATTCCCAGTCCCTAGCACAACTTCACCACAGCCCCAATAATAACTATGCCCTAACCTTCTGAGAAAAATTACAGAAAGCGTTAATGATGTTTCCAATAAAAGAAATCATACAGAGACTACACTACTGCGTGCACCCAGAAACAAGGCCAAAGTGCCCTACCTAACCAGCAATACAGATACATCTGCAGGAAGAAGTCCTTCTCTACAAAAGTAAATTCAAAAATAGGAAGAAGCAACTGTTACACCAGATGCACAGCAATCAACTTAAGGACATAAGAAACATGAAAAAGAAAGGAAATATGACACCCTCTAAAGGAACACAGTAATTCTCCAGCAATAAATCCTTTAAGAAAAAGTCTTCAAAATCTCAGATAAAGAATTGATTTTTTTATTTCAAAATATTATGGGGTACAAATGTTTTTGGTTACATGGATCACTTTTGTAATGCTTGAGTCCTGGCTATAAGTGTGCTTATCACCCAGATAGTGATCATTGTTCTCATTAAGCAGCTTTTTGCTCATCCTCTCCACCCTACCTTATTTCCACTGAGTTTTACTTCCCTCTGTGCACATGTTTGCACATCCGTTAGTTCCAGTTTAATAGTGAGTACACGTGGTGTGTGTTTTTCCATTCTTGAGATACTTAAACTAGGAAAATCATCTCCAGTTCCATCCAAATTGTTTCAAAAGGACTTAATTCATCCTTTTTTATGAATGAGTAGTATTCCATGGTATACATACACCACATTTTCTTAATCTACTTCAAGAATTGATGGGCACTTGGATTGATTCCACACCTTTGCAATTGGGAATTGTGCTGCTATAAACATTTGAATGCAGGTGTCTTTTTGATACAAAGGGTATCAGTTCACCATTTTTTTATGGCTGAGTGCTCTATGGTATACATATACCACATTTTATTAATCCATTCTTGCATGTATTGATGGGCACTTGGGTTCTTTCCACAACTTTATAATTCTGAATTGTGCTACTATAAACATTCAAGTGTAAGTATCTTTTATATAAAATGTCTTTTTTTCTTTTGGGTAAATATCCAGTAGTGAGAATGCTGGTAGGTCTACTTTTAGTTCTTTGATATATCCTCACACTACTTTCCACAGAGGTTGTATAGTTTGCAGTAACACCAACAGTATGCAATTGTTTCAACTCCACTTGTGTTGTTTTGTGACTTTTGGATAAAAGCCACTTGGGTTTTTTTGTTTTGTTTTGTTTTTTGTTTTCTTTTTAACATATGTTGACCTCTTTAGTGAATTTTTCATTCATTTACTGAATTGTTTTTCTGGTTACTTTGAGTTGGTTTTCCATCTTATCTTGGATTTCCTTGAGCTTCCTTACATTCCATATTTGGAATCCTTTATCTGCCATTTATATGTTTTCATTTGCATGGGTATCCATCGCTAGAGTGCTGGTGTTTCCCTTTGGGGGTTTCCTTTTGTTCTGATTTTTCATGCTTATGAATTTCTTGCATAGCCTCCTTCTCATCTGGAGCTGCTGTCACTTCTTATTTTTGGATTTTTCTTTTGTTTAGATGGGGCTTCCCCCGCCCCTTCACTTGTAAAGATGTATCTCTAGCGTACGTTTGGTAAGAATCTATGGTTTTGTTTGTGGGTGCTTTGATGGTGGTGTAGGCTCTGCATGTATGCCTTCGTCATAGATATCCTTAGGGTAGTGGTTTTCTCTGTTACTAGTTATTTGTATGCTGTAGCAATGGTGATATGTGTGTGGGGAGATTCCCTGTCTCTCTCTGATGAGAGAGGATGGAGGTCTTTGAAATCCTTTCTCTTTCCCCAGCCTTGTGGTCTTCTTAACAGTGTGAATTATATTGTCATGCCCAGTTTAATCTCTGAGACAGTAGATTGTACTTGTGGGTAAGAATCAACAATACCCTGTGATATTTAGTCAGTAAATGTTGTAAATGGCTGTGCGAATTGACCTCCTTGTCAGTAGGTCTTTCTTGCCAGAAGGAACAAGCTGTAGCATTGTTTCAGGGACTTGTGATGGTCTCTAGCCACCCAGGAGATACATTCAAATGTCACAGGTGTTGGGTGGGGTCCTGGAACTTCCAGGTGAGTTGTTCTCTACCACAGGAGAGGCAGCTTGGGGAGACAGACTGCATGGGACTGGATGGGGTAGGCCTGCCCGCAGGTTCCACAAAAGCTGATAAATTAGCTGTATTGGCAGGGATCAAAAGTCCACTCCCATTTCTTCCAGGGAAAGCTGCCAGGGAGGGGCTGAAGTGGCCCAACCAAGCCAGAAATCTGCTTGTTGGGGAGGGGCCATCTGAGAGTCACAATCTGGCTGTCTGGAGTGGGTTTCACTCTTCTCACCCCTCTCCTGCTCCACAGTCTCCCTCTGGCATCTGCCAGCAAGCAGGACCTCAAACTAGCTGGGATCCCCCATGATGGTGCTGTGGGCTGGAAACTTCCAGGATGTCCAGGATCCTACCCTGGGCTGAGAGCATGGCCTTCCTGTGTTAGGTGCTCCATGAGTGTGCTGTGGCTGGGACCCACACTATAGTGTCTTTTCAGCTCTGCCCACATGGGCTCCCTTGCCTCCTGAGGTTATTTCATAAATCTCCCCTCCATGACCCTAAGCATGTCCTGGAGGTACAGAATCTGGCCTGTAGGCCTGTTCCTGGGTCCCCAAAAACCAATCCCTGACTGTGCCAGGAAGAAATTGCTGGTCTTGAGTTGCCTACTGGGTGCTCATGCAGGTTTGATGTTTTTCTGCTTTGGGGTGTGTGCTGCTCTGATGGAGCACCTGATCAAGAAGCATGGGTGAGGGTTGGTGAGCAGGGAAATCACAGTCTAAGCACCCCTTAGTCTGCTTCAGGGTTTTAAGAAAAAAAGTTTGAGCCCCATTCTCTGTGGAAGCCTCAGTGTGGTGGATGCACCAATAGAGGGGAAGCAGCCACTCCTGAGAGCCCTGGCTCAATCATCTCTCTCAGCAGCTGCCAGTGGAGGGAGATGAAGGAGAGGAAATGAGTCAGAATGGGGAAATGGTAGCACTCTTGTCATCTCTGTACCTCTCTTCACAAGGCAGCCCACCCAGAATATCCAGGCTCTGGCATCATGCAGACCCCTCAGGATCCATTGGCCCTTGTTGCTCCCACAGCCTGGGACAGAGTTGGGAAGTGTTTGTGTGGGAATGAGTGAGATGCAAACTGAGGGGCTGGAGCCCACAGGGAAGGGCAAAGACACACTCTGATTGGAGAAGCAATATGGAGTCTGCTCTCTTGGCTTAGGTCTATAGTGATGGAAAGTGACCCCAAAGGGGCTGACAGTCTGGTGCTTTGTCCTCCCAGTTCCCTGGTGGCAGCAACTTTTTGCTTCCTGAGTATAGAAAGGCTCTTCAGCAGGTCAGGAGCCTGCTGACTGCCAGAGATGTGTGGGAGGGAGAAATAAACCACCCCACTTACTCTTTTTGCTGGACTCCAAGCCTCTCAGGGATTGATCTTTGCTGATATTTTGCTCCTTCTTGTTCTTCTCTGCAACTTCTTTCTGTGGAATCTTGGTAGGTTCTGGCATTTTTCACTTGGAATTACACCCAATCTATGTTTGTTTGTTTTTTCTTTTTTATCTAAAACTTTTTCTTCTTTCTGAGACAATATGATAGCTGATATCTCTGGTCAGTTGTCTCGTCTCCTATCCCAAACTATTGATTTTGGAGAACCTCAGAGAGATACAAGAGAATTCTGAAAAAAATACAAAGAATGAGAAAAAAATTCAGTATATGAATGAGAAATGTACCAAAAAGAGAGATATTTTTAAAAAGAAGCAAATAGAAATTTAGCAACTGAAGTATTTTTTGAAGGAAATGCAAAATACATGTGAAAGTTTCAAGAATAGACTAGATCAGGCAGAGGAAAGAATCTCAGAACTTGAAGATAGGTCTTTGAAATAACCCACTCAGACAGAAATAAAGAAGGAAAGAATAAAAAAGAATGAGAAAAGGCTCTATGACATTTGGGACAATATAAAATATTGGTATCTCCAAGAGCAAAGAGAAAATGAAAAAATTTGAAAACCTATTTAATGAGACAATAGATAAAAACTTCTCAAGTATAGCAAGAGATTTAGATATTCAGATACAAGAGACTCAATAATCATCATACAGACACAATGACCAAATATCTTCTTCACAGAACATTATAACCTGAGTGTCAAAAGTCAAAGATAAAGAGCAAGTCCTAAAAGTATCAAGGGAAAAGCATCTAGTCACCTATAAAGAAAATTTCATGAGAGTAACAGCAGATTTCTCAGTAGAAGCTTTACAGGCCAGAGGGGGATAGTATATTCAAAGAGTTTAAGAAAAAAAACTATGAGCAAGTACTATATTCAGCAAAATTATCTTTCATAAATGAAGGAGAAATAAAATCTTTCCCAGACAAGCAAATGCTGAGGGAATTAGTTACCACTATACTGGACCTACAAGAAATGCTCAAGGATGTTTTAAAACTGGAAGCAAAAGAGTGACATTTACCATCATGAAAACACATTAACGTATAAAAGTCACCATTAAAGCGATCACACAAGGAAGAAAGAGAAAGAACTCAAATGGGACCACTACAGAAATACACCAAACCATCACAACAAACAATAAGAGAAAATGAAAGGAGCAAAGAATATATAAAACAACCATAAAACAATTAACACTGTGTCAAGAACAAACCTCACATATCAATAATAACTTTTAACTTAGATTAAATTCTCCTCTTAAAATATATGTAAACACTGAATGAATAAAAAATATGATCCAACTATATACTGCTTACATGAAACTCACTTTACCAGTAAAGAGATATATGGACTGGAAATAAAGGGGTGGAAAAAGATATTCCATGCAAACAGAAAACAAAAGCATGCAGGAGTAGTTATATTTATATCAGATAAAGCAGATTTTAGGTCAAAATCAGTAGAAAAAGACAGAGAAAGTCATATATAAAATTATAAAGGGATTAATCAAGTAAAAGGATATAACAATTCAAAATACATATGCACCCAACACTGAAGCACCCAGATTCATAAAGCAAATATTACTAGATCTAAAGAGAGATATAGACTGAAATACAATACTAGTGGGAGACTTCAATACCCACCTATCATAATTAGACTATCTAGACAGAAAATTAACAAAGAAACATTGGATTTAAGCTGTACCATAGATAAAATGGACCTAACAGATATTTGCAGAACATTCTATCCAGAAACTGCAGAATATACATTCTTATCATCATGCTCAGTGATAGAATGTACATGGAACATGCTCCGTGATAGACCTTGCTATGTTAGGTCACTAAAGCAGTCTGAAGAGATATTAAATAATTGAAATCATATCAATTGTCTTCTCTGAGTGCAATGGCATAACACTAGAAATCAATACCAAGAAGAACCTTGGAAGCTATACAGATACAAGAAAATTAAGTAACAGTTTACTGAATGAGCATTGGATCAATGAACAAATTAAGATAAAATAAAAAAAAATTCTTGATACAAATGAAAATAAAAACACAACATACCAAAACATATGGGATACAGTAAATGCAGTGCTAAGAGGAAAGTTTATAGTATTAAATGTCTGCAACAAAAAAGTAGAAAGATTACAAATCAAAAATCTAATAATACACCTGAAAGAACTAGAAATGCAAGAACAAATCAAACCTAAAATTATCAGAAGAAAAGAAATAATAAAGATCAGACTAGAAATAAATGAATAGAGACTAAAAGAAATACAAATGAGCAACAGAATGAAAAGTTAGTTCTTCAAAAAGATGAATATAATTGATAAATCACTAGCTGCACTAACCATAAAAGAAAAATGAAGACTCAGATTAACACAATCAGAAACAACAAAGGAGACATTTTAACTGATATCACAGAAATAGAAAACATCATCAGGGTCTGTTATGAATAAAAGCTAGAGGAAATGAACAAATTCCTGAAAACATAAACCTGAGAATGAACCAGGAAAAAATAGAAAACCTGAAAAAACCAATAATGAGTAGTGAGATTGAATCCGTAATAAAGTCTTCCAACAAAAGAAAAGCCCAGGACTGGGTGCATTCACAGTAGAATTTTACCAAACACACAAAGAAGAAAAAATACCAATCTTCCTGACATTATTCAAAGAAGTCAAAGTGGACTTAATTCTCCCTAACTCTTTCTATGAGGCTAGCATCACCCTGATAACAAAACCAGAAAGAGACAGGAGAAAAACAAAAATCTACAGACCAATATCTCTGATCAACATAGATGCCAAAATTCCTCAGCGAAGTACTAGTAAACTAAATCCAATGGCATATTAAAAAGATAATACACCACGATCAAATACAATTTATACCAGGGATGCAAGGATGGTTAAATGTATACAAATCAGTAAACATGACACATCATGCTAACATAATGAAGAAGAGAAACCATATGGTCATTTCAATAAACACAGAAAAAGTGTTTGATTAAATTCAATATAGTTTCCTGATGAAAACTCTCAACATACTAGGTAGAGAAGCAACATACCTCAAAATAATAAAGGCCATTTGTGACAAACCCATAACTAACATCACACTGAATGGGGAAAAGCTTAAAGTCTTTCTTTTCTCTAAGAACTGTAACAAGACAAGGATGTCCACTATTTACCACTGCTATTCAACATAGTATTGGAAGTTTTAACCAGAGTAATCAGAAAAGTGAAAGAAAAAAAAGGCATCAAACTGAAAAGAGGAAGTCATATTGCTCCATCCTTGCTCATAACATAATCTTATATGTGGAGAAAACTAAAGACTCCACAAAAAAATGCTTATATTTGATAAATGAGTTCATTAAAGTTGCAGGATACAAAATCAATGTATAAAAATTAGTAGCATTTCTATGTGCTGATAATAATCTAGCCAAGAAAGAAATCAAGAAGGCAAACTTATTTACAATAGCCACAGAAAAATCTGGTAATAAATTTTACCAAGCATGTGAAAGATATCTACAGGAATACTACAAAACACTGATGAAAGAAATTGAAGATGACACAAACAAATTGAAAAACATCCCATGCTCATGGATGGCAGATTTAATATTGTTAAAATGACCATATTAACCAAAGCAATCTAGAGATTCATGCAATCCTTATCAAAATATCAACATCATTCTTCATAGAATTAAAAAACAGTCCTAAGGTATATATGGAACCAATAATAAAGAGCCTGAATTGCCAAAGCAAGCCTGTGTAAAAAGAACAAACCTGGAGGCATTACCTGACTTCAAAATATATTATAAGGGTGAAGTAACTAAAAGAATATGAGATAAAAATAGACAAATAGACTAATGGAACAGAATAGAGAACCCAGAAACAAAGCCACATACTTATAGCCAATTGACCTTTGACAAAGCTGACAAAAACTTTACATTGGGAAAATGACACCTTCTTCACTAAATAGTGCTGGGAAAATTGGATAGCTACATGCAGAAGAAAGGAACTGAACCCCTCATTCTCACTATATACACAAATCAACTCAAAATAGATTAAAGACTTAAGCATAAGATCTGAAATTATAAAACTAGTAGAAGAAAACCTAGGGAAAACTTTCCTGGGCAAAGAATTTATGGGCAAAGAATTTATTATTAAGACCTTAAAAACATAGACAAATGGGACTTAATTAAAATAAAAACTTCTGCACAGCAAAAGAAATAATCAGCAGAATAAAGAGTCACCCTGTTAAGTGAGAGAAAACATTTGCAAACTATTCATGTGACAGGGGACTAATATCCAGAATATACAAAAAACTCAAACAACTCAACAGGAAAAAAATAAATAATACCATTAAAAAGTAGAAAAAATACATGAATAAAACACTTCTCAAAAAAAGACACACAAATGGCCAAAACATATATGAAAAAATTTCAACATCACTAATCATCAGAGAAATTCAAATCAAAACCACAATCGATATTATCTGATCCCACTGAGAATGAATGGCCATTATTAAAAAGACAAAATAATAGATGGGTAGGATGTCGCAAAAAGGGAACTCTTAAATACTTGGTGGGACTGTAAACTAGTACAGCCACTATGGAATAGTGATTTCTCAAAAGACTAAAAATATAATTACCATTTGATCTAGCAATCTCATTACCAGGTATCTATTCAAAGGAAAATAAATCAATATATCAAAGGTATTCCTACACTTGCATATTTATTTGAGAATCATTAACAATTACAAAGATACGGAATCAACCTAAATTGTCCATCAGTGGATGAATGGATAAAGAAAATGTGGTCTATGTATACAATGGAGTACTATTCAGCCATACAAAATAATGAAATCATATCATTTTCAGCAGCATGGATAAAACTGGAGGTCATTATCTTAAATGAAATATCAGACACAAAAAGACAAACCTCACATGTACTCACTTACATATGGAAGCTAAAAAATTTGATCACATAGAAGTAGAGAATGGAAAGATAGATAACAGAGACTGGGAAGGTTAAGTGGGGAGGGCAGGGATGATGAGGAGAAGTGAGTTAAAGGGTGCAAACATATAATAAGATAAAAGGAATAATTCAACGTTTGAGAGCAGAGTAGGGTGACTATACTTAACAAAAATATATTGTACTGGGGACACTCTAAATAACCTGACAAAATTTCACATATACCACATAAATTTGAACAGATAAAAAAAGAATATACGATGAGAAAAATCGCATAAATTGGTATGACTTCTTTGGAAAACTTTTTAGCAATATTTACTAAAGTTAAATATACATATACCTATGACCCAAATATTCCACTTCTCTGTATATATCCAACAGATTTCACCAATATGTTCAGCAAAGGATAAGTATATAAATGTTCATAGAAGCACTATTCTTAATAGTCCTAATGGAAATAAATCAAACATCCATTAAGAATACAATGGATAAATGGTGGTATATTCATACCATAGAATATTATGCGATGACAATAAGTGAACTAAAACAGTATGCTGTTATATGGAGGATCTCACAAACATAATTTTGAGTGAAAATAGTCAAAAGCAAGAGAGTACATATTTTTTATTTCATTTACACATAAACAAAGCTAATCTTTGGTGTTAATATTCAAGATAGTACGTACCTATGGGAAGCTTGTGTCTGGAAGTGGGAAAGAAGGGATGTTTTGAAATGCTGGTTTATGTGTTTCTTAATTTTAGTAGTAGTAACATAGTGTGTCTAATTTCTATGAATTTGTCAAATTGTAAACTTATGATTTGTGTACATTTTCGTTTGTATGTTATACTTCGAAAAAATATTTACGTGAAATAAAATTGATGACAAGGCTTAAAAAGCCACTGTGGTAGAATTACCTGCCTTTAATACTGTAAGCATTAATGAGTGACCCATTTCCAGAGCTTGGCTGACATAACTGTTAGCACCAGTGAGTGACAAAGAAACAAACAAAACAGAGTTATATGAGGTGTTGCTGTTTTTAAACAGATGTGAAAAAAATAGTCAGGTGAATAATAACTAATAAAAATATTTCCATTCCAATTCTATGCATATTTTGCAGGTATGCTAAGAAGAAATGAGTTAAGTAATATCTGAATGGGAAAGAAATTATGTCCTCCTGTTTGGAGTTCAAAGACTAATCTAAACAATTTGGAGTTTGGGAATTTTGAAAATTACTTATAGCAAAGACTTTGGAGTATTTAATAACCTAAAAATATTTTGGCAAACTCTAAATGTTAAGAAAAATATAAAAAGATGTTTGTGGCAAAATGAACTTGTGGGAGCTTTACTCAATAAAAAAATAAAATAAATAATAATAGGTATTTTAATTTGAAAATTTATTTTTACTTTATACTGGCAAACTATATCATCTCTAGAAGCTATGATACTTTCAAAATGGCACACATGTTACTTTCCTATAATTATGCTACATTTTTATTGTGATTTCTACCCATCACATGATTTCTGTCCTATCCAAATTAATATAAAATTCTAAAATTCTTTCATTCCATATTACACTTTTATATGTAATGTTGTCTTAAAATTAGTTTGTTTCTTCCACTAAAATAGAATCATCTTTATTGTTTCTTAGTAATTTGATTGAAATTTTCTTTAAATGAATCCTTTCAAGCTATGAAAATCCAAGTCTTTTCTCTGGATCTGGAGCCATGAGCCAATATGTGAGACTGTGCTAAGTGTATTTGTGTACCACTGCTGCTCTAGAACAGAAACCCTGAATATTGTAGTCCCTGAACATTGAGTGGAATATTACCAACTTCCCAATCTGTCTTCTGTCTCCTTTCTTCCATGTAGCCCATTTTACCATATTTTTTGTTGGTAGTGGTGACCTGTCCCCATCTCCTCCATCAGTCTTTCACCTCCTTCTCACCATTCTTTTGAAATTTGGGAAATTAGCATTGATATTCCCTTTCTCTCACCCTAAATATATCTGAAAGCTTCAAGAAATAAATTTGGAGTCACTACAAAATAATCGGAGCCACTGTCTAGAATTAGCCCTCCACCTCTCTTGCAAGAGAGAAGCTACGTTTTAAAATAGAAAATATGAATTTAGATCTCCTTCATCCAATTCAGTTTCCGTCATCCAGTGTCTACCTGGATATATTCAGCAGTGGGGAATCTACTTCCCAAAATGGTTCACCCTATTGTGGGCTAGTACTATGGCCAACTCTCTTCAGCCTTCTGAGGTAATAAAAACAGTATATTTACACAAAAATCCTTCAAATATCTTAAAACACCTATATTTTCTCTCCAAAGCCTTATCTTTAGTTGTTTTTTTTAAGCGATTCATTTTATGACATGATTCCAAACAATTTCCTGTTTTGCATCTTCTCTTCTAGACCAAATCTAGGTCAGTGTCTTTCTCAAAATAACATGCCCCAAATTAAATATAATACCCATATGTGGTCTACCCTATACAGAATACAGTGCTTGAGTCTGCCCCATGACCTGGATTCTAAACTTTTTTTTTAAACTGCAGTTCAAACTGTCATTAGCTCAGCACTGTGCTTTACTGTTAGCTGACTTCGGTGACTTCGAGTGTGGTCGTCCTCTTTTCTGGTAGATTCTACCTTTTAAACCACTCCTTTTGTGTCTCCTTTACCAGGAAAATTTCTTTTTACTTTGTGGAATAGTTTAAATGTATTCTTTCTCCACACTTGTCTCTGTTTTTCTTCTGTTTTTTAATAACTTTACAAAGGTAAATTTCTTTTTACTTTGTGGAATAGTTTAAATGTATTCTTCCTCCACACTTGTCTCTGTTTTTCTTCTGTTTTTTAATAACTTTACAAAGGTAACTGCCTTTACTCCCTGAGATTCTTTTTTTCTATCCTATTCTTTTTTTTCAGCTTTTCTCTCTCTCTGCCTGTAGGAAAGTTCTGTTCGTTCAAGCCTTAGCAACAATTCAAAAGGACAAACTAAAGTAGTTATTCTCCTCCAAAGTTCCACTCTCTGCTAGCAGCAGGATCACAATCAGCTTACCCCCTTGCTGTAAACACATCGAAAGGTGCCATCCCAAGACATTTTCCAATTACCATAGTTTGATCTGTCCCCCACTTTTCTGTGCTATGTTTGAACTAGAACTTAAACTTCTCCTTGTACAAACCTTTCAGAATTAAGCAATTCCTCTGTGGGGAACACTGGAGTCAATGCCAATAAAAATATTTAAGGTATAGAATCATGACTATTAGGAGGAAATGTTGTCTAGTGCAACATTCTAATCAAAGTAGGAATTTCTCTTTACACATCCCTGCTAGATAGCCTTCCAGCTGCTGCCTTAAGAATAGCAATGTCGAGGAGCTCGCTGTGTTTTAGGATGGCTTATTTAATTTCCAAATACGCCATGCTGTGGGAACCGTCTTCAATATAAGGTCAGTCTATTACCATTCCTGTAGCTTTCCACTTAACTTTCTAGTTATGCCTCTGGCCCCCAAATGAACGAATCTCTTTAGGGGAAGCCCTAAAAATACTTCATTATTTATTGTGTTTTACCACAAGTTTGTTTTTGGAGAATCCATTTGGTGATATAGTATAAAAATAATAAGAATAGCTACAATCAAATTGCGAACTGTATCGTGTGCCCTTCCTTTCAATGTCACAGATTACTTTGCGTGTTTATTGAGATCGTCATTTTACAGAGGAAAGCTCAAGCAGCGGTGGCAGAAGTGAAAGGGCACGCGGGGCCCAGCATCAGTCAGGGCAGAGCGTGGTGTTGGGATCCACACTTCCTGTAGCAGTTCCGCTCTGCAGTCCGCAGGACGACATGCTTTCTAGGTTTCTCACCATTACGTTTGATCTCCTTTAATAACTTTGATTTGAGAATGTGCCTCTTTAAATATAGTTCTCAGAACTGGATGTAATACTCAAGATGTTGTGTGACCAGCACTAACTAGAATAAAAATTTATTTGAACTGGACTTGATATATTAAGTAGTGCAATATAAGTTTACAATGACCTTTCCATACCCACATTACAAAAGCACTCTGATTCAGTACAGTTTGTGGCCATCTTCTGTTCAACTCAAAATTTCTCTTGATATCACTCTAATATAATATCTCCTTAGTCAGGTAATTCCACAATTGACATTTAGCTTTATTAAATTTCCTGTCTTTATTTTGGCCACTTTAATCTTACCAAATCTTTCAAAATCATAATTATCAGCCATTATATTAATTCTTCTTCTTAAAGAGTCTGTGTGTCAACTTAAATTGTTATCAGCATGCCTTCTATGGCCTCAACCTAATAATATTGTTTATGAGTCTAATAGTAGAGCCCTCCCTATGAGTTGTCACTAGCCAATGCTATTTAACTATATTTGTTCAATATTGCTTCCTAGGTTTTACAAGGATATTATGGATGTTAAGGGTAATGGCTTCACAAAGATTTGAATTGATATTTAATATGCCTCTGTTATCTCTTTAATTCATCAGTTCCCAAATTAAAATTAATGACAGTGATAATATAAGCCATTTAAATTAGAACATAAATTGTAGGAAAGATTTTAAATAAATTCATTTCCCATTATTTTTCAGTCCATACATTGCTAACAACTTCTGCAGAGTAAAAATCCTTCTAGACTTCCTCTAATAAATATATAAGAAAAAGTTTAATTATAACATATGAGACATAATTTTTTTTATTTTATAATTTAAAAATAATCTTATTATCTTATTTGCATTATTAATTTGCTTTCAAATTCTATCTTCATACATGGTATATAGTAAAAAGAAAACTATTTATCACAACTTGTAAAATTTCTTAAGTTAAGGATTAGTGAAGCTGGTTATGGTAGGAGTACACAGAACTAATGGGAAGTCAGTATTCTTAACGCCCGTGTTGCTATTTGATTTATTCTTCCTAGAGAAAATTTCTTGTTCTTTTTAATCATAATATCATACACACATACACAGATATATGCGCACACACATATTGCTGATTTATAATCCACTTACGTGAGTAATTTCATGGTTGTAGAGCTGCGCAATAGCATATTGCAGTCAGATATCCAAGGATAGTCCCAGGAGAACTTGAATTCACTTAAACCTGAGTTATGCACTGATGATTTCTGAGGGTATGACCTCTAGATTAGACAATCAAAACTTCGTTATTTTTGTCAGATCTGACAAGAAAAATCAATTACTTCCTTCAAAAACAAATTAAACAACAAACCTTTCCCAAGGAAGTTACACACACTTATTTATGTAAGTAGAGGTTGTTTTTGTGTTCCAAAATACTTTCTGAAGAATGCATTATAAGAAATGAATCTAAAAAATAAAATTTTGATATTATTAGACAGATAGAAATTTAATGTATAACCAAGAGTTGATCAAGCATTTTTAATCAGGGGTAGGAACTCTCCCAGGACCATGTTTAATGTGCTTCTTAATTTATTATACTAAACCAGAAAATGTTGAATCACTGTGTATAGTCATTCTATTATAGGATTTTAGAGATCTACATTGTCAAAAAGAACTTTTCCCAATAGCAATTATTCTTTCCTCTGAATTCATAGCTTTATTGACGTAACTATGTATGTGTATACTGACTCACTCTGAAATAACACAATATACTCTTCTTGTCTAATCTGTAAGTTTATTTCATGTCATTGGCCGTAACTCCAGACATAAAAGAAACTGACTCAGGGTTAAGAATTTTTTATTATTAAGTAATAATGAAAAAAAATAGTAAAAATAAAAGAAAAATAACACAAATAATTATATTATCATAATTACTTTATTAATACTTACCTATAAATATATTATTATAATTACATTATTAATAAACCATCATATGTTATTAAAGGAAAATATATCCACATAAAAATACTTTTTAAAATAAAGTGAGGTCTATTAAGTTGAGAGTTTGCAAACTGTAGTATATAACTACGGATGAATGAAAAAACTCCAGTCTTATCAATTTGCCTTCTTCATATCCTTCTAGAAATCCCGTGTTATATTTAGATGCTTCTTGTGGCAACTCAATAAGCAAAATATCCTTGCTCTAAACCCTAAAACATTTCCTTTACATATCTATAAGCACCAAGCAGAAGAATTTGTGATATCACTGCTGTCAGAGAGCAGAACAATGCACATGTTCTGGGTGTGCTTTGTTAAGTGAGGCGGACAACTCTCATTTTCATGAAAAAGTGGAAAAGTGTGTATAAATCCACCTACACACAAGACACATATGTGTCATTGTATTTATGTCGACAGGTAGGTTCATTGTGTGGTGGTTAGGAGCATACTCTTTGGTGCCAGAAAGACCTGGCTAGAGATTTTTGCTATGGTCAGGACAGTTGACCTTGAAGCCGTTCTTTCTCATTTATGAAACTGGAGAAGACTTTATACTTATAAAACACTTAAAGACATATGTGCACACATAAAAATTCATAAATGTTAGTTAATACTATTAGAAACTGTGATGCTAAGTGAGTCAATGCATCTAATGTGACTAGCACAGTGTTTGACACACTTCACGCTCGACACTCTGAGTGTGATTGCGGCATGCTCATGATGTGATCATGAAGATTACAGTGATTATGATGATGAATCTCTGTACTTTGCTATCTAAGAATGTTCTCAAATTTGCACTGTCATATTTGACTTTAAAATATCTTCTGGGAAAATGGAATAGTTGTATAAAATATGTATCAGATCAACAAATGTTTGTGTAATACCTGTTGAGTAAAAATAATTCAAAATACAGTACTTCCTCTTAAGGGACTTAAAATTAGGATGGAGATGCAAGGTATGAATATATAGATATTGTGCAATATTATTGAAACCTAAGACTTCACATGGGACATTAATGAAGAAACCAATGATGTCACTGAAGGTACATAAAGACATGCTCTTTAGTGTTAAGTCCTAACTTCTGCAGCTAGCAAGCAAAGTTAATTTCTGTAGAAGTACTTTAGTAGAAAGCTCTGTGGTTCTGACTTCTGGGGAACCCTAAGTCTTGTATTTTTTTTATCATTGCTATTTTATTTCTATCTTTTCTTTTAAATGGTGAGGTGGTTGAGAGGGGGGATTGCACTCACTCCACACTGAGTATGAATTTAATACTTCCCTTGGATTTCCAGAGCTCCATGTTGCTCCAGCTTGCACTGTATCTTAAAGCTTATCAGGAAAGTCTTTGTTAACTGCCAGATGGTATGTCGACCTAAGGAAATGAGCTGTTAGCTACTGGAAATCGATTGTGCCAAGTACAACATTCCTAAGTGAACATGGAAGGAGAGATCATTGTTTTTGGTCCACCTAGTCATCCAGAAGGGTTGCTGAATGCTGGCATTCCAGTGGGGCTGGGATGGCAAAGTAAGAAGAGATTCAGGAGATCACTTGGAAGTATTTTTCCCTACTTAATTAGGCAATAAAGATTTTTCCAGGAAACTGTGCTTACTTGGAGTGAAAAGTTCTTTAATATTGCTGACCTAAGATATTGCAAAAATATGTGCTTGGGGCTTTATTCTCAAAATATATCTCAACCATTTCACCACCTTCACTACTTCAGCCCTAAATACGGCCATCGTCCTTTCTCCTGAGCCACTTGCAATAGTCTCCGACCTACTCTCTGCTCAATCATTTCCACACACAGAAGACTTATTAATTATTTTAAAGTGTGAGCCAGATTGTGATACTTTTCTGTTGAAAACTCTCTAGTGTCTCTCCATCCCACTCTAAGCAAAAGCCAAAATCCTTACAATGGCCCATGAGTACTGACATTACTTCTCTATCCCATCATCCCATGACTCTGCCCTCCTTGCTGTGCTTTGAATGTGGGACCTGCTCCCACTCAGGGCCTTGGAACATAACTGTCCCCTCTCTGGGAAACCTTTTACAGAATGCAGCATGCAGATATACACGCAGCTCTTCTCTGCTTCTCACTTCCTTTAGGCTTTTGCTAAAATGGTACTAAAACTTTTTTTTATCACCCTGATGAAATTATAATACTCCTCGACTTTAACAGCCTATTGCACTTCTTTGTAATAATTATTTTATCCACTATTCCAACAGACATTATGATATAGTTTATTTATTTATGTATTGTCTCCTTTACATTATCAGAGTATAAGCTCTATGAAGACAGGGATTTTTGTCCATGATTTTCATTGCTAACTCTGGAATCTGGAAGAATGCTTGGTTCAGATAAGAAACTCGATGAATATGTGTTGAATAAATAGAGTGAATGGATTGTGCTGTGGACTGAAGTCTTTCTAACCCCTAATATCTAACCTCAATCTTACCAATGACCTTGAAGTCTTATTGAGTATCTGAAATTGCTCCTTTCTTGCAGCCAAAGAGATATGACTAAAATCATGGCCTAGAGGCACACCTTGTCATGACATTTTGGTTCTAACTCTGCACTCCCTGGCTATTTATTTTCCTTAGCATCAAAGTCAGCCACACTGAGCTGATTTTAGGGAGCATTCTTATGAGGGCCTCGGACACAAGAAGGTGAAAGAGAGAGATGCACACATTTTGAAGTGAAGCTAAATCACTTTCTAGAAGCCCTAGTAGAGTCCAGTGGGTTAGTGCAGGCAGAAAAGCTCTAATTCTTTAGTGCTTCTTAACGGGTTTTCCAACATGGACATTTGCAAACGTGTCAACATTCTCACCATGACAATATGACAAATACAAAAGAAAGAGGGAAAGTAGACATGGACAAAGGACTTGTACAATGTGTGTTGCTGGAAGGCAGATGAAAATAAATGAGTTTTCAATTCACACTAAGCATTTGATAGGCCCTTTAAGTATACCAAATTAATAGGGATAATTGATTGATTGACTTGTCTTTTGGATATAAAATGGGCAAATTGGCTCACCATAAAACTTCAGTAGAGTAAAGAAAAAGTTTAATTCCTATTTGGGTTGTATGTGACACATGCTGTTTGGTATGATAAGAAGAAGGTATGAATGATTGCAAACAACCTGTCAAAGTTAAAGTCTCATATGAGTAATGACTAAAACAATCCTTATGTAATTTTGTCAGACTTTCATTTTCTCATGAAGTACTGCCATGTTTATAGTTAGTCTGGGGGAAAAAAAACTTATTTCCCTCAGGCAATAAATAACAAATGAGGAATACAATGCATACCTTTGTGTATTTTTATTTCCCAAACAGGAACAGTCAGGTGACGGAAAGCAATGTGATATATTTTACATTCCAATTAGTTCAGGATTTTATTACATTAGGATAAAGTTATTTTAATTATGAATTATAATTCTTTATCATCAAAAGTTATATTTATATGCTTTCATTAAAATGTTTGAATTTCTAGTCTTTTTACTTTTATTTCTCATTCTCCACTCATAATTAATCTCTCTCTAGCATGACTTCTGATAATACTGTCATTATCCTATTTAAAACAAAATTAAGATAGTAAAAAAATGTCAATAATCATTTATTGGTGCTCTGGCAGGTGACAGGAACTATGCTTGGTACTTTATACATTTGATTACCTAAAAACTTACAAGGTAAATATTTCTATTCTCATTTCATAAATGCAAAGCTTGAGATTTAGAGATCACAAATCTAGAAAAGATGTGGTAAAGCTGAGACTGAAATCAAATCCATGAATCTAAAAGTTCTATTTTTTTCTCTATAACACAGTAACTTCCTCAAACTATGTATTTTTCAGATAAAAATTATTCCATACATGTGTCAGAGGAAAAGTTAGAAGAAAATAGTATGTATTAAATATTTACAATGTGCAAGATTGTGCTCAATGCCTTTATTATATTATTTCAAAAATCCCATGTCAAAGCACTGAGAGGTGGGTGCTATTATCCCATTGTACAAATGAAAACATTTAGTTAGAAAGAGGTTAAGTATAAACAGCTATCAAGGGATTTAATCGCAATTCCCACTGAACTACCCTTTACAACACTAAAGTTGGAGGAAGTATGGAATAACAAATTTGTGCAAGAAATTAGTATATATCATTTTTATTGAATTATGGCTACCTTTGTTCTGACACATGGAGAAGTGATGAGTTGAAAATATAAGTGAAATCAGAATCACAATTACTTTTTAGTACTTTTTCTATAAACCAAGATTCAGGCTTTATTGAGAATGTAGAAACTGAGTATTTCCTTTGCTTTTTTTCACAATTCAAATCATTTACAAATGCGAATTTAACAAGAAAATCTTTTCTCTACTTGGCCTAATTTAATTTTACGTAAATTAGAATCTTTCCCCAAGATCTTTTCCATTTACCGAGAAGAAAGAAGAAGAGAGAAAAGAAATATTTAAATTGAAAAGACTTCATACATGTTGAAAAGCTTTTTTGCATCTGAAAATAGCCTTTTTATGATACTTACTTTCTTTCTGTTTCAAATAGAAAAAAGCATACCATTAAAGTCAGCTAAAGAGATCCGAAATGGCTGCATTTTAGTTGCGCATTTTCAGAGTGGTGGAGGTATTGTGTTACCATGTGTAACCATGCAATGGGGACCCTGTGACCAGAAGAATCCTTATGCATCAGAGGGAAGAGCTAAGGTTGCTGTGGAAGTATTTGCTCTGGAATTTCTGGCTTATTGGGGATTAAAATCAGGTAATTAACATTCTGCAAATACGGTAGTTAAGATGAATTCACTTGGAAGGGGAGTGCATTAAAACTACCCTCTGAGCTTCTTTCTTTTGGAGGAAAACAATGACGCTGACGTGGCTCTAATGCCGCTCACTTTGTCTGTGTCCCATACAAACTACCCTGTCCCTTTCAACACAGTGACTCCAACCATTTCCTGGACATCCTACCTTCAACAGAAGTAAGTGCAGAGAAAAGGAGAGATAAACAATGAAGACTTCCTTAAAGGCTTTTATGATTCCCACAAGTTTCATGAGATGGATGAGGTAACTTTATCTGTCCTCAGAATTTCCATTCATAGCCCAAGGATGGGGAGCCAACTGAAATTTGGTCTTATAGCCCATCGGAAAGGAAAACTTAAGTATTACAAATTTTTATGCATCGATTAAAAATACTAAGTAGGAGAAAATTGCTGAATGCATAAAAATGTGACTACCTACAGCCTCTCCGACATTTTGCAACTTCTTTACCAAGTAACTATTGTCTTCAGAACCTTCAGCAATATTAGCGGAAACTCACAGTCCATGTGGACCTAGGTCAAATGCACTCATTAATAAAGCTAATTGCTTTCTAATGTCATAAAACCCAGTGCTGGCTCATTCTGCTTTCATCTGTCTTTGTTCTGTCACCATGCCATGTTTCTTTTTTTATTTCTTTTTCTTTCTTTCTTGTCTTTTTTTTTTTTTAAGAGACAGGGTCTTACTATGCTGCCCAGGCCGGAGTACAGTGGCTGTTCACAGATGCTATCACAGCACACAACAGTCTCAGACTCTTGGGCTCAAGTGATCCTCCCCTCTCAGCTGGGACTGCAGGCACGGACCACCATGCCTGGCCATTCCACTTTCTATGTGGAACCTGAAAGTGGAAATTCTCAGCCTGGGAACGGTTCAATGAACTACTCCCTGGCCCATAAAAGACTGTGTCTCACCTAATTACTACTTTTTGTGCTGGCAAAGGAGGATATTTTAGTTTTCCCTCCTTAACTTCTAAGGACATTTTTGGAGCTTTCAAGAGTAGAAAATAGTATAGGTGTATATTTACATCAATAACAGAAGTATATGACTCCATATACTGAGCTGTATCCTAAAGTTTCCAAACTGTGACTTTTGATTTATCCTAAATAGGAGGTAAATTTACAAAGTGAAAGAGGGACTAGAAATTATAGAAATTGTGACAGAGCCCAGGAATATTTTAATATGCATATTAATGTACTATAGTACTGTCTTAAATATTGAATATATATTTAAAATGTCTTGGAATATTACTCAAGAAATGGACTTCATGTCTGGCTCTTAGAACTTTACAAGTTTAGATGTATAAAAGATGCTTTTCCATAGTCATTCACATAAATATTGGCAAAGGCCAAAATTGCAAGCTAGGCCTTCTGATTTTCACTCAATCTTGGATTTTCTTTCGATGCAAAATCATTTCTTTCATGTTAGATGCAAAGTAAACTATTGACAGGTGACATGTTTGACTATTTTTGTTCCTGGAACTCTCTGTTACGTTTTATATAGTCCTCACTTCTTAAATTTTCATCTTTTCCAGAAAGAGAATAATTGAGAACAAATTCTCATACATTACTCTGCCCAAGGGTCAAAGAGCCAATAGGGAAATCATCAGTAATTCTAGTCCTAAGAACAGCGGTCGCATGCTGTACTGTATGCTCTGCTAACCAGGTGTCCCAGGGTTCAAGACGAAAAGGAGTGGTAAGCTACAAGCATAGCAGGGAGCCAATCATGAGACACAAGATTAGGAAATGAACAAGGGAAGTTGACGTTTCCAAAGAAAAAGTTGATGGTTCCAAATTTCCTTTCCCAAAAAGTTGATGTCTTGTAATGTCAACAGGAGAAGCAGCTACGTAGCTGCTACAACTGGCATTTTGCTCTCTGCAACACTCATCTGATTGCAGTCTTGTCACTGTCTGAGGTTTCATGACGTATAACTAGGCAGATACTTAATTCTTCTAAATACTTTGCTTCTAGATATTGCCACCAGTTTGGTTCGTTAGGCCTGCTAGTTTGAGTTCAGAAGCAAGAATGAAGGAAAATCCCGCATATCTCTGCAATGGCCCCATTGGTTTCCTTCCTCCAGGACTGCCAGCCCCGGGGACTGAGTCCTTTACAATCACCTGCAGTCTCAGTTCCACCCCAATCTCGATGGCAAATCCTATTTATTGACAAGCTGGCTAGCAAATCTTTCCAATTTATGAGGAGAAATAGAACAGCCACTGTGCATTCTCTCTGGTTGGAAAGTCTCTGAAACCAAATTAAGATCAGAAGATTGAGAGTTGACTGCCACTTCACGGTAAAAGTAATTAGATGATTAAAAGATAATGACAAATAACATATAAAATTATTATTACTCCTTATGTTTAACAGAGAATGTATATTTAATTATGAAAGAAAATAGAGCATATAGAATTGGTACCCACCAACATACCAGTGGAATGTTGGTGAGTTCTTCTGCATGGAGATTTAGGACATTAAAGAAACATCCAGGCTATTAGAAGATCTTATCTGGAAGATTCTTTTCTGTCTAAAGACAAGGTGACTCCCCAAGGAGAAAACTTGTCATCGCAGGGAGAGGAAAGCAGAATCAGCCTTGGCTTTTTACTACCCATAAACTCTAATTGCTATGAGTGTCGTATGATCTTCTCATGAGGTAAAGACCTAGCTTAGGCAGTTGAATTTCAGAAGACACCATTTATGGTTATTGTTTAATTAAAATGTGAATTGTGTCTAACCTTAGAGAATTTCACTGGGGAACACGTTTCTTTTGCAAGCTTTTCTTAGTTCTCTTTTCATTTTACATTGGTTTATAAAGTAATTGTCTTCCAAATCCTTTTGGATTTTAATTCTAAATGCAAATTTAATGATATTTCTATTTGTGTCATCTTCCAAAGAGATCAAAAACATTTACGGCTGTAGCTTGATCTGTATTTCTCTTGTATTTAATAAATAACCTTGCAGATACATGGCCCACTCTGACTCCCTCTGGAGCAGAAGACAGAGAATGAAGAGTCAGATGACATCCCAAGCTCATATTGTACTTAAAAAGCCACAGATGCTGATGATTGATTAACCGCCAGTTCTTTTAGGCGTTTCAGTTCGGGAGTAGGAGTGATTTTTTATTATCACATTAGGTTGTTTCAAATTCATACTTAGGCATTCTCTTGCCCTAAAATAATATTTTAAAATTTATTTCTAGAATTCAAACATGGGAGAATATGGAAGGCAATTACTTCTCAAACAAGTAGAAAATGAAAGAGAACTCTTAGCAAGGTTTAGAAAACTGAAGGATTTGCCTGTATGGCAATTTTTTTTTAATCGTCATTACATTTCTAGCTCTCTATTTGTTCCTAATTTCTTATTATTTCTGTTTGTGTCCTGGGACAAATATCCAAAGTTCGATGATTTTTATTAGCAAGCAAAGCAAACTCCCTGAATCCCAGGTTAATTACAAGTTTTCCCAAGAGGCAGCTCTTCTGAGATGAGACAATGCCATGGAACTGCTGAAGAAAGTGAAAATTGCTTTTTCTCATTTACAAACAGCAGAAAGTTTAGCCATCCACAGACCAATGGCAAAGGCAAGGCTTTCTCAAGTCTTTTGACCCTGAAAATAGGTATGCCCTTAATTTTTATTATATTGTTCTATCTGTACCTTGCCCCTCTAAGGCACGCAAATGCTTAGTGTAAAATTATAATTTCCTTTTTACACTTTAATTACAGGTGTTTTTATTTTAAGCTAAGTGTTTTTTTTTTTTTTTTTT
>VBSM01000142.1:2070559-2098083 GCA_008086735.1 Cheirogaleus medius
ATCACAATTCAGATTCTCCGTCTTTGTTTGAGCGCTGCGCCCTACAACAAAAATGACAATGAATTATTGTAAGCTTACCTAGGGGGTGACTCCAGTTGCAGCTTTGGTACCAGTTGTGGTTTCACTGCTTGAGCAAATTAATGCATTTCCTGGTAAATAGTATGCAGTTATTGATCTGGAAAATGCTTTCCTCCCTATTACTACCAATAATACCCATCAGAATAAGTCTTATTTTAGTTAACAAGGCCATAAATATGCTTTTATTGTCCTCATTCAGGTTTATATCACCTCTCCAGCTTTATGTCATAATTTAGCATGCAGAGATATTTTCTCAGCCTTATTGGGGTGTAATCAAAGTTTACAAGTATCATGATCACCTTTCCCTTCCACAAGATATCATACTGGTTCAGTATATTGATGACATTTGCTGATTGGACCTAGTGAGCAAGAAGCAGCAACTACTTTAGATTTATTGGTGAGACGTTTGTTTGTCATAGGGTGGGAAATAAATCCAACAAAGTTTCAGGGGCCTCCTACCACAGTGAGGTTTCTAGAGGTCCAGTGTGGTGGAGCACGTTAAGATATCCCATCTGAAAGGAAGGATAAGTTGTTGCATCTGGTCTCTCCTACAACCCCAAATGAGGCACAGTGCTGAGTGAGCCTCTTTGGATTTTGAAGGTATGATTAATTTTATGGTTACTTTTTTGTGTCAACTTGGCTTGGCTAAGGAATACTCAGATAGCTGGCAAAACATTATTTCTGCATGTATCTATGAGGGTGTTTTCAGAAGAGAATAGCATTTGAATTGGGAGGCTGAGTAAAGAAGATTGCCCTCACCAATGTAGGTGGGCATCACCTAACATAGTGATGGCCTCAATAGAACAAAAAGGCAGAGAAAGGTAAATTCACTATTTCTGCTTGAGCTGAGAATCCATCTTCTCCTGACCTTGGATATAGGCACTGCTGGTTCTCAGGCCTTCAGACTCAGCCTGAGACATATACCCCATCTGGTTTGGACTGCGACTACATCACCAGCTTTCTAAGGCCTCCAGCTTGCAAATGTCAGATCATGGGACTTCTCAGCTTTCATAATCACATGAGCCAATCCCTCATAATAACTCTCTTTCTATGTATCTCCAGATAGCCCATTGATTATGTTTCTCTGAAGAACCCAACGAATACAGGGCACAGCACGTTCCCTGTTGGGTACATTGCTCTGGCCCGCTTACTAAGTGATGTTAAAAGGTACTAGTTATGCATGGGATGCAGAATAAACAAAGCCTTTGCAACAGGTCTAGGCTGCCGTGCAAGCTGCTCTGTCACTTGAGCCGTATGTTCCAGAAGGTCCAATAGTGTTTGAAGTCTCCGTGGCAGATAGGGTTGCACTTTGGAGCCTTTGGTAGGCCCCTGTGAGTGAATCACAGTGGAAGTTTCTTAGGATTTGGGAGCAAAGCCCTGCCATCCTCCACAATAACTACTTTTTTGGAGTAGTATCTCTTGGCCTGACCCTGGGCCTTAGTAGAGGCTGAAAAATTTACCATCAGCCAGCAAGTTACCACGTGGCCTGAGCTGTCTATCATGAACTGGATATTGTCTGACCCACTGAGCCATGGTATTGGGCCCACATGGTGGCACTCTATCATCAAATGGAAGTGGAATATCCACGATCAGGCTTAAGCAAGCCCTGAAGGCACAAGTAAGAGACATGAAAAAGTGGGCCAATGCCCATGCTCCCCACTCCTGCTGCACTGTCTTCTCTCTCCCACCCTGCACTGCGGCCTCATAGAAAGTGCCCTATGAGCAGGTGGCACAGGAAGAAAAGACTTAGGCCTGGTGTATAGATAGTTCCCAAAAAAGACATACAACTATAGAACTATTACACCCTTATGGACTAGCCCTGAAGGACACTGAGGAAGGGAAATCCTCCCAGAGGGCAGAATTTCAAGCAGTGTATTTGGTTCTTCACTTTGCGTGGGAGAAGAAAGGGACAGATGTGCAATCATCCACTGATTCATGGGCTTTGGCCAATGATTTGACCAGACAGTTAGGAAGTTGAAAGAAACAAGACTGGAAAATCAGGGACAAAGAAATTTGGGAAAGAAGTATGTGGCTAGACCACCCTGAATGGGCAAAAACCGTATTTGTGTCCTGTGCTCATCAAAAGGGAAGCTTAGCAAAGGAGGATTTTAATAATCAAGTCAACAGGATGACCTCTTCTGTGTACACAAGCCAGCCTTTTTCTGCAGCCTCCTCTGCCATCACCCAATGGGCTCCTGAACACAGTGGCCATGGTGGCAGGGATGGAGGTTGTTCACAAGTGTAGCAACGTAGACTTCTGTTCACCAAGGCCAATCTAGATGTGGCCACCACTGAGTGCCCAATCTGCCAGCAGCGAAGACTAATGCAAATCCCTGCTGGGGCACATCCCATGGGGATTAGCCAGCTGTGGCAGGTTGATTATATTGGACAACTTCCATCATTGAAGGGGAGTATTTTGTTCTTATGGGAATAGGCACTTAGAATAAAGATTTGCCTTCCCTGTTCCTCCCCAAACTACCATCCGTGGACTTTATTTACCATCATGGTGTTCCACAGTGCATTGATTCTGAGCAAGAAACTCACTTCAAAGCAAAAGCAGGGTAGCAATAGGCCCGTGATCATGGAATTCACTAGTCTCACCATATTCTCTATGATCCTGAAGCAGCTGGTTTGATAGAACTAAGGTATGGCCTCTTGAAGGCTCCATTACAGCTTTAGCGAGGTGGCGCTATCTTGCAGAAATGGGGCCACATTCTTCAGAAAGCTACGTGTGTTCTGAACCAGTATCCAGTGTATAGTACTCTCACTCCCGTAGCTAGGATTCATAGATCCATGAATCACAGGATGGAAATGTGAGTAGTGCCACTCACTACTCCTCCTAATGACGGACTAGAAAAAATTTTGTTTCCTGTTCCTGTGACCTCATGCTTAAAGATCCCAGCTCCAAAGAGAAAAATTCACCAGGACACAACAAAGATTCCATAGAACTGGAAGATAAGACTGCCACTCAATCACTCTGGGCTTCCCATGTCTCTAAATCCAGAGGCAAAAAAGGGAGTTGCTGTGCTGACAAGAGGAAATTGGACTGTTGTGCCACAATAGAAGGAAGGAAGAATGTGTCTGGAATGAAGGAGATCTCTTAGAGTGTCTCTTAGTATCACCATGACCTGTGATTGAGGTCAATGGAAAACTACAACCCAATCCAGGTAGAACTTGTAATAACCCTGATCACATTAAAAAGCTTCTGCACAGCCAAGGAAACTATCACAAAAGCAAACAGACAATCTACAGAATGGGAGAAAATATTCACATGCTACACATTCAATAAAGGCCTGATAACTAGACTCTATTTAGAACTCAGGAAAATCAGCAAGAAAAAATCAAACTCCACTGAAGTGGGCAAAGGATATGAACAGAAACTCTTCAAATGAAGACAGACTAATGGCCAAAAAACATGAGAGAAAGTGCTCAACATCTCTAATCATCAGGTAAAAGCAAATCAAAACCACAATGAGAATGAGATATCATTTAATTCCAGTGAGAATGGCTTTTATCAATAAGTCCCAAAACAATGAATGTTGGCATAGATGTGGAGAGATGAGAAAACTCATACACTGCTGGTGGGACTGCAAACTAGTACAACTTCTGTGTAAAGTAATATGGAGATTCCTCAAAGAGATACAAGTAAAACTACCATTTGATCCAGCAATCCCACTACTGGGTATTGACCCAAAAGAAAAAAAGACATTCTATAATACAGACATCTACACTAAAATGTTTATAGCAGCACAATTCACAATTGCAAAGATGTGGAAACAACCCAAGTGCCCATCAACACATGAGTGGATTAATATAGTGTGGTATGTGTATACCATGTAGTTCTACTCAGCCACAAAAACAATGGTGATCTAGCACCTCTTGTATTATCCTGGATAGAGCTGCAGCCCATTCTACTAAGAGAAATATCCCAAGAATGGGAAAACAAACACCACATGTACTCACCATCAAACTGGTATTAACTGATCAACACTTATGTGCACATATAGTAGTAACACTCTTTGAGTGTCAGGCTGGTAGGGGTGGGGTGGGAATTGGTATATTCATACCTAGTGGGTGCAGCGTGCACATCTGGGGGATGGACACGCTTGAAGGTCTGACTCAAGTGGGGCAAAGGCAATATATGTAACCTGAACTTTGTACCCCTGTATGATGCTGAACTAAAAAAAGGAATAAAAATGATTTTCTAGAAAGTATCATAAAATCATGGAATATAATGTAATATGGGGGAGGAATCATGCATTGGGTAAATTAAAAAAAAATAACTTTGAGTCCTCAATCCTGGGCAACACTGGAGACAATGGTGTCATTAAAAGAGACTGGTAAAATCACAAGGGGACATGTTCGGATGATAAAATACATTTAGCATGAAACACATTGAGTGTGATGGTTCAGGGAGACACCCAGGTGGAGATGCCTGATGTGTAGCTGAAAATACAGGCTTGAAAGCTGGGAACAGAGCTTTGGAGACACAGACCTGGAAATCCCCCTCACAGAGGTGATAACTGAAGCTGTGGGAGCCCATAAGATCACGTGGACTATTTTATCTTACTCCTCCTTGACAGCCACAGAAATCACCCCTGTGGGAAGCCTTTCTATGAGAATTTATGGGGTTTTCATATACATCAATGAAAAGGCTTTGATTTAAAATGTGAAATTGCTGACCTATAGACACTGGTACTGGACAGTGATTTTTTCCCTAGATATTTCACAAGTATTTTGCCTTTGATATATATTGAACAAACCTACAACTCTGGGTTTAAGGAATGTGGAATACAGCATGTTAAGCTTATATTTAGGCAGCAAAGATAAAGAATCAAATGGAGAATAAGGAAATATTCATTTTAATGCTAAAGTTAATGCTTTCTTTAATCAACTATTTTCTGTTTTTATGTGGGAAACAAATCCAGCATGATACAGGTGAATTTTCAACAGAAAAAAGACATCCATCCATTAAGGTTTCCTATTACCCACATATTGAGTCTCTTCAACAGTGTTTGGAAGCAGATTCAAGGAAGCAAACCATTAGGATATGACCATGTATCTGCTTTCCCTGGTGCCTTGAAATGAGAAATTTTTCACTTCTCCTAAGGCCTGTTGTCGATTCCAAACATAATGTTATTTAGAAGAAATGAGAAGAAAAACCCAGTAGAAGACAAGCTTTCAGAATGGAATAAGGGAAATATTAAAGCTCTGTTGTTTTGTCTATCAAAATTATAGTGAATTGAGTTTTCCTATTTGTCTTGGTGGTATTTTATATTAACTGTCCATCCTGGCTGTTATAAACATTATTTCTAAATTCTGATGTTGGTTGGTCTTTGGACATCTGGACTTTGTTATCTATGACATTTCTTCTACATGACCTTTAAAATAGTGCACTCTGAAAAAGTACATGCTCTTTTGGTTGGATTCCATAATCACTTCACAGGATAAACAAACCTGAGAAATTTAAATTTCCCTTCCAAATCCCAGTTTACAACCTGTTAAAATTATGTTGCTATGGGTGTTTTAAATCATTGAAACTACTTTAGTACTTAGGAAAATAGCTGAAAGTTAAGTTACGTTTTTATATGCACAGAGGAGAATGTTGCTTTCATAATTTTGTAGGTATAAACCATATTTGATGTTTCAGATACTTAGAAGAACATTTTTAAGAAAATAAAGGAGAGCTAAGGGATTTTTCTAAAGTGCCACACTAAGGAATTAAAGAACTTTGACAGGTACAACATGGGAAATAGATCACTATTATGGATTTTAAAACTGGTTATAAAAGAACACAGGTAAAGTTGAAAAAAATAGTTAATATTTGGTCCAAAAAGTTGAGGATTTAAGACTCTGTCTTGAAGGTAGTATTAATAACTTTTAAAGAAAAGTATCACCTTCACTCCCCAGTTTACTCCCTGAGGGTGAAATCTGATTTTGATTAATTAGGAAATAACAAAAATTTTAGATTACATTTTTTAAAAAGAATAACAAAGGAAGAAACAAAATATGGCACACTTTTTAAAATTAAACTTTATATTTTGAGATAATTATAGACTCAGAAATCATATGGAGAATCTCTGTATGATATATATGCTTCCAAGGATTCAAATGTCTGATAAATTATTAATTTGAATTTATGTTCAGTGACACTCAGATATTCAAATGAAACTCAATAGTGATATAGAAATGGTATGTAATGAAGGCGCAGTGCTCCTGTATGGCCTATTAAAGTTAGAATCTGATTATGACTATGTGATTTAGATCTTAAACAGACTGCTTGGTTCTTGCTTTAATCCTATAGTGGACATTTATTGTTGTAGGACTCTTTTTCTCTGGTAAGCTCATCCTGATCTTTTGTTGGGGATTCTCTCTTCTGAATGGTCTACTGTCAATCAAAGTGTCCCCCCAACCACCAGCGGTGAGCATAAGATCCAAGCCAGCCTCTCTTCCCAGGACTCTGAATCTTGAACAGGATGGCACACTAGGGTAGACAATGTAGTCAGAAATCAGGCATCTCAGCTGTGACTCATCAATAAAGTTGCCAGTCTACTCCTGTGGCCCAGGCTCCCCAGAACTGCCCTAACTCCAGACCTCTCTATGGCCTGGTGTTTCAGAAGCCTCTATGATTTTCTAAGCACCAGAATAGCCTTCCTATAAATTCCCTGTTTGCCTATATTACACAAAGTTGTTCTCTCTTGATTGCAACCAAAGATTCATACTGATAATAATCTGTCTCTCTCTTTAATAATTATATATATTTTTCTAAATATATAAATGATGTGTCTCAGTGAGAGAATTGGAAAAAAGCATGAAAAATATAAGGAAGAATATAAAAATACTCTAATTTCACCATTCAGAGATAACCACTGTTATTTTCGTATTTTCCCTTATGTTTTTATATATAAATGTGTGTGTTCAAGTATGTTAAAGAAAATTGGGATTGTAGTTTAGTTATCATTTTCTATTTCTTACCACTTGGTTTAAATTATGAGAATTTTCCACAGAGCTATTCTTTTTTTTTTTTTTCAGATGAAAGACAATGGGCTTATTTTTTCTTTGTTGATTTCCACAGTGCTTTTTTCCCTTACAAAAGACACATGATACAGGTAAATGTTACAAAAAGATTGACACCCAAAAAAGAGGACACAAAAGAAAACATCCTGAAAAGAAAGGATGTGGTATTAAAACAGCCCAGCTCCTTTCAGCTGTGTATTACAGTAGGGAGGACTGGACATTTATATTCTAAAAGTTCTATTCTTAAAATTTTTCTTATATTTCATTTTTGAATATATTTAAATTTATCAAAATTTATCAAAAACCTGTTGGGAATACAAGTATTTATTCAGAGCATTTTATGTGTAAATAAAATTTAGCTTTGTTATGGACTGAATTGTTCCTCCCCAAAATTCATGTGAACTCTGATACTTCACAATATGACTCCATTTGGAGATAAGGCTTTTTAAAGAGGTAATTATGTTTAAAAGTGATGGATCAATCATTATGGTGGAGTTTAATGCAATATGACTGGTGTCTTTACAAGAAGAGAAAGTTTGGATATGCAAAGGACACTCGGAATGTACATGCACGTAGGAACGTGTGAGGACACAGCAAGGAGGAGACCATTGGCAAACCAAGGAGACCTTAGGAGAGACCACATCTACCAACCCATTGATCTCAGCCTCCAGAACTGTGAACAAATAAATTTCTGCTGTTTAAGACACCCAGTCCATAGCACTTTGTTATGACAGCCCTAGCAAACTAATAAAGAGTTTGGTACTAGGAAGCAGGGCTACTGCTGTAATAACTACCTGAAAATGCAGATGTGGCCTTGGAACTGTGTAACAGGTAGGGGCTGGAGAGTTTTTGAGTGGCATGTTAGAAAAAGCCTAGATTGCCTTGAAGAGACTGTTAGTAGAAATATGAATGTTAAAGGTGCCCCTGGGGAGCTTCAGATGGAAATGAGGTGCATGTTATTGGATGCTGGAAGAAAGACAATTGTTGTGATAGACTGGCAAAGAGCTTGGCTGAACTGTGTTCTAGTGTTTCTTGGAAGCTAGAAATTGTAACGAGGCTGTTTAGCTAAGATGATTTATAATCAACATGTTGAAGGGGCAAAGTAGTGGGGGTATTGGTTTCTTCTTACTGCTTATATTATAATAAAAGCAAGAGAAATTGGAAAGTCCTCATCTTATCCATACTGCAAAAAATAAGAAAGCATATTCTGGAGAGAACACCAAGGATATGGCAGGACAATCATTTGATAAAAAGATTAGAAGTGTCACTCATGGATCTAATCAGCCATTTCAGCAGAGATGAGGCATACAGGTGGGGTTACCCAGCAAGAGCACTACCACCTTGGACCAAAGGGGACAGAGTTGGAACAAAATGAAGAAAAGCTATTGGATTTGTTGGATTCTGGAAGATGGGATGATGATAGAGCTGGCAAATGAAAACAACAGTTGTGTGCAAAATGGGTTCTAGTTAATGGATTCCTTGCACCTGGAAATAGTAAACAACTTCAAAAATAAATGATATTCCCTGTATGGTCTAGACACAAGCCCTTCCAATATGGTTCAATTTTCATATCCCTTATATCTTAGAATGGCCATCCCATCTTCAAACCATGTGAACATTCTGATTCATCTTCCTATTTAAATCTGAGAATTTGTCAGATTTGTGTTGCTGAAGCTATCTTTTGTATGGTTCTCATAGCTGAACTCCCCTCTCAACACAGCAGTCACATGGTATCTTTGTCAATCAATACTTCTCAACTTAAATAATGTCAAAGCTTTGAAAGGTTCTCTGCGACAATTCCTTCCTATGCTCTTTTAAATTAAAAGAAAATTTCCTGCTGGAAATCAAGAAGCGGGGAGGGAGCAAAAGGGGTGGGGAGTGAAAACCTACCCAAGAGGTACCATGAACACTTTTATAGCCCTGACTAACACATTATAAAAGCTATCCATGTAACAAAATCTTTGTACTCCCTCAATATTTTGAAATTTAAAAAAGAAGAAAATTTCCTAAAGCATAATTGTAAATATATTGTTATGTATACAGAACTCTATATGCATTTTTGGTTAATTATTCTTTTCAATTAAAGCAGCAGTAAGTCCTTTTTAGAGAAAATCTAGAAACATAAAAATTTTTTTTTAAATAGGCACTACCATTCCCACAATGTAGAGTTAGTTGAAAAGTAGTAATGTTTTGTGAATTTTTTCCTCAAATTTTTATTTTCTGCTTACATAACTGTGATCACTGTAATATAGTTGTGAGCAATACCCCTACATTTAAAATACAATTGCTTATAAAAGCAATACAAATGCTATGAAGAAAATTTTTTAAATGTTGAAGAAAGCTACAAAGAAAAAAAGAAAAAATACTAAGAATTCTACAAAGATAAATGCATAATATTAATATTATATGATTTTAATGCATCCTCTATCACTCTTTACTCTCACTACTTTTCACATTTGAGGTCATGCATATAAATATGAACTATAGTTACACAGACATAGTCATACTTTTTAGATTAAAAATATAAGAAGGTTATTAACAAATAATATCTACCATTTACTTTTTTTCAGCTATTACCAATTAAATAGCAAAACATATGCACAAAAATCACTTAGGAAGTTTATGATTTTCCAAGTGTACTGAAACTCATTATTGAGTTTCTTAGCCATAGAAATGGCCATTGCTTTTCCTTTCAAACTTTTTTCTTAAGGAAAGGAGAAGGAGCTTTTTGTTTACAACCTCCATGCTGTGTTTTGAAAATATATATAATGAGTCTTTGTGGTGAAAGGATGAACCACAATAGAACCAATAATTATTTAAATGTCTCTAAATATAGTAGAAGATTTCTTATTTTTGTCAGCTAGAAGGTGAAAGAGGTTTTACCTTGGTAACAGTGAGCTGAGTAATTAGAATGAAATCCTCCTGTCGAAGACAGCTAAAAGAGCTGCAGGAAATGTTAAAATTAAAGCGAAAACAAACAAAACTCCCTAAAAACAAATAAACAAAAAACTAACAATACATCACATTTAGCAATCTAAAATTTAGATTAATATTTACCCAACAAAGACCTAGAAAAAGGGATGAAACTGGAGTGGAAAACCTAAAACCAAACCTATTTTGCCTTGATGGTTAATTACCCAGTTGGAAGTAGTAGCTACAAAACTTAACTATGGTTTTAGTAGCTTGGCAGTTTTCTGGGGGGAAAAAAGTCTAGGGTTCACCAAGGTAAGGATTTTGAAACACCCCTATACAACCACTTTGAGATGAGACCCTTAAGGGCTATATCCTCATACAAAAGGCAAACTCAATGTAAAATCAACCTTTGTTCCTAGCAGCTTGGGTCATTGGGTTACCACAGGGCGTGGAGTTCAAACATGAGTAGATCCTGAATTTGTACCCTCTTAAAGGCCTGAAAGAAGCCACAAGGAGCCTCTCTAGAGGGATGTACAATTATCCTGAACCTCAAATTATTTCTTCAAATAATTTCCCAAATAATTTTCTTTCAAAGAAAACAAAGTACACACGAAGAAACAAGTCATCCACTGTGAGAACCAGAAAACAGAAAATAAAAATAAACTCACAAACACTCCTGCCACTGAAGTCATCTGATGCAAAGTATAAAGCAACTGTGAAGAACCGATGTCACCAAGATGGTGGAAGAGGAGTTTTCAGGGCTCATCACTTCACAAAAATATCAATTTTACCAACTCCCCACACATGAAAATATGTTCACAATAGTTAAAGAATCCAAATGAAAAATTATGACACTTAGGTGGAGCACAGAAATAAGAAAAGATAAATCAAAAGGTAGGAAGGAACATTTCATGTTACCTGAGTCACCACTCCCCCAAGTGCTGGCAGTGATACCATTTGTGTATGGGAAGAAGAATGAAGTACAGACCTGACTTCACTGCAGACCTCAGCATCAGGTCTACCCTAGTGAACCCTGGCACTGGGCCAGCTCCTGCAGAGACGATGCAGGCCAGCTCCCATGAAACTGGGATCCAGACTCACCCCTAAAATTTCAGACTCTACATCTACCTCAATCAAAAGGCAGGGAGTGACTAAATGCATTTAAAAAAAAAAAAAGACCCAAGTATATTCTGCCTCTAAAAGGCTCACTTCAGCTTTATGGACATAAATAGGCTAAACATGAAGAGATGGAAAAAGAGATTCCATGCAATTGGAAACCAAAAGAGAGCAAGGGTAGCTATGTTTACATCAAGTAAGACAGGATTAGTCTATTTTGTAGTCAAAAACTGTAACAAGAGACAAAGAAGGTCATTATATAATGCAAAGGGGTCAATTCATCAATAGGCCATAAAAATTGTAAATAATACATACACTCAACATTGGAGCATCTAAATATATAAAGCAAATATTAACAGAACCAAAAGGAGAAATAGATAGCAATACAATAATAGTAGTGAACTTTAATACTCTGCTTTCAACAAAAGATGGATCATTCAGACAGAACATTAATAAGGAAATAGAGACTTGAGCAATGCTGTACACCATTTGGACCTAACAGACATAAATAGAACATTTATCCAACAGTACTGGACATTTTATCAAGACCAATTAGGCAAGGAAAAGAAATAAAAGGCATTCAAATGGAAAAGAAAAAAGTAAAATTTTCTGTGTTCACAGGTAACATGATCTTATATATAGAAAACCCTGAACATTTCACACACACACAAAAAGCTGTTAGAACTAACAAATTAAATGAATAAAGTTGCAGGAATACAAAATCAACATACAAAAATAAGTACCATTTCTATACATTAACAAACTATCCAAAAATGAAATTAAGAAAACAATTCCGTTTATAATAGCATCAATAGCATGTGAATATTTTCTCCCATTCCGTAGGTTGTCTGTTTGCTCTGTCAATTGTTTCCCTGGCTGTGCAGAAGATTTTTAATTTAATCAAGACACATTTATTTAGTTTTGTTGTTACCGTGGCTGCCCTTGGGATTTTCTTCATAAATTCTTTGCCTTGGCCAATATCTAGAAGAGTTTTTCCTACATTTTCTTCTAGAATTCTTATGGTTTCATGTTTTAGGTTTAAGTCTGCTATCTATCTTGAATTAATTTTTGTGAGTGGTTTAGAGATGGATCCTGTTGTAATCTTCTACATGTGTTTATTCAATTTTCCCAGCACCATTTATTGAATAGGGAATCCTTTCCCCAGTGGATATTGCTATCTACTTTTCCAAATATCAGATGGAAATATGTGGATAGATGTATATCTGATTCTCTGTTCTATTTCTATGTCTATGTCTCTGTTCTGTTCCATTTGTCTATTGGTTTTGTGCCAATACTATGCTGTTTTGGTTACTATAGCCTTGTAGTATAACTTAAAGTCCTGTAAAGTCATACCTCCAGATTTGTTACTTTTGCTTAATGTTGCTTTGCCTATTCAGGCTCTTTTCTGGTAAAAGGGCCAATAATCAGAATCTACAAAGAACTCAAGCAAATCAGCAAGAAAAAATCAAACAACCCCATTAAAAAGTGGGCAAAAGACATGAACAGAAGATTTTCAAAAGAAGATAGACTAATGGGCAATAAACACATGAAAAACTGTTTAATTTCACTAATTATCAGAGAAATTTAAATCAAAACCACAATGAGATATCACCTAACCCCAATCAAAATGGCTTTTATCAGCCAGGCATGGTGGTATGCTGGGAGGCCAAAGCAGGAGGATCGCTTGAGGGTCAGGAGTTCCAGACCAGCCTGAGCAAGGACAAGACCCTGTCTCTAATATAAATAGAAAAAATTAGATAGGCAACTGAAAATAGAAAAAATTAGCCAGGCATGATGGTGTGCACCTGTAGTCCCAGCTACTTGGGAGGCTGAGGCAGGAGGATTGCTTGAGCCCAGGAGTTTGAGGTTGCTGTGAACTAGGCTAATTCCATGGCACTCTAGCCCAGACAACAGAGCGAGACTCTGTCGACAAAAACAAAACAAAACAAAACAAAAAGTCATTTTATCAAAAAGTCCCAAAACAATAACAATAGATACTGGCATGGATGTGGAGAGAAAGGAACACTTACATACTGTTGGTGGGACTGCAAACTAGTGCAAGTGCAACTTTTATGGAAAATAGTATGGAGATTCCTCAAAGAACTAAAAGTAAACCTACCATTTAATCTAGCAATTCCACTACTGGGTGTTTACCCAAAGGAAAAAAAGTCATTTATTACAAAGGCACTTGCACTCCAATGTTTATTGCAGCACAATTCACAATTGCAAAGATGTGTAATCAACCTAGGTATCTATCAATTCATGAATGGATTAATATATACTCATTATTAAACTGAAACTAGCTGATCAGTACTCATGTGCACAGATGGAAGTACAACTCAATGGAAATTATGCAGGAGGGAGAGGTTAGAAGGGGATGAGTGAAATCCTACCTAATGGGCACAGTGTCCACTACCTGGGTGATGGGCACACTTATAACTTTGATTCAAGCAGTACAAAAGCAATCCATGTAACCAAAACATTTGTACCTCTGTAATATTCTGAAATAAAAAATAAATAAATAAAAAGCAAGATTTCTGGTCAAATCAATTAAATGACAAGGATAATAAATTCTTCTCATATAAAAAACAATAGCAACAATAATAAGAATAAAATACTAAAGAGGTGAAAGATCTGTGCACTGAAAAGTGTAAAACGTTGATGAAAGAAATTGAAAAAGACACAAATAAATGGAAAGGTATTCAGTGTTCATATATTAGAAAAATTAATATTGTTAAAATATCCATATTATCTAAAGCAATCTACAGATTCAATGCAATCCCTTATCAAAATTCCAATGGAATTTTTTACAGAAATAGAAAAAACAATTTTAGAATTCATGTGGAACCACAGAAGACCCTGAATAACCAAAGCAAGCTTGACAAAAGGAACAAAGCTGGAGGTATCATGTTACATGATTTCAAAGTACACTCCAAAGCTATAGAATCAAAACAGTATGGCATTTGCATGAAAACAGACATATAGGCTAACGGAACAGAATAGAGAACCTAGAAATATTATAAATCCACACATTTATAGTCCACTGATCTTTGAAAAGGTGTTAACAGTACAGAATGGAAAAAGTACAGTCTCTTCCCTAAATGGTGTTTGAAAAACTAGATATCCACATTTAGAAGAATAAAATTGGACCCCTTCTTATCTCACACCATGTATAAAAATCAACTCAAAATGAATGAAGACTTAAATATAAGACCTGACACTGAAAAATTACTAGAAGAAATCATAGGGGGAAATCTTCATGACATTGGTCAGGGCAATAATTTTTTTGGCTATGACACCAAAAACTCAGATAACAAAAGCAAAAATATACAAATAGGAGCACATCATACTAAAAAGCTTCTGTACTGCAAAGGAAACAATCACCAGAGTAAAGAGACAATCTGTGGGATGAGAGAAAATATATGCAAACTATATATCTAATAGGGGGTTAATATTGAAATACATAAGGAACTCAACTCAATGGAAAGAAAACAACCTGATTAAAAAATTGGCAAATGACCTGAATAGGTAATTTTCCAAATAAGACATGTAAATGGCCAAAAAGTAAATGAAAAAAAAAAAACCCACAACACTCATCAGGGAAATGCAAATCTAAACCACAATGAGATACTACCTCATGGCTGCTAGAATAGTTATCAAAAAGACACCTATGGTGATTTAAATGGAAAGCTGCCCTATACCTTCTATGTTGAAATGAAACACCACCAGTTTCCCTTTCATTCACCTCTTTGAAGAATGTTTTTTTTCCCCACTACAGGGGTAGGAAGTACTAGGGGGGAAATAGAGTGAAACATGTAAGAGATCTTTCACAAAGCCTTTGACAAGCAGCATCTACAAGATAGTTTCCATGTAGTTGAAGACTCAAGTTTCTAACCATGGAGACAGGGAGTAGGAATAGCTACTTTCAAATAGATAGACCAGATGTTTCCAGAAGAGTAACAGCTCTTTCAATAATTGAGCTTTCCAGTTTAGATCTTTCTGCTCGGGAGATTCTGGCCCTTTTATTCCAGTGAAACATTGACTATGAGTCCTTGCTTTGGCAGAAAAATAACTTCTAACTTGTTTCCTTTACTTCTGTAGGTACCCATAGGTTGTATTGAAACTGCTGGACGAATTATTTTTGATGCAAAAAGCATTTTAGGCTTAAATAACTACCCCTTTCTTACCAAATTAAATCACAATTCCTTAGCAGCATGTGGTGAAAGACGCTTTCTGACTTGACTTCAAATTACTTTTCTATTCATGTTCTGTAATGTCACCACATTAACCTGTTAGCCTGACAGGGGAACTTGCCTCTGACCCCGAGGGAGTGGAGGAAGCCTGAATAATTCATAACTCTTTCCATTGCCAGGAACTAAGTACTTTGCATATATGATTTCAATTAAATTTTAAACCAACTGATGAGAAAAGTATAATCCTCATTAAACAGATGATAAAACAACACAGAGAAATTAAGTCACCTAGGAGGTGCCACACAGCCACCTTGCTGGATTCCAAAGCCCATATTAACCACACATTATACTTTCTCCCTATCTCAGGAAACCAAGAGAACCTGATGAACTCAGACTCAAAACAAGCCATCTTTGATATTCTAAGGTCTGCTTTGTGAAGGGCAGTGTGTTGGTTTCCTATTACTCTTGTAACACATTGCTATTATGTAAGCATGGCTTAAAACAACAAAAATATATTACCCTTCTAGAGGCCAGAGTCTGAAATGGATTCCAGTGGGCTAAAATGAAGATGACAGCAGGGCTGCTTTCCTTCTGCAGGCTCTAGGGTAGAATATGTTTCCTTGCCTTTTGCAGTTTCTAGAGGACACCTGTGTTCTTTGGCTTGTGGCTTCATCCCATCTTCACATCCAGCCATGGACCCGTCAAGTCTTTCTCATGCTGCATCTCTTGGACCCCAGCTCTCCTACCTACTTCTTTCAGTTACAGGTACATTTGTAAGTACGTTGGGCCACCTGGGTAATCCGGCATAATCTCCGCATCTTGAGGTCAGATGATTAGTAACCTTAATTGTATCTTAACAACTCCCCTTGTCATGTAACAAAACATATGAACAGATTCTGAGGATTAGGATGTGGATATCTTTGGCTGGGGTCAGGGGAAGGGGGTCCTGATCCTGCCTATCAAGACAGAGTAAGTGTCTTCATAGTGGTGATGCTCAGAGTTAGGCATTAATCCGATTGGGAGTAGAACACTTCTAGGAAATGTGAATTTAGGAAAAGGGGTTCCAGTCTCTGATTGAAAAGTCCTGCAAAAATTATATAAGGTGTCTAAGTCTGATGTGGATTCAGGGAGGGATTTTAGACTTGGCAGTGGAGATGAATTACAAATCAGGAGACCAAGACAGAAGTCCTGTTGTAGGATCAGGTTAAGGAGATGAGAGAAGACTACCCTAGAAAGCCTAAGAATTTCACAAGAGCTCACAGCTCCTTCCAAGCAAACTGGCTCAAGGCAGCAAGATCAAGTCCATCTCTTCCACCTTTTGCTAGAAATAGTACTTTTATTATTTGTTCATGTATAATATTTGTTCCTATCCTCAGGAAATAGATGGTTTGGAGCCTTTGAAAGAGGGCATCGATATCTATAGCTGACAGAGAGCAAGAGCTGGCATTTCCTTCCATTTAGAATGTCATCCGTCCTTCAAAGTCAACTGCAAATGCCACATCTACGTGGAGCCTGGGCTGATCCCTCATCAGGAATGGCTTGTCCTTCTTGTATTGCCGAGGCGCTTTCCACGCATGCACTGTGGCGCAAATAACTCCCTGTCTTTTGCCATCCAGAGTGGTTGTTTGTAAATACACACACCATTTAGCTGGATGTATTTTTCTTAGGGCTTCCTAGGAAAAGTACCACAAACTTGATGGCTTAAAACAGTAGAAATTTATTCTTTTACAGTTCTGGAGGCTGGAAGTCTGAAATCAAAGTATTGACTGGTCCCTATTCTCTCCAAAGTCTTTAGAATTAGATCCTTCCTTGTTTTTTCCAGCTTCTGGGAGTCCAAGACATCCCTTGGTTTGTGGCAGCATAACTCCAATAACTAGCCATGTTTTCATATGACTGTCTTCTCCCTATGTGTGTCTAAGTCCAAATCTCACTTTTCTTATAAGACACTAGTCATGTTGGAGTAGATAGGACTGAGAACACAGGGGAAATACACATACATACAAACACACACAGATTGGCAGTATGCCATACTGGTCTATTTATATATTTATAAATATTTTAGTTAAGAGGGTATTTTGGAAATAAATGGCTTTATATTCCAACAGCATATAGCAAGTAACATTAAATGAAGAATTCATGTATGTCACTTTTTTGTTATTGGATTACAAATTCCCTGTAGGCATCAGACAAACATTTTAGACATAATGCCTTGTACATTGTAAGGCCCTCGTTGAATGAATGCTTCTCAAAACATTACCTTATACCAAAAGAGGTATTTTATAAATATAAAATTTTAAATAAAGAAAATTTTAATTTACTATGTTTTTAGATAGATATATATGTTTGTAGGTAGATGTGTATATACATATGTGTGTGTGCTCTATGGTATATATATTTATATATATGTAAAATAAAACATTCTGTCCAGGCAAATAGTGAAGATGCCAGTTTTATCTATTACGTTGCTGATTGCTTGAAAGAAGGTTGCCAGCAATATTTATGAATTGATACTTCTAGCAGAACATGTAGAATTCTCTCTTTATCCACCATAGATTATGTTTTTTAATAGAGAATATTAATCATAAAAATTTTAGTTTTTCTTCTTCATCATTTTTATTTGGAAAGAATTTTCATAATTATTCATAAATATACAAAAAGAGAACATATAAAACATTTTGTATGTTATCATCCTTGAGTATTTTCAGTTCACAGAATAGGGACAGATCTCAGTCACGGGGCCATCTTCTGTTCTGTATTTATTTATTTATTTCCAAGACAGGCCCAGCTGCACCCGACAGTCCTCTCTTAGCATTACAGAAGGTGAGGAAACATTGCGCCATTTGGGTTGCTACGGAGATAAAAGTCTTGCAAAGCAGAACTCAAGGTGGCTGGTTAGCAAGACAGCCAAGCTAGTTCTGAATTCAGAATATTTTCTTTTCCTTTTATTCCGCACTTCCTGTTGCTTCATTTACTTTTGGTTAGGACACCTGCTTAACCTTTGCCAAGGTACTGTCACTTTTGGTATAAATCAGAGACTGGAGGATGTGGTTACACAAATGCTCAGGACTCACAGCCCCTATGATACAGTCCTGTCACAGGTGAGTCAGCGCTGGAGAACAAATGGGTCATTGTATCTTGGCACCCATGGCCACATCCTTGACCTGCCAAGTCAAAAATCTCACTGGGTAATTAAGGGATTCTCATAATGCTCCTTAAGTCCCTTCTTTGGCAGATATCATACAAGTTACGCCATTTTGCATGACATAAATGGAAAAATAGGAAAAATGTAGGTAAGCCAGAAGAAATAATAGCAGATGGGCTCTGCCGGTTAGTGGAGCAGATGAACGAGATGACCAAAACTGCAGTTAAGAAGTCCATGTGAAATGAAATGTTCAAAAGCTGCAGTCAGTAGTCCTCTGAGAGATGTTGACACAGCCTTAATGTTAGTGAGCTAAGACTAGGATATTGAGCCGAAGGTTGCGATGGTTCTCAAAGGCCCGTGGCCAGACAGGTTAGACAGTTGTAAGCATCACATAGCCATAGAGACAGAGCAAGGATTGTATCCAAAATAGGCAAAAGTTTAAAATGTCATGCAACCAGGATGGAGTGGATAGGAAGGAAATGCCAGGTTCTCTTGGGAGGTAAGGGGTTTATGTTGGTGGTAAACAGGATGATGATTCAGTAAGTTGGGAAAAAATGTTTGTGCATCAATCTATATGTTTGAAAAGTCAAAGAGGTAATTCATCCACACAGATAGGTTTAACAACTATTGTTATATATTTTTACCTGTTGTTCTTGTCTTTTTAAAAGTTTACTTAACATGTGATATTTGAATTACTAGTTTCATTCTCTGGCAAATTATTAGGCAAAGCTGATGTTCATTTGGTTACTTATAATCTTTCAACTGACTTTATAAACTTGGTTCAGTTCTTAGTGATCACGGAATACATTCTCAAAGACATTCTAGAAAAAAATGATTCTGATGAAAAACCAAGAGAGCAACTGGTTAACAACTGTTGTTTTGTATCTAATAGTCATCATTACATTTTCAAAGACAAGTAAATGCCTAAGTGGGAAGATGTTTGATTTAGTCACTGTACCTGCCTGAGCAATGCTATTGGACTATTGAAGTCATGAATCTCAAAGGACAGATCAGAGTAAATTTTGGTTATTGAATAAAGCAGTTGATTTTATTCAAGTACTATGTGAGCAGTTTAAGGAGGACCATATTTACATAACTGCCTGTTATGTGCATATTATAGTCTTCTAAGACAGAAATATTTCAATTTACATAAAATTATACCAGATATTAGCAATTACCATCAATCGGTGATGGAATAATTATAACAAGTCGTTCTATTTCCTTCCTTTTCTCTTTCCTCTCTTCCTTTCAACAAATGTTTACCAAACACTGCATATCCTAAATGCTAAGCACTACTGCTAGGTGCCATAGAAAGAATTATAAAAAACAAAGTCTTGACCCATAAAGACTTAACAATCAAATGGGGACCAAGAGATAGTACAAGAGTTAGAAATCTCTCTGTGTGAGGGTGCATCTCACCCTGGTGTAATGAGGAAAAGAGAGCAAGTATCAAGGTTGCTTATAAACTACGTCTAAGTTGACAGCAAAACATAAGTAACTGCAAAATATTTGTAGGCAAGTGTTGACCTAGTGCATTTTTTAGTGTTAATTTGCAGTCCCACCAACAGTGTATACGCGTCCTTTTTTTCTCTGCATCCATGACAGCATCTGCTGTTTGGGAGCTTTTCAATAAAAGCCATTCTGACAGGGGTAAGGCAACATTTCATTTTGGGTTTAATTTGCCTTTCCCTGATGGTTAGTGATGTTGAGCACTTTTTCATATGTTTATTGGTTATTTGTCTGTCTTCTTTTGAAAAGCTTCTATTCATGTCTTTTGTCCACTTTTTAATGGGGTTGTTTGTTTTTTTCTTGTCAATATGCTTGAGTTCTTTGTAGATTCTGGATATTAGTCCTTTATTAGGTATATAGTTTGTGAATACTTTATCCCATTCTGTAGGTTTTCTATTTGCTCTGTTGATTATTTCCTTAGCTGTGCAGAAGCTTTTTAGTTTAATCAAATCCCATTTACTTATTTTTGTTGTTGCTGTGATTGCCACTGTGGTCTTAGTCATAAATTCTTTGCCTAGGCTGATATCTAGAAGAATTTTTGCTACATTTTCCTCTAAAATATTTATGGTGTCATGCCATATATTTAAGTCTTTTATCCATCTTGAATTATTATTTGTGAGTGGTAAAAGATAAGGGTCCTGTTTCATTCTTCTGCATGTGGCTATCCAGTTTTCCCAGCATCGTTTATTGAATAGGCCTTCATTTCCCCAGTGTTCATTGTTGTCTGGTTTGTTGAGGATCAGTTGGCTGTAGGTAGATGGTTTTATACCTGGGCTGTCTATTCTGTTCCATTGGTCTATGTCTCTATTTCTGTACCAATTCCATGCAGTTTGGGTCACTATAGCCTTGCAATAAAGTTTGAAGTCTGGTAATGCAATGCCTCCAGATTTGCTTTTTTTGCTTAAGCTGGTTTTGGCTACTTGGGCCCTTTCTTGTTTCAAACAAAGCATAACATTGGTTTTTCTAGATCTGTGAAATAGGACATTGGTATTTTGATGGGGATTGAATTGAGAGCAGTCAGGCAAAAGAAAGAAATAAAGAGTATCCAAATTGGGAATGAGTAGATCAAACTATGGCTTCTTGCTGATGACATGATCTTGTATGGAGAAAACCCCAAAGACTCCACCAAGGGACTCCTGGAATTGATAGATACATTCAGCAAAGTCTCAGTTACAAAATCAATGTACACATATCAATAGCATTTCTATAAACCAGTAACAGTTGAGAGTCAAATCAAAGACTCAATACCCTTCACAATAGCTACAAAGAAAATAAAATACATAGGAATATACTTAACCAAGGAGGTAAAAGATCTCTACGAGGAGAACTATGAAATGCAGAGGACAGAAATTGCAGAGGACAGAAACAAATGGAAAAATGTGTCTTGCTCATGGATCAGTAGAATTAACATTGTTAAAATGTCCATACTACCCAAAGTAATTTATAGATTCAGTGCATTGTAAGATTTTTGATGGTAAAAGAAAATAATAGTTATTGTCATTTATTGACTGTGCAAAGTGTTTATAACATGATCTCTTTCAATTTTGCTGACAAAATGATTGAGGTAGGTGTGGTTATGCCCTTTTATTAGTGAGGAAATGGAGGACCAACTAAAAGATTATGTCATTTTTCTCAGATTCTCACTGTAAATAAATAAGTCAGAGCTGAAGAGCTTCCACAGGTCAGGACTTTTTGCAGAGCTGTAAATGAGTCAATGAGAAGATATAGGTTTGTTTGTTTGTTTGTTTTGAGGACAGGGTCTCACTTTGTTGCCCAGGAATGAGGGCAGTGACATGATCATAGCTCACTGCAACCTCAAACTTCTGGGCTCAAATGATCCTCCTACCTTTGCCTCCTCTGTGGTTGGGACTACCGGCTTACACCACCACACTCAGCTAATTTTTCTATTTTATTTATAGAGATGTGGTCTTGCTGTATTGCTTAGTCTGGTCTAGAGTTATGTTTCCATCCCACATGCTCTTATACTATATATATTTGACAATTTAGGATTAGTCTTCCAGAAGCTATTCTGCATTTTTCCAGACACATACCTGAGATTTTATTAAACTACCACCTTCATGTAGATAAAGGGTGTGGCCAGGATTATAAAATGTGATCGATCGTATAGTCTAAATGACCAGGGTTTCCTATTGATGGAGTTAACCATGTTAAATTCAGTTCTTTTTCCCTAGTTTAAATAATAAATAATACATATATTTTAAAATCCTATGTTAACTACTATATTTAACTTTGAAACAAAATTTAGATAGGGGTTTTAAGAAATAGGTTGTACATAAAATAAATTATCTTTCTTACCATATTTTTACCTGTGTTCAGTCTCTTTTCATTTAATTATGGCCTCAAACAGAACACCATGATATCAATCTAAAATTTTTCTTAAGGTCAAAATTTTATCTAGGACAATAAAATGTCTTACGCTTCAACATGGTTCTTTTGTTAATTTAGTATCAAAAACCTTGGAGATAGGTCTTAATTTAAAATTTTATTTTCTCTTTAATGCTACGTACTTAATCTTTTTTAACATAAGAAGAAAAGTAAATGTGCTAATTGGCTTTCTTAGAATTAGTTTTAGCTTTTAATCCTCTTATAACTTTTCTAACTTTTTTTGGGAGGGAGTTGTAATATGAGTATGCATAACGCTTCAAATAGTAGTCTTTTCCATAATAAGAGTTGTTTTCCAGATAGTTTGTAAGATTGTTCAAATATCTATGATGTTTTCTCTCCATCTATATTCAACTGTTTTTTTTAAATTTCCTTCTACTGGTCTAAAGTAATTTTGCTTCATGATCTCTGACATATTAAAAATTTAAAAATATTAAAGTAAAACATAAGTTTTCAAAATAGTTCTTCAATAACATAATTTTTTCACAGTTTCTAATGAGCTTCTTATAAAACCATGATTTCCAACTCAAGGTCTTAGAGGTTATTATTTTTTTCTAAAAAACTACTTAAAGTTGTTTTCTTTTACCAATATGGAGTTCCAGTTCTAATTTCTTGGTTTTAAGTGTGTCCTTTGCATTCCAACGGTAACCTGTGTTGAGTCTTGTGTTCTTCTCTTATTTAAATGCCATACTGGATGCTATGCCTGAGAGAATCTATTTTTTATGACTGAACCAGCTTAAAAAATCTAAATAATTCCTATATTATACTATGAATCTATTCTTATTTTTTGCATCTATTCTCTTTTCCCCTCCTTTTTGCTTCTAAATTTCTAATTCTAATTCTAAATATTTTGCACATCCATATCCTTATCTACCTTAGATGAGATCAGTTATAAATTAGATAAATGTTTTCCTTTTTGTATATATATTTGAGAATAATGTGACTACTGTTATTATTTATTTTGTTACACTTTCTTAATGCATATATAAGGTAGTAGGGACATATTCCTGTCAAATATAAGAAGATAATATTTTTTTTCATCTGCACAGAGAAGTAAGCTCAAAGACATGGGGCATGAAAAATTCTATCTCAGCCTAGAATTCTACGGCTTCCCCGTACCCACCAAAATGGAACAAAATCATGGAACGGAATATACGTGTTTGTATATTTGTCCCTGTGCTACTTTAACATTCACCGAAAGTCACTTTAATGCCCTTGGAGATTTACCTCACTTCTACAATCTTGAATCAATAGTGCTTTAAGGAAAGGGAAAGAAATGGAGCCCAGGCTTCATTAGGTTTATTTCCTTACACAGAATTTGCACCAGTCCTTACGCGACTGAATTACAGTCCGACTGGGCAGACAGGTAAGTCTCTAGCGCATCATTTGTCTCAGCCCGTTTGCACTGCTCTCACCAAATACCTGAGTAATTTGTAAATAGCAGAAATTTATTGCTTACAATTCTGGAGGCTGAAAAGTCCAAGATCAAGGCACTAGCAGATTTGGTGTCTGGTGAGCACCTGTTCCTCGTAGATGATGCTTTCTGTGTGTCTTGACATGGCAGAGAGGGCAAACAGCCTTCCTCAGGCCTCTTACATAAGGGCACTCATCACATTCATGAGGGCTCTATCCTCATGACTTCATCAAATCTCAAATTTGCCATCTCTTCATACTATCGTATTAGGAATTAGGTATTGACGTATGAATTTTGGGAGGACACAAAAATTTAGACCAGAACATCAGGCATTCCCAATTTTTTTGATTGGTTCCTTTCTAGTATTCCAGTTCCATAGGACTAGCTTCTTGCCTTATTCTCCAACCGTTTCGGAGGCTAGAGCATTGTCCCTGGGCCGCGTGCTATCAGAGCTGTGCAAATGTTCTTTTTGTAGCGTGCCACTCTGCTGATGGAACACACTCCTTAGGTCTTGCTTGGTTTAACTCTTTAGCTCTTGCCTGAATCCAGTGCTCCCGGGAAATGACTTTCTGATTGTCCAGAACCTAGTGGATTACCTGTGCTCCCCTCTCAGGTCAGACTGCTCTCTCAGGCCTGACCGTCCTTTTTTTGATCTGTTGCTTCTTTCATAGGATACTTTTTAGGGCAGTGTAAGAATAGTTTTGAAATTCTAGTCACAATATATTTAGTTAATCATTAACCAATGAGTAGTTGTTTCTTCTCAGCAAAGGAATCAGAGAAAGATGGTTCACAAAGTAAAAATTGTAAACTCCAAGCAGAATTGCTGTAAGAGAAAAATGAAGTAGCTTAAAAGGGAAATAAAATGTAGCACATTAGCAAAACACAATAGTGTTACATTATTATTGTTAACATTGACATTTTCATAATCATACTGTAATAAGGGTAAACATTGTCAAGAATAGTAAAATTAAATAAAACCTAAATATTTAAATGGTTACAATGTGATTTTAATTTGAGAGTGAACAATTTGGAAAAAAAAGACATAATCTAGTTGTCACTTACCAAAAATTATCTATAAAATTAATTAAACTAACACCTGAACATATATTTGTACACTCATGTTCACAGTACCGTTATTCACAATAGCCAAAAGGTAAAAGTAACTCAGGTGTCCATAGATGAATGAATGGATAAAAAAATGTTATAAATATAAAATGGAATATTATTCAACCTTAAAGAGAAAGAAAATTCTGACACATGCTATAACATGAATGTACCTTGAAGACATTATGTTAAGTGAAATAAACCAGTCAGAAAAAGACAAATATTGTCTGATTACACTTATATGAGGTACCTAGAGTAGCCAAATTCACAAAGACAGATAATAGAATGGTGGTTGCCATGGACAAATAGGAAGGAATGGAGAGTTATTGTTTATTGGATACAGAGATTCAATCTGGGAAGATGAAAAAAGTTCTAGAGATGGATGGTGGCATAATAATATGAATGTATTCAATGCAACTAAGTACATTTAAAAATGTACTTTTAAATGTATTACACTTAAAAATGTATTCACTTAAAATGGTTAAAATGTCAAGAGAATGAAAAGTCAAGCCACGGACTAGGAGAAAATATTTGCAAAAGACATATATAATAAAGGACTATTAACTAAAATGTACAAAGAACACTTAAAATTCAACAATAAGAAAATAAACAACCCAAATAAAAAATGATCAAAAGACCTGAATACATACCTCACCAAAGAAGATATACAGATGGCAAGTAAGCACATGAAATGATGTTCAACATCCTGTGTCATTAGGGAATTGCAAATTAAAGCAAAAATGAGATATAACTTACAAGATTATACTCCACCTATATTTTTACATAAAAATCAAGATAATTTTGCTGTTTTAAAAGGCAACTGATAGACTAAGCTTTCCAAACTCATACTATCACCTTTGCCTAAAAATCTATAATGGGAATTAGACAAGGATGCCCACTATCTCCTCTCCTATTCAATATAGTGCTTGAAGTCCTAGCTATAGCAATCAGGCAAGAGAGGGCTATTAAGGGCATCCAAGTGGGGGCAGATGAAATCAAACTCTCACTCTCTGCCAATGATATGATATTATACCTAGAAAACCCCATGGATTCATCCAGGAGACTCCTAGATTTGATAAATGAATTAGGTAATGTTTCAGGTTATAAAATCAATATACACAAATCAGAAACATTCATATATGCCAAGAACCATCAAGCAGAAACTCAAATCAAAAACGCAATACTCTTCACTATAGCCCCAAAGAAAATTAAATATCTAGGAGTATACTTAATGAAAGATATGAAAGATTTATACAAGGAAAACTATGAAACACTAAAAAAAGAAATCACAGATGATTTAAACAGATGGAAAAATCTACCGTGTTCATGGATTGGTAGAATCAATATTGTTAAAATGTCAATATTACCTAAGGTGATCTACAGAATCAATGCAATCCCCATCAAAATACCACCAGCATTCTTTACAGATCTAGAAAAAATAATTCTTCACTTTGTATGGAACCAGAAAAAAATATGCATAGCCAAAGCAATCTTAAGTAAAAAGAACAAACTGGGAGGCATCATTCTTCCTGACCTCAAGCTGTACTACAAAGCAATAATAGTTAAATCAGCATGGTATTGGCACAAGAACAGAAGCATCGACATCTGGAATAGATCTGAGATACCACAGATGAAACCATCAGTATATGGTAACCTAATCTTTGATAAAGCAGACAAAAATATACAATGGGGAAAGGATTCTCTCTTCAATAAATGGTGCTGGGAAAACTGGTTAGCTACATGCAGAAGAGCGAATCAGGATCCCTAAGTCTCACCTCTCACAAAAATTCACTCAAGATGGCTAACAGACTCAAACCTAAGGCATGAAACCTTAAGAATCCTAGAAGAAGATGTTGGAAAAACCCTATCAGATATTGGTCTAGACAAAGAATTTCTGAGGAAGACCCCCAAGGCAATCACTGCCACATCAAAAATAAACAAATGGGATCTGATCAAATTAAAAAGTTTCTGCACAGCCAAGGAAACTATCAGTAGAGCAAATAGACAACCCACAGAGTGGGAAGAAATATTTGCTCTCTACACTTCTGATAAAGGTCTAATAACAAGCATCTACCTAGAACTTAAAAGGATTAACAAGAAAAAAATCAAACAACCCCATTAAGAAATGGGCAATGGAAATGAACAGAAACTTCTCCAAAGAAGACAAAATAATGGCCTGCAAACATATAAAAAATGCTCAACATCTCTAATCATCAGAGAAATGCAAATCAAAACCACAATGAGATACCACCTAACCCCAGCGAGAATGGCCTGTATCAAGAAATCCCAAAACAACAAATGCTGGCGAGGATGTGGAGAGATAGGAACACTCTTACACTGCTGGTGGGACTGCAAATTAGTGCAACCTTTGTGGGAAAGAATTTGGAGATACCTCAAACAGCTAGAAATAGAAATACCATTCGACCCTGCAATAGCATTGTTGGGCATCTACCCAAAGGAGCATAAGTCATTCTATTATAAAGACATCTGCACCCGTATGTTTATGGCAGCACAATTCACTATTGCATGGTCATGGAAACAACCCAAGTGCCCATCAATTCATGAATGGATAATTAAATTCGGTATATGCTCATAATGGAATATTACTCAATTCTAAGAAACGACAGTGAGCTAG
>VBSM01000142.1:2107329-2127049 GCA_008086735.1 Cheirogaleus medius
GTGCCACCGTGCCCAGATAATTTTTTCTATATATATTTTTAGTTGTCCAGCTAATTACTTTCTATTTTTTTAGTAGAAACGGGGTCTTGCTCTTGCTCAGGCTGATCTCAATCTCCTGAGCTCAAACTATCTGCCTGCCTTGGCCTCCCAGAGTGCTAGGAAGGCTTTCTTAACTCTCTGCCCTTTCCAAATGTAATTAACCTCTGCGTTCCTTGGGCCCCAACCTCATGTTATCATGGCAAATTTGACATTTCATTGGTTAAATACACACCCACAGCTGCTGGTCTTCCCTTGCTAGATGTGGGCCAAGAAAATACTGATCTTCTCTTTGTCGTCCAGTGCTTGGTACACAGTAGGTACTTAACTGCTCCTTGAATGAATGTGTGCACATGGTATGCCGGGAACTTCTAGTCGCTCTCATATAGGTTATTGATTTAACATTTACAACAATATAATGTTGGTTTTCTTCTTGTGTTTGGAACTTTTTTATAAATGAGAAGACTGAAGCTCAGAGGACGTGACCGGTGAGAAGCCACATGGCTAGACACTGGTCGTAACAGGGCGCGACTGCCATGAAGGCGGAGCTCACTCTCAGCGGTGCTCCAATTTGAGCGTGTACCAGAATCGGGAGGAGTCTTGCTAAAATAGATTGCTGGGCCATACGCTTAGAGCTTCTAATCCAGCAGGTCTGGGATGGGGCCCAATAATTAGCATTTATCACAAGTTCCCAGACGATGCTGAGGATGTTGGCCCCGGGACCACACTTTGAGAACCACCGCCTTGCAGCATCTATGCGTCCTCATCTACGGGCAGCTGAGCTCTAGGGACAGCGGATGGCTGGACACTTACAAGGGTCTGAGAGCTTGTGTGTCAAGAGTGTCAGTAAACTAACCAGTCTTTGCATCCTATCTAACTATCCATCCATCCATCTATCCCTATCATCTATTTAATTAATTTTTCAGATGTGTATAGATGCTATTCTGGTTAGTAATCTAGAAACCCACTGATGTTACCACTGAATTCATGGGAGACTTTTATTATTATATGTTCTCTCTTTTTATGTATATTGGAAGTACAATTGCTGTCATGTGAAGAGAAACAGTATGTTTAAAATTATAAAGAGAGGTTATCATAAAGTTACAACATTTGGGTAAATTAGAACTCAGCTTTATGATGGATAACTACATGGCCAATAAAAGATGCTTACTACATCTTTTATTAAATTGTTAAAAAAAGTCTATGTACAAGTTCATGGAATTCATGGAAATTAGTCCAAAAAACCAAATAAAACAATAGTATTTATGTTTGGATAGTAGCTTAATAGATTATTCCTTCCTCCTCTTTCTTCTTTCTCCTTTCATCCTTTCCTATTCCTCTTCTCTTCCTTCTGTATGTCTGTACCTTTTAAACATCTTACAATAAGTATCATGCTGTGGTTTGAATGTTCATGTTCCCTCCAAAATTCATGTTGAAACTGGATACCTCTCTTAGTCTGTTTTGCGCTGCCGTAACAGAATACCACAGACGAGGTAATTTATAAGGAATAGCAATTTATTTCGCACAGTTGTGGAGGCTGGGAATATCAAGGTGTCAGCATCTGTTAAGTGCCTTTTTGCTGCGTCCTTACATGAAGGAAGGGTGTCAGCACCTGGCAGAGGAGTAATGAAGATAGAAAACCCACTCCCACAAGCCCATTTTACAATGGCACTAACCCATTCAGGATGGCAGAGGCCTCATGAGGTATACACCTCCCAAAGGCCACCACCCTGCACTATTGCATTGGGGGTTAAGTTTCCAATACATGAATTTCAGGGGAAATATCCAGACCATAGTAATACCCAATGCAACTGTATTAAGAGGTGATGCCCATCAATTCATGAATGGATTAACAAAATGTGGTATGTGTACACCATGGAATAGTACTCAGCCATGAAGAAGGATGACTTAATGCATTTTGCAACGATTTGGATAGAACTAGAGACCATTATCCTAAGTGAATATGTAAAGAATGGGAAAAAAACCCCGACATGTACTCACTATTCAATTGAAACTAACTGATGAGCACGTGTGTGCACAGAGGGAAGTAAATCTCAATGGACACCAAGCAAGGGGGAGGAGAGAGGGGAGGAGAGGTGAAAACCTACCTTACAAGTACAGTGAACACTATCTGGGTGACGGATACACTTTTAACCCTGACTCAAGCATTACAAAAGTGATCCATGGAAGCAAAAACATTTGTAACCCCCATAATACTTTGAAATAATTTTAAAAATGAGAGAGAGAGAGATGATGCCTTTAGGAGGTGATTAAGCCATGAGGTCTCTGCCCTCAGGATGGGATAATACCTTGTAAAAGGCTAAAGAGAACTAGCTCTGCTCTTTGGCACTTTTGCCTTCTGCCAGGTGAGTATGAGCAACAAGACACCACCCCGGGAGCAGATAGCAGCTCTCACCTGACACTGAATGCAGGCACCCTGACCACAGACTCCGCAGGCTCTAAAACTTACAGAAATAAATTTATGCTCTTTATAAGTCACCCAGTCTAAGGTACTTTGGTATAGCAGCATTAATGGCCTGAGACACTGATGTAGTTAAATACATACTCCATATGAAAAGAAGTACCCTTCCTCAGCACAGTCTGTATATAGACTATGGTTTTTCTTGGGCTGGAGTCCTTAGAAAGACCCTGGTTTAGGGGCCCCGTAGGCAGTACACTCTCCCCACCCCATTTTGGCTTTGAGACTATTAGATCTGGACAGCCCACGTTCAGAAAGGCACAACATGAATTCACCCAGCTTCTCAAAGCTGGTAATAACCCCAATACAGCATCCTTGTAATCGCTCTTTCTTCTGCCTAGAACCTTCTGTCTGTTCCCTGGTATTTGCTTAACTTACTTCTTTACTTCATTCATATATCTGCTCAAATAAAATCTTTCAAGAGCAGATTCCTCTGCCAAGCATATCTAAAGTAGCACCTGTCATTCTCTCTCCCCTTACCTTGTATTCTTTCTCTTTACGGCACTTATCATAGGAGGCGCCAACTGAATCTTGTTAAACATATGAATGAATTTATTCCTCATCACAACTCCATGAGTTAGGTACTAGCATATTACCTACTTTCAAGGCTTAGAAAGATTAAGTAAATTGCCCATTTGAATCAAATCATCTGATACCAGAGAACATGTTCTTCACCACCATATAGCGGGATGTTCTTTTTACAGCTGATTAAAGTCTGTTGTGTCAACGTTAAAAACAGGCACTTGAAAGAGAAGAGATAGATAGATAGTAAAATATCATTGGTAATAAAATGTTCGGACGTGTGACAAATTACTAAGGGTCTGAGTATGAAAAATGATGTGGATTTCCAAGATACTGGCAAGCAATTGAAAACACCTTTTCTTATGAGGGGGTCAAGATGGTTTTATTTTAAGATCTGGACTTACCAGCAAAATTGATTGCTGTATTTGCAGGGAGAAATATTTCATTCTCTCTTATCACTGACAAAAGGTGGAAAGAGGAAACACCTAAAACAGGCAGGTGTGTGTGAGGCCCACAGAACGGCAGGTGTGTCACTCGCTGCACAGCTGAAGAATTCGATCAGAGGGTCTGGCACTCTTGACAGGCCCCGCTCGCTTCTTTTAGATTCTTTTTTCTACTTTTATGATGCAGGACCTGGATCTCGTGCCCCTTCTCCCTTCCTGTGCTTGGGAATTAAAGAATGCCCCTGGTAACACTCTTGTTAGGAACAGCAGAAAATCAGATGGCCACTCACAGAAACCAAAGCACAGGTGGCCAGGCACAAGCTGGGTCAGCTGCCCTTGCGGTGGCTTTGGGGCTGGTCTGAACTCTTAACAGGCAGGACTTCTTGGCCAATGTGATTATTTCTCTGATGTGATGCCTATGTTTTGGGGGAATAAACTAGTTACATTGAGGCTTGAGGTTCTTACTCCCTGTCCTTTAGGGGCAGTCTGGTCCACTCTCTCTTATCTGCCATGGGGAATTAACCTTTCGTAGTCTGTACTATAAAAATCTCATTTCTATTCTTTTAGAAATTGCTCTTAAAATAACATTAAGTATCTTCAGATTTTTCAGAAAGTTTTATAAGGCGATAGGGGATAAGCTGATAGGTAAAGTTTTAAAAAATTACAGTTCAAAGCCTGTGAAGTAAGTATTACTTTGTTTTTGGGTGGATGACATAATGTGAGGGCCTCCAGCTTCCCTCCAATCATACTACTAATTGATACTCCGGGCTAAGACTCTACTCCAAGCTCCAACAGAAACAAAACCTATCTGGCTTTCAAGAATCCGAGACCACACACTCCGCATAGCCCAGTGTAACTTCCAATGAGACCTGGAGAAGTCCCCAGGTCACTGGTTAAGCAACATGCTGATGTCTGACCACAGTCCAGGCACCGGTACTGAAGGAAGATTTATTTGCATCTCGTGGTCAGACTTGCTGCTTAGTTTCTCTTCTTTATAGAGGGAAAAAGAAAAAATAAATTAAAAACTAAGGATATTCCATTACATCTTCATAGATATAAAAGATAAATCAAGATAGCACACTAGGAGTTACAGAAGAATAAATTAAAATAAAAGGGGACACAAAAAATGTTTGAATACATAATTTACTTAGACTTTCCTGAAATAAAAGAATATTCCAACCTATATATCTAAAGGGATAGCAAATGTAAAAATTCAAGATAATTATTCTCACCTGTTGTTGAGGAATCTCAGAGAAGACAAGATTCAGACAATCAGGCAGTGGCTGGGAGGCCACAGCAAATAATCTGTGGTGATCACAGAATCTAGATAACCATAGAACAAAGACAGAAGCAAATGTCAAGATTATGAGTTTGGATCCAAATATAAATGTTATAATCTGCAGTAATTAGACAATTGGACAAAACTATGAGTTAATATGCCGATATCATCTTTAACAAATCAAAGACTAAAGGTAAGAATATATTTAGTAGCACAAAGTTAAATATAGTAAAGTATTTTTTAAACTATTAAAATAGAAAATCTAAAATATTAATAATATGGCAGAAAAAGTAAGTCTTATCAATGTAATTAAACTAAACTCCCATAGTAGCATCAAAAGACTATCTATCTGGATTGCAAAGCAAAATCCTATGTGAAAATAAAATAAGAAAGTTGTGAACCTAAAAGAAACTTTTATAAACTATCAATAATTAAAATTTGGTCAATTTTAATCATACAAGATGGACAACTAATTTATCTTTTTTTCCATGGAAAATGGGAAAAAAACCACAACAACTTTGTCATAGGAAGAGACGATCAAAGAGCATATAGACAAAAAGTGTAGAAAAATATATTAATAAAAATGTGCCCGTTTGCTAATGTTTAAGAATGCTAATTTTCTAGATTTTATAATGCTTGTAATATTGGCCAGTTGTTTAAAGTTTACTATTTATTATGATTTTCTTTCTTATTTTAAATATTTACTTCCACATCTAGTTTTGTATAAATTTGTGATCTTTTTCTTAAATAGGCCTCCCAAATTGCAGGGACATTAGATACCACAACACCTGGATCCACGTGACCAGAAGGGTTTTCAGTTACGTTGAACACTGAATGAGAATTAGGCCCCCCCCCCCCCCGCCAGACAACCTGGGTTCAAATCTTGCCCCTGGGGCTGTCTAACTATATCACTTTGGGCAAGTTTCTTAAATCCTCTAAGTCCTATCTGAGAAGCTACAATAATATTAGTGTCCATCTCATAGGATCAACAGGGTAATATGACAAGTGCCAGGGCGTATGTGACAGCAATTGACACAGTTCCCAGCATTCTGTGGATGTCCAACCAGCTGTCAAGTTTCTTAAACGTATAAAGCCCAAACACAACTCTTTTTTTTCTCCTTCAAACCGACTTCTTTCCTTGCCTTCCCCATCTAGTGTTAACATGAATCTAGCTATGCAGACCAAATACCAAGGAGTTTCATGCCCGACATCTAATTCCATCAGCCAACTCTGTTGACTTCACTTTCAGAAACTGTCCTCCAAATGACAATTTCTCACCACCTCCACTTTTCCTGCCCTGGTTCAAACCTCTGAAGTGTTCCTCTGTACCGCAGCATCCTGCCATGGGTCACCTTGCTCCGAGTTTTATCCCTGTTATGTACTGAATTTTTGTGTCCCTCCAAAATCAAGATGTTGAAATCCTAACCCCACAATGTGATGGTATTTAGAAGTGGGACTTTGGGGAGATGATTAAGTTATGAGGTTGGAGTTTTCATGAATGGGATCAGCACCCTCATGAAAAAGACCCAGAGAGCTCTGTAGTTCCTTCTGCCACGTGAGGACACCGCACGAAGACGGCCACCTATGATCCTAGGAAGTGGACCTTTACCAGACACAGCATGTGCCTATACCTTGGTCTAGGACTTCCTCGCCTCCAGAACTGTGGAAAATAAATGTCTGGTGTTTAAGCCATCTGCTCTGTGGCATTTTAGTTATGGTAGCCCAAACTGGCTATGGCAGCCCCCTCCCATCCAACCATTCTCTTAGCCGCCTGTTGACGCTTCTAAGTCACCGACTGCCACTCACTTGCTCTTCTAAAGCTTCAGTTGTCTGTCTCCATTACTGCTAAGCCCACTCCTGTCTACACCATCTGCAGGCTGCTCAGTCCTTTTCTCTTTCAATGGAGACATTGGACGTGATTCAGAGTCCGTCTCTCCAACTTGACTCTTGAAGACCCAACCTAGAACAGGCCAAGTCTCTATTGCTTAGACTTTTCTACCCATGTCCCGTGCCGTGCAAACCTCAAACAAAATCATTCCACTTCATGCTGACATTTTACCTTGGCCTTGGGCTTATTACCTAAAAACCAATATACACCCTAAACACAAATCTCAACATCTCGTTCTGTGACAAAAGTGCTCCTGTTTTCAGTCCCTTACCCCTCCCACCACTCCTTTCCTTTGACTCCACTGGGTCTTCTAATCCTCGTACCCCACTTTTGATCCCAGTCTTTCTGTCCTGTATGGAGTCGCTGTTTTTCCTACCAGTCTATGTTCCATGACACATCACAGTGACTTTTATTTAGGTAGGAGTTCAGGTTTGAGGAGCTTGGTGGGGTGAGGACCGGCAGTAAGCCAATGCAGCCATCTGCTTCCTTGCCCTTGGTGGCTGAGCGATGCTGGGGGACACCACATAATCACACAGCTGGAGCCACCGCAGAGCCAGAGTGTCTTCAGCTGGGACTTTTGCTGGGTGACGGTGTCTCCCACTGGCTGTTTTTATAGCTGTCCACAGTGATTCCTGCGGACCCTCCGCATTTCTCTCAAACCATCATCACTTCTGCTTTCTTTCACTGCCCAATAGCTAACCTTATCTCCTTCACAAATAAAAGGATTAAAGAATGATTATCTTTTACTTGTTCCATAAACAGTTATTCAGAATCTACTATCTGCTGGGCATGTTACAGGTACTCAGGATCAGGATATATCACGATAAGCCAGGCAAAGCCCCTACTCTTACCTTTAACTCTCTTCTCTCCATCCAAAATATATCCAGAAACTATCCAACAAATATGTTGAAGTGCCTACTTTATGCCAGGAATTTTTCTTGGTGAAAGAAATACAACAGTGAAGAGGATACATGTAAAATAATCTTCTCTCTTCAAGTTTTCATTTTAGTGAAGGCATAGAGAAATATATATTACATATACATTATATATACATACCTTAAATTTTATATATGTGTGTGTGTATAATACACATATATGTATACATATTATGTCAGGTGAGCAGGGTAAAGGGGATGGGAAGTGTTAATGCATAGAACGTAAAGTCAATAAAATGATATTTTGTTTAACTTAAATAACTTATGGAAATCACCTTCAGGTTGTAAAGGATGGAAATGCGAGGACCAGACTTCAGATTCCGTGCTGATGAACAGCATTGACTGGAATAGGATAAGCAGCTGAAAAATGGGGCAGTTGACAGACCCATCTCTCCTTCCTTCTTTTCCCAAAGGCCAAGCTGAATACTCACAGTAATGTTCAAAGGTTCTAGACTGTAAGTTGTCAGGTTAACAAGTGTTCCAAAAGTTTTAGGTCCGCATGAATTCTATGATCCCTAAAATTAGGACTGGCCTCACACACATTTCTAAGCCTCCCCCACCTGGCCATCTGCACCTCCTTCCCCAGCTTTCTGTGCCACCAAGCAAGAGAACACAACCATCTGCCTTCACCGAGTACGCCCAGTTGCCTTACAGACAGATTTCCATGAATTTCAAACAAAAAAAGAAAGAAATGGAAAGCAATGGACTTAATATGCTTTTCTCAACGCCCACCCATCAGTTTCTTCACTAAATGTCCTCAGCATATGTTTATTAATTTCTATGTTTCATTGTACTCTTATTCTAACCCAAAACAGATTTGTTCTTTAATTGTACATCTTGAAGTTTAAAAAGCTCTTATTTCTAACAGAGTTACCTATACATAATGGAAATGTATAGTGAATTATGTTGATCTTTGGCCTCCTGGAATTCATCCAGCCTTCTCTAACAGTGCCTCAGTTTCCCTCTGAGAAACTAAGTACTCCCCCCTCAACCTTCAGCATATGGCTTATAGTGGACCTGACTCAAATTTCAGCCACAGGATGGACCTGTGGTGTAGACCTGAGCAAATAGAAACCACAATAGTTGTTTGGGGAAAGTTGTATGATCCTGTTAGCTCCAGTTTAGTTAATAAGGCTCTTACTTGGGCATCTGTGAGATAGTGAACTGCTCCCTACAGCCACGCATTGGTGAGGATGAGGTGCAATCAGAACCCTCCTCCACTGCTGGTTGGAGTAAAAAATGATGCAACCACTTTAGGAAACTGTCCATTTTTGAAAGAGTTAAACATGATCCAGACAATCCACTCCTAATAATTTACCCAAATGAAATAAATACATATATTCTCACAAAGATATGTAAACAAATCTTACCATCTTTCTTCAAGAGATCCCAGACTGGAAACAATTTAAATGTCACCAATATGTGGATGGCTAACCAAAATGCGGTATGTGCATTCAATGGAAACCACTTGGCAATGAAAAAAATAAACTACTGATAAATGTAACACAATGAATGAGTCTCAAAATCATTATTTTCGGTGAAAAAAAGACACAGAGGAATATATAGTATATGATTTCATTTATTTAAAATTTTAGAAAATGCAAATTAATCCATAGTGACAAAAACCATATCTGCTGTTGACTAAGGCTAGGAGCCTTGGGAGCTATGCATGGCAGCATGCCAAGAAGAATCTATTGGGGGTTCTAGAAATGTTTGTTTATTGATGATGATGGTGAATTCCAAGTTTATACAACTGTTAACATTCATCAAATTGTGAATACATGCAAGTAAATTATACCTCAATAAACTTGATTTCAAAAATAAAAATTCAAACAATAATAAAACCAATCTCAAATCAGTCTGTTTTTTATTATCACCATGAGACAGCAATGCTAAATGGTCTTTTGTCTATCTCTTAGTAAGTTCTAAACAAATTCTCCAATTATATTGCGTTTTATGTGAAAGTTAATTCAGATAATTGCCAGTTATACAGTTGGCTTCTCACTGTATGGACTCACTACAGATGATTGCTTTGAGAGCAACTTCTCAACCATTTGAAAACAAGTTTGGGCTCATTTTGAGTACGCTTTGATTTGCGAGGCACTGGTAAGTGTTTAGCAATTGGCTTCCTGAAGAAAAACCTTGATTTGCTGCTCTTGCTGATTTCCCTGATATTACTATATCTTTCATGATTAATCTGAAGCCACTAAAGTGATGTCACTGAGCAAGGATCTGGGAAGAGATGTTCACGATAGCCACTTGTGAGCCTACACCAAGACAGTGTTGGATAATCTTGCACTGGGTTGGAATATCCAATCCCTGCAGTACTACAGATTCCTGCATTTATGCATTACACTTGAATAAAATGATCACAGTGATTTTAAGGTCAAGGAAACAGAACTTTAATCATTCCAATTCATCTTTCTATTTGTAAATTATCACCTGACCCTTGAGTTTACTTTAACAAAGAGTTTACTCTTTGGAAACATTTACGTGTTAACTTTCTATTTTTTTAAATACATTAATGTAATTAAAAACTATTAATCTGCTATCTTTTTATATTATCACATTTAATTAACTTGTTCCATTTGCATAGCAAAATGTACAAAGCTCAATAAAAGAACATTTTTATATCTGTTTTTTGCATTATTATTAATTTCATTCTGTGTTAATGAAGATAATTTTGTCATATAGTGGAGGGGTGTTATGAAATGATCCATTTCAGGTGCCCAATATGCCAAATAGGCCACTGACTAGGTTAATTATATAAGTATAGAAATGTCCAATACAAACCAAAACATTGTTTCTAATGAAGATTTCAAACATAGTTGGAGAGTTCACTATGCACATAAAAGCCAGACTTAGTCCTAGCTATGCTGTTTCTAATTCACGCAGTTTATTCTTCCAGCAAAAACACAAACTGGAATAAAAGTTGTTGCTGGTTTCTAATTCACACTGCCACAAAAAATTCTTTGTTACTTACTTTTCAGTTTCTTTTGTAATAAAATAAATTGTGATCCATAACACCTATGATCTTTTCTAAATTCAAATTCCAAGATACAAAGGAGTATTATTATTTCCTTTTATAACCAAAAGTTTAATGTCTCCACTTTACAGATGAGAAAATTGAAGCATAGACAGTTTAAATAACTTGTTAATAGTCACAATGCTAATGAGTGGAAGCAGAAAGCTAAAACTCATGTCTGCCTTACTTCAAAGCTCCTGCTAGCATCAATGCTAATAATCCTAGTCAACGTAAAACATTAAATATTAAAGAAAATAAATGATTTCCTTTTCAATTTTATTTCTGCTTATAAACCCAGAGGCTTCCTAGTAAGACATTCCAAAGCTCAGATGTGGAAATTATAACATGAAAAGAGAGGTTGAAGTTTGCTATGATTCTAGTCAAAATTACCATCTTCTCATAAATATTACTCTCAACTTAGAAGCAAGTGTGTTTACAATGATTATTGCTATTCTTTCTGTCTCTGTCCAGGTAATCAGTATATGACAGCAACTTACCTTGAAAGTGTCATCATTTTTTAGTGAAAAGAACAGATCTGTCATGGCCATCAATTCAGAATATCATCACTATGATACAAAGAAACTAAACCATTCATCTACTCAGTTCATTTTCTTAAAAAGAAAGAAAAAGACATTGCAGATAGGTTTTCTTGTTAATGCCAACAGAGGCTGTGTGCTTCCAACTTGAACAAGGTTCCTGAGTTATTTACAGGTTGATAAGGAAAAGGATGGAGCAGGCAAGAGGACTGTGCTTCTGTGTTGAATTAATGCGGTTATGTAAAATTTATCTGTCACATTTAGGTAGTATTTTTATGCATAAAATCCTTGAACTTGAAGTAATTTTGCAGAAAAGAGATACGTGCATGAAATATTCATTTCAATGTGTTATGCAGTTATGAGGACATTTTTTCATATGAGTGAAAAACACTCAGTATCAGATGCTGGGCTTGTAGCTCTAGTTTTTACCATTTATTGGCTAGGAGATCTGGGATGATCCTTTAACTTCTCTTAGCTTCAGAGTTTCATCTATAAAGTGGTGATAATACAGAGCTTTGTGAGCTTAGTGGTCAGCTAAGCACTATGCAAATGTTAGTAATGATTGCACCTCTCACTCATAGTTTCGGTACCTGCTACTCCGTTAGCCTGCGCCCAGCAAGCTCAGCAGTGTGCGTGCATGGATTTCAGATGCACGAAGAAAATTCCCTATGCTCATCTCTTCTTCAGTCTTTATTTCAATTAGTTCCTCCTTGTATATGCTTATTTAATATATTCTAATAGATCTGTCTTGACTTATCATCTATTTTAGGTACGCCCCTCAAGTGCACCAACCGTGTTCATACACTGTTATCATGGAATCATTATCTATTTACACATTGTCTCTCCCACTGTACTGAGAGCTGCTAGCAGCAAAGACTGTGTCCTACTCATTTTTCTTTTCTTTTTGTTTTGAGACAGAGTCTTGCTCTGTTGCCCAGGTTAGAGTGCCGTGGCGTCGGCCTAGCTCACAGCAACCTCAAACTCCTGGGCTCAAGCCATCCTCCTGCCTCAGCCTCCCGAGTAGCTGGGACTACAGGCATGCGCCACCATGCCTGGCTAATTTTTTCTACATATTTTTAGTTGTCCAGCTCATTTCTTTCTATTTTTTTGGTAGAGACGGGGTCTCGCTCTTGCTCAGGCTGGTTTTGAACTCCTGACCTTGAGCGATCCTCCCGCCTCGGCCTTCCAGGGTGCTAGGATTACAGGCGTGAGCCACCGCGCCCGGCTTTCCTATTCATTTTTCTATCCTGATTACCTTAGTGCAGTGTCTGTCAGAAAATGTTTGTTGAATGAACAATGAGGGGTTTCTTTTGCTTCATACAGTGATCACTACCATAGTCTAGGAGGCATTCGAACACTTCTTTTTATGGTAGCAATGAAATTAGAGCTAAAAACATTAAGTTTGAATGATAGCCATATAATAATATAGTCATAAATAACATTCTAATTGACAGAAAACAAATGTAAGTTTTAAAATCGAAGAAATTGCATCTTCAAATGGCTTCACCCTCAGCAAGATGCATTTTTCCATAGCCTTCTAGTACAGCCCTCACCCCCGCACTCCCACAAGAAAGGCGCTGCATATAAAATATCATACTGAGCTTTGAAGTCGTAAGGATTCCATGACCTATCCGCGCATTTAAGTTCACAAACATTCATTGAACATAATGCGTTAAGCACCCCATTGGCTGCTAGGATCTCTTGGCTGTCAGACAGAAAGCGTCTTTGCCCCGGCTCCGGCCCTCTGAGGAAGACAAGACTAGAGAAAGTCGCGATGGCGACAGCGCGAGGAGTCGGTGGGCCAGCAGGAGAGGACAGAGAAGGCCACGGCCCGCCGCAGCCCAGCAGGCAAGAGCGCATGCCGCAAGCGCTGGGCTCTCATTGCTGCAGCTTCCGTCTTCAGTCAAAACAACCCCTGCTAGCTCTGATTTTTTTTCCTGAAATTGAAGGCAATTTTGCGTTCTTCTAATGTACTACAGTTTCGGGTATCAAGTGGAAAAGTAATCTTTTTGAATTTAAGATAATCTAAACACTAAACCCAATATTCTTTAGATGAAACGTTTTCGGGCTTACCCTGAAACACTTTCAGGACTAGTGAACTGAGAAAATAAGAAACTTTGCAAGACAATAAAGAAAAAAAGGCAACCACATTTATACATAGAATCAGAGAGATTTTCCATTAGAAGTGTTTGGAGCAGACACCTGTCCAGCATCTCCCTTAAATTTGATAATTCTTTATCTTTTTAATACATACAGTGTCAGGGAGCTCACACTTAGAAAGGCTGCCATTCCATTTTTAGATACCTCTAATCATTTTAAAAATTTCATTTTACTGCAGAAAAAAAATTATGATTAACTTTCTCTGGTGATAGGTGTCCCTTTACAATAGGCCACGGCTATTGCCTTGTAAGTTTCTTTCCTTTAGATGAAACTTTTCAGTTCCTTTAAATGCATCCCGTGATACACATCCATCATTAAGTAATTCAACAAATATTTACTGAGTGCCAGTTTTGTTCGGGATCCACAGCTAGGCATTGGAGATACAGAAGTGGTGAAAATATTCATTGATCTTTTGAGTCTTTGTATCTCTCTTTTGGGTAGACTTTATTATGGTAATGTCCCATTTAAAATATATTTTTTGTAGTCATGTCGATGAATAGAAATGAGGCTGAGACTGCCATTTTATACTGTCACCTATCATTGGTTTTGTAATAACTAAAATCCTCTGGGACAATTTTTTTAACATGAAGAAATGTTGAACCACAAATCCTCCCTTCTTTGCTAATATTCAATGTTTGAAACTCAATGTAAAATTTTATATCTTCCCTGTTAAATTTCACGTTATTTGACCTATCAAAATTAAGTTTCATTTTTATTCAGAAATTCAGTGTGTTAACTGTTCTTCATAATTTTGTGTTCCTAAATGTTTTTTTTCTAAATAGGCCTCTATGTCTTTGTTCATGAGATAGTTTAAAATATATTTTTTTAATGGGCAAATGATCTGAACAGACATTTCTCAGAAAAAGACATACAAATGGCCAAAGAATGTATGAAAAAATATGCAACATCACTATCAGGGAGATGCAAATATAAACCACAATGAAGTATCATCTCACCCCAGGTAGGATGGCTATTATCGAAAAGATGAAAAATAACAAATGCTAGTAAGGATATGGAGAAAAGGGAACCCTTACACACTGATTATGGGAATGTAACTTTGTATAATCACTATGGAGAACATATGGAGGTTCCTCAAAAAACTACAAATAGAACTATCATACGATCCAGCAGTCCCACTACTGGGCATTTATCCAAAGGAGAGAAAATCATTACATCAAAGAGACATGTACACCCTCATGTTTATTGTAGCACTATTCACGGTAGCAAATATACGGAATTAACCTAGTTGTCTAACAACAGATGCATGGATAAAGAAAATCTGGCATATACACTATGGAATACTATTCAGCCATAAAAAAGAATGAAATCCTGTCATTTCTGGCAACTCCAATGGAACTGGAAGACATTATGTTAAGTGAAATAAGCCAGGAACAGAAAGTACAAACCACATGTTCTGACTCATATGTGAAGGCTAAAAAACGTTCAGATCTCATAGAAGTAAAAGGTAGAATAGAGGATATTAAGGGATGAGGATGGTAGGGGTAAGGGAGAGATAGGAAGAGATTTCTTAAAGCATACAAAATTACAACTAGATAGGAGGAATAAGTTACAGTGTTCTATTAACAGACCACTGTAGAATGACTATATTTAACAATAAACTACCTTATAGTGTCAAATAGATAAAAGGAGGATATTGAATGTTTCCAAGATAAAGAAATTATAAATGTTTAAGATAATAGATATACTAATTACCCTGATCTGATCACTATACATTATTTCTATCAAAAAATCACCACATACACCATGAAAACTAACAATTATTATTTGTCAGTTTAAAAAATTTAAGAAAACAAAATTTTAAAAATGTATAAAAAGGCAGACAACAACAAAGTCTGTGGCACACCAAGACTTTCTCCCAGAAATCTTTTAGGATAATTTTCAACCAGCAACAACAGGTAAACCCACCTGTACCATAAAACATCAAGGCATTGAAAATACTTATGTGAAAATGTTTGAGCTAGATGGTCAAATATTTCTTAAAATCATAAGCAATGCTTTGCAAATTATGCCTGACATGTATTTCTGGAAATCATATAGCTTGTTACTTATTACTTATTTTTAAGTATCTATAAGTATTATTACTTATTTTTAAGTATCTATATATCATTGGTGAAAATATGTTGTTAAATACACACTAAATTTGCCTATTTGTGGTTTCTGGAGTGTGTGTATATATATACACATATATATACACTCTTTGAATAATCAAGTGTTTATACTTTTGTAGTATTCTAGAACTTTCCATATTTCTAGTTTTGTAAAATGCCGGTAGATATTCTACAACTATATCTGCAATTACTTTCATGTCCTAGGATGCAATTCTAATGAACTTCTACTTTCTACGTTAGAGAGAGCCACATGATAGAAAATAGAAAATTCATGGCTTCCAGAGTTAATCAGACTTAGGTTGCCATTCCAGTGTCTACACTAAATTTGTTTTATGACCTTGGGCAACTTAATAACGCTCTCCGAACCTTGATTTTCATTTCTGTAAAAGTAATGATATCTTTTAAATTCCTAGCAGTACATGAGATGTATGTATAAGATTTTACTGGAGGTGAAAGCTTCTTGAATGTGCAGAATCATTTAACTTATTCATTGCTATATATCCAGAGCCTATAAAAGTATGTGGAGAAAATTTCCAAAAAGTAATTGTTGAGTAAATATATGGCACATAGTAGATGTCAATAAATGGTAGTTTAATTTCTCCTTCCTTGCTTACCTTAAGCCCAATTTCTTCTTGGCAAAGTATTACCCATACACTTTGAAGATGATTGTCTTTCATATGGAAAGTGGAAATAAAATAAATATTGACTTATTCTTCTTTCTCCCTTTTGACCTCACAGCATCTGGGTTAACACTAATCTTTCTTTATGGTCTTTTTCAAGATGCAATAGAAAAAATAGAAATATATTTGTTGTCCCCAGTATATTTCAAAACCCTACCTTATTCTGGGTTTTAATATTTTTCCAATAACTTTTCTGGTTAGAGTACTTCTTTATATTTTTCTTTTAAAATGTGCCTCTTCTTCCATCATGTGTGTATTCTCAGATAACTGTATAGCTATACCGATTTCTTTGTGAGCCACCCCCTTTTCTTCTTCTATGGGATTATTTATGATTGAATCGTCAGAATTTATTTTCTTAGAGTTTCCTGTGCTTTTCCTTCTTTTGAGATTCCTATCCTTTTTGATTTATCCTCTTCTTTTAAGTTCCTGAACATAGACTCATGTCTTTTGGTGGATATTTTGAAGCTGTTTTCCTAAAGACCAACACACACATCAGACTATACCCCGTGTATATCATTCCTTTGATTTTATGCCAAAAATCAGCCCTTCATTTTTTTTCAATAATGTTCAAAGTAGCAATCCCTATAGTTGCTCCCAGAAAATGAATCTATTAGTGAGAAAAGTCAATAATGTAACAGATTTTCTACTTTAAGAAGAGTAAGCCTTCCAGAAGACATCTTTATATATGAGCACTTCAATACACTTTTGTATCTGTCATATATTGATTACATTTCTGTATCCCTGTACTTTGATTGCATTATCCAAATCTGTTAACTGGTCTAACATAACTACAGCAGTTTCTATTGCTTTTCTCTTATTTTCTGCCCTGTATTTTCACTCAATTACCTTCCAAATGCATACTACCATAGTACTCTCATGACTTCCCTTACAAATTAGTGCATAGTAACTTAATTAAGACTTGGTTGTAAGCTAGGTGGAATTCTTACCCATACGGCCAGAGGAAGATAGGCTAGGTCAGGCTGAAATGACAATGGCACAAGGTGATCCACCCAAATGTTAGGGCTGGCTGGCGCTGGAGTAGGGATCAGATGGCCAGAAGTTCGTTACGCAATTTTTCTTGTGGTAAAACCAAACTTGAGTCCAGTCTGATGGGGAAAATACAGCAGCATTAGCTCAGGTTGATATTTGAAGTCAGATGGACAGGACTGAGCCCTTAAGTCTAAGATATTAGTAACTATTGTTGAGCAAAGATAGGAAAAGCAGGGACAAGAATACCTTCTTGCACATACAATTTTTCCGCCTTTTGTATACAGTTCAGTTCAGTTCTGTAAATGAAGATTTCTATTTCATTTTCATAGCATAGCCAAGAGCTCCAATCTACCATGTCTCGGTAATACCTGTGAGACATCTACCCTTTTTTCTACTGTAATTTCAAGTTCATCATGTTAAACTCCTGTACCTTGATGAGCATGCATCTCAGGAAACAAATATTATTAATGGTTCTTCTTGTTATTTTATCCTGAGAATTAGTGGGCACCGTTTTTAATACTGTTCTTCCTTATATTTTCATAGCTCTTTTTGAAAAAAATAATAATGTCAACTTTATTGAACTAAAAAGGTACACTCTTCAAAAGACACTGTTCAAAGAATGAAAAGATAAGCCCCAGACTGGAAGAAAGTACTTGCACAGTACATATCTGAAGAAGGACTTGCATGCAAAATGTACCGAGAAATTCTAAAATTCAACAGTAAGAACCTAAATTCCCCCCAAAATACGTCAATAAATATATGTGCAGACACCTCACTATAGTAGATATACATATAAAAATAAGCATATAAAGAGATACTGAACATTAGAGGATGACAAAAAGTAATGCTTTGTACGTTGAGGAAAATCAAACTAAAACAACACTGAGGTAGATACCCTATGCATCTATTAGGATGGTTACATAAACAGCAAAGAAACAAAAAATGGGCAACACCAATCCTTGGTAAGGATACAGAATAACAGAAAACCTCCTTCATTGCTGTTTGGAATGCATAATGGTCCAGCCACTTTTCAAAAGAGCTTAGCCTGTCATTAGGAAGCCAAACATAAAATCACCATATGCTGCAGCAAATGTGCTCCCCCCAGTTGGTGCGAAGACTTACGCCCACATACGAAACAGCATAGGCATCTATACAACCGCTTTATTCACAGTGTGTGAAATCTAGAAGGAACCAAGATGTCATCAGTACTTCAACAGATAACAAAAGCACCTCTTGTATTTTCCTAGATAGAGCGGGAACCCATACTACTAAGTGAAGTACCCCAAGAATGGAAAAATAAGCACCACATGTACTCACCAGCAAATTGGTTTCACTGATCAACATGTAAGCGCACATATAGGAATAACATTTATCGGGCGTTGGGCAGATGGGAGGGGGAGGAGGGGATGGGTATATACACACATAATGAGTGCGATGCGCACCGTCTGGGGGATGGACACGCTTGAAGCTCTGCCTCCAGAGGGGAAGAGGGGGAAAGGCAACACATGCAACCTAAACATTTGTATCCCCATAATATGCTGAAATAAAAAAAAATAAAAAATAAAAAATAAAAAATAAAAAACTGTATTACAGTAGGTGACTCCTGAGGCAGGAACAAATGATGGGGACACATGAGACCCTTGGGGCACAGAGAGAGGAGATGGATGCATGGAAGCAGGCAGTGTCATAGTCACAGGGGTTGCAGATAAAAAGACAAGTCTGACAAGGCACCGAGGCACTTGAGAACAGACGTGGCGACCAGTGCGGGGGTCACAGAGGTACACAAGACTGCTTGAGCTCATGGATAAGATATTTGAGGGTGGACATGTTCCACAGGCTGGAAGGTGGAGATGAAAGAGTCCTGACACGGGCTACAAGGACAAGGGACTGGGACGCTTGAGGGAAGACACAGGCTACATGCCGGAGGCCGGAGGCTGGCACAGATGGGCATGGGATACGGCCCAGGCTAAGGAGACAAGGTAAGCAGCGTGTGCTGCAGGGACAAGGACTAGAGACAGGTGGAGCTGGCCCAGACCCCGGCAGAGAGGACACAGACACCTGACGACACACTAGGGCACTTGCTGGCTGCAGTATCATGAGATGGGGATGCTCGAGAGATCACGCAAAATTCAGGCACTGGATGAAGACACCTGGGACCTGGCACGGCTGCAGCCTCAGGGGCTGGAAAGACACGAGGAAATACAGGCGATGCCAGATAATTCCGGGTCAAGTGGAAATGTGTAGCCTTAAGTGAGTATGTCAGCACAGGACAAAGACAGAAAATCATCTCAGCTTTCACCTGAAGAATGGTTTGTAAAAAAGATCAAACCAGATATGGAATTAGGGCAACAAAAACAGCAGCCATTAATCCTCTTGGTTCTGATTATTAGTTCTTATCTGCAGACTCTGCAAAGAACGCCTCCGGTGTTGATTCCAGATATTGCGTATTGTGTTAAATTTTCTTTCTTTTCCTTAATCACTTTAACTAATGAATTATTGATTCTATTAATATTTTAAGAAAACTTTTTATAGTTTATGTGTTTCTTTTGTATTTTTTAAAAATACTATTTCATAGAGTGACTTTTGTTCTTTTGGGTAGATGCCCAGTAATGGGATTG
>VBSM01000142.1:2127149-2190129 GCA_008086735.1 Cheirogaleus medius
GTAATATTTGTACCCCCATAATATGCTAAAATAAAAAATAAATAAATAAATAAATTGAAAAAAATACTATTTCATAACTCTTATAAATCACTGGATCTGGTTTTATCGGTATATCTTTCTGGAACTCAAATTTTCAGCTTAAAACAGTGACTAGCTTATGGTTTTTTTTAGTAAGAACAAAGTCTTCTACTGGATGACATGTCAGAGTAGGCTGACTGCAGTAACAACAACCTCAAAATTTCAGTGACTAAACACAATAAAAGTTTATTTTATTTACATTGCCCAATGTCTGCAGACAGAGACCTCTGTTTCCTGAAATCATTCAAGAAGTCAGGCTACTTAGGTCAAGTGTCTTTACCATTCCTTAGGGCTTTGTAGTCCTCAATTAGATCCTCAATATCAAGTCAGTAGATAAATGAAAATAAGAGTGAGCAATTTTTTAAAAAAATTTTAAATTTTATTTATTTTGTTTCATTTCAGAATATTATGGGGGTACATGCATTTTGGTTACATAATTTGCTTTTGTACAGTTTGAGTAAAAGTTCTAAGTGTGTCCTTCACTCAGATAGTGTTCATTGTACCTGTTAGGTGTGAATTTACTCATCTCCTCCCCACCCTCTACCTACATGATTTCCCTTGAGTTTCACTTCCTTATGTGCACATAAGTGTTGATCAATTCATTCCAATTTAATGCTGAGTACATGTGGTGCTTGTTTTTCCATTCTTGTGATACTTAGTTTAGAAGAATGGTCTTCAGTTCCATACAAGTTGTTACAAAAGATACTAAATCACCATTTTTATGGCTGAGTAGTACTCCATAGTATACATATATCACATTCTATTAATCTACTCACGTACTGGTGGGCACTGGGTTGTTTCCACATCTTCGTGATCGTGAATTGTGCTGCTATCAATATTCGAGTGCAAGTATCTTTTTTATAAAATGTCTTTTTCCCTTTGGATAAATACCTAGTAATGGGATTGCTGGATCAAATGGTAGTTCTACCCTTAGGTCTTTGAGGTATCTCCATATTGCTCTCCACAGAGGTTGCACTAGTTTGCAGTCCCACCAGCAGTGTAGGAGTGTTTCTATCTCTCCGCATCCACGTCAACATTTATTGTTTTGGGACTTTTTGATAAGAGATCTTCTCACTGGGGTAAAACAATATCTCATTGTGGTTTTAATTTACATTTCCCTGATGATTAGTGACATTGAGCATTTTTTTCATGTGTTTGTTGGCCATTAGTCTATATTCATTTGAAAAGTTTCTGTTCATGTCTTTTGCTCACTTTGTAATGGGGTTGTTTGATTTTTTCTTGCTGATTTGCTGGAGTTCTTTGTAGATTATGGTTATTAGCCATTTATTGGATGTAAGGCATGCAAAGATTTTCTCTCATTCTGTATGTTGTCTATTTGCTCTATTGATTGTGTCCTTGGCTATGCAGAAGCTTTTAATTTGATCAGATCCCACTTATTCATTTTTGCTATTGTTGTGATTGCTTTTGGGGTCTTCATAAATTCTTTGCCTAAGCCAACATCCATAAGAGTTTGTCCAACATTTTCTTCTAGAATTCTTATAGTTTCATGCCTTAAGTTTAAGTTTCTTATCCAACGTGAATTAATTTTTGTGAGTGGTCAGAGGTGCAGATCCTGTTTCAGTCTTCTACATGTGGCTATCCAATTTTCCTACCACCATTTATTGAATAGAGATTCTTCCCCCAGTGCATGTTCTTGTATGCTTTGTCAAAGATCAGATGGCAATATGAGGATGGTTTCCTATTTTGGTTCTGTGTTCTGATCCATAGATCTACCGTGTTTCCCCAAAAATAAGACAGGGTCTTATATTTATTTTTCCTCAAGAAGACACCCTAGGGCTTATTTTCAGGGGACGTGTTATTTTTTTTAAGTACGGTACAACAGTCTACATTTATTCAAATATAGTGAAGTCGTCTTCTTCTGGAACATCATCATAACTCTCCAAACCCCAAATTCCTTCCTGAATTTCTTGTGACTCTATTTCCTTTAGAACCATTGGCCCCAATCTCTCAAGTCGAGCAATAGAGCTCTCATGGGGCAGATGAGAAGATCTGCTAGTCTTCTTTACCACTCAGCGATGAAATGCATGGGTTGTGCAGATAGGCTGCATAGCCACGCCCATCACCAGGTCTTATTTTTGGGATAGGGCTTCTATTGCGCAAATGCTTAGAAATTCTGCTAGGGCTTATTTTATAGGTAGGATCATATGGTCTTTGCTTTTCCTTCTATTTATGTGGTGAATTACATTCATAGACTTGTGTATGTTGAACCATCCTTGCATCTCTGGGATGAAGCCCACTTAGTTGTGGTGAATTATTTTTTCTGATGTGCAGCAAAATATCATCTGTGAATACTATAAAAGTCTCTATGCTCATAGACTTGAAAAAGTGGAGGAAATGGATAAATTCTTGGTAACACACAACCTTCCTGGGCTCAATCAGGAAGAAATGGAACTTTTGAACAGACTAATATCAAGCACCAATATTGAAGCAGCAATAAAAAATCTTCCAACAAAAAAAGTTCCAGACCAGACAGTTTCACACCTCAATTTTACCAAACCTGCAAAGAAGAACTGGTACCTGTACTGCAGAAATTATTCCATAGCATTGAAAAGGAAGGAATCCCCTCCCTCAAGTCATTTTACAAAGCCAATTTCACCTTGATATCAAAGCCAGGAAAGAACACAATGAAAAAAAAAAAAACTACAGAACAATATCCCTTATGAATATTGATGCAAAAATTCTAAATAAAATTTTAGCAAACTGCATTCAGCAAGAGTGAACTGCTTTTAATCACATCAGCCCAGATACATATTACTTCTCATATTAGAGAGAACTTATCACATGGTCTCAAATGAGATGGGGATTAGAATGTAATTCTAACCCTTGGTATGCCAAGATAAATAAAAACTTGAATATTAATGAAACTATTGAACAATCTCTGTAAGAGCAGAATCTCATCTTTTCACCACGATAAACTATTATTTAGTGAGCCAAAGTGTTAGTTCTTCCTTTCTGTATTTTTTGCTACCATCAACATAATCCATCATTTCCTTTCCTTTCCCTTTCAAATAGAAGAGGGCATTAAAATAAAATGTTAGTTCAGAAATCTTTTATTTTCCTATCCCAATTTTAAAATCATTCAATACACTCCTCATTCCCTGAGAAATCACAGTCATATAAAGCTTTGTATATTCAACAAAGCAAGCAGTAATCAAAGGACTTGAGTTGTTTAATGGTGTATCTTTCATCTCTTTATATAAAATTAACTACTTTATAAAAAGGTATATTAGGTGGCTGCTTCCAAATGTCTGAAGAAGGGACTCACCAGTCTTCACTAAAAATTCTTTCAATATCAGGATAAAAACAGAATTTTTTGTGATTATTCTGTAGAGTGTATAGTATTGGTTCTTTCAAAAAAACCCAAGGTTTCTTTGTATCCAAAGCAATCAGTGAACACCTGTAATGGAGTGTGTTTTGGAATCAGATATATCTGGGCTTGAATTCTTATCCTGCCACTCATCAGTCACATGACATTAGCCAAGTTACTGAAACTCTGAATCTCAATATCTTCATCAGCAGAATGGAGAAAATAGACCAGATTTTCTGGGTTGATTTAGAAGGATCTGAGAGCATTTCTGTAACCACCTGATGGCCTTTCAAGGAATGGTGTATATTCTCTTATTTCTCCTTTGGATTGCATTCTTCTTCTGAACAACTTCTTATTTCCAATTCTGAGTGCTTCCTGAGTCCTCTGAATGTTCCTCCTTGACTTCCTCTAGCCAGCACATTGCAAAGTTTGCATCAGAATCTTTTACCTTATCTTGCTAAAGGAAAACCAGCTAGACTAGTTGTTTACATCAGTGGTCTTCAATAATAGAAAATTTTCTAGAACATGCTTCCTGGATGTTGCTAAAGAATGCAGATGATTCTCATTAACTTTGGTCTCAGGTTTCCAGCAGTCATTTGCATTTCTCTCATATGTTAACATAGTAAACTATCTGTTGTATTTCTGGACATTTAGTGAGTTTTGAGGGTATTGCTTTTAACCGACTGTGTTTTTCATTATATGTAACTGCAGCTAACCTCAACTATTATCAATTACTTTCGACTTAAATCACCAGTGTGTCTAATGCCCAGTGTTCTTTAGTAATCATGCAAGAATGATCATCTCTTTTTCTGCTACTAAGAAAGCTCTAATACAGAATAATTAGTACATGGAAATATCCATTTTTTATTGAGAAATATGCATAAAATGTAAACTCAAACTTATAGTGTGCACTTCCTGGAACATAATTCTAATTGAAACATTAGAATATATTTTGTCTTCTTTTACACTTTTGTATTGGAAAAGAAAAGGCTGAAAATCTTGTGGCCATCACATTACACACTACAGTCACATTTTAAAGCATTTTTGAAAAGCCTGTCTCTTTTGAAGACTGTTCTTTTAACATTTATATGTCAACTTTTGAAATATTAGTTATATTATCAAAAATGTGTACAACAAATCATTTCAGCTATGTGACTACTACTTTTAAATATGACAACTTTTTGACATTTAAACACTGTAAATTTTATATTATATTAATATTTATCTGACATTCACATTCATTTATCCAGTTTTTTTTATAGTAAGGCTTCAGTGTTCATTATGGCTTTCCATAGTATACCTTCTAATTTACACTTGAAGTCACAGATGTTGTATGTTTATGCTTGGGTTAACATTTCATTATTTTTAACCACTACTAATAAAGAAGGAAATCAAAGCTAAAGAAACTTACAAAATCATCTCCACCATGAACTAAAGCTGGTCGTCAGAAGGGAGAATAAATGTGTGGTAAATGCTTAAATATTTTTGGAATACCACCTTCCCACACTGCCCATTACCGTCATCCAGGTCCAGAAGAATGAGCTCCACCTGATCAAAGAAAACTAAGATGAGATTTGTGTCTGCATAGATAATGATTGAATTTTTCAGCCTGGAAAATTAAAGCCTGACCTAAACACACACTACCGTTCTGTTTCCTTTGAGACAGCCAAGAGTAGGAGATAATAATTCCAAGCATCTCAAATACCCGGAGATGCCAAGACTGATGCTTTGTTTCCTATTTTGCGAGCTCAGGACAGGATGCTCAGCTCATAAACACATTTAGAGAGTTTTATAGGACACAAAACCACTTACGCAGCACTATGAATCTCCATTGTTTAATTCCCTTCCAAATTAATTTTTATGACTTCTCCGGGAGACTTCTCAATTCCCTACACAGATCATGAAATTTTGATTAAACATTTAATGAGGTTCTTTACATAGATCTATCCTATTTCCCAAGCCCTTTCATGCCACCATGTCTATTCCACTCAGCGGCCCAACCCTAAAATAAACTATTAAAAGAAACTCATTATCCATTTAAAGTTTTATAGCATGCAGTCTTTTCAATCTTGCTCTTCTTAGTGATAGGATTTTATACCTCGGTATTTACGAAACCATTGCTGAGAGCCTACTATGTGCTAGACACTGTGCCAGAGGCTTAATAAAGTTGGAGATGAATAAAAATGATGCTTTCTTTTCTCAAATAATTCACAGTATAACTGGACACAGCAAAATATTATTTACAATGTATATGTGAGATAAAAACAAATTTCTATGAAATACCCAGTGCACTGATACTTCCTGGCACGTTATTTGTTTCAGAATAGTATGGACATAGATTCACTCAATAAATCAATCTGCATTTATTCATTCAGTGGACACAGTAAAATCAGTGCATGTCGTGACCCACTTGACCCTTCTATCAGTTGATATACAGCATAGCACATAAAAACATATATAAAAAGTAAACTTTGTTATATATTATTATTATGGTGAGAGTTATTATTAATGTGTGTCTGGTATTAAATATTATCAGTATATACCGCAGTTTTTATTCTTAAAACAAGATAAAATAATGATGGAAGAGGAAATTTTAAAATCTATGATGTAAGGTTAGAGAATAAAGCTTAGTGAGGAGGAAGAAACTAACTCTTTAGTTAGGAGGAGTTAGGGAAGGTTTGGCAAACAAGTGACATTTATATTGAGTCTCAAAGAGAACAGATAGATCGATAGAAGGTCCTGGCCAGGCAGAGACTAGAGAAAAAATCTCAGTCAGTACAAAAAGTTAAGTGTATGAAAGTATAATAAAAATGTATAATAAAAGAATTGCTATCTGCCAAATTTAGAGAGCCTTTATCATGCAAATAATAGACAGCAGAGAGTGTGAAGCTTTTTTCCCATCTTTTTGGTAGAGCTGCAAAAAGATTTGTAGATTTGGTTAAATATTGTGGAATGACTCTGGTGGTCACTGTGATTTGACATGAGAAGTGGCTGGAAGTAGGAGACAAATTAAGACATACTTGCAATACTTCACGGCCAAGAAGGCGAGGTGTAATGTTTTGAAGAAGCAGGGATGGGTTCAAGAAAGATTTTAAGTAGAAAGAAAAAAACCTGTTGAATAATTAAAGTAAAAGAATAAATAAGAAACAAAAAGTAAAGGATGACTTGGTGGGTGGAAGGTTGCCGATTTAATTAACCAAGTTGAAATGGAAAAAATTGAATTATTTATTTGTGATGTCTACAGTGCCTCTAAACAGGAATTTCCAAAAGGGTATTGTAAATATGAATTGGAACTCAGAAGATAAGTTGAGGTTAGATACAGTGGTTATTTTGCTGTGATTACAGTAATATTTGCAGCTAAAGCTGACGATATGAGATTGATAATAGAACATAAAGCATTTTTCACTAACCTATGTTATATTCATTGTTTTAAGCCAAATTAACTTTTGATAAATCAAATTATTTTTGTTATCTTGTTCAAATAGTTCAGTATTGGAAGCTAGAGGACTATAGTATGAATAGGCTAGATCTTGAAATTTTTTCCACCTCAGTTTCCCCTTTTATAGCATTTGTAACATTTATAGCACTTATAACAATATTTGGTTTACTGAGTTATTAAAATTTTTAAGAAAACATAAAATGACAAAAATATTCCTGAGTAAAGTATGTTTACAAGAGATTCATTTTAAATTTAAAATACAGACATATTGAAAATAAAAATATGAAAAAAGAAATACTATGTAAACAGTAAGCATACAAAAGCTAGAATGGCTAAATTAATATTAGACAAAATAAACTCAAGACAAAACGTTTACCATAACTATATAGGGGTATTACATAATAATAAAATGATAAATTATTCAAGAAGACATTACAATTCTATACACATGCAAAAACTGAAAGTAAAGAGAAAAATATAGATAAATCCACAAAGATGAAGATTTTAATACTCAATTCTCATCAATTAATAGAACAAGAAAAAATATCAGGAAGAACATAGAAGACTTGACAGTGTTATCAATTACTTGGAACTAACTGACATTTACAGAAAAATACTTCACTCCAAAACTGCAGAACATACATTATTTTCAAATGGACATAGATTGTTCACCAAATTAAATCATATAGTAGGACATTAAGATTAAAATAATATAAGACAATAAGATTAAAATAATAAAATAATTCAGAATATGCTCTCTGCACATAGCAAAATTAAACTAAAATCCAGTAGTAAAATTATTAAAATTCATTAATATAAGCTATAACACCCCCCCAAGTATTTTAAAATTAAGCAACAAATTTCTAAACGAGCCAGAAGTTAAAGATGAAATCAAAAGGATTTGAAAATATTGAAAACTGGATGACAATGATAATAAAGTGCAATATATCAAAATATGTAGGGTATCGTTTTAAAAAATAAGGAAGTTTTAAAATCAATGTTATGTGTCCATTTTAAGAAGTGTGAAAATAAAGAGTAAATCAAATCAAAACTAAAGATGAGGAAAATAAAATAACAAAGAAAAGAAATTAATGAAATACAAAAAAACAAAGTAGAGAAAATTAACAAAGTTGAAAATTGTTTCTTTTTTGTAACAATAAATAAAATTGAGAAAACACTGGTAGGATTGATAAAGAAGGGAAAAAGATATACAAATCATCAATAGTAGGAATGAAAGTGGAGTTACCCCTGTGAGTCCTATAGACATTAAACAGATAATAAAGGAATGTTAGGAAGAACTTAGGTCAATAAATTTGACAACCTAAATGAAATAAACAAATTCATCAAAAACATACTTTTCAAGACTGATAAGAGAAGAAATGGAAAATATAAACAGTTTTATATGCCTATTAAAGAGATTAATTTTGTTATCAAAAATAACATTCCCCAAAATAAAATTTTAGATATTAATGGTTTCAGTTGTGTTTTCTACCAAACATATAAGGAATAAATTATATCAAACTTATACGACTGTTTTGGAAGATATTGAAGGAGGAAACATATCCAAACCTGTTTTATAAAACATGCTTAGTCCTGTTACAAAAACCTGACAAAGATGCTGGATGTATAAAACACTGGCATCCATTATCCCTTGTAAATATAGTGACCAAAGTTCTTAACAATAGCAAATAGAATTAAGCAATATATAAATTGCATAATTCATTATGAGCAGGAGGGATTTACCCCAGGGATGCAAGGTTGGTTTAACAGTCAAAAATTATCAGTGTAATTCACCATATTAAGAGAATAAAGGAAAAAATACCTTAATAAATGCAATAAAACACATTAATCAAACCTAGAACTCAAAAGAATTTCCTCAATATGACAGAGAGCATTTACAAAAGATATCTGCAGCACATTATATTTAATGATAAAATAAAATATGTTTTTCCCCTAAGATTGAGAATGAGAGAAGGATGTTTGCTCTCAACATTTCTGTTCAACATCAAATAGGAGGTCTGAACCAATGCAATAAAGCAAGATAAAGAAATAGTAGCCATAAAGTTAAAATAAAGAGTTAAAACTCTCTTTAGTAGCAGATATCATGATTATTTATGTAGAAAATCTTAAGAAACCCACAAAACAGACTCATAGAACTCAGAAATAATTTTAGCAAGATCACAGTATACAAAGTCGATATACAAAAATCAACTATATTTTTTTAATGCTAGGAGCAGCAAAAAAAGAGTTTTCTGTTTGATCTATAGATTCAATACAATCTCTACCAATATTCTAATATGCTTTTTTGAAAACATTCAAGTGTTTTTAAATTAATATGGAAATGTAAAGAATCTTGAATAACCAAAACAACTTTTAAGAATAAGAACCAAGTTGGAAGAACTTTACTACCTGGTTTCAAGACATTCTATAAAGCCACATTAATCATGCTAGTATGAAAAACAGACAAAGCGATCAGTGGAACAGAAGAGAGAGTTACATGATTTTTAACAGAAGAGCCAAGGCAATTCAATTGAGGAAGAAAAGTCTTTTCAACAAATTGTGCTAAAACAACTAGATAAATATAGAAAAGCACAAATTTCAACACTATGCCATGCCAAAAGAAAAGGAAAAGAAAAATTCAGATGAATTATAGGCCTAAATGTGAAAGCTAAAACTATTAGCTTCTTGGAAAAATTTTAAAAAATAAAAATACTTCATCAGTTTAGAGTAGGTACAACTTCATTCAAATAGCACAGAAAGCATTAACCACAATAACAAATTGTACTACATCAAAATTAAAAACATCTGCTGGACAAATCATATATATATATACATACTATATATATGTGTATATATACACACACATATATGAATGGCAAAGTATTGTTTCTTAAATATATAAAAGACTCCTACAAACCATTTTTTTAAAAAAAGCAACCCAATTTTTAAAAATGAACAAAAACTTTGTTCCAGTTGTCTATCACTGAGTAACAAACCATCCCAAATTTAATGACTTAAGACAAAAACAACCATTCATTATGCACACAAAGCTGCAATTGGGACAAGGCTCAGTGAAGACAGCGTATACCTGCTTAATGCAGCCACCGTAAAGATGACACGAAGGTGGAGGGTAACCCAGTGCCTGGGCGTTGGAGTCATCTGCAGGCTTGCTTATTTACAGGTCTGGAAGCAATTTCTGGCTTGAGGCTGGGACCTCATCGAGGCTACTGTCCATAACACATGGCCTGCTCGTACAGCTGCTTGGCTGCAGAGTAGCCTGACTGGGTTCTAAGAGTAAGAATTCCAAGAGAAAGTGCAAGTGGAAGCTGCAGGTTATTAAAGTCCATGCTCAGAAACTGCCCCAATATTTCTCCTGCCGTATTGGATTGGTGAAGCAATCCAGAGCCTGAATTCAATGGAAGGGGTTACAGAACCTATATAGTAATGGAAGAAGTGTAAAAGAATTTGGGGGCCATGTTTCATGATAAAACTGCCACAGTTCATCCTCTGGCCACATATTACTTATATTCCTTTCCCACCTAAAACACATTCACCCCCTTCCAAAAACCCTCAAGTATCTCATCCATTACGTCATTAGGCTTAATTTCAAATCAGCTACCAGTGCAGACAAAATGGATTTGTTTTAACTACTTACATATGGTCCCTTTCTATACGTAGATATGTGAGCTAAAGAAACAAGTTATATGCCCCTCACATATCCAGCATCTACTATCAAAAGCGGCGTAGAATAACTGCCGTCAACACTCACATTCAAAAGGAAGGGGCTGGGGACTGGGTCACACACATCAGTTGCTGGTCAGTAGCAATTCTGAAATCCATCTGGCTACATGTTGCCACTTTCTGGATCAGGGTCAAGCACTGCTTCATGAAAATAATTCTCTGTGGCTCATGGCTTCATACTTTTCTATATTTGAAAGATTCTATGAAGTATCACCTTCCTGAGAGTTTATCAATGAATCTCAAATTACTGCCCTGGATTTTATCTTTGCCCTGAATTTTTTTTTTTACTTTGAGAATCTTCTGCATCTGAAAAGGTAAGAAATAAGGACTAGTTTTATTTTCAAATCTAGCAAGTCCTGGCTCCTTTATATTTACCATTTCATTCTTTAACTCATCTCTCTACTCTTGCATTTTATCGTAGACAGCAAGAATAATTAAGTGGCCCTTTCAGTATTCTTCCAGGAAATTTCTTTAGCTATATGATGGGTCAGCCAATTATGTCCTGTGGGATAGTGTCTCAGTCTGTTTTGTGTTGCTATAAAAGAATACCTGAGACTGGGTCATTTATAAAGAAAAGAATTTATTTAGTCCATGGTTCTGCAGGTTGAGAAGTTCAAGGACATGGCCCTGGCTTCTAGAGAAAACTTTCCTGTTGCATCACAACACGGCAGAAAAGGTCAAAGGGGAAGTGGACACATGGGATGAGAAGAAAATGTGAGGAGCATCCCCGCTTTATATCAACCCACTCTCTAGGGAGTTAATCCATTCCCCAGAAAACTAATCTACTCTTCCGAGAGCAAGAACTCACTTACTACCTTGAGATCAGGACCAGCCATTCATGAGAGATCTACCCCATGACCCAAACACCTCCCGCTAGATCCCACCTCCCCACACCAGCCGTGCTGGGGATCAGATTTCAACATGAGATTCGGTGGGGATGACCACCATATCCAAGCAGTAGCAGCATCTATTCTGATAAATAAAGCTTTATCATAATGCATTCATGCCTGTTCATCTAGGTATTTTCTATGGCCTTTTCACATTACAATGGCATAATGCAATTGTTGGGACAGAAACTGTAGGTCTGTATGGTCCTAGCTTAAAATACTTATTATCTGGTCCTTAAGATCAGGCTAACTTCTAATGAACTGATTAGGGAGTCCATTAGTTACTTGGCAGATATGATAAATTTCCTATTTACACATTACCTGAAATGCTAGTATTGTCACATACACTCACATTTCTTGCTAATACATCACAAGAGCTCCATTTGCTCCATGTTCCAATGACATTTTCTTCATAGTATGTTACTTTCCAAGCTTCATGGACAGCCTTCTAGATTTTCTTAGACTTCTTCTTGAAGCCCTTAGGATTTTGCTAACACCCTTTTGTTTTCTCTAACCATCAGTCACAAAGCCATGTCACATGTTTTTGTTATACAGCAACCAAAATCTGTTCTGGTTACTAATGCTGTGTTAAAAACCATTCCATAGATAAGTAGCTCAATACAACAACATTTATTTTGTCCATGAATCCGCAAGCTGAGTTAATCTCAGTGAGGACAACTTGTCTCTGTTCCACTTGGCATCAGCTAAAGCAGTCCAAAGAGGGGTAGAGGATTCCCTTCCAGAATGGAGCACTCACGTGGTGCAAGTTGGTACTGGCTGCTGGTTCCAATTTATATGGGCCCCTCCACAAAGTTGCGTGGGTTTTCAAACTGTGTGATGGCTGGCTTTCAAGAGAGATGTCACAGGGACCTGGTTGATGCATATCACCTTTTGTAATCTGGCCTCTGGATTCACAACAGCAGCACTTCCATCGTAAGTTATCAGCCAAGGCAATCACAAAGCGTTAGCCCTTTCTAAGATGAAGTGAGGTACACCCAACCACCTGATGGCAGGAATCTCAATCATGCATTGTAAGAGAAGCAAATGTTATGGGAGATATTGTTGTGCCTAATTTATTATTATTATTTTGGAAAGTACCTCTGCTACGGACTCGAACAGATTCTTCACAAAAGAAGATTATATAGATGAGGAATGAACACACACAAAAAATGTGGTCAACGTCATTCATCATCAGGAAAATGCACTGCTTCATCTCTATTCCATTTCATAGCCATTTCACACAGCTAAACTTTAAAAGACTGAGAACACCACACTAAATGCTAGCAATGATATGGAGCAATTGAACTCTCACATTGCTGGTGAGAGCATAATACAGCACAACTGCTGTGGAATACTGGTAGTTTCTAAAAAAGTTAATAGCAATTCTATACCTAGATATTTATGCAAGGGGGATGAAACATTGTCCACAAAAGCCTTGTATAAAAATATACTTTTGATAGCTGCCTTGTTTATAATAGCAGAAAACTAGAAACTCAAATATCATCAATATGAGAATGCACAAATTGTAGTATATTCATACAAGAAATATTATTCACCAGTAAAAAGCAAAAAACTATTATTACTTGCAACAATGTGAGGTGAATCTCAAAAGCATTGTGTTAAGGGAAAGGATCTCGACACAAAAGAGTATATAATGTTGGCTGGGCGCGGTGGCTCACACCTGTAATCCTAGCACTCTGGGAGGCCAGGGAAGGAGGATTGCTTAAGGGCAGGGGTTCAAGACAAGTCTGAGCAAGCATGATAACTCTTCTCTACTAAAAATGAAAAAGTTAGTTGGGCAACTAAAAATAGAAAAAATTAGCTGGGCGCAGTGGTGCGCACCTGTAGTCCCAGCTACTCAGGAAGCTGAGGCAGGAGGATCGCTTGCGGCCAGGAGTTTGAGGTTTCTTTGAGCTAGGCTGATGCCACGGCACTCTACCCAGGGTGACAGAGTGAGACTCTGTCTCAAAAAAAAAAAAAGAATATATAATGTTTGCTTCTATTTGTATTAAATTCAAGAGAAAGCAAAACCATTGATAGTGATAGAAATCAGAACAGCAATTGTCCCTAGGGGATGAAAATTAATTTGAGAAGGACGGGGGAGCTTGCTGGGGTGATGAACATATTTTATATTTTGCTCAGAGTAATAATTGTCTGGATATATACATTTTTCAAAAGTTATATATTTTATTACATGTAAATTTTACCTCATTAAAATGCATTCATTTGAAACTTATTGATTTCCATATTTATGTTATATTATAGTAAAAAACCCACTTTAAATAAAATTTGAGATTAATATGTAAAAAATGTGCAAAGTATCTGTCCTGCCTGTGACCCTGAACACCTCTGACCTTGTTTTAAGAGATATGTAGATGACCTTGGGTTATTCCTGGCTATTTTTATATGATTTGAACCTGCTTTTGAACTTGCAGTCTCTGAACTCTCAGCTTTGCAACACCAACTACATCCCTTGACATTGAAATCCCAGCTTTCCTAATGTGCCACATTGCAAACTTTAATGTGCCCAGGAACATTATAAAACTACAGATTCTGACTTGGGAGGTCTGGGGTGGGATCCAAGAGTCTGAACATCTAACAAGCTCCCAGGTGATGTTGCAGCTGCCGGTCCGTGGAAGGCACTTGAACTTGAGGAGCTCTGGTGCACAATGACGTGGCTTTGCTCTCTGACGCTCGCTGTCCCGTGGCATCTGGGGCAGGAATCTCCCCAGTTCCTGGCACCTTAAATGCAAACGATGTCACCACCCAGCAGGGCATGCCTACGCTGGGCCAGCCCAGGTCTAGCAGAGGCGTTACCTCGATCACCATGCACCTGGAAAGTATGTGCGCTTCTCACTTATCTGTGGAATGAACTTTTGCACTTCTGTTAATTTTCCAAATAACTGAGATTTATTCTATATTAAATGCTATTTTGGTGCATCAAAGTCTTTGTAATACTCATTGTACTTCCCTGAAGTCGTAAACAGAAGCTACTAAGAATGATCGAATCTTTCATCATTAACTCGGGGACGATATTAGTCTCTAATGTGATCCCTCTGGAGTGACTGAGATCTGTTTTTCCTGCCTAAAGAGGTCCTAGACCGTGATTCTTTCTGCGCTCTTGTGTGCTATTGGAAATAGTTGCTGTTTCCCTAATTCCATGACAGACTCTCAGCTGTTAGTTTCATTATTAGACCTCAGCTTGCCTGGCTTACCAGGAAGCATTCCCTCTTCTGATTACTGTTTCGATTCAATTGTAAAAATTTAAAAGGAATAACCAAGGAATGGTTTAAAACAAAAGTGAAAAGACTGAGTGAGAACATAAAGTTTCTTGCTTCGGGAACATGCAGGAGCTTGAGTATCTGACTTTGACCAATTTGGTTAACTTAGAGGCCAATGTTTCTTCTTTATTAGGGGCTATGTTCTACAACTATGTTTGTTCATGCTTGGTTTATTAACAGTTTACAGTGGAATCAGCTGTGGTGCTTAATAAATTTAAGATTCTAGGGCCTCAGTCTTAGAGATGCTTATATTTTAATATTAATCCTTAAGGATTCTGCACTTAGAAAATACCTCCGGGGTTCCTGTGCCTGGTAACTTTGGGAAAACAAAAACAAATCAAAAATGCTGTTCCTGTGTAAATATTATTAATCTGTTGACGATCATGGTACCTTCCTTAAGTTCACATTAGAATTTCTCCTTTGTCTTTGGTCTTCTCAATTATGGGTAGGTCTAACTTTCCATGCTGCCCTGGAAGACTTGTTTGTCTCAACTAGGGAGCTTCTTATCACTTAATGACTCAATTTTTTCCATTTCTTGGGAGTGGAAAATTAGATGGAAATGTACTAACTTACCATCAGGACTCCAAGTCTGGTCTGTGACCCTCCAAACTGAAACGCTGACTGGATGGAGCATCTAAAACCGCAAAGTCTATCTGCCAACAAATAAAATTTTTTCCTAAATGGAGAAACCAGAGGCATAACTTAAGGTCTGAACTTAAGATCACCTTGTTGATATGAAAACAATTCACTTTATTCAAAATATAAGTCATATATCTAACAATGAATAACTCGCATCTGAATTTTTAAAAGCCTCCCCAAAGTGGCTTATCATTAATTTTCATATGTCCAAGGATTCATAAGACATCAAAAGAGGTCCAAGCTTTTGTCTAAGGTAGAAGACAAGAGAGATAAAACATCTCTGGGACAAATTCTGGTGTCAGAAAAGCACTCCACCCCCCTACAGCCTGGCAATTGAGAGCTGTAGTAGAAAATCACTTATTCGTGGTCACCACCCTCAACCTGGTGTCCTGTATCGCACAGATATTTTAGTACCCTTTACTAAGCACCTGGCTCTCCCACTCTCTACAACTACTCATTCATTCAACAAATATTCATTAAATATCCATAAGCCAGACATTGTGCTAGCTTCTAGAAATATAGTTCTGAAAAAAAAAAACAGATAACAAACTCCTCCCTTGAGGAGCTCTAAATTTTAGTGGGAAAGACAGACATTAAAACCAAAAAATTAAAGTATATAACAGGTAATCATAAGTACCACAAGGAAAATAGTAAAGAAGGGAAGGAGATAGGAAATATTGATAGGACAATCATGGCTGGTGTTTTCATGGAAGGTTGCAGCTGAGTGAACAAGGAGGATAGAGGAGAAAAGCTCAAAGAGGAGACAAGTAGGGACAGAGTTGAATGATGTAGTTCCACTGAGGTCTTGAGGATGGTTTGCTTCTTCCTCTGAGGGAGATGGGAAGTTGCTGGTGTATTTGAGCAAAGCAAGATGATCTGATTTGCATTTAATGGATCACTCTGCTGCTGTGTTGAGAACAGATTGGAGAGAGATGAGAGTGGAAGGAGTATGAATGGATGGGAGGACATTGCAAAAACCTACCTACGGATGAGATGGTTTCTGATTTTCCATACTGTTGTCAAATTCCCAAAACATCCTTCTCCTATTCACACTTTGCTGCTGTAATCCACTGTGAACAGCAGCTGCGTTCAACCTCACCTTTGCCTAAATTGTGTGACTTGGGAAAATTCCTTAGTAGTTCTGTGCCTCAGTTTCTTCACTTGCAACATGAAGATAATGGTAAGAGTTGCTTCAACAAATGATGTGAGGACCAAAAAAAGAATGAAATTCCCATCATTGTGAAGAAGCTTGGCACATAATTAAAACTCAATAAAACTTAGTTTCACCTTCTATGCATGCTAGCGAGCCATCTTTCCTCCTTACTTGAAAACTATCCCAGATAATTCTCCCCGTCTCCTACATCTTCAACATTTTCCTCCGAACTAGATCCTTCTCATCAGTAATTAAATGTAATTAATTACATTCAGATTTTCCCTATCTTTAAAAAAAAAAGCTTCTCTGACCTACCCTTATTTTAACTCGGTGTACTATAAACTGGAGAGAGTGTGATATGAAGATTAAAGTACTGATTCCTGATTTAAGAGGAAAAGAAGTGAGGCAAGGAAGAAAGTACAGCAATACTATATGAAATGCTACCAAATAGCTGCCCCTTCACTATAAGCTCTCAAATATACAGAGGGTTGTTCAACAGATATGACTGACTGACATTTGAAAGAAGAAAATGTGCCCCTAGTTGCCCTGGGGAGAAAGGAATGTAAGAAAATTGATTTACCCAACTCCCTCCTTGCTCTTGTTTCCTCCTGGGCAATTTGTAGCCCTCAAGGAGTTAACTTCTCTGCTCTTTTGAGTTTTGTGGTCTGGTACTTTTGCATGCCAGATTCCACACTGGAATCTGTTGGTGTGGTTATGATTCATCAAAGCTCAGAAATGACATGAGAAGCCAAAAAATCCAGGGGTGCAGCTGCTTAGCTTGGCTGCACAAAAGTAGCCAAGAGAGATGGTCTGGTTTTCGCAGGGGAAGTTGAGCCCAGACAATGAACCTGTGTTGGTGAAACAGAGTTGGTTGGACTCAACGGGGGCCAAGGATCTAGGAGACAGGCAGTGCCAGAGGAATGTGATTAGTCACGTATTATTATGGCTGATACCGCCTATAGCCCACGCAAATGTACTCCTACTTCTTCAACTCTTTACAGACTTCTTGAAATGTTTGTCTACACACTGTTTCTTCTTCTTTATATCCTAGTAACTGCAAAATTTGGTTTCCACACTAACCCTAATCCTACATGCAAATGGCTCCCCATACGGCCATCAAGGACCTCTGCAGCCTTAAATTTAATAATATTTTTCAATCCCCATCTTATTTGACCTTTCAGAATCATTTGATGTAAATTGAAAATTTTCTTCTCTGGGTAGTCTCTGTCCTTGGCTATCAAAACAGGGACTTCTGGTTTTCCTCCTATCTTTCTGGTTGCTGCTTTCCTGCTTTTCTTTTCTACTGTGCTTCTTTTAAAAGTTAGCAATCCTTAGGGTTGGATTTTATAGGCTCTCTTCACCCTTCTCATTACATGCTCTTTTTTGATATCCCATGTATTCCGTGGCTCTAATTACCACGTATAATCCAGAGCTGCCTCCTCTCAATGACATCCTCGACTCAATCCTTTCATCTAAGCACCAATCCAACTGCTGACACTCTTTTTCTTTGGTGTTTTTATAGACACCAAAAACAAAACATGTTCGAACTTTAATCCATGTTCTACCCCACAAAGGAGCTCCTCCTATAGTTTCCCTTTTTAATAGACAACCTTATCACTCATATGGTCATTCATTCAAGAACTTTGACTCCTTGACTCCTGTCTTTCTCTTAGTTTCCCAACTCCTAACATGATTAACCCATTCCAAAAGAGTTTCCATGTCCCAGAAATCTTTTTCTTTCCTTTCCTATTCTTCCTAGTTAAATTTCTCAAAAAATGTCTCTGATGCTTACAACCTACATTTCCTCAGATAGTTCCCAATTTTCATATCATGCATCAACCCATTCCAATGTGCTTCCATTCACATCACCTGTTGAGAACAGAATGCATCACTCCACAGCCTGTTGCTAAATCCACAAGGGTTCCTAAAGGTCTCATCTTATTTTACTTTGTAGCAACATTTGATAGTGGGGCTCTCTCGACTTCTTGAGACATTTTCTTCCCTTTTTTCTTTCAAGAGATTTTAATCTTATCTTTTACGAAGTTCCTTTTGTCTCTGTAGACTCCTCTTCATTTACCCAGTAATTAAATGTTGGGATTACAGCTGGGCCCTCCACACCTGTGGGTTCCACTTCTGTAGATTCAACCAACCACAGATCAAAAGTATTACCCTCCCCAAAACAAATAAAAAGTAATGATACAACAATACAAATAAAAAATACAGTATGCTAACTATTTGGGTAGTATTTATATTGTATTAGGTATTATAAGTAATCTAGAGATGATTTAAAGTATATGGGAGAATGTATATAGGATATATGCAAATACTATAACTTTTTATATAAGGGCATCTGTAGATTTGAGCATCTGTAGATTTTGGTATTCAAGAAATGTCCTGGGAAAAATCCCTGATGAATACCAAGGGATTACTGTACATTAGGCCCATTCTCCCTGGGCAATTCTATTCATTGCTATTACTTTAAATGATAATGCATTCACAAGGTGTATTAAATCCACATCTCTAGTTCATGCTTTTCTTCTTATTTTCAGACAAAATGCATGTGCCTACTTGCATCTGTTCTTGAACATCTCTAAAGGACCTAAAACTCAACATTTGCAAAACCAAACTTATGAGCTCCCTCCTGAAACCTCACGGATTTTTATTGCTCTTTATCACAGTGAACAATACCACTATTCTTTGAATTTTTAAGTGAGAAACTTAGCAACATTTCACTCTCCCTAAATCCTTAATTCAATCCTTCATTTCTCTTCATATCTACTACCTTCATTCTAGTTCAAATTTTCCATCATTATGTGCCTGGACTTTTTCAATAACCTTCTTACCACATTTATTCCTGCCTTTCTCAAATCCATTTTCAATACAGCAGATAGGATGATCTGATCAAATTGAAAATCTTAACCTATAATTTTAGAACAAAGGCCTAAATTCTTAACATAGCTCACAAACCCTTCCAGCATCCTCCCTGACTTCCTTTGCAGTCCTGTCTCTCCCTGTGTGTCTGTCATGGCACTTGCTTTCCAGACACTTTGGCCTCTTTCTGTCCTTTGTCCCTTACATGCTCCCTCTTGCCACATTCTCAATTACTAGTGCTCATGCCTCCTTCCTTTACCTAGTTCACTCTTAAACATCTTTCACTGAAATGTATGGCTATTGTTTTGTGTGAGATATTGTGCTATTGTTTTATATGAGCTCTGAGGTTTAGCTTTTGGATGATTTTACACTGGTAGGTGTCTATTGTGCTGATCCATGTATAATGCAGTCCTACCCAACAGAATGAACAGAACAGCATTCCATATATCAGTTGTGTCAATCAACATGAACCATTTAATGACCCACTCCAGAGGCATAGGCTGACAAAATGGACGAAGAAATACAACATAGCAGTCTGCTGTCTCCAGGAAATACATCTAACCCATAAGGACTCATACAGACTCAAGGTGAAGAGATGGAAAAAAATATTCCATGCAAACAGAACCCAAAAGAAAGCACGTGTAGCCATACTCATATCACATAAAATTGACTTTAAATCTATAATAGTAAAGAAAGACAAAGGTGGTAATTATATAATGATAAAGGGAGCAATTCAACAAGAAGACAATAATCCTAAATATTTATGCACCTAACAAAGAGCACCCAGATTCATAAAGCAAATTCTACTAGATCTAAGCAAAGAGATAAACAGCAGCATCATAATTGCCAGGGACTTCAACACCCCACTGACAGAACAGGACAGATCGTCCAAGCAGAAAATAAATAAAGAAACACTGGACTTCAACAAGACTCTAGAAAAAATGGGCCTAACAGACATTTACAGAACATTTTACCAAAAAACTACTGAATATACATGGATCTCATCAGCACATGGAACATTCTTCATGATTGATCATGCCTTAGGCCACAAAACATGTCTTAACAAATTAAATAAAAGTAGAAGTCATACTATGTATCTTCTCAGACCACATGGTAGAATAAAACTAGAAATCAACTCCAAGAGAAACACTCAATTCTATGCAAAGTCATGGAAATTAAACAACCTGCTGCTGAATGATTATTGGGTCAATAATGAAATTAAGATGTAAATCAAAAGATTCCTTGAGCTGAATGACAAACAGGATACACTCTATCAAAATTTATAGGATTCAGCAAGTGATCCTAAAGGGAATATTCATAGCCTTAAACACCTACATCAGAAAGACAGAAAGATTACCAATTAACAATCTAATGACACATCTCAAGGGACTAGGAAAACAAGAGCAAACCAAAACCAAAGCCAGCAGAAGAAAAGAAACAACTAAAGTCAGAGCACAGCTAAATGAAATGGAAAACAAAACAAAACAAAAATACAAAATGTCAATGAAACAAAAAGTTTGTTCTTTAAAAAGATAAACAAAATTTATAGACCTCTTGCTAGATTAACAGGGAATAGAAGAGAGAGGACCAAATAAGCTCAATCAGAAAGGAAAAAAGAGATATTACAACTAATACCACAGAAATACAAGATATTATTTGCAAATACTATCAAAATCTCTATGCACATAAACTCAAAAACATAGAGGAAATGGACAAATTCCTGGAAACACACAACTTCCCAAGACTCAAGACAAAACAGAACTCCTGAACAGATCAATAATGAGCAGTGAGATTAAAACAGTAATAAAAAAGCTTCCAAAAATTGTTTTCTGAGCTGCGCAGAAGCTTTTTAATTTAAGCAAGTCCTATTTATTTATTTTTACTGTTTCTGTGATTGCCATTGGGGTATTTTTCATAAACTCTTTGCCTAGGCTGATATCTAGAAGAGTTTTTCCTATATCTTCTTCTAGAATTCTTATAGTTTCATACCTTACATTTAAGTCTTTTATCTATCTTGAATTAATTTTTGTGAGTGGTCAGAGATATGGATCCTGTTTCATTCTTCTGCCTGTGGCTATTCAATATTCCCAGCACCATTTATTGAATAGGGCTTCTTTTCCCCAGTGTGTATTGTTGTCTGCTTCATCAAAGATTAGTTGGCTGCATGCAGATGGTTTTATATGTGGATTCTTTGTTTGGTTCCATTAGTCTATGTCTCTATTTTTGTACAAATCCCATGCTGTTTTGATTACTATAGCCATATAGTATATTTTGAATTCTGGTAATGTGATGCCTCCAGATTTGCTTTCCTTGCATAAGATTTTATTGGCTATTTGGGCTCTTTTCTGGTTCCAGAAGAAGTGTAGAATTATTTTTTTAGATCTGTGAAATACAATATTGGTATTTTTATGGGGATTGCATGAATCTGTAAATCACTTTGGGTAGTATGGTCATTTAACAATGTTGATTCTATCTATCCATGGGTATGATATGTTTTCCCATATGTTTGTGTTATCTGCAAATTCTTTCTTCACTGTTTTGGAGTTGTCTTTATAGAGATCTTTCACTTCCTTGGTTAAGTATATTCCTAGGTATTTTAGTTTATTTGTGGCTCTTGTGAATAGCATTGACTCTTTGATTTGACTCTCAGGTTGACTGTTATTGGTGTATAGGAATGCTACTAATTGTTTGTGTTGATTTTGTAACCTGAGAATTTGTTTAATTTATTTATCAATTCCAGTAGTTTCTTGGTGGAGTTTTGGGATTTTCTAGAGGGAAGGAAAACTCAGCGGAAATCACTCAGAGGAGTGGGGGATGAGGGGATGGGTGAAATCCTACCTAACGGGCACAGTGAACACTAACTGGGTGATGGCCTCACTTGTTACCCTGACTCAAGCAGTACAAAAGTAATCCAGGTAACCAAAAACATTTATACCCTCCATAATATTTTGAAATAAAAATAAAACCTAATTGTCACTTTTCCAGGAAAGCCCTGACACACCTTCCTAACTCGGTAAAAATCTTCCACTTACACAAATTCTACTAAATCAGATTCTCAAATAACATTTTCTAATAGCATAAAATAGCAAATAGATGTTGAAAAATGACATTTTCTATGCATACTTAATCAATGTCTGCTCTCGGCTACAAGCCAACCAATCTCCTCGTGAAGACTGTCAGCTTCATGAGAGAAATCATGCTGGTGCTCACCATTTTGTTCCTAGTGCCTTGGACAGTATCGAACATGTAATAGGCATTCAACTAATATGTCTTCCATAAACGAATAAATGCATTTGGCATATTTCTTGGGAGCTTATCTCCTTTTGAAGATTTAGATATGACTGAAAACGTCAAAATATGGGTGACTCTAATGCCTTCCTTATCATCCCTTTGAATTTATCATATCGGTTAAAAGCTGAGATCCAAAGTCAAGTTGCCTGGGATTCTAATCTGGCTTTTCCACCTAATATATGTGTGATCTCTGCAAATCGTTAAATGGTGACCTCTCTAAGCCTCGGTTTCTGGTAAACAGAGACGATAACAATACTGAGGCATACAATCCTTGTGAGGGTTATACGAATACGTACAAGTCAGTGGCTTAGCACAGCCTGCCACATGGAAAGTGGTCATTAAATGGTAGCTATTGTAATTAGTGACCTTATTTCCACATGCTTTTCTCCTTTTCCATTCATGGATCTTTGCAGACTATTTAGATTTCATCTCCATAGTAGCTTGGTGGAAAAAGTCTTCTGCACCTTTCACGAGAAACCTGGTCCTACCAAACTTATTCTGGTTTTTGTAGATTTACTGAAGATGTGTGTTTTCACAGAGAATTGCCTAGAGCCCAAGATAGCCTACCCACTCATCGGCCTCAGCCCAGTGCCCTCTTCACAGGACCACAGTCTACACCTGACTGCTTTCCCCAGTCTCAGACTTGACCCACACATCCGCCCCCTGCGCAGACCCCATGGCTCTGAGTTTGCCTCCAGCTGCTTCTCCAGTGGGGAACAGCCTTGTTAGTTTCATCTGTCTGACTCCACCCCCTAACAATTGTGGGGAAAAACAGTGTTCCTTTCTCACACCTTCTGAAACTCTTTCTACTGCCTAGAATACTTCTCTGAAATCTCTTGGCCCTTAAAATAAAGTTCAAGGCAGGATTTTGTACCACCTGTCTGCTGCCCCCTTTCTGATCACCTGTTGTGTTACCTCCCTCTTGCTCATTTTTCTGTAACCATAATGACCTATTTTCTTTGGCCTTGAATGCAATGAGATTTTTCTTTTCAGGGCCTTCACAATTTCCTAAATATCTCCCTTTGCCTTTCGAAGGCTCACTCATCCTTTGCATTTAGATTTCACATCTATTCCTTGGAGAATTCTCAAATACTAGAATTGGGCTCCCTTGTTAAATAGCTTTATTGAATAATATATATTTCTATTGTAAATCTTATCAAACTATGATTAAATAATAATTTTAATTATTAAAGCTTACAATTATATTTCTATGTTTTAATTAAATAAATAAGCATTGTTAATTAAATAAAAATAAAGATATGTTTTCACATCATAAAACATCTTGAGGACAAGTACTATGTCTGCCCTGTTCTTTGTTTTATACTTAGTCCCTGGACGAGTGATGGGCTCATAATGGCTATTCAACAGATATTGGCTGAATCAGTGACAATTTAATCTTTATATACTGTTGCTTTTTGTTTGACTCTAGTTTTTCTTAGAACTCCCAAATTCTCCACAAGTCTGAATTTTATCTAATTCTTAAGCCCTGGGTTTGTTTTGTGATGCTGAACTGGAATCCATTGGCCCACTGGAATCCTCTCAGAGTGCTGGACTGGGCATAGGGTGTAACCAGAAAAGCTGAATCAAGGACAGGGTTCAGAGCCTGACACTGACCCGCCAGGCTTCTGAGGCTTTAGTGTGAGTATTGCACTAAATGAAGACTTCTCGCATTTCTTTTAGTATAAAAGAGTCCAGTTGAATGATTTCTCTTTGTCTTAAAGACTGACTACAGAAAAAAAAATCCAGTCATTAGTTTTGCAGATTTAGTTATATGATCTGTTCATCTGATCAAGGGGTCTCTTTTTTGTGGTTTTCCCAGAAAGAATTGAACTTTTTTTCCTGCATGGTTTTGAGTCACTTTTCTAGTTAGCATCAGTAGAGTAAATAATCAAGGACAACTGCTCAGGAATATAGGAGGAATTTGAAGATAGTTCTCAGAAACACAGAGCAGATGAACATTGGGTAGAGACATAGAGGCTTGAGAAGAGTGAGATTTCCAAGTTGATTTCGAGTCAATAATGGGGAGGTTTTATCTGGCTTTTTGTGATGACAAGAAAAAAAATCCGCTGTAGAACTCTCTCACTGAGGGTCCCTTATCTCCTGTGTAAGTTATAATGTTGCATGTGGAGCGTGTCTGTTCTGTTACCTAAAGCACGAGAAGGCCAGATAGCCTCTGTGTGTGTAAGAGAGAACAAGAGATTGAGAGGCAGAGACTCGGTGCAGTTTCATGCCACTCTGTACAGTTTTGGGGACTTTTGTTCAGAGCTACCTTGTTTTTAGTTGAATATTGTAACATTTTAATATCCTCCATTTAGCTTTCCTAGGAAAAACAGGAACAAGATTTTGTGGAACCTGAAGCTTGTAAAAATGCTATGGTCATTTTAAAGGAAAAGAGGTAAGGTATAAAAACAACTATTCATTTAGAATTCGAGAAAATAAAGACCCACACATCACAAAAAATACCTTTTATCATACTTATTTCTATATGTTTTGACTCTGTAATAGTTGATTGCTGCTTCACATGACAAAGATTTTGTAAAATCATTTTCTACAGGGAGAAGAGAAAGATAAGCAATTGTTCTTAAGCCGGGTTGTATTAATACATAATTTGTATTAGGTTACATGTAGTTGGGATGTCTATACATGTGACATATATGCTTGCCTTTTGTAATATGGACCCAAGAAATACAGGCAACATGATAATTTCTATTTCTCATGATTCCCATCAAAAAGGAAAAAAATTACATTGCATTATATACTTGAATATATGGCATTTATTAAGTATTTTCCTAACAGAACAAAGGAAAGCACATGCTCTGCTTATAACGTGATACATTTGATGATTAAAAGAATTTTCCACAAGTTAGCATCCAATGCCACACATTTCAAACATGTTTTGTTTCCACAGCCTACAAAATTCTAGTACCAAGAGTCATAAAACAAACTAATACCATAACCAGACAGTTGGCCTTGGCCATTCATGTACAACACAAAGCCTATAGTTCAGTGAGCAGTAGGCATGTTGTTGAAGGCACCAGGACACTGGAACACCTAGTCATAACTTGACGACACGTAAAAGTGGCTATAAACCACATAAATATTAATATATACCGCCAAATCCTATCCAAATTCCTCAGCTCAATTTCTCCTTAGCCACACCCCATAATATTCATTTCCCATGCTGCCCAAAAGGAAAAGGGAGACAATGGAGAAAGAGACAGCAATCTAAACTGACTTCATTAAGGCATCTTCCTTTTGCAAATTTTACAACGAAAACATGACTGCCTGAAATGTTGCTGACCAAGGAACGAACATACGCAAGTGAAAGACTCAGAAGCGTGAATTTCATTAGCTTTGTGATAATTTTGTCTCTGGCCCAGATCTGTCTCTGGTGAGTCCCTTCCATCAACCTATGTTTCTTCTTGCAGAATGAAGATGGGGGGAGGCCCTCAGGAGGTGAAGAGGAAGCTTGGCTTCCATCAGAGTGGAGGTTCAGAATAACCTCTTAAGGGGGGCTATTTGTCCTCAGCTTTATATTATATTTTCTAAATCTTGGTCTCCTGTAAGGTCAAGGGGAAAATGAATTTATATTTTGTTTTAGTAGGTGCTTCTATTTTTCATATGTTCATCATGAAGAAAATAAACAAAAAAAGGACAGACTCTAATATTCCTTTTGGAGGGTTCATGTTGCTTTCTGTGCATGAAATGATAGCTACCATAAAAAGAACATGTCTGAAAAAACATAAACCAACAAGTGTCAATAGGCTACCCAGTGACAATATCTCCCTGATGTTTGTGTTTCTGCTCTACATGCAGTCTTTGTTCTCCAAAAGCCTCAGATCTTTGTGACCATCAAGTAAACAACTTCATTCTATTAATATAAGACAGCCACTCATCTCATCCTCAGTTCTAGCTACAAACAAGTTCTCCAAAGTACATGTTTTACTGCCCTGCAGCCCTGGGCTTAGCAAAATATCTGAGTATAGTTAGTGGTACTTTGTTTTCTTTATCAAATAAATTCACTAAGCCAACATTTAAGTAAACAGCACCATTCCCTTTCCTTTGCTCCTCACTGAAATTCCAGCACTTACCAATGAGCTGGAAAGGAGTATGTGAGACAAGGCTGAAGTCTTGGCTATTGATAGGCCCCTTGTTTTGGAGCAGATCTAGAATGTCCAATATGGATTGAAATATCTCCAGAAAACCATGTTGATTCTTGCCAAGTGAAAAGGGATTGGTTCTCTTAGCTTCTAACTGACAAGTCTTGGGTTCCACATAGAATTCACTCTCAGTGAACCACAGAGAAAACAAACAAAAACAAACATACATGTTAAAAAAAAAAAAACAACAAACTATAGCTGTGCCTTCCAAACTTTAGCATGCATAAGAATTACCTGGGTATGCCACTCAATAATACCATATTTTTTGTCCTACTCTTTGAGATTTTGACTATCTAGTCCAGACTTGAAACTTATGCTCTTTATTTATTTTAGAGATGGGTCTCAGCCGGTTGCCCAGGCTGAAGTGCAATGGTACAATCATAGCTCATTATAGCCTCGAACTCCTGGGCTCAAGCGATCCTCCTGCCTTAGCCTCCCGAGTTGCTGGGACTACAGGTATGGGCCACCACACACAACCTGCTCTTTGTGTTTTAACAAGCACTCCTGGTGATTTAATGTCTGTGATTTACTACATTATGGAAGCACCATACTTTAGTATTTCCAAGCTCAGGTTGACAAACCAGAACTCTTTTGACGGCTATTTCTCAGATCAGAATTAGATTTGGTTAGAGTCCAACACATTAAGCAATCCTAGTGTATAAGCGTTGAGTGTTTTTTCTTTCTCATCTTTCCACATCTAAAAGTTCATTCTAGTGTCTGTTTATTTCTTCTTTTTATTTCTAGTGTTGTAATCCATTTTAAAATTGTAAAGTACTGAATTAAAATATTTTTCCAACGTTAACATTGGGTATTGGAATAAGGACTTCGTGTGAATAAATGTTGTTGTTTTTAATGATTGCCTTTTAAATCACTCCCTTACAATTTTTATCTTTTCATGACTTCTTCTCGATGTAGTTTAAATTGTCCTCCAAAAGGCAAGTAATCCAGTGAGAGAGTATAGCCACTAAGATCACTTGTGTCTAGCCTGCTGTGGAAACTTTGCACAAATCATAAAAACATCAAATCAGTTACTGGAAATTCATAGCCACTTAGTTCAAGACCAGTGTCAGTAATGGTGTTTCTAAGATCTTGGCCTGGCAGTGCAGAAGGAGAAGGCTGCAAAGAGAAATTTCTGTATAAAGTGCCTGGTTGTAATGCAAGAAGTGAGGCGTCCATTGCGCAGGGCCATGGTGACTGCAAGATGTTGTGCCTGTCATTTGTCCTTCCTCACAGCATGCAGCACGCTTCCACTACCGGTATTTGTAGATGTTAACAAGAGCATAAAAGAAAACCCATTATTCTTTAGAAATAAAAGATTTAACAAATCAGGGTTTTAATGGTATAGTACTTAAGGAAACAAACAAAAAAACTGAAAAAAACCCTCAGCATTGGGAAATCATCAGAGTTTATAAAAACAGGAAAGCAATATTAAAGAAAAGTGTGAACATTTTCATTAAATTTCAGAAATCAAGGCTTAGTGAGCCATTCTTGAAGTTTAAAATAGTTATTTTGGGGAAAATGAAGAAAAGAAAGCAATGTGTTCCATATAGTCCATTAGATAATAAAATCTAAGAATTTCTTATGACAAGAGCAACAACAACCATAAAAATAGAGAAGTTATCCTGTGATACCGAGGCAGGGCTTTCATAGAGGCATAACTTTGTTGGGTCACGGTGATTGAGGATCTGGCTTTCAATTTAATAAGCCCAGAAACTCAGATTTATCAGCTCTGGAGAATTAAAACAAACTAGTCATATTCGGAAGAGACTGGCTGTATAGAAACACAAATGTTAATTTATTGATTTAAATAGAGCATAATTACTGCTAAGGTGATGGGTCAGCATGCTGTTTTTCCAAAAGGAGATTTCTACTTGGGTAGCAAACATAACTGGAAGATTGTTTGAGCAGCATGAAATAAAACTTGACATAATTAAACTGATTGGACAGAATGCCTTTGTAATGGAATCTCACCTTGGTTATTGTGCCTCAAACTTGACTATTCACAAAAACATCTCAGTCAAATAAAACAGAAAAACTTCTAAAACCACTCAGAATATGTAACCATTTCTTCAAGAGTTAGAGGTATTTTATTCTTGTTCAGTAAATCAGGATGCAAATATAATGAGATTCAAAAGGGGATTTATGAACTATTATTAAAGGCCACATGGAATGTTTGGAATTTAAGGGCTCAAAAATCATAAAAACTAATTATGTCTTCCCACAGACTGGACTCATTGCCACTTGAAAAGAAGAAGCCAGGTTTAATTAGCTATGAGTTTGACTCACATAAATGGAACTTATATTTTAAAGTGATAAAAATTCTGTAAAAGTGAGTTTCTGAAATATTGTGGCTGCTTTTTAAATTTGAACATACTGATATTGAGAAGGCTTGCTAGGAGTCAGAAACCTTAAAGAATGTTAAAGTGAAGGCTTTCTGGGTGGATGCTGACAGTGATGACCAGGAAATGCAGCTGCTACCTGTTAAATAATAGCAATCACATATTTTTTTTTTAAAAAATTATGATGATCTTTGTTTTCATTTTTTTAATTTCAGCATATTACAGTGGTACAAATGTTTAGGTTACATATATTGACTTCGCCCCACCCAAGTCAGACCTTCAAGCGTGTCCATCCCCCAGACGGTGCTCACTGTACCCATTAGGTGTGAATATACCCATCCCCTCCTCCCTCCTCCCACCTGCCTGCCATCTGATGAATGTTTCTACTATATGTGCACGTAAGTGTTGGACAGGTAGTATCAATTTGATGGCGAGTACATGTGGTGCTTGTTTTTCCATTCTTGTGATACTGCTCTTAGCAGAATGGGCTCCAGCTCTATCTAGGATAATACAAGAGGTGCTAGATCACCATTGTTTGTTGTGGCTGAGTAGAACTCATGGTACACATATACCACATTTGATTAATCCACTCATGGATTGATGGGCACTTGGGTTGTTTTCAATAATGATCTAAGTCAGTAATTATTAACTGAGGGTGACCATGAGCACCAGTGGATTCTTTTCCCCATATATATTCCTGGTCCTTACCCTATACTTCTAAATAGAAAATTCACCTGTGAAGCTTAAACATACATGTTTTTGAAGAGCTCAGTGGGGCGATTCTGAGCTAGGATTAGAGGATAAGCATGGGAAAACTGCCAGCGTCACAGCATCAGACCAGTCCAGGATTATCACAATTCGAAACCTCATAAGACAGGAAATTTGGATTCTATGGTTGGAAATGTGCTCAGATGCGCCAGTCATCTGTTTGTGAGAGCCATCACTGTGTCATTTCCTCTGACCAAAGGCTGGCTTTTAAAGGAGGAGTCCCGGCTTTGTTGTTCATCCAAGCTATTTTTACGTTTAGTTATATATATGGGGTGGGAAAATACTAAGCCTGTGCTAGTTTAATGACGTTGAAAACATGTGTAGCAGTTTGATTTGGTGATGAAATGAAAATAATTTATTTTGAGAAGCTTGGTGGAGAAACTATTTGCATTTTGCTAAAATTTTTTGCATTCTGTGAAGGTAGGAAATTTGATAATAGCTGTGTTCTTAATTATTAACACTCTGCTCCTAAAGTTACTTCTATTACTTTATGAAACATTTTCTTAATTTTCAGAAAACTTAAAAAAACTGTATCTTATTTTTATATAGACATTAGTAGATTTTAGAATCCTTTTATTCAAATCATGTCCTTCATTTGTTGCAATAATGCTATGAACTTGATAGTTTTAGAACTAAGAACTGACATTCCCATTTTAGAGATGAGTAAACTAAGACCCAGAGAAAAAGTAATTTCTATTCTAGTGTCATATAACAAACAGGACTAGACTGTGAAGCATGCCAACTGCTTCAGGTAATTTACATGTATGACTCTCATGCATTTTTATGAAAACCCCTGTAAGAAAATATTTTTTCTCCATTTTAAAGAAGAGAAACTAAAGATTGGAGAGTTTCATTAACTTGTCCTCAGTCACCTAGAGAAAATGGCATTTGCTCTGAAAGACATCACGTTCTTATGATATGCTAACTCCTCTCAGTAAAATGAGGACATGTATATGATCCACAGGACCAGCCTGGCCCTATCTCCTCTGTACATACCTCCTGGACCACAGTGAGCCTATAATGGGACTAGAACCAAGCTAAGTTCCTGGGATGCCAGGCCAGCCCAGGAACTGAGACAGAGCTGGGAGAATCTGAACCTGTGGGGAATGTGAGAACGAAGCCTGGGTGCGAAACAGAAGTCAAGAGCCAAAAAGTGATCACTGAGTCTTCAATTGCATTTTATTGCTAGAGGCAAAGTGGAACAGGTGATGGGGACGGGAGGAATAGAAGTCAGTGTCAGATCTTCCCAAAAGGTTAGGATCAGAGCTAAGAAGTTAATGTATTTGATATAAAAGGTTAATCATTTTTTGTCAGACACTGTGCTAAGCTATGGAGATAAATTACCAAGACAAGGTTCTGGAGAACCTTGAGAAGTTTACTACTGTCTAGTGTCAGAGGCCGATGATGTCTGAAAAGTGTCACCAATTCAGTCTTAATTTCATTAAATGAAGATTTTCAAGAGAATGTGATAGGATCCTGTACCAGTCAGCATAGGCTATGCTATGCTTCGGTAACAAACTTGAAATCTCAGTGACTCAATACAATAAATGCGTATGTGCTACTCGTGCAAATTTAGAGCAGATCTGTGGTGTTGGGGTTGGGGATCTGCTCCATACAGTCACTCAGGGACTTAGACTGCACCCTCAGGAATACATGATCTCAAAGGTCAGCATGGAAGAGAAATAGAAAACATGAAGAATCCATATCTGCTCTTCTGTGCATGTTCCTTGAAGTGACACACGTCACTTCTGTGTAAAGAGTCTGTCCAGAACTAGTCACACGGACCTGCCTAATGCAGGGAACTGGACACTCAGTAAGCAGCAGAAGTCTTGGTTACAGATCTGAGCCAGTTTTGATAAGAGTCGAGGGTGGAGGGTGTAGAACATTATCATCTGGGAAATCTCTCCACGGGTTAGCAGAGCACTAATCTGAGATCCAGCACCCAAAGGCAACACCAAACTAAACTGTCAGTAGGCAGAGGCCATTCTGAAGGGCGCAGGCTGGGCTAAACGTCAAAATGCTGGAAGAGAGTAACGAAAGAAGATTGGGAATGAAATATAGACAAAGAGCAAGAAGGAATTTCCTAATCCCTGAGTATTAGCCCAAGAGCCACTAGTACGTTAACTCTTTCACTAAGGTACACATAGGGAGGGATGTGTTAGGAGGAAGGAGCTGGTGCAGAGGCTCCATTTCTAATTGTGAGTTTATATGTTTCTATGAATACCAGAAAGCTGTGTCTGCAGTTGGCTCTCTTTGCTTGGAAAAAAAGAAAAAAAAAAAACAACATTTTTTTTAGAGAATTAACTTTAACCTCCATTGATTTGAAAGTTAGGAAGGGCGAAGCACATAAATCACCTCATCATGCTTTTAAACTGGTTCAGATCTGGATCTGTGGAAGTTTCCTTTGTTGCAAAATGGCCACAGAGACAGACAATGCAAAAGGGAATTTGGGAAACAGACAACAAGAACTAAAATGGGAGGACAAAGGATTACATAAAACACAGCTGTAGACAAATTAGCGAATCTGGGTGGGGCACACACAGTAAGAAGTGAGCCATGTTTAGGGGCCACTCACTTAAATGTCACGTGCCTCGTGTGAACATACCTGTAAAAATCCCTGGCAGGTCCTAGACTCTCAATAACTTTTCATAGGTGTCGTTTGACATAAGAAAATAATTTCTTATGCTATTTATGGCACACCAAAAATGATACAGCTGAACAAAAATCTTGGACATGATGTGAATGGCTGGCAACAGCTGAGCTAAGTGGAAAGTTGAGTAAACTGTTGAAGAACTTTACACTTGCCTGTTTATTCTGAGTTCATTTACATGTTCCAGAATTCCAAGGAAGCAATCATCGCAGTGCATCGTTAAATATAATTAAAATTTGATTATGGATACATATCCTAGGAATTCTAAAGTTCTTGGAGAAGTCTCATTTTTTCCTATTAATAATGTGATCTACTTAATTAATGGAAAAAATGCTCTGCAGCTCAGTTTTGTACAGGAAGAGTCAATTTATGGCAGTGATTTCCAGAGATTCCTAGGGAAGGCAAGGATGAAGGAATGGTGATTGGATGTTTTAACAAGGATAGTTGTCCAATAGGAGAACGGCTGCCACACTGACTGAACAATGAGCTTCCATCATTTCAACTATTACTAATAACATGGAGGCTCACTCAGTATTTGCAGTATTTGCCAGGGGTATTCCTGTGTCAGGTAAGAATTTGTATTAAATTAACTTTTTGTATATCTCATCTCTGAGCTACTGTACTTTTATGACTCCCCTTATTCATGGCCTTATCTACCAAGAGATTTATTCAAGGTTAAGGGGTCCGTGTGAGGTGAGAGATCCATCTTTGCATGTTGAGGAGTAAAATTGGGATGGATAGTTGAGGCATGTGAAAGGAAAGCTCTTTGGAAGCTTCAAGAATCAGCTTGCCATGATGCCTTCTTTTCATGTGAGCAATAATGAAACACCGCTGGCCTGGGTGTTAAAAAAAAAGACATAAAAGTCTTTCTTTTATGTGTTTTGTTTGTGTTGTCATGCATAAAATGTCTTCTTCACCCCACTGGATAAGTCAAAAATTCATGTTATTTTCGAATTTGAGTTTCGTCGTGGAACCAATGCAGCGCGGACAGCTGGAAATATCAACGCAGTGTTTGGGAAGGATGTGGCTGATGAACGCACAGTATGGCCACAGCTTGAGAAGTTCCTTTTCGGTGATTTTAATCTTGAAAATGAGCCATGTGGGCAACCTGAGACCAAGGTAGATAATGACGATCTGAAAGCTGTCGCGGAAGCGAATCCATCTCAACCTATTTATGTACACCCTACTCATCACGTCTTCTATATGTCAAACTTGCCTAATAGAAACGTGACAGGTGAGGAAGATATTTATTGTATTGCCATAAGTTTGGCCAAATATCTGGGCCCTTGCACTGTTGATGTCCATTATCCATTTTGGCTCTGAAGGAGGGGGATTTAATATCTCTACTGCCATGGTCTCTAAACATTTACTTAATTTCAGCTCTGTTCCTAATACCTTCAAGAGACCACTCAATTCCCATTTCAAATAGGCAAGTGACAGAAATAAGCTGTTTGGTTCTATCTCTACTGAAGAAAGGATACGTAAAGTTCCCTACTGTGATGTGTGGAGCACATTTCTGATAATAGGAGTTGGGAGTCTGTCAAGTCAGTCCTCAACAATATTTTGGGACTCTCATCCTCTTATTATTTCTCAGGAAACTGGTTAATAATTCTGGAATAAGATTGTTTATATAAAATCCTAACAACCTCAAAGCATACCAGTAAAATAAGACAATTCTTTTTTAGCCTAAAGATTCTAGAAGTTGAAGGTTAGTTTGTTTAATATACGCTTTTAGAAGATTTTCTGGAATATTACTTAATCCTCTAAACAACACTGGAAAGTGGACAGGGTGTTTACCCCAGTTTTCCATGGGGAAACTGAGGCACAGAGAGGGCAAATAACTCAGTCAAGTCTCACAGGACTAAGAGAGAGAGCCAGTATTTGAATTCAGACCACATGCTCTGTGCCAGGTCATGAGATCACTGCTTGGCTTTCCTATCATTTTAGGTGATTTTATTCACAGCGAAGAGCTGACAGAGAGGAAGAAGGTAAGTACGGAAGGTAAGTACGGAAGGGAAGTTGGACTTGAGGGCTTAATAATGGCGCCACCTGAATAAATCTCAGTGCCACACAAATCAACATAAATCATTAGTGTTGGAGTCTTCATTATACAGTTTCTTCCATGTCAAAAATGTCAGTGACAAACCTTGATATGTGCTTGGAAAGAATTCTAAGTTTGCTCTTGCATGACCTCATGGCAGCTTATCTTTTCTTTAAGCGAGGAATTAGGAAGACAAATTGTGAAAACACACACACACACATACAAAAGCAAAGACATGTGCCCTTGGGCACATCTCTCGGGCCAGAGTGCTTTAGTTCTCTTCATATATTCTCTTTTATTAAAGTGCTTTTAAATTACACACTTCCTAATAATGAAAACATTCAAGAAGATTAGAATAAAAAATGTTTAATAATGTTAGTACATGTATAAACATACATTCAAATATTAAGTTAAACAAAAAGTATCAGGTCAAACAAAAGGTTTTTTTTTGTTTGTTTTTTTGTTTTTTGGTTAAAAGACAGAAACAATATGTGCTTACCCTGGATAACTTTTTTAAGTAAAATATACACATAAAAGATAAAAACCACCCATATTTCACCTTCAGGAAATAAGCAGTGTTAACATTTTCTATTTTTTTCTTTCTCTCTCTATGTATATGTGTGTGTTTATAGATACATATTTACATGTACATTCACATATACACATCACACATGCAACAAAATATTATAAATAACTTTCCACATCTACAAAAAATTCTCTTAATAGTATTTTGTGACAGAATATTCCATTTTGTTCCTCAATAATTAATATTTTGACAAATTTTTGTAATAACACAAACTTCAGTGAGCATCTCCACTTTTAGAATAAATTCCTAAACACATAATTGCAAGTTCAAAGATTATGGTTCTCTAAGAGTTTGATGTATGTTGCCAAATCACACACCAGAAAGGTCATAACCCAAGAATAAAATGGTAAATTTCTTTGAACATTCATCAAAAATGGGTATTATCAGAAAATATACCTAATTATATTTGAAAGACAAAATACATTGTCTCAATGTTTGAATACTTATTTCTTTGATTTCCAGTGAGATGAATATATTTTGTGTATTTTGTTAGCCTTCCATTTCCTTTTTCTCTTTTGCCTATTTTTTAGTAGTAGAGTCATTGTTTTCTAGATTGGACGATATTTTTAAAATAAAATATCATGTCCATTAAAAATTTGTACAAAATTTTTTATTTGCCTTTTAATCTTATGGTGTTGGGCCAAAAATCAGTTTTTATGTAAGCAAATGTATCAAGTCTTTCTTTTATGTGTTTTGTTTGTGTTGTCATGCATAAAATGTCTTCTTCACCCCATTGGATAACTCAAAAATTCATGTTATTTTTGAATTTGAGTTTCATCGTGGAACTAATGCAGCGCGGGCAGCTGGAAATATCAATGCAGTGTTTGGGAAGGATATGGCTGATGAACGCACAGTATGGCCACGGATTGAGAAGTTCCTTTTCGGTGATTTTAATCTTGAAAATGAGCCATGTGGGCGACCTGAGACCAAGGTAGATAATGACGATCTGAAAGCTGTTGCGGAAGCGAATCCATCTCAACCTATTTATGTACACCCTACTCATCACGTCTTCTATATGTCAAACTTGCCTATATCTAACCTCTCTACACACATGCGTATACACACAAGCACACGTATATGCAAATATATTTATGTGCACATATATGTGTAGATAGTGATAGATAAATTTCTGTGTCTGTACTTTTTATTCTATGCCATCGATCTGTCTGTCTCGTCTGGCAATCACCCCTGTTTTCATTAATTACTTTATTTTAAAATTGCCTTCTGATTTAATAAGGCAAAGCTGACCCCCATTATTAGTCCTATTTTTCCTTATTTCTATCCTTTTGGGTTTTTTTAAGATACATTTTCTTAGTTTTTTTTATCTTTCTTATTTTTTTTTTTCATCTACAGGTCCTCTGTCTTTTAAATAGCCTTAATACTCTATCGTCAAGCATTCTTGGAGCGTGTATCCATTTTACTTCATGCAAACACAGAGCAGTCAGAGCTGAGAAATACAAATGCCGTTGAATCCTGTAGAAATGAACGTGACCAGCACACGTGGTGACTCCACGGCCAACAGCTCGGGAGTCAGAGCTCAGCGAAGAGCAGGAAGTGAGGCCATGTGACTGCTGCCTGTGATCTCACACACCCACACCCTGATTCTTTCTGGAAAGCACATGTGACACCTATTCATATACATTGCTGTCTTTATATTCTCCAGGATATGCCAAATAAAGTCCAGCCCCAAAGGCTATCTGCTTTAGAAAGTCAATTAGAAGAGGGTGAGATTCAGTCTTGCTTATGCACAAAGTAGAAAGTTGGCACTTCTGACCCTTAGTGTAACTTTGGGTCAAACCAGCTAGTGTTTTTAGGTATCTAGAGCAGTCAACTTGCTCCAGCCCATCTTGAATGGAGTTTTTCTCAGCATGGTGCAGCCATGAAATGTGTGCCCTCCTTATAAACAGGTGAAGGTATAATTTTTGAATAGTTTTCTTGGTGGGCAGATGAATCTACACTGATCCATCGATGCTGTTGTCTAGTTGGCCTCATCCCTAGAGACACATAAAAAGGATGAGGCGCTCAAATTAGATGTGAAGCCTGTGGCTGAGGAAAAGTATCAAGTTATTGGCACACACAGGGGTTGTATCCAGGGCTGTGGCAATGTTATCACCATGTTTTAATCAATCACCACTGACATATAAGTGACTCCTGACATATAGATTATCCTACCTGGTTGGCATTCCAGTCCTAAAGAGTCCATCTCTCCCAGCCTCTCTAATCGGGCACTCCTGCCCAGTGCCATTCTGATCTACACCCTAGAGAACAGTTCTCATGAGGTATTATAAGTATTTTTTCTTTCTTCTTCATCCAAGTCCATCAATAAAAACCAGGAATGAGGAATGGACATTCATTTGTCTTTGCTTCATTCTATTAGAAATATCCTGAAAAGCTTTTCTGGACATCCCTTAAGAACTCTCTGATTACTCAAGAGCAGAGCGTGATCTATTGAATAAGATTTTGCACTTATATCCAGAAGGTGGTCTTCACTAATCTGGCTTTCAAGTTGGAAAGAGAGAAGAAAAGTTGATTCCTTTTGAATTTTGCTCTCAAATGTCACCCTTGGGCACCGAGTAGCTGTTTAATGAGGCCCTTTGTAACCACTCCGAAACTCACTTTCAAAACAAAAACTAGAAGGCTCTATGATCCATTCTCAAGAAGGATCTGTTTCTGTTCAAAACCCATCCTGACCTTTCTGTTAAAGAAGAACAAAACAATGTAGTAACAAAAACATAAGTGGCTGCCAAAGGAAGAGAGAGAAAAAAAAAGAGTTCCTGTAAGGGACTGAAACAATAAATCTCCTCTCCGCTGAACTCCCAGAGGGAGTGTATGAATTTCCTCCCGTTCTTTATCAGAGCCCCCAAAATAAGTAGGAATGGGCAGTGGCTGTTCACATTCAGTGTACCTTTTCCCCTTGCTCACAAGGCCTTGCCGGGCTGGGAGGGAGTCGACCCTGCTTGACTCTGGAGAGAGAAGCCACTGAGACGACCCAAGGCCACCATGGAACTGCTGCGAGTCACCGTTCTTTTCCTTCTTCTGTCCTGTCTTTGCAACAGTGAAAACAACACAGGTACCATTTTCTCTTATTGTTCTGGTGGTATGGATGAGAAATCACTATTAGGGAGCTCTTAGCCTCAGTTTACTTTCAGGGACGTTCCCCCGAAACTCCGATGCAGCAGTTCCTTGTCTGAGTTGCATGTTTGGATGTTGATTCCAGCCGTGGAGAAGGCTCCAGGGAGAGCTGTTTGCTGCCACTGAAGGGAAGCATTCGCGGGGGCAGCAGCCTTGAAGCAAGCTTGATGGACTCACAAAAGCACTGGGAATATACAATGGGTTTTTTAGGGAACAAAAATCTGGGGCTAGAATGCTGGTTACAAATGCACTCTTTCAAAAATGATTTCTTTTCAGATGTAAGCCCAGAGAAACTAAGATTGCCATGAATGGGAGGAAGGATGTAATTGGAAATACTGTGTTGCAGATGCTAGTCTGTATTTGTCCCAACTTTGAGCTCTGATACACGGAGAGGCTGAGCACAGCCGCCTAGGGAAGTGAATCTTAATATCTTGAAGGGGTGGGGTGAAAGGAGGGAAAGTAATTTGATTAAAGTTTATAAACTTTTGCTGTAGAAATATGCACTCATCTAAACGTATTCATAAGTTTTACATAACATTTCAGGAATTCAAACCGCTACCCATCGACTGCAGGTTAAGAAACTCAGATAGAGGATACATATGCAGCTGCATACACCCTGGCTATGTTAATGGCCAGTTTTGAGAAATGATTTACATTTGACTTTTAATCCTTCCTGAGTGATTCAAAATAAGCAATTAAACTTGTTCAATATTTATTACGCTTCTGCCCTGTACCGGCAGTGCAAAGAATATAAAAATGAGTAAGATATTGTCCCTGCCCACAGTGGTAAATGTACCACTGGGAGAAATAAGTATGTGATTCTAATACAAGACAGATTTAATGAGTGTGAAGCTGAAGTACAAACTGTCATAAAAGAACACATTTGGGAAAGATTGATTCGGCTGAGGGATTTTGGGGGAAAAAATCCACTCAGTTCCAATTTTCTTTTGCTCATTCTCTTTTCAAAAGTTTGCTGCCTACAAATTTCTAATTTGCCGTGATGATGTGGGAAAAACTAAGTCCCTTCTTAAACAACATTTTATCAGTAATTTTTCAAAATATCTATGTACATTTAGGACAAATTCCAAAATACTTCAATATCACACACACTTGATTATCATGCACTTTTTGGATTTTCTGGGGTGAAGTTGGAGCAGGTATCAAGGCCAAAATTTTAACTTAGAAGCATTATTAGAATCTGGTTTTTTTTTTAAATAAACAATATTTATGAGGTGCCACAGAAATCAATGCACTAGCTTAGAAGTAGCTCTTCAGTATGCATGAGGAAGATCCATAGGAATCCCAATGCCACAAAAATCACTGCTCACAAATACACGTCAGGTTAGTATAAAGTCTGCAAGTGTGGGTTGGGGTTCTTGCTGTTCCTAGTCCGCAAGCATCAGTGAGTATACTACTTTGCCGGACTGTTCAACTCTGAATGGATTACATGTCCTTCTGAAAGTAAGGTGGAATACAGTCAAGAGGAGCAGCCTGCAAAACCTGGCCCTAGTGAAGACATGAAGGTCTAGGACAACCCAGAGATGGCCGTGCAGGCTTCTCTGCAATGGTCATTTGGGAAAAGACCAACCCCCTTTAGCTCACTGGTAATAAGCCCAACCCGCTAGATGTCGTCTTTCTAATGAACTGTTATCCCCTGTAGGGTACTTTCCCATTTGAGCAGGGACAATAGTTACAGAATAGCTATCTTCTTCAACCTCTGACAAAAACCTAACTTGTTAACTTAAGGCCAGTATCTTAAAAAACAAAACAAAACAAAATGCCAAACCAAAACAAACAACAAAACCCCAAAATCTGCTCAATTTATCTTTGAAAAGGAAGCTATACTTTAGGAGCATAGATTGACCGTCTGAGTAGGGCCTGGAAGGAATGGGATGAGATTTTCCCATCTCCGTGTATGATTTCTGTTGCACCTGGCTCTGCCTGTTTTGTTTCCCTTCGCAGATTGGGCACAGGAAATGAAGCATTTCCTAAGCTGATTTAGGAAGTTCTTTCCTAAGCCCCTGTACCAGGAACACATTGATTTCAGGGCTCTACGTGTTCCCCAAACGCAGGATGATTAACACATTTCAGCAGTAGAGTTGTTTGTGGAGGAGGTGGAGGGAGGCATTTCATCTGCCTTAAACTCACAAGCTGTCAAACAGACACAGGCTTTTTTTGCATAGTAATTTATTTCTAAATAATAATCTTTTAGAGAAATGGACTACTTTTCTTTCTTTCTTGATGTTTTTGTCAGTCTCAGATTTAAATAAATTCAATATAATCTTTTGTGCTCTTTTTGAAAACCAAGGGAATCTCTCCACATGTCAGCGAGTGACTTTTTATTACTTGGTTGGTGGTATAATATTTTACAATCTCCAATTTGGAAAGCTGTTCCACTGAAATATGTATGGGAGTTTCCTGAAAGGGAACTGTCATTCTTTCCTAAGGTTTTCTAAATTGTGTTTGAAACTGAACAGAACCCTACTGTGGCTTTTAAGCCCCTCTGGCTTTTAAGTCTAGATCAATGGATGAGCTTTTGAGCTTTTGACTGTCAGGACTGAGAAAAGTTAAATAAGAGGGATTCCAAGAAGGAGGCCCTGGGAATAGTGTGTACTTACTCTTCAAGGGCCACTTGCTTTTTGAACTTTACATTAATTTAGAAAAGATTAAATGTTGTAGGCATGTGTAGGCTGGAACAAACACCACTTTCTTTATTGGCATCTGAAGGAGGATTTAAATGGTTGGAGCAATTCATGTTAGTGATTGAACATTCAATTCCATGAAAAAAAAATTGAACACATTTTAGCAGACACCATGCTAAATACTGTAAGTTTCCATGGATCAGTGAAACTCAGCCCTCACCCTAGAAGCGGGGAAGGGAAGAGGATGAGCCAAGTAATTATAAGTTTGATTACATTGTTCGCCTTAAGAGGTCAATAAAGAATAACATGGAAAATTCATAGCTAGCTCGGTTTAGGGTGTAAAGACATCAGAAAAGGCATCATAGAAAAGTGGAAATTATGACAAGCTTTGAAAATTGAAAATCAGAAGGTTCCAGATGGCTGAAATTTCTTGAATAGGAACATTGAAGCATCAGTATTTTCTAGTCTAGGAATGTAAAGGGGCCACTGGTTGGGCGTAGTTAAATACTGGGAAATAAGGCTACAAATACAGCCTCAGGAGGTACTGAATGCCAGGATGAGAAATATTGACTCAGATAGTTAATTAGTTTGAGTCCATCAGTGTGTTTGTGTATGGGAATTATATGATCGGGGCTATAAATTGGGAAGATTAATCTGTCAGCAGAATATAGATTAGACTGTATAGTCTAAAGAGGCTTAGTCAGGAGAGAGAAAAGTTAAAGAAACTAGTTCAAATGTCATTTCAAGTCTGAGAGTCGGTCAATAAAATGAAAAAAAAAGAGTCTGGGAAGAGCTTTAAGGAAGTAGAAAGTGTGTGATTTGACGTATATTGACTGGCAATGTGGGAGAAGGTAACCGAAATGCCGAGACAGGGTTATCTGAGCACTAGAAATAGGGAAATGTCTTCTAGACAGAGGTAATGAAGGCTAGGACAAGATGCTTTAGGGAGAAAAGCGATGTGTGATTTTGCACATGGTGGTGAAATCCTGATAAGATATTCAAATAGAGATGAGATGTTCACTGGTAAATTACAGTCATCTGGTGGGTAGTTGGAACGGCCCCGCCGCCAGAGGAGATGGTGAGGGGGGAGTGTCCTTTAGTCCTGAGTTCAAACATTTCTTAGTCCTGCCCACTGTAACATAATAACATAGAGAAGCAATTTATTAATATTTCTCTTCTGGATGTCCACACTTCTAACTCTCTTAAGGTACTTCTTTTTCAATTCTACCATGGTTATTTGTAAGAAGGTCTTACCTCCTCTGCCAGACTACAAGCACCTTGAAACCAGGGGCCACGTTTATTACAGTTTGTTTGCCCAGCAGTAGTTCTAAACACATAACAAAGACATAGGTATCTGAGTGGATGCATAAATTAATTCAATAGTTGCCTTCTTATTATTTTCATCTTTGATCTCTATGACAATCACTTATCAGTTTACTCCTTTGTCCTTAGGTAAAGGTTATGAACAGGTATGAATTACAGAAGCTAACATAGAAAAAAGTGGATTATTTTGATTCCAGGCTATGCAAGTAAGCACCAAATATAAGGGAAAAGGTTTCTTCTCAAAAGTCAGGCAGTTCTCAAACCAGAGCAAGAGAAAAGATGATGGAATGGACAGACAATCTAGTGTCAGAGAACAGAAATTTCCAATAAATCTAGAAGGAGAAAGTGCTGTGACTACAACCATAGGGGAGAAGAATACCTAAATGGATCTGACTCCGCCTTTTGTGGTGTCAAATACTTAATGTAATGCCTTCTTAGAAATATTCATGCTTATTCTCAACCAACTTCTCAAAAATACAAAACGGCTTTTTAAAAAGCAAAGTTTACAAAAATAGAAGTTAAGAGAAAGTTAAATAAATACCACGCATCATTACTTTATGTGTCATTTTAGGTAACAAGAGTTGCTTCAGAGCAGATCGTTTTACTTAGTATATCTATTTAGCTTAATCCCCAGCTGTATCTCTCACCTGAAATGGGTGATGTATCATAGAAAAAGTAAACCAATACGAATGAATCCAAAGAGAAAAGCATTTAATCCCCAAACCATGTATTTAGCATTCTTCCTTCACTGCTTATTTTTAATGATCCCCACCTAGAAGGACTGATCATTCTGGAATTCCTATTTTCAGGAAATTCATAACATTTGTCAGGAAAAAATTATCTGGCAATTTTATTTTGCAGATTATAATTAATCATAAAATTGAGAAAAAAGATAAACAGGAGGGTTTCAGAAAACATTTTTTTAAATTTCAGAATACTATGGGGGTAGAAACATTTTGGTTACATAAATTGTTTTTGTATCATACCCATCACCAGATAGTGTGCACTGTAACTGTTAGGTGTAATTTTACCCATCCCCTCCTCCCCCCTCCTACCTGCTTGATTTCCAATGAATGTTAATTCCATAAGTGCACAGAGATGTTGATTGATTAGTTCCAATTTAATGGTGAGCACATGTAGTGTTTGTTTTTCCATTCTTGTAATATATCACTTAGAAGAATGGTCTCCAGCTCCATCCAGGTTAATACAAGAGGTATTAGTGCACCATTGTTTTTTTATGGCTGAGTGGTACTCCATGGTATACATATACCACATTTTATTAATCCACTCATGGATTGATGGGCACTTGGGTTGATTCCACTTCTTTGCAATTGTGAATTGTGCTGCTATAAACATTCGAGCCCAGATGTCTTTTTTATAGAATGTCTTTTGTTCCTTTGGGTAGATGCCTAGTAGTGGGATTGCTGGATCAAATGGTAGTTTTACTTTTAGTTCTTTGAGGAATCTCCATATTACTTTCCATAGAGGTTGTACAAGTTTGCAGTCCCACCAGCAGTGCATGAGTGTCCCTATCTCTCCACCTCCATGCCAATATTTGTTTCGGGATATAAGCCATTCTCACTGGAGTTAAGTGATATCTCATTGTGGTTTTGATTTGCATTTCCCTGATGATTAGAGATATTGATAATTTTTTCATGTTTATTGGTCGTCAGTCTATCGTCTTTTGAAAAGTTTCTGTTCATGTCTCTTGCCCACTTTTTAATGAGATTGTTTGATTTTTTCTTGCCGATTTGCTTTTAATTTTCTAGACAATTACTAATCTTTTCTTTTACATTGGTGAAGCTACATTTCAAGGTTCAGGTAAAAATATTTTAACTTGTGAACAATTATCTAATCCAAGTTACTTATGTTCTTTTTTTCTTAGTAATCACTTCCAACTTCCTCTTTATCTTTAAGAACAATCTGAAATGTGCATTTCTAAACACTGCATGTAAAGGCAGGGATTTACTCTAAGTGACATGCAACTCTTGGGTAGTGTCTTGCTCTTGCTACTAAATTCCTGTGGGTCATTATAGTTCTATCAGGTTAGGCCAATAATACTTGTTGGTGTTAGAAGAAGCTCTCTCAGCAGGCAAGATCCTCTTTGTACGGTTGCACACAACAGCAGCATCAGCATGGGAAACAGTGTCAATTACGTCTAGAAAGGCCACTATATGGTTCCCATATTTCAGGCAACAATAAGATAAATAGTTTTCTAAACTTAATAGAGGTTTCACATCTTGTAGAACAATCTATCTGTAGAGATCACCATAACTAGTCTCTAAGTAGGAGCAGTTACCATGTGAGTATTACATGCTCATTGTGGCTTTCTCTACATCTTCTCTGCTTGTGTTTACTCCAGTCGTAGCCGGGGCAACCATGTATATAGGTGTAACCCCCTAGCACCTTGCCTCCCTTTACTGCATGTATCCTGCTTTCTGTCTGGTGCTGTTCTGACGTTACGGTGTGTTTCAGAAGCTGGCATGGCCAGATGCCTTAGCTAGAAGCGCGAGCGCATCAGCATTCTCCGAGACGGCTATTGACCAATGGGAGAATGGAGCCAGCGTATACATAAATGTTTTCCTCCTCCATTCCTGCCCCAGTTTTGCTGTTTTAGTCCTGCCTGCCTCTCCCTGAGACCAATTCCCTTCATAAACTGTCCGCACACAAGTCAGGCTCTGCTTTCCAGGAAAATCCAGGATTTATTTTTTTTCTTGATTGGAACATTTTGGTTTGGATGATAGTATATATCTAAGTATAGATTAGTTTCAGTTTCTCTGACACTTTAATTAATATTTACTACCCTTATTCCTCTTTGCTGCAAAAAAATGAAAGAGCTTTGATCAATCTTTTACTGAATCATCTTAACAATATTCTAAACAGGTCCTGTCCTAAGGCAATTATTTGCCTGTTTGCATAGACTCAGTGATGAATTATACCGTGAGATTAGTAGTCAAAGATGTCGATGTCATTGATTTCATTCATGGTGTACTGAAATGTGGACTGCTTTTTAATCTGTTGAATCAGTCATTTTCTGGCTGAAACCTGTGTTGTTTGTATCAAAGACCAGAGAATGGAGATCACAATTGGGGATGGTCTCATTTAACCCAAAGACGTATTGTAACGACATCCGCTACCATCTACCATTTATTGTGCCAGGCACTTTACACACATTACTCCCATCACCACAGTTCAAGACCAGCTTTATCATTCCCATCTTACTGATGAAGTAACAAAAGCTTGGAAATAGTATGAAGTTATACCAGGATGGTGCGTGGCTTAAAATCAAACCAAGGGCTGTTGCTCTTCAACATCTTCCCCTCTAGCTCGCTACCACTCAGTGTAGTGATGCTTCAGTAAGTTGAGATTCTAAAAAGAATAAGGATAAAGATTTACCACTTGAGTAATTTAGAAGCCACTGCTGCCTCTCACAGCACCTTCAGCCCTCTAAATGGACAACTAAGACCATGATGCCATAAATGAATTTTTAATTAGCAGTAATGATTTATTATTATTTTTTTTAAAACTTCAGAATATTATGGGAGCACAAATGCTTTGGTTACATATATTGCTTTTGCACCGCCCAAGTCAGAGCTGCAAGCGCACCATACCCTTTAGGTGTGAATTTATCCATCCCAATCTTCCCAGTGCCCTGTGAATGTCACTTCCATATATGCATGTAAGTGTTGATCAATTAGTACCAATTTAATGGCGAGTACATGTGGTTCTTGTGGCAATGATGGTTTCTTAATATCCTGGATTCAATTAATTCTTAGGGCATGGGTTGAAAGGAGTTGTAGGCATTTGCCTACCTACCCATTGTTATGTTGGTTGAAAAAAGCATATACTTGGCTCTGAATATCAGTGAAGCTAAGATGGACTTGGAGGAGAAGAAAGAAAGAAGCAAAGACAAAATAGCTTCAGTGAATTAATCACTTAGTGTCACATATATAATTCTTCCAGTGACAGATTGTCTGGGTTGAAATTCCAGCTCTGTCACTTTTGAGCTGTCTGAACTTGGGCAAGTTACTCAACTTTCAGCTTCCTCAGCTGTAGAATGGAGATGAGTGTAGTCCCGGCCTTGTAGGGATATTGGAAGGATCACATGAGGCAATACCCACGAAACACTTAAAGTGGTGCCTGGTGTATGGTAAATGTTACATAAGTTTTGCTGAGGTTGGGAATTTAGAGTCCTATATTTTATTATATCCCATACCTTAGATAAGATATTTTATTTCCAAGTTAATTCCAACCCCAAGTCAGCAAATATTTAAATAATTATAATGCTGTTTCTCACAAAATGAAATAATAGAATTGATGTACGATGCTAGAAAGATGATTGCCAGGTAATATTTTTAATCACAATATATGCACGCACAATTTGATACAGTCATGCAAGTTGGTGTATTCTGTAGAATGCCTTTCAGATTAGTGAGTTATTTAAGTTATTTTGTGATCTTATCATTCCACTTAAGAAATTAAATTTTGTTTGTTTTAATGGGAATTCTAACTTTTCAGTCTGAGAATAGTCAACATTCTCAAATATTATTACCTGTCATAAGGTATTGAGTACTGCTTCGTCTGAGAGGTTGAAAATGTGAGTGTAAGGAAACTTGGCCTTCATGCGCCAGTAAGTTTGGGTCTAGCTCCTTAATATGCTCAAATCGGCCGACACTAAATCTTTCTTAGCCTCTGTTTCTGTACTAAAAAATGAAAAGAAAGATGCATGTTGACACGGTATAGGAGTCGCATAACGATGAGAAACCCTATTTTAGAGACTAAGTCATAAATTACTATTAAAATACTAGCTATAGCTGTGACAGTCAGCACTGGCTCACAGAGCCCGCAGGTGCTGACAGAGGGCGGCTCGCGCCCCGCGTGTCCCTCTCGGGCCACCTGCCGCCCGCGTGTCCCGCCGGTCCCACCTGCCGCCCGCGTGTCCCGTGGGCCCCACCTGCCGCCCGCCCCGCGTGTCCCCTCGGCCGCGAGCTCAAGTGCTGGCTCGGTTATAAAAGTCACACACGCAGGGCACGGAAAGCCATTTGTATCACACACTGAACTTATTTTTAATAACTGAGGTGGGGAAAGAAACGCTTTTCTGCGGTGTGAGCTGTAAATCGCCCTCCGGGCTCCCGGGCGCAGGGCGGCCGCGGCCCTCAACGCCGCCGGGGAGCCCGGTGTCCAGCCGGGACTTCCCAGTGACCTCTCGCCGCACAAACTCAGTTGTCAAAGTGACACTCCCCTTTGCAAATGCACAGAATTAACTAAAGATTTATCAATAATAATTATAATACATTATTGGAATTGGAATAATTAAATCATGTGCATTATTGAGCTTTTCATTATTTTTCGTTTCTTCTTTTTGTTTTCTGACAGCCTCCTTTTTAGGTACAAGTTTTATACCAATTAAGTTTAAAACTCTATAGGTTTACAAAGTAGAAGAAAGAATCATTCAAGGACCTGTGATTAGGGGCTGTTACCACCCAACTACTATACAGCTCTTGGAAGCAAAGACAATGTCTAATGGATCTTGTGTTTCCCAAGACCTATCTTTGGGCACATAGGTGATATTTCGTAACTAGTTCTCCAAATGTAGAGAACTGCATTTCATCAAAAGTCAGCAGAGTTGAAAATACCCAAGGCACTTCTAAATTTGTTTCCAGTTACTTGAAGGTAATAATTTTTTCCCATGGCCTGTGTAGTGAGGAAGCTGTATCATTTGGGATACTCTCTTGGCTGGCTGAACTTACAATCCTTTATGAACTGACCTGTCATCTTATTGTTGTGTAAATAACAAAATGCTTACCTTTGAATTATAACCACTGTTCACCATACCAGAATGATGTAATTATCTGAATGCAAGTGTGGAATCATTTCTATATCCTGCTCATAAGAAAAAATCAATGTCCTATAATTCATCACGTAATTCAGAACCATTTAAATCACATTAGTCCCACCCCTGACACAATAGAATGTAAAATTGTGGAAATTCAATTGTAAAGACACACTGAGTACAAAGTTGCCTCACCAACTCTGCAGTCTGAGCTCACTATGTTGAGTTATCAACTTTATTCTAATCCTGTGCAGACGCAAAGGCGTCAGATAATTCAGTTGTTTCCAATTTTTTGAAATATCATAGATTGTTAAAGAATCAAAATGCCCTTTTTGCGGTCGACATGAGATTCATTTGTTCCTTGTCAAATAAAGATAAAAAATCCCCACAATACGTGTACTATTTTTCAGACTAGCACATAAAAGAAAGGACACTTTAGTTTAAAAAAAAGAAGAAGACTATATTTGGCAACATAGCTCCTTTCTTGTATTTTTCTCAGTGCGCCCTGTCGGGTGTCCCCAGCCAGCACTGGGCGGTGGAGGACAGGGCGCTGACCTCTGAGCCAGGAGCACGCGGTCTTAGTCACCAGGGGCCACACGCTTGCCGTGTGACTAAGGCAAGCAAAAGTTTTAACCTCTTAACACTTCAATTTCCCCATATGTAAAATGAGTGTGGTTTGACTGAATGACATGGAAGTTTTCTTCCAGATCTGAATTCTATGATCTCAGTGTAACAATTACTAAATTTTGCCCGAAGTTGTCTTGCCTCACTTTCATTCTATTACCACTAGGTATGCTCATTCTGGAGCACGATGCTACATTCTAGACCCTGATGTTTATTTCCTTTAGAGATTTTCAGACAGAGATGTTGCAAAGGGTCTGCTTTGCGTGTAAAAGGACAGTTCTCTGCCATGAGAGACATTTCTCATATTAATGGTACATATCAACAAAAATACATGTTTTCCATTTCTCCATGTGGTCTCATTTGTATGGAAATTGGAGATATTTGTTGGGGGTGGGGTTAGAAAAAAAGATTTGGCAAGAGAGAAGGGAGAAAAATTCATTAACAGTTTAAAAAGATCCATAGTAAAAATGTGGTTAAAAGAGATTGAGAAGGTGACAGAGGCTGGGAGGAGGAGAGAGCCTGTCTTAGAGGGCTGGGGCGGGGGGCTGGAGACTCACATGATGCTCTAAGGGTGTGGGAAGAGCATCCGCACCCCCAGGCCCGCTGGCCACTCTTACAAGGCCAGTGCCCAGTGGACTTCTCTCTTCTTGCCATTAAAGCTCTTGCCAGTTCTTTTTCCCACAAGAGAAGCAGAGGTATTTACCTTTCAAAGAAAGTGTTGCAGTCTAGTACTTTCAGGAAAAATTTTGGTATGAGTTCAGTTCATCTAAATTTTTAAAAAATTGTTTGCTTATACTAATTTAGGGTAAATTTGGCCAAGGAAAGATTTGGCTAAGATAAATGTTAGTCGAAGTACTGAAATCTCCCCAGGCACATAGGCTTAAATTCCAGCTGTTTGGCCATCTCCTCACAAAGAGGCGCCCTTCCTCCCGACTCATTGCAAGAGCACACCGACCGCTTTCCATTCTGCTATTAATCTCCCTCCTGCTTTCGTTAGCACTGAAAGATCCTGTAAGCTGCTCAAGAAAATCAGCCATCTTTAGTAATAGTTTGATTAGGGCAACAGCTGCAGTATTCCCTCCCAAGTTTCAAGTGGAGTCAGGATGTGTTCGGTACTGCAAACAAAACCTTCTGATTCCTGGACAACTGCTAAGAGTCAGAGGAGTTTGAGGAGGTCTGGAGGATTCAATGACTAGCCTTTGTGAGCATGGGAAGAAATGGAGAAGCTGTGAGGTTATGAATCTGGGCTAGATGTGCAGGAGAACTTCCAGTATAGGGAAATGATAGACTGAGGTTCCTCAACCGGTTCATACTCTGGCAATGTTAATAAATTGGGATAAGGCATAGGATGAATTTAACGGCCTCTCTCCCAGAATTTCCAAACTAGCAACCGTTGACATACAGCCGGCAGCTGTGTGTGTCGTTTGGCCACACCAGAACTATAACAAACCGGGTGTGAGTTTTAGGGCATAGACAAATATTCAAAAATAAAAGAATTCACAAAACAATAACAACAGTGAAAGAAAATCTTATCTGCAGTTTTTCTGGCAACTTTGGGCCTCGTGTCCTCTCGTGGTATCATTCAGTTAGAGTAATAAGTGCCCCTTTAAATTGAGAAATTCTCTTTTTCTTACAAACATATATGCACTTATACCATACCTGATATTCTCCTTTACCTCTCTACTCGGCCTGCGAGCATTTGGGTTAATCCTTCCACCTGGTTCACTGCAGCTGTAGGGGTTCATCTAAGCATTATGCGTGCAATTTGCAAAGCTGTGGCCTTCTTTGTGGTGGTTCAATGGATATTGAAAAAAAAAACCCAAAACAGGGTTCTGGGGCCATTTCCCACAATTGACTAAGCTTGACAACTCAATCTCAGAATTTTAATTACCTACTCCAGTCACCAAATTTTTCCATTTTCCATAAAGAAGAATGCGTTTATTAAAATATGGCTATAAATAATTAACTTAGCACTGATTACTAATCTCGTTTCATAGTCTTAAGAAAGCATAAAACTTAGAAAATGATTTAAAGAACATAGAAACCACAAATCATACAATGTGATTAAAATTCTATTTTACTTTTGTTTCCCACTATCTCTTTCATATTGATTTGAGGAATATAAACTTTTCATCCTTGATGAAACTATTCAAGGCCCATGACGTTTTTGCTCACTCTAAGAAATGGACACTTTCTGTGGACAAATAAATTCGCAGAGTCTATCAATTCAAAATTAGAACACACAAGCCAAAATAATAATTAAAACTTCTCTCCCATAGGTCACGCCAGTGTAGGTAGGATTCTACCAAGTGGCTGCTCTATAGGTTCTCATATTTTTCTGCTTCCCTGTTTTCTCTTGAGCTCCTTTTCTCTGACCCTCCATGCTAGGAGCAGAGTGAGGGAGGGAAAGAGGTGGAATGAAAGGTATTAGTTGACCTGGCACCGGAAGCCATGCCCACAGCCTGGCAGGTGGTTAGAGCCAACTGCTGAGTGGTGTGTTCTCATGGGTTCCTCAAAGGTGTTTTAGGGGCCTCTCTCCTCTGCAGTTCCTTGGCTCACGAGGATGGATCCTATTCCACGAGTTCACTGTCATTCCTCCCAAAGCACCGGTCATCCTCTGTGAACCCAGAGCTTCTTGATGTCCCGTTTTTCAGGCACCCTAAGGAATAGAACTCAGGATAACCCTGTGCCCACTCTCCGTCATTCTCTCTTCCCTTCATGTGGGCCACAGGAAACAGTCACATGTCTCTTTCCCTAACAGTCTCCGGCAGGGCAAGCCTATTCTCCGCGTAGTGACAGCTCTCCCCGTCCTATAACAGAGCAGCTAGGCAGCAACCTTCCCCTCTCTGGATTTCCCAGGCGTGAGTCCGATCCCAGGCCACTGCACCTTTCCACTGTATGGATCACACATTAAAGCAGGTTTGAATTGAGGGGGAAGATGAGCCTTTCTCCTTGGGGATGGAGGAAATGGGAATGGGACTCAAAAGACAGTATTCTGCAAAGACAACCTCTCCTCAAATAATCTCTCTCTCTCCCCTATTCCCCAACACACACACTTTGAATTGTTTTATGTTAAGGAGTTGGTAAAGGGTTTCAAGGGTCCACAGAAATAGGTTTTAGATATTTTGCTTGAAAATCTGCATATGGTTATTTGTCCCATCTTTTTGTAATTTAGCATGTCTAGATGCCTGGTTAAACCTTTGGTGTTCATATGCTCTGCTAAATATCTTACACCAACCTTTCCTTTGAAAATAGCTAAAGATATGAATGTATATTTTCTCTGATTTTAATGTAATTATGTATGCTATAATGTAATTATGCTATAATCAATATGATAATTAGAACAATAAAATCTCTGTAATGTAAGAAATTAAGACATTCACCATTACAGTAACCATTTTTATATATATATATAATATGACATCACATTATATACCTTAAATGTACACAATAAAATTTATTTTTAAAAAAGAAAATAAGACTTTAATTTATAAATAGCCTATAGGTTATACATAAAATAATTATGAAATTAGAAAATATGTTGAATACAAAGTTAAATAAAACATTTTGTACAAAATGTGTATGATGCAGTTAAACCAGTGATTAGAAGGAAATTTATAGTCTTTAATGTCCACATTAGAAAGGAAGAAATAAAAGACGACCAAAATAAATCTGAATAAAGTAGATTAAAGCAAATAATCAAGAGCAAAAATTAATTAAATGGAAAAGAAATATATAGTACAAAGAATATCAGTACATAATAATATTACTAAGTCTCTGCCAATACTAATCAAGAGAAAGTAAAGAAAGAAACAAATAAATAGGAATGAAAAAGGAAATATTATAGAGATTCTGCTAAAATTTAAGTTCAACAAGTGATATCATGAAAACCCCTATGCCAATACTTTTAAAAATGCATACAAAAGAATGAATTTCTAGAAAATGTAGCCTATCAAACTGACTCAAGCAGAAATGTAAAACTTTGGCAGGCCTTTAACCATTAAAGAAATAGACTAAGCAATTAATAATCTTCCCACAAAGAAAATTCCCAGCTCAGTTGGTGTCACCAGAAAACTACACAAATCATTCAAATAATAAATAAATCTAGTTTTACATAAGCTCTTTCAGAGAATAAAATAGAGATTTTACTTTCCAACTTATGTTATAAAGTTAGCGTATTATTGAAACCAAAACTTGCTAAGAATATTAAAAAAAGAAAAGAATACTGTAGGACAATCTCATTATGAAGAAAAGATTTTTAAAAATCCAGCAAAATATTTTAAAAAGGTACTTCATTGTATCCAATTAGGATTTATATTAGCAAATTAAAGTTGGTTTAACATTAAAAAAATCAATCAACATAATTCACTACACAGATAGAATAAGGAGAAAAATATATGATGATCTCAATGAAGGCAGGAAAAACTCTTCTAAAAATTCAATGTTTATTGTTGATAAAAACACTGGATTAAATTAAAAAGCTTCTGCACAACCAAGGAAACAATCAACAGAGCAAATAGACAACCTATAGAATGGGAGAAAATATTCACATACTATACATCTGATAAAAGGCTAATAACCAGAATCTACAAAGAACTCAAGCAAATCAGCAAGAAAAAAATCAAAGATTTTAAAATAAAATATCATATTGATTATTCATTTCCTACTTGAGGTTCCTTTGGCTTTACATCATTTTCTGACTCACTTAATTTGTGCATTCTTATACTATTTTATAAAATTTTTATACTTTTTGTTTTTCATTTTATATTTACCTCTTCTGAACTTTATCCTATAAATGAGCAATAATTTCTCTCAATATTTATATATTGTCACTTGCCTTACTATTAATATTATCCAAGACATTAAAAATGTTTAGCTTATTATCCTTTAAATTTTTCATTTAAGTTGTTTTTTAAATTGTAAAAGTTTACAAAGTTTGAAATGCTGTTCTAAAATCTTTTCTTACATTGATTGTCATTTACCAGCTTCTAGTTTAACCTAAGTTTTGATAGCAACGTCAAATAAGACAAAAATCAAAACCTTACTCAAGCCTAACTAGATTATTGTAGGCCCTGTAGATGTACTATTGTCTTCATATAGGTATTTGAGACATTAAATTGTTACTAATCACCTACTCAGTTCTTACTTTGTATCTATATTATCATTCCCTAAAACAATGCTGAGCTTTGGGTGCCTTTGACTTTGGTTCTTTGGTTCTTAAAGGAAGTGGGAAGGAATAGGCATGCTAATAGGAGAAAAAAAGAAAGGACAAAAAAATGCATTGGTACTGACTTTCCGTCATATGAAGAAGCTATAATTTGGTGCCTCACAACATCCTTTATGGATGATTTGGTGATTTTAAAAGGCTTTAGCCGGAACGATATTTCCGATGTATGTCATAGGGTATAATTGGTGGTAGGAGATAATTTTAGGCATAAATGGCCATGGAATTCAGTAACATTGACTCAAATCTATAATATGCTTCTAGTTTCCTGAGAGAGAACATGTATGTTTTGTGTTTTTATGTTTTGACCATGCCTTCACACTCACTAATTTCACTGTTTAGCTTTGTAAGAGCAGGGCTCAAGCATGAAACCATCACGGTTAATGGTATCCATCTAGAAGGCAATGGATTTTTTGTAGTATTTATTTTTATGATTATTTCTATTAATAACCAATAATCCTATTTTATTTTGTGGTAGTGTTATAACATTTCTTTTAAAAATGAACTGAATTTGAAAAGTGAGTTGATTTTAAAAGAAAAAGAATAAGGAAATAATAGTAAATAAAGGATCTGAAAAAACTCATAATGATGCCACAAGAGCAAATGAAGTTTTGGACGCGCATTTCTGGAGATTAAACCTTAGGTAGCTGCTACAGCCACATTTGGCATTTCTCTTTGCCAGCTCTTATTTTTTTTTTTTTTCTCTCACTAGGAGGATGCTAAAATGGACAAGAGTTTTGAGGACACTTTGATAGCTGGTAAATGACGCTTCTGAACTTATCAAAAACATTTTACTTCAACCTTTATCACCCAGGAGGAAATAAAGAATAATGTTTTCAAATGTTACAGAGCCTCACTAGAGAGACAAAAAATGCTAAGAACACAAAAAAATGCCCCATGAATTATTCCCATGTTTTAACATGACCCTCTATTAGGAAAAAAAATCATAAATCTAAATTTATCCGGCATTCAACTCAATTGAGGTCACAAAAGTGCAAAGGTTTGTTTATAAATAGTAATTACATGTAAGAAATAATGATTTGTAAACAAATTTAAAGCCAGAAATTTTATTTCAACATGAAGTTTCAACAGTAAATCATATGTTTAATATAAAGTAAACACAATTTTTTACTCTTCTATTTTTAGCAAGTGGCAATTCTATTTAAAATGATAGAATAATTGCAATATTTTTAAGCTTCTGACTATTCAGGAAAAACTTACTTATAGTTAGCATTTAAAAAACATTTATTAAGGGCCTAATGTCAAGTACTGCACTAATAGCTGAAGATATACAGATAAATGTTAATATTATCTATTAAAATTGCTTGAAAGTTAATTATTCTTATATAATGATTCTTATATAATGATTCATTCTTTACATAATGATTCTAAAGTGCAGAGCACCACATTTCTTAGACCTGGATAAAAGAAATTAATTATATATGGATAATAATGTGAGATTACATCTATTTGTTTTCTCTTACTTTTATCTCTCTCTGTCAAGAAAGTAAATTGTTCTAGCATGAATTTGTGTTCAAGACCAGAAATAAATCAGTTTGCAAATGTTAGTTTGGATCTGATGGCAGCCTCCACACTTAGGAAATACTTTATTACTCAGTACTGGTGACATCTCGGATTTAAGTAATTATTGCTGCTGCTTTGGAATGCTTATTTGTTCTGATTATCTATCCTGCCATATTTGTACAGCAAACAATTTATAGCCAATATGGCTTGGAATAATTTGCTATAGAATAAATTTACAATTATCCTTTGCTTGGCAAACTCATTATTGTGACTCAGCAGATTTGTTTCTGGGTCTAGCAAAAACCATTTAATGAAATAAGAAAACTTTTATATAACTCAAATATTCTGTAGGTATTGCCACCCTTTCATATAAAAACCTGTTCAGATTGGAGACTGATTCTATGCTCTGGGGAAAAGCTCAATGCCCAGATTTCTGTGTATCCCATGTGGCAGAGGGAAGATTAAGTTCTCATGTTCACCTTTCTTTCCAACTTCCTGCATCCATCAAATCTTGTGCTTCTTTTGGTTTCTGATGACACTTTTGAGAGCTCTGAATTAGCAATAACCAAAATGTAGTTTTCCTTTCCTTCATGCATGCCCAGAAAAATCCACGTAACTAATTGTCTTCATAGGTATTTGCAGATTTTAGTGAAGGAAGGAAGGTTTATATCAAAGGGGGAGTTTTAGATTTCCCTGTTCTTAAAAGTCCTTTAGATGCTCTATCTTCTTTCTCAACCTTTTCTCTCTTCTCTTCCTATACACCGTCAGGGTAAAATATAAGAAACTGTTTCATTTTCTCCAGCAGAGCAATTCAGTTCTCTCCAGCCCTTGCTCTTACACTCAGTTCTGGACATGCTTTAAAATTTCTAAAAATTACCTCTTGCAAGAGTACACCTGACCATGTGTTCTCAATAAGTACCTTTTCCATCCTAGTTTTTGTCTTGGCGTTTGGGAAGGGATTTTGGAGTGCTTCATTTTCCTTGTTAAAATTGAACAATATCATAGAACAGGGTATTACTTTTAAATAATGAGGCACGTTTGAGTTGATTGAAAACCAAAAGTATACTGCTTACTTCTTGCTCTCCTCTTTAAATATGGATTTCCTGATTTCTCCCACTACCAGCAGAGCAGATACTTCCCAACCAGAATATGCTTTGAAAGCATATTCTCGAAATGTATCTGTTGCTTAGTACTAAATACAAAAATATGTGGTTCTGTTTGGTGTAGACTCTTTCTTTTTCCAAAGGCTACATCTGTCCCACAACATGCAGTTATTTTTAAATATGTTAAATTTAATTAACCTACCCTCCTTTGATGGCATACTAATGAAATGGTTCAAAATCTACTGTATAAACGCTAGTTTCTAAAATCACAAATTAGACAGCCATGGATCATTTTTTGTTCTTGGACAAATACATGATGGCTCCTGCTAAGCACGTGGTTCTGAGCTGTTTCTCCATTTCCAATGTGGAGAAACTGTTGGGGAACAGATTCAGGGAAAAAAATACATGCTTTTGTCCTAGCACTTAGAATTGGTATATACTGAAACCAAAGGGCTGTAAATTCCCTCCCTGTAGATATTTACTTGTTTGTTTTTAATTAAAAAGTATGAGTCACAGGTGTTCGAAGACAGTCCCTGACTATTTGCAGGGAATGAATAAGAAAAGATTTCAAATTCTAGTTCAGTCCTATATGAAGCTTTGAGCAAAATTAACTAAACTTGACTAGTATTTATATACTAATTGAAGATCCACAGGGAGTGGTCTGCCAACTTTTTGAAGATAAATACCTCATTTACATGGAAAAAATTGTGAAACTACTCCTCTTAGTAAGATAATGATTGCACCCACCAACTGAGGAAACAGAAATAAAATGCTACTAAATATTTATCAATATCTTAAATTTTATATCTTAATAAGATATATATATAATTAATAATCACAACAGAAGCTATAGATATTCAAAAATAGTAGCAATATGTGTGACTCACTTTATCAATATACAAACAATATTTAGTGTGAATACAATTCAAAGATCCCTGGTAAAAACTGCAGATCCCAACCGTCAGGTGCGTGCAACATGGTAACAATCAATGTAGGGGCTACAGAACTGCAACATGTAAAACCTGAATCTTAACTCGTGCTTCTCCCAGAAATTTTTGTCTTTGATTTTAAGAAATTTGATTATTATATATGTTTTGGTGCACTCCTATTTGGATTGAATTTGATTGGAAATCTCTGCCCTTCCTGTATCTGGATGTTGGCATTTTTGCTCAGATAGGAAAGTCTTCAGCCAATATTTCTTTAAATATGTTTTCTGGCTCTTTTCTTTTTCTTCTCACTCTTGAATTCCCATTATGCATATGCTAGGTCTCTTGACAGTATCCTATAATTCCTATGGGATTTTTAATATTATTTTTTATTCCTTTTTCTTTTTGCTCCTCTGATTGAATAACTTCAAATGTTCTGTCTTCAAACTCACTGATTTTTTTCTTCAGCTTGATTGAGCTTGCTGCTAAAGCTTTGTATTGCATTTTTCAGTTCAATCATTGTATTCTTCATCTCTAGAATTCAATTTGGTTTTTAAAATTACTTCTATTTCTCTGTCACACTTCTCACTTTTTCATATGTCTTGTTTAAGCCACACATGTATTGTCCATATTTCATTTAATATTTTTAATTTGTATATTCTTGCAGTTCACTGAACTTTTTAAGAGAATTATTCTGAATTCTTTTTTTTTTTTTTTTTTGGTCACTTCATAGATCCCTTTGTTTAGGGCCCATTGTTGGAGCTTTGTTAGTTTCTTTTAGAGGTGTTATGATTTCCTAAGTCTTTGTGATCCTTGTGTCCTTGCATTGATGTCTGTGCTTTTGAGGAAACAGCACCTTTTTTTGGCTTTTACAAGCATTTTTTTTTTGGCAGGAATAGACCTTTACTATTTAGTCTAGCCTATGATTTTAGATGTGCCAGCTGGTAATAACCCTGGTCAGACGGAGTTTGCTTCTGGGTTCTCTAGTTGGCTGGGCTGTTGCTTGGCTCTGATTTCCGGTGTGGCAGCTGGCTGAGCTCTGCAGTCAGGCTGAGCTGCTGGACAGGCACTGTAATCCCGCAAGTAGTGCTGGGCTGCACAGTGTATTCTCTGGCCAGGTGGTACCACCATTAAGTTTAAGAGTTGAACAGTGTTGCAAGAGGAGCCCCAAGGTTAGGTGGAATTGCTGATTGGGATGGCTAGCACCAGCTGCTTTGCTCAGTAGAAATGCACAGCTGAGGTTTATCTCACAGCCTGTGTGGGGCCTTGGAGTGGGCTTTGAGGCTGGGCTAAGCACTATTTAAATTCCCAGGTGTGGCAGATTTAGCTCTTGCTCTTTGTTGAAATTTGACACAGAAGAGGTCATTTCCCTCCCTGGGCAGCATTTGGAGAGGGACTTTGAGGTCAAGAAGAGCACTGTTAAACTCCAACGTGTGACGTAGCTAGCTCCTTGGCAAAGTTATAGTAATTAAAACAGCATGTTACTGACATAAAAATAGACTCATCAACCAATGGAACAGAATAAAGAGGCCAGAAATGAATCAATGTATAAGCAATTGATTTTCAACAAAGGTGCCAAGTATACACATTGAGAAAAAGACAGTGTCTTCAATAAATGATGCTGGGAAACTGGGTATCCACATATGAAAAAATGCAATTAAACCCTTATCTTATATACACCATATATATATATACACCTGTATATAAGGTGTATATATACATATATACACATGTATATATACACCTTATATACACCATATATAAAAATCAACTCAAAATGAATTAAAGACTTAAACATAAGACCTGAAACTATAAAACTACTAGAAGAAAACATAAGGGCAAAACTATATGGCAGTGGTTTAGGAAACCATTTTTTACATTTGACCCCAAAAATGCAGGCAATGAAAGCAAAAACACACAAATGTGATTATATAAAAATAAAAAGCTTCTGAATATTAAAGGAAACAACCTATTTCTCCTATATTTGGGAGAAAATATTTTCAAGTCATAGATATGATAAGAAGTTGATATTTAAAATATGTAAGAAACTCAAACAAGTCTATGGCAAGAAAATAAATAATCCAGTCGAAAAAAAATGAGCAAAGGACCTGAATAGATATTTTTCAAAAGAAGACATACAAATGGCCAACAGATATATAAAAAAATGCTCAACTTCACTAACCATTAAAAAATACAAAATAACAGCACAATGAGATGCCACCTCACACCTGACTAAATGGCTATTATCAAAGAGAAAAGAGATAAGTGCTGAAGAAAAGGGAACCCTTGTACAGTAATGTGTTGCTTAACAATGGGAATACATTCTAAGAAATGGTTTTTAAAAATTTTACTCTTTTATAACTAAAATCGTTCTTGCAACTGATACAAATTGAAGACTATTTTAAACCAGTAAGATAGTTTTTCTTTACATTTAGAGAAAACAAAAATAGGAGTATATGAGAAGTAAGACATCTCAAACTCAGTCAAATACCACTTTTTAACTTTAAATACAAGATTGTAGGCTATTTTTGGATAGTTGTAACTAATGAAATATAGACAGGAACATACACACACTACATTGTGAGAGATAATTGACTAGTGTATTGAATATGGGCTCTATTCATTCATGTAGGAGTTAATTTATCTATACAAAACTTCAATTTATTACACTTTCTCTTCTATGTTGAAAAGAAAATTCCAAAACAAAGTATTCCAAATATCTGTTTCAAACTTTAACATTTTCTCTGGTTCTGGGTAGACCAACACACTAAAAGGAAATATATATAGTCTAAATAACACTATCAGATTGCAAAAGAATGTAGTTATCTTTGACCCTTAAAATGTACAATTCTTTTTAGGGCATAAATTTTTCCCAGGTAACAAAATAATAACTCCATAAAGTAATCAAGTGTCACTGCTGAAGTACAAACCTCCTCTTGGTATCTATAAACGCAACTCATCATTTATGATTTGCCATAATGGATATTTACATTGGAACTGAATCTTAGAGGCAATAGTTTCATAGTTGAAGAGACATTGTTCAATCGTCCCTTTATATGAAGAAACTGAGGTCCAGAGAGGTAAAATGCTAGCGTAAGTCATAGTTGCCAGGTCTGTATTTTTCTTCCACTTTCCTCCATGTTTTTTCCCCATGCATAAATCACTATTCTAAATTAATGTGATCTGCTAGTAAAAAGCATCTGGTGGGACAGACAATCCATGTTTCTGAAGAAATGCTTGGGAGGGCCTGTAGTTTAAGACTCAAGATTTAAAGTGGCTGCATACCAAGTTCAGAGGAAAGCCCAGGGTGTCATTTGGAGAGAGACTAGGAAGTGCACTGTCCCCTACGATGGCCTCCCCTATGTGGGGCTCAGAGAAGGGAGAAAACAGGATACTCCCCGGGATGGAGGAGGCACCCAAATTGATCCCCTTTCTGAAGTCACGAGATGGGCCCAAGAGACTTGCTTGCACAGTTTGTTGGTGCCACAAGGGTGTGCTGAGCCTTAGCATCTTGTTTCCTTGGAAGATATTAATATCTTTTGAGCTGCAGAACCACAGTTCTTCTCTGGAGTCAGAGAACTGTGTGAGGGAAGGGATCTTGGGACAATTGTCTGAGAACCCAGGAGTATGGCTGGATTCTTCCTTTTCCCTCCCACTCCCACATTCATAAATAGAAAATAGAACCTTTGACTATGTTTTTTTTCCTCAAGGAGTTGAAATTCCCCAAACTAGCTACAATATACAAAAAATCTCCTTTTAATAAAGTCCACAATCTGAAGATATCTCCTTAGTATGGAAGATGATCTTTAAAGAATAATCAGTTTGTGAGGGAAAAATAACTACATGGTCCCATAATTTGAAACGTCACCCCTTGGGTGAGTGGAGGCGATTTGCCTCGTACACCCCCCTCCATTCGTCAGCCAGAACGCAGATTCTTGGGTCCATTTTGCAGATATTGTTGTTTTCTGTTTAGCAAACGCACCAATGGAATGTTGCCTTCCTGTCCTCCGCAGAGGGGCCAGGTGGCCGGGACACCTGTCCACGCTAGGAGCCTGCCGGGCCTGGCACTGCCTCCCGCCTCACAGATGGCGGCGACCTGAGGAGATTCCTCCTTCAGGTGCGGCTTCTCCTGCCTGTCTGAATGTTTCTCTCTCTGTGAGAGATGAGATTTTCTTGGTACTGCTCCCCCAAAGTCATTCCACACAGGAAATTTGTTGCCAAAACTTTTGTGCTGGCTACAACACTTTTTAGCTTGAATCGAAAATGTACTTTACATTTAAAGTCTTTTTCAGGAGTTGCCACTAGCTCTGATATTTTCATTCCTGTATTCCTCCCCCAGAATATTACGCTTATAAATGTGTAACATCATCAATTTTACTTTTCAGAACTATATTATATGGCCTCTGTTTTATTTGGAGCTATTGATTTCCCTCTTCTGTTTGAATATGAATTTTTTTCCCTTGTGTGTTCGATTATCTGATTCTTCTTGCAATCTCTTCCAAGAAATTTTTTTCTAATTATCCCAGACACATGGGTAGAAATGACCTTACTTTTGTTTCACTCAACATTGTGTAGAATCAGATGTGCATAGCATTAATTATAAAAGATCATTTTTATACAACACAACTACAGGCATAATCTTGTAGTCATTTCATATATATATGAATACATCATACACATAGCTTGAGTTTATTTTAAAAAAACCAAACCTCTAAATTCCTCTAGGAAAAACACAAATTTTTAAATTTTTCTTAGCACCTGTTGAAATACATGCTTAATAAATATTTATCAAGGCAAATGACTTATTGACTAGTGAGTTACTTATATATTTCCTATAGGATATTATAACATTTTTGGATCAACGCAAATAGAAAAAATCATGAGGGCTGCATCATTGCATAATAATGTTTTTCTTTTAATTGAAAAGAATAGCTGCACTTGATGTGGTTGGCATGAACCAAAGTGACCTCTCCTATGTCAAAAGAGAAGGATCAACATTAGTGCAAAAATGTGTTGTGATGAAATTGAAAAGTAAAAAAAAATTGGTGCCATATGTTGTATGAAGATTGTTTTGATGAGAATTTGGAAAATAGTGCCTTATTTTATTTGCATTTATTCACTCTCTATATTTTATTTTATTTATATATAAATATTTATTTAAATGTAAACATATATTTTTAAATTTCTGTTTAATATATGAGAGAAATTGAAATTTTTAACTTAGACTGCACTAGTGGTCATTTACTAACAAAGTAAGTATATCATATTTATCAGTGGAACAAGAAAAATTATAATGCTAGCAACTACTGACAAATTCCTATGAAAAGGGATCCTCCCCAAAGCAATAATAGTTAAATCAGCCTAGTACTGGCACAAGAACAGAAGCATCAATATCTG